>JBBELK010000450.1:0-600000 GCA_037783545.1 Henricia sp. BOLD:AAB3569
AGTGGGATAAAAGTTCGCAAACCCTTGCATCTCTCACCAAGTTCGTAGATACATGAACGCAATGCAGCTGGAGCAGGCTGAGTCTCACATTACTTCAAAGCAGGCAATTCCATTGTTTTCTGATAAGTTACGATGGTCGGTGAAAGAGATCACTGACCGATCCTGGAGACTTGGCAAAGGCGAAGGTCTTTTCCCCTAGCGCTACGTGGTACAACGAGACTTGGCCCTTTTCCTCTGCCTATAATGGGCCGGAGACAGAGCTGGTGACCTAGGAGGAATCGGAACCTGAAAAATAACAAGGATAGAAGGAGGCGATTTTTTATTCAGCCACACTATTGGCAAGACGGTAAGTGAGGGTGACTCATCATTGATAATGATTCCAAAGTTGCAGGACCAAGGAAAGATGGATCCAGTCGGCGCAGTTCAAAGTCTGGTTGATCTTTCGCCCCTTGGCGGCCAATCGCAGAGTCCTCGTAAACAAACCCTTCGCCTGTTAACGGACAGAATTCACGGCTGAAGATGTATTTTGCCGCAACAGACAACCCTGAAAACCAGCTTTTGAGAGCGCACAACAGCCGTGCCATGGGTAGCAACCACACTGCGGCTCCTGGATGCATCGGACGAGCAGGTGATGGACCACCGCCAATGGGCGTCGCGGAAGACGTACAAGCACTATACCCAGGTTGAGAGAGTTATGAGGCGTCAGAGCACGGTCCAGGTATTACGCGACGCCGTCTCCACAGCTGAACAAAGTCCAATGGCAGATATCGTCGGACAATTCTATAGGCGTCTGAACTCGGGCCTCGGGGCCCGCGTAGCTTTCCCGCCATCTACATGCAGCTGATATGTCTAAAAATGCCATCACCTACTAACAAAACTACCCATTTTGTTTTTTAATCAATTTTATAGGCAGCGACAGCTTGAGAAAAGAAAAGAGAAGAAAATAAAATGAAAGAAAGGCAGCAAGACAACTAGTCCAGTTTTTCTTTCCTTTCTATCTGATACAGTCTCCCGCTTTCGTTTGAGGTTTGGGTAAGGATTGGGGTGTATTTGGGCAGGTTTGGGGGTTCTCGGCGGCCTAAGAGGGCAGGTTTTGGCGAAATCCATCTAACCCATATCTAAACCCTATAGATGCCGGAGTCGGACGGAAACAAAGGCGTTGTGCAAATAGGTTACTATTTGCACAACCGCCGACGTTGAGGGCTGCGTAGGAATCTACGCAGTCTCGAGTATACCAAGGTGGCAGGTGGGGAGTATTTGGACGAGAAGGAACGAGTCGGCAGAGGACGGTATACGGTTGTATGTCTCAACGGTGGTAAGATAATAGTTTGGCCTCGGCGGCCAGCTTCTGGTGAGTATTATTATATATACCTTTTTTTTTTCCCGCCCACCCGACCTCCTTCCTCATTGCTGAGCTTTCCTATGGCTTCGGTTTCTATGCTCAATCCATCTAACCCATATCTAAACCCTATAGATGCCGGAGTCGGACGGAAACAAAGGCGTTGTGCAAATAGGTTACTAGACCGCTCGGCCATAACACCCCACATGGCTGGTATTTTATTGCTGCAAGAGGGCGCACTACCGAGAATGGCCAACGCGTACACAAACCAATATCGACTAGGAATAGTTTTGGGCCAAGACTAACAATGACCATGTCGTGGTCACTAATTCCGCTCTGTACTTGAATGTAGTTAACCGATGATGGACTATTATTAGTGAGACATAAGTCGAGGATATTTTGGTCCCTTGTCGGCATTTTCACCAGCTGATGAAGATTGTGATCATTAAATATGTCAATCATTAACCTGCTAACAGCTGGATATATATACTGCCAACAAGGTTGGATGTGCACAGTGAAGTGTACGTTCGCTGCCCCCCAAAAATAATCCCGGCCGTAGCGGTGGGATTAAGACCAAACACAGGTTTCCTCTCAAACAATGTGTGCGGCACCAGACTATTGTATTGGCGCGGAGTGATATCGTGCGCGAGCCGGAACTATTTATTTTTGGCTAAAAAGGTGTCCGTAAAATGACATCACGAATTGGGCCAAATCTGTTTGCTGCCCGCAGCGGCGGGATTTCGACAGTTTCCAGAAAAGAGGAAAATCATGGGTTGGAAATAAGCCTAAATTTTCACTTTTTTAATTAATATAAAATGTAAAACGAGATAGGATATCAATAATTATTATATCAAAGAATAGAAAAATGCAAAAATAAATATAATTCATCTATATCCACGGCATAACATCTTTAAACTATGTTTTGCATACAAGATCTCAAAGCTAAGATCGGCTATCCCTCTTTTTTTTTGGTGAAAAGTCACCGGTATCAGTGAAAAGTCACCGGTATCATCGTCGTCAGACACGCGGTTTGCAATCATTGGCTTATGGGGCTTATTACGCATGCGCGACTTTTTCGTAGTCTTTGTACGTGCGCTGTACGAATTGAATGTTTTATTGTATGTCAGAGTTCCTATTTGCATAGGTATGCAAGAGGTGTTGAGGTAGTTTAAGGAAGGCGGGAAGGTCACTTGACTGTTTTCGACTACACGCATCGGACACCCCAATTTTTTCTTCCGCGGAAATGTCTGAATGAAATGAAGTTCACTTGATCCCGAAAGAAGATTCGCTATATAATGGACTGTTCAACGTACAGCAACAGCAACTTTGATGGGACTAGTTGATCCGGCAACTGGATAACGCCATGGTCAACTACTGAATTTTTGCCGTTTTCACGGAACAACCCATCGTATACGCGTACTACCCATGTACCGCGTAAGCTGCGTGGTAGATTGGTTCCCGATCCCTATAGATTGGTTCGCTTATTGCGAAAATATAGGGATCGGTAAAGGGCAGCCATGACGGGCAGAATTCTGCCCGTCACGTGGTTATTATTATTATTATTTTTTAGTAAGTGCGCAGTTTTTGCATTGACATTTGTAACTTGGCCGTGCGTGTCGAACATATCCAATTATGTAAATAAAGTACATTGCCTAAAGCAAAGGGCTTGGCCAATTTTTTAAATATAAAAAACACAATGCGCACGCGCAAAGACGACCAATTACAGATCAAGATGAAGCGCCCTTTACCTGTCCTTATATTCTCCTGTGTGGAATATGTGGACGGGAACCAGTCTAGCTGCGTGGGACAAGATAAGCGAGCGGAGGAGTGCTAGGCTACATGCACACTGAGTTAAGTACCCATGCAGAACAAAGAAACAGATTAGATAAAAGACATTTTGTGCAGATTCAATTACGGTAAAATGGAACTAAATATCCAGTATAAAATATTTTACGTCTTGGACGAATATGTTTTAATTTCTTAAGAAATCGGCAATACACATTGCAGAGAAGAATTAAGCTGATACATGTATAATAGGGGATTCCAACGTTTCAGATATTCAGCTTTTAAACATGCCGGTTAATGGTGCACTATGTTTTGGTCACAATTAGTTCGCGATTATGGCGACAAAGAAAGGGCCAAAATAAGCTGTAGTGGTAAGAATTGGGAAAATGACCATGAAAGTTATTCTTTAAAATAACTAATCAAACTTGCCGGTGGGTTCAGAGTTGATGGAGGAACACTAATTGGCAGTGTGAAACATTTTCTTAGAAAACACTTCCATCAGTCCATATGTTTTGTACACGAGGTTCTTCCGTTGATGTTTCAAAAAATCATGATACTGGTTACTATGCCACTAATTTTGAGCGGATTTAGTCTTTTAACGTTTTATATGTATAACGCAAAGACGAAGCCGGTTGTAGTGATATTTGTTTGGCGTATGGCCCATGGAGTATAGGGAATACATAAACGCTGAGCAAATCAACGACGGCTTCAAACAAGATGGCGGCGCCCAGTAGTCCAGTTACGCACGCAGTTCTGCTAAAACGTTGAAGGTAAATTATAAAGGTATATATATGACAATGGTTTACTTGCATTTTTTTGTTGTCTCCATTGGAAAGCGGGTGAAAGCGACTCTCTAAAGATACGGTTGGCATGATTCGATTTCAAGCACATTATAATTTATATTGAAACAAATATTATTGTTGCCCTCGATCAAGTTGTTGGAAAGCATAAATCCCAGTAAGGCATAGTCAGATAGCACAGCCACAATTATTATCAAAGTGGGATTTTAATAGGCCTATAATACTTGACTCTGGGTTGTTTTCTGATTATGATTCGCATATTTCTAAATGGATTTACCCCGAAGAAATGTTAGGTTATTCAAATTTGCCCCCAGTTCAGTTCTTTTGAGTGTAAAATTGGCTGGTCGAGCCCATCATTGTCCAGATTTAAAACATCATGATACATTTAACTCCATAGTAACTGTGGAGAGACGCTGCCCCTTTAATTCCAAATCCCATAGTGATAAGGATATATTTAGCCTGACCTTGCCTCATTATGTTTGACCTTTATGCATAACTAAAGTAGTTACCGTCAAACTCCTTACACCGTGTAACAAGTAGGTCCTTATTGAGAAGCTCCATTTTCTCAAGGGTTAAGGTATATCCACCTTGTATTTATTTAATTAATGTGCGATGACTAATTTTGAAGGTTTCTTATGTAAGCACCATTTTGTGATACTGTACAAGTAAGTTTTATGACACTTTTTTGGAAAGGCTCATTAATATTGTGTACCGTGTGGTGTGCGCAACAGTGTATGCGCGGTGGGTTTTTGGAGCGGAGACGCGTTGATCGCCTCTCGTTTTGTGCGACAACCTGCCCTGAAAACGGGCAATTCTTCCCATTATTTTGGGTAGCCGTGAGCCATGCTAGAGATGGTACCCACTTGGTAACTGTGAGGGGGGTTCCTACTCCAAAACTTGTGGCAATATGTACGGATACTAAGATACATCGGGGACTTCATGCATCTGGGGATTACTTCTCGTGAGATTAACATTACTATTTAGCTACTGTGATATCTGATTGGGGCTGTAACTGATTTATTGGATTCATCTAGCTGATTGAATAAATTCTACTGTTGACTTTGAAGTTGCGCAATCTACTTGTGAACTTGCCTATCATCCATGACATTCCTGTTCTTGTGTCTGAGACAATTAGCAGCAACGTCAACACATGCACACACCTATCCCAATTAACTTTGAGATGCACCCCACCTGTCAAACTGTGACACCACGGACTGCACCACAACATAACAATTTAGCAATAGAACCTACTCTGTTTGTATGTACAACGGAACTGACTGTCATCTTAATCCTACATACTATTTTAATATTTCCACAGGTTTTCGTACCATTTATTCCTGACGCAAGGAACGCGGATGTGTAACATGGAGGATGAAGAGTCAAAACATGAGGTTTCACCAGGACTGGAATCATATGTTGAAGAGTTTCAATTGCAGGAAAGTAACACCAGCATAGAGAAGGGGTATCCCTTGCCATTGAAACATATCACTGGCCTTCGTGTAAAGGTGTTTTATCGATACTGAAATGTGCCGACAATTGACAAACACCAATGCTTGACGTTATAGCTGCTAAATAGTTTATTTTGAGAAGGTAGAAGTAGTATGTTTAGGTAGAGAGGAAGATTCGCATGTTTCTGTATTCTATTGACATGTTGCCAATGAAATTTTACTCTTCCAATTCTCATATTCTATTTCCAAACTTTCCTGTTCTAGACAAGGTAATTGTAGGTCACACATGATTCAGAGTTGTTTAATACTGCAGGATTTGATCTGCAGCACGGCAATGACGCCTTATCATACATGTAGTTCTTTATATACATGTAATTAGCATATTTCCATTCCAGTATGCATCTATAGGGGTTGCAAATTCAGTGTAACCCCAAATGCACACATGACATGTATTGGACGAGAATGGTCCGTATGACAGCTCTCACATGTTCACATGACATGTTCGAGTTTGAAAGTGAGAAAACTGCATGTTCTTTCATATGGTCACATGCGACATGCATAAACAATTTGTGTTGTATTGGTTCAGATAAGCTTGTGGTGAACTGAACAGAAAATCTACTTGGGACTAACTCCTATCACAACAGAAGTCGGTCCTTTTCTGTAAGATTGAAAGTGAACCACATACAGGTACATGTACATGTACAGCAATTATTTGCCAAATAAGGGCATATTTCACAAGATTCAGAGCTCTTAAACCACACCAATGTCTCATACGTTGCAAGTCATTGAGGCCTACAGTAAACATAATGCATATTCTCACTTTACTGTACTCTATAGCCCAACCCACATGGTGTTCTTTCACCTGCTGGCACATGACAGATATTTTGAAATTGATTACAACCCACATGTTCTCTTATTCGGTTCATATGACATGCATTGACTATACGTGATTCATTGTGTTCTTGACATGTTCACACGACGGGCGGTTTGAATTGGAGTTACAAATTCGCATGTTCTCTCATTTGGTTCACTTGACAAGCAATGAATGAGTACATGTATTATGTATGGTTTTATTCACATGTATACGCAAGGCACATGTTCTGTCATACGAATTATGTAACATGCATTGATACTTTGAATTTTGGATATAGAACATGTATTGTAATATACATGATATGCTTCAACATTGTTCAATGAGATTGCGTTCTCTTACAATGTTCACATGGCAGAATGTTGAAATTGATTACAAACCTGCTTGTCCTCTATCTAATGGGGTTCACATCATGATAGACGTATCCAGTTTAAAATAATGATTCTTGATATGCTTTTTTCACAGTGTCACTGTCACGTAACAAACGTGAGTTTTACACGCTCACATGACAATTGTTTTTGTTTTGAATTGATTAATTAACCCGTATGTTACCTCATACGATTCACATGATACACATGGGTGATTCCATAAATTCGGGCCCCAATGGCACGAATGAGTAGATTGTACTTTCATGTTGAATTGTCAAGTTACTTTAGTCCACATGTTTATTTTTTAGTTTTGCTTGTGTCGCCAACATCAATTTGTACCAAACAAAACCTTTAAAATTGGTATCATGAATATGCGTTGTCCTAATTCTGACTAAAAATAGGCTAAAATTATCACTTTTTAGGCAAAAATTTGTGACATTTAAACACATCATTTTAAAACTAAGATTTTCCTTGTTTTCGGTGGGTTAGCTTGGTTATTTGCAAACTGAAATGATTGATAACACATTGCTTTTGACAATAAAACCCACATTTGATGAACAAATTGATATTTTCGTAATACAAAAGGTTTGGCAAAAAATGGTTTCACGTGTAAGATTTGGTGTCCCCTCTTACGCGTGAAACATGTGTACGTAACTTTTAAGTGTTCTGGCCACATCGACTGCCACAACTTTTCAATTTCCATGCATAATGTAAGCCTGTACTTAGTTTCAAATCACTTAAATGTTTGGACATGGAAATTTAGGCAAACAATAAAAATATGGTCATTCTGATTTTCGTCGGACCACTTTGGTGTCCCCCTAATATTTACGTCGTGACACTTTACAGTTACTATAACAATATTTGCTTAGCTTAACATACGGACTTTTCTAGCAAAAAAATATTTTCGTGGAGCCTTTTAAACATACAGCACAAAACATTTTGTAAACTTGTTTCAGAATTTGAAAATTTAGGCAAAACAACTTTGGTGTCCCCAAAAAATCCTTACACGTGAAACATTTGTTTTTGTGCCATAAAAGTGTAATGAAAACACTGACAGACTAATCAATTGAGATTTTAGCTTGGAATTGACTACATCTTCAAAAATAAACACATAAATGGTATGAAACAAATATTACACTGGTTCTAATGAGAAAAAGGCATTTTGGTGTCCCCGCTTACGCGAGAAACCAATAATTTTTCTATGAATGTAGATATTTAGAGGGTATACATGATTCTTAACCCCTGAAAAGAACTTATATACCATAACTTTTAGGAAACTGAGTAAATATGCAAATTTAATAAATGGTTTTACAAAATAAAGGATGAATGGTGATGATTTATGGATTTAGGGCCTAAAATGTGCATGTCACAATTTGGTACCCTAGTTTGCTAATGCGACCTTGAACTTTAGCGCCAATCTTGTTTGATTCCTGAATACTTTTGCAGGATTAGGCAAGGTCGTCTCCAAACAAAAGACTGGTACATGGCACTTGAGAGGAACAAAGTGGAGCGTAAATTTGGCTCAAATCGGGTCTAATGGCGTCACGTCGACGCAAATTGAGCAATGAATTGCCATGCCCCAAAATAGCTTTAGCATCTATCAGATTGCGAATTAGTTTGGCACAGTCGAGGTCATCTTCGGTCTTGTTGGTACGGGCTTTAAGAAGCTCATCAGCTACATAAGCAATTGCAATCGAACCATGAACGAAAGAATTTTGTATTTTCTGCAGCTTAACATCGTGTGTTCGAGTAGTAGGTTTTTAAGATTGACCAAATCTCGGGGTTAACACGTGTCAAGCACATGTTTGTACAATTCTTGGGTTTATTGTACAAAATAATTTTTTCCTTGAGAATTTGCTCCGCACTGCACAACCCTATGGTGCGGAGCACCAGAATTTGCTCCGCACTGCACAACCCTATGGTGCGGAGCAAGTGAATTTGCTCCGCACTGCACAACCCTATGGTGCGGAGCACGAGAATTTGCTCCGCACTGCACAACCCTATGGTGCGGAGCACGAGAATTTGCTCCGCACTGCACAACCCTATGGTGCGGAGCACGATAATTTGCTCCGCACTGCACAACCCTATGGTGCGGAGCACGAGAATTTGCTCCGCACTGCACAACCCTATGGTACGGAGCACGAGCATTTGCTCCGCACTGCACAACCCTATGGTGCGGAAAACGAGAATTTGCTCCGCACTGCACAACCCTATGGTGCGGAGCAAGTGAATTTGCTCCGCACTGCACAACCCTATGGTGCGGAGCACGAGAATTTGCTCCGCACTGCACAACCCTATGGTGCGGAGCACGAGAAATGCTCCGCACTGCACAATCCTATGGTGCGGAGCACGATAATTTGCTCCGCACTGCACAACTATATGGCGGAGGGCTCCCCTCGGAGCTCCGCACTGCACAACCCTACGATGCGGAGCAAGTGAACCAGCTCCGCACTGCACAACCCTATGGGGCACAAGAAATTGCTCCGCACTGCACAACTATATGGCGGAGGGCTCCCCTCGGAGCTCCGCACTGCACAACCCTACGATGCGGAGCAAGTGAATCAGCTCCGCACTGCACAACTCTATGGGGCGGAGCACGAAAAATTGCTCCGCTCTGCACAACCCTATGGTGCGGAGCAAGTGAATTTGCTCCGCACTGCACAACCCTATGGTGCGGAGCACGAGAATTTGCTCCGCACTGCACAACCCTATGGTGCGGAGCACGAGAATTTGCTCCGCACTGCACAACCCTATGGTGCGGAGCACGATAATTTGCTCCGCACTGCACAACCCTATGGTGCGGAGCACGAGAATTTGCTCCGCACTGCACAACCCTATGGTGCGGAAAACGAGAATTTGCTCCGCACTGCACAACCCTATGGTGCGGAGCAAGTGAATTTGCTCCGCACTGCACAACCCTATGGTGCGGAGCACGAGAATTTGCTCCGCACTGCACAACCCTATGGTGCGGAGCACGAGAATTTGCTCCGCACTGCACAACCCTATGGTACGGAGCAAGTGAATCAGCTCCGCACTGCACAACCCTATGGTGCGGAGCACGATAATTTGCTCCGCATTGCACAACTATATGGCGGAGGGCTCCCCTCGGAGCTCCGCACTGCACAACCCTACGATGCGGAGCAAGTGAACCAGCTCCGCACTGCACAACCCTATGGGGCACAAGAAATTGCTCCGCACTGCACAACTATATGGCGGAGGGCTCCCCTCGGAGCTCCGCACTGCACAACCCTACGATGCGGAGCAAGTGAATCAGCTCCGCACTGCACAACTCTATGGGGCGGAGCACGAAAAATTGCTCCGCACAGCACAATCCTATGGTGCGGAGCACCAGAAATTGCTCCGCACTGCACAACCCTATGGTGCGGAGCACCAGAATTTACTCCGCACTGTACATCTATATAGCGGAGAGCTCCCCTCGGAGCTCCGCACTGCACAACCCTACGATGCGGAGCAAGTGAATCAGCTCCGCACTGCACAACTCTATGGGGCGGAGCACGAAAAATTGCTCCGCACAGCACAATCCTATGGTGCGGAGCACCAGAAATTGCTCCGCACTGCACAACCCTATGATGCGGAGCACCAGAATTTACTCCGCACTGTACATCTATATAGCGGAGAGCTCCCCTCGGAGCTCCGCACTGCACAACCCTACGATGCGGAGCAAAAGAATAAGTTCCGCACTGCACATCTCTATGGTGCGGAGCACCAGAATTTGCTCCGCACTGCACAACCCTATGGTGCGGAGCAAGTGAATCCGCTCCGCTCCGGGAACCCGGATGCAGACGGAAGCAACACGCCAGCCTCGCAGCCACCCACGAGGTCCGATCCATCACCGGCGCAACCGACGACCACAGGGCCAGAGAAGCAGGAGCCCACCGGGGGAGGTCGAAGACCGATGATGCTTCCATATAAGTTTGACGGGGTTTCCTCGTGGTCGGATTACCTGATCCATTTTGAGAGCGTGGCCAGAGTCAACCAGTGGAGCGAGTCTGACAAGGCAATGTTTCTGGGCTCCCATCTGATGGGCTCGGCACGGGAAGCTCTGGCTGATATGGCACCGGAGGCTCGGACGGAGTACCTCCGTATCCTAGAGTACTTCGAACAGCGTTTCGGAGTCACGGCCCAAGTTCCACTGCATCGGGCCCAGCTGTCGATGTGCACCAGACGTCGGGACGACGGCGACGGGGTGGAGAAGATGTTGTCAGCCAGACGCAGCGGCTCCCCGCGAAGAGGATGCCACCGGGACGGAGAGAGACCTACTGAACCAGGAGACGCGGCCGGCCAGAGAGGGCCCAGGAGATAAAGTGGAAACCGAGGACCTGGCGACGCGGCCGCCGCCGGGAAACCCCGAGGAAGACGCGGAAGCAGGAGACCGGGAGGCGCCCCGCCACGAGGGCGCGCCCCCACAGCTGAGGGCGGTTCGGAACCCGCCCCTGGTAAGGACGCGGAAGCAGGAGACCGGAGGCGCCCCGACAGCAGGGCGCATAACAAACAGCGGAGAGCGGGCCATAACCCGCCCCCTTATAAGGATGAGCAACGCCCAGTGCAGCCACTGCGACCGGCGGTTCACCCGCCCGTCGAACCTGATGAGGCACCACCGAACAGCGTGCCCGGCGCTACACCCGACGATGCCGTTCGAGTCCCCGTTCGGTTGCGGGAGAAAGTTCTACCGGGAGGACATGCGGCAACGCCACCTCCAGTACTGTGCCTGGCGACTATGGAGGGTGGCGACCGTGACAGCCACCGACGAACTCGAAGTGTACGTACGCCAGCGACGATGAGCTGGACGGTAAAGGTAGGGAGCGGAGGGGGGGGGGGGCTGGCGACCTCCCGGAGCCGCCCCCAGCCGTCCAACCTGTCGGAGCCGCCAGTTCGTGGGCGAGATAGCACCACCTCGGAGCAACCCCCGGTCGCTTCTGCACCCCAGCCGACTCCGTGGAATCATCCATGGTCTGGTCATTCGATAGAGAGGCTTGTGGGGGCACTAACTCAACTGATTTCCCTGAGTCTGACGGAGTCTGGTTTGGTGAGACCTTTGATGTTTTTGAGGCATCATAAGTGATAACCCACTCCCAGTCATCTGGGTCTCCAAACAGTGATGTCAAGTCTTCATGATCTGACTTAACTGCAAAATCAGGCAGTGCCTGCAGAGGACCTTTCAGATTGTAACAAGAATATTTCCTACTTGTCAAGAAACTCGGCACAAACAAGAACACACAGGAAAAGACAATTATCAGCAAGAAAATACCGCACGTTTATTTGGGTCGATCTTTCCTCATCAACAACAAAGAACAAAAATGGCGCAGGGAATCGCGTCCCCACGCGGAACGGGTATCCCGATCCTCCGGCAGGGGCTCACGCCACCCGGCTCCGTGGGGAGCCGCGATAGCGCCACCAGCACGTCGGTTGACCCACCGTGAAACGGTGCTGGCGCCCCCAGCGGCGGATCGGGACGGCCGTTACACCGCCCCCTTCGAGGACCCTGCTTGTCCCCAAAGCAGGCGGCGACGCCCAGTTCCGTTGGGTAGACGATTCCCTACAACACATGGCAACTGCAACTGCAGAACAAAAAAACAAGAACAACTGTTAGGAAAAGAACACAAAATGGCAACAAAGTTCCAAAACAACAAGTGTCTGATTAGCTAGGGGGTGGTGGTCCCCGCTGCGTCTCCGTCTGACGGAACAGGTCATCCCAGAAAGCTTGAGGGACGTTCCGGGGGTACGTCGGGGTGGGGGCGCTCCGGGGGGAATTAATCCTGCGAGCGAGGGCTGGCTGGCCGCGTTCGGATCGACCCAGTACTGGCCATACTGTTGTCCATCGTAGGACCTTAGCAGTCGCCCGGGCACCTCGTATGTATGGGTAACGCAAGCCCGGAAGAGCCGGTGACCTTGCGCGTCCGTGCCCACCCCTGTGTGGCGCAACTGCCACTCGTCGCGGAGGTGCTCACACAGGGGCTCCTCCACTTCCGTCTGGGTGCCGCCCTCTGTCCGCGATGGCGTCTCTCGTCTATACAGGCGTGGCGGAGATGGTGTCTGGGACTGGTTTCTCTCGCGGTAGTGTCCATCTGAGGGCGTTGTAGCGCTCGGGGGCCGCTCCGATGGGGGTGGTGTCGAGGCTCTCTGGTCGTCCGGCTGGGGTGCCACGGCGACCGGGGGGTTGCTCCGGTGGGGTGCGATTCCTCCCACGAGCTGGCGGTTCCGACAGGGCGGAACCCGGCTGGGGTGCCTCAGCGCGAGGGGGCGGCTCCGAATGGCCGCCAAGCCCCCTCCGCTCCCTGTCCTCGCCGTCCAGCTCGTCGTCGCTGGCGTGCACGTCCAGTTCGTCGGTGGCTGTCACGGTCGCCACCCTCCCTAGTCGCCAGGCACAGTACTGGAGGTGGCGTTGCCGCATGTCCTCCCGGTAGAACTTCCTCCCGCAACCGAACGGGCACTCGAACGGCATCGTCGGGTGTAGCGCCTGGCACGCTGTTCGGTGGTGCCTCCTCAGGTTCGACGGGCGGGTGAACCGCCGGTCGCAGTGGCTGCACTGGGCGTTGCTCATCCTTATAAGGGGGCGGGTTCCGGCCCGCTCTCCGCTGTTTGTGGTGCGCCCTGCTGTCGGGGCGCCTCCGGTCTCCTGCTTCCGCGTCCTTACCAGGGGCGGGTTCCGAACCGCCCTCAGCTGTGGGGGCGCGCCCTCGTGGCGGGGCGCCTCCCGGTCTCCTGCTTCCGCGTCCTCCTCGGGGTTTCCCGGCGGCGGCCGCGTCGCCAGGTCCTCGATTTTCACTTTATCTCCTGGGCCCTCTCTGGCCGGCCGCGTCTCCTGGTTCAGTAAGTCCCGGTGGCCTCCTCTTCGCGGGGAGCCGCTGCGTCGGGCTGACAACATTCTCCAACATTCTCCACCCCGTCGCCGCCTCGCTTAGGTACACCGTCCCAACCCCTATCCATTGTATTTCCTCCACCGCTCCTCGAATTATCACCTTGTGTCCAACATGAACTCTTGCCACCGATGGGTGCTGTCCGTAGCCTCCCAAAGCCGCGGACTTTCCATTGATCAACACTGTGTTGTCCCCCCACCGCCACTGGCAACGGTACGTCGACATGAAGTCTATCCCCAGGATGACATTCGGCTCAATTTTAGCCACAATGCAGGCGTGGCTCAAGACCTGATCTCCGATTTAGAGTTCAAAGGTAGCCTCCTCCCGGGCCTGCATTGGGCTCCCATCTGCTTGTCTCAGGGTCGGAGGCGGAGGCTGGAGGTCCCCCCCCCCCCCCCCCAGCGTCACCTTCGGTTTCATCTGGTCTTGTCCTGGGGGTCCGCCACCGGCCGTCCACTGGGTCTACCTAGACTCATTCTGTCCTCTTCTCTGACCGCTGGTGAATCCTCGCGTTCTTTGCGGACAATCACGCCGAAAGTGACCGAACTCGTGGCAGCCGAAACACTCCACCATCGATCGGTCTGGCGGTCTCCGCGCGTAGCCTCCGGTGCCATATCAGCGAGAGCTTCCCGTGCCGAGCCCTTCAGATGGGCGCCAAGAAACATTGCCTTCTCGGACTCGCTTCACTGGTTGACTATGGCCACGCTCTCAAAATGGATCAGGTAATCCGACCACGAGGAAACCCCGTCAACATTATATGGAAGCATCATCGGTCGTCGACCTCCCCCGGGGGCCCCTGCTTCTCTGGCCCTGTGGTCGTCGGTTGCGCCGGTTATGGATCGGACCTCGTGGCTGGCTGCGAGGCTGGCGTGCCTGCATCCGGGTTCCCGCTCCGCGGTGGCGCCCCATAGAGTTGTGCAGTGCGGAGCTGACTCACTTGCTCCGCCTCGTAGGTTCGTGCAGCGCGGAGCTCCGAGGGGAGCCCTCCGCCATATAGTTGTGCAGTGCGAAGCTTATTCACTTGCTCCGCATCGTAGAGTTGTGCAGTGCGGAGCTCCGAGGGGAGCCCTCCGCCATATAGTTGTGCAGTGCGAAGCTGATCCACTTGCTCCGCATCGTAGGGTTGTGCAGTGCGGAGCTCCAAGGGGAGCCCTCCGCCATATAGTTGTGCAGTGCGGAGCTAATCCACTTGCTCCGCATCGTAGGGTTGTGCAGTGCGGAGCTCCGAGAGGAGCCCTCCGCCATATGGTTGTGCAGTGCGGAGCAAATTATCGTGCTCCGCACCATAGGGTTGTGCAGTGCGGGGCCGATTCACTTGCTCCGCACCATAGGATTGTGCAGTGCGGAGCAAATTATCGTGCTCCGCACCATAGGGTTGTACAGTGCGGAGCAAATTCTGGTGCTCCGCACCATAGGGTTGTGCAGTGCGGAGCAACGAGAGGAGCCCTCCGCCATATGGTTGTGCAGTGCGGAGCAAATTATCGTGCTCCGCACCATAGGGTTTTGCAGTGCGGGGCCGATTCACTTGCTCCGCACCTTAGGGTTGTGCAGTGCGGAGCAAATTATCGTGCTCCGCACCATAGGGTTGTGCAGTGCGGAGCAATTTCACTTGCTCCGCACCATAGGGTTGTGCAGTGCGGAGCAAATTATCGTGCTCCGCACCATAGGGTTGTGCAGTGCGGAGCAATTTCACTTGCTCCGCACCATAGGGTTGTGCAGTGCGGAGAAAATTCTGGTGCTCCGCACCATAGTCTCGTGGCATGCGGGTCTCCGAGGGGAGCCGTCCAACATGGTCGTGTGCAGCGCGGAGTTGATCCGGAGGTTCCGCGCTGTAGTCTCGTGGCATGCGGGTCTCCGAGGGGAGCCGTCCGATAGGGTCGTGTGCGGTGCGGAGTCGGTCCGGAGGTTCCGCGCCGTAGTCACGTGGCATGCGGGGCTCCGGTGGGAGCCGTCCGATAGGGTCGTGTGCGGTACGGAGTCGGTCCGAAGGTTCCGCGCCGTAGTCACGTGGCATGCGGGGCTCCGGTGGGAGCCGTCCGACATGGTCGTGTGCGGTGCGGAGTCGGTCCGGAGGTTCCGCGCCGTAGTCACGTGGCATGCGGGTCTCCGAGGGGAGCCGTCCAACATGGTCGTGTGCGGTGCGGAGTCGGTCCTGAGGTTCCGCGCCGTAGTCACGTGGCATGCGGGGCTCCGGTGGGAGCCGTCCAACATGGTCGTGTGCGGCGCGGAGTCGATCCGGAGGTTCCGCTCCGTAGTCTGGTAGCGTGCGGGGCTCCAAGCGGAGCGGTACCACGTGGTCGTTTACGGTGCGGGGTGGATCCTCCGGAACCCGCCGGAACTTTCCCGGCTCAGAATGAGGGGGGGAGGGGGGGGGGAGGGGGGGGAGGGGGGGGGGGGGGGGGGGGGGGGGGGAGGTCGAACTTAGGTCTGCCCATGGGTCGCTGGTTTGGTCCAACCCCCTGCAAAAACTACTCGGATTGGCAGGGTCAGGCCGTACTGTACGTACCGGCCTCCCCTCTACAATCTCAGGCTCTAACATTTTTCCAGTATCCTCCCACCACCCGGAGTTTTCTCTCGGGTTTTCCCCAACAAACGAGTACAGTTCATCCACCGTAACGAACGTTTTACTGCTTGCCATGTTCGTCCGGTCTCTATCTCGGGACTCCTCGTGTCCGATGCTCGGCATGTCTCCGCCGTGTGGCGAGTCTGATACCAGACCTCCCCGGTCTCGTGAATTAATTGCTTGAAATTCTCGAATTCTACCTGTATTTCTCTCAGTGTGCCGCCCCACCGCTGCCGCCAGTGTAACAAGAATATTTCCTATTTGTTAAGAAACTCGGCACAAACAAGAACACACAGGAAAATACAATTATCAGCAAGAAAATACCGCACGTTTATTTGGGTCGATCTTTCCTCATCAACAACAGAGAACAAAGATGGCGCAGGGAATCGCGTCCCCACGCGGAACGGGTATCCCGATCCTCCGGCAGGGGCTCACGCCACCCGGCTCCGTGGGGAGCCGCGATAGCGCCACCAGCACGTCGGTTGACCCACCGTGAAACGGTGCTGGCGCCCCCAGCGGCGGATCGGGACGGCCGTTACAAGATCCTCAAATGAGGGCTCCTTTCGTGGGTCCAGCACTATCAACCGACGGTTCAGCCACTTGGTCTGACGAGAAAAAGATCTTGTTCAGCATTAGTCTGTATGACCATGTAAGGCTGATCATAGAAGACATTTGACAGCTTAATTGTGCCTGATTTTGTGTGCCATCTGTTTTACCAGGACACGGTCACCCACGACAAATGGACATGCTCTCATCTTACGGTCATAATTGCGTTTGTTTGCAGCTGCGGCTTTTTTTCAGACGATCTTGCACCAGCTGGTGAGTGTGCTTGATTATCTGAGCCCGTTTCTTAACTGCTCCTTCACTCCAGTCTGTGCGAGCATTGTTCAACAGCTGATCTAAGGCTCACGGCCAAACAATAGGGTAAATGGAGTATATCTGGTGACGCTATGAGGAGTGGCGTTATAAATATACACCAAACTTGGGAGATGGTCTGGCCACAGATGGCGACTTTGGCGGTCCAGGGATTTGATCAAGTTGCATAAGGTGCGGTTAAGCCGCTCAGTCTGTCCGTTACCTTGCGGGTGGTATGCTGTAGTCTTGGTTTTCTTGATCCAATACCAATTACATAGTTCCTGTACTAGTCGAGTCTGAAAATTATGACCTCGGGCTGAATGAATTTGAGCAGGTACTGCAAACTTGGAAAAGGAGTCGGTCATAACTAAAACGTCCTCTACCTTTCCTTTACCGGGATCGAGCTTGAGAAAATCAATAGCCAGACGTTCTAGAGGTTGAAACGCCAGCAAGTGCCGCATAGGGGGACAGACTGTGGGAATTGGTGCCTTTGCAACGACACACTTAAAGCAACTTCGGATATGATTGCGGACCATGCCAACCATACCCGGCCAAAAACACCGTTGTTTGATGAATAAGAGCGTACGGTTGACCCCTTGGTGGCCCCAGTCGTCATGGGCAGCTTTAATGACGGTCTCACAAAGTCGCTTCGGCACCAGAAGTTGTAATACATCTCCCAGCCCGGCATCTCGAAGGCGCCTATACAGTACACCATTGTGCTCTGTGATACATGGCCACTCCCTGAGCCAACTCCGCACTTCTGGTATATGTGAGCCCACATCTTCCAATGGCTGGCCAGGTGTCCAACGTCGCTGAAAGCACTTCCAAACCACTCTTAATGCGTCATCTTCTTTCTGGAATGAGGCCAGTTCCGTGTATGTGAACGACGGAAACACAGCTGGTGTAGAGGCTTGAGGCCCATCAGGTAGTTGCTGATTGTGTTCAGTCTGGTTATAGCTGCATGGACGCTGCGTAACTCCATTGGGACCCGAGTGCCGCTAAAAATAAGGTCACTTTGACCCTCACATATGATTTCAGGTTGCGACTCGTTCTGGGGACACCGGCTTAAAGCATCAGCAAACTTATTTGATTTCCCAGAGCGGTACTTAATCTCGAGGTCGAAGGGAGCTAGTTGAGCTATCCACCGCTGCTCGGTGGCACCAAGCTTGGCAGTTTGTAGATGTGATAATGGTTAATGGTCTGTCCAGACAATGGTGTGGTGTCCCAGCAGATAATCTCTAAATTTGTCGGAGACTGCCCACTTTAGGGCGAGTAACTCCAACTTAAAACTTGACCTTCCGGCGTAATTTTTCTCAGCCCCACGTAATCCACGGTTGGCATAGGCCACCGGATGTAATCTACTAGAGTCATCTGCCTGACTAAGACATGCCCCAAGCCCCTTCGCTGATGCGTCAGTTTCCACGACGAAGTCATGTTCAAAACGGGGGTAGGCTAGAACTGGGGACTCACACAGTACCAGCTTCAGTGTGGTGAATGCCGTATCTGCTTCAGCAGACCAGACGAATGGCCCGCCTGTTTTTGATTGCGCTTTAGCGACAAGAGCATGCAGGGGAGCTGCAACACTCGCAAGGGTAGGGATAGGCCATGCTCTGACTCGCTCTGTCTTGTCGGGATCTACTGCCACTCCATCACTGTTGACCACATGACCAAGGTGAGTCACACTGGGTTCGAACAGCTGACATTTTGCCCCATTTAGTTTAAGGCGATGTTGTGCTAGACGGCTGATTACTCGGTCGAGTCTCTGTAAATGACCATCAAAGTCAGCCAAAAAAACCAATAGGTCATCAAGGTATAATATTAGCTCCGATATATTAAGGTCGCCGAAGATCAACTCAATCAATCTTTGAAATGTGCTAGGACTATTGATTAGTCCCTGGGGGAGTCTGAGGAATTCATAAAGGCCCCATGGCACCCGGAATGCCGTTTTCTCTATGGAGTCCTTGTTTAATGCCACCTGGAAATATCCATGGGCCATGTCCAAAGAGGAGAATAGCTTTGCCCCACCTAGGGCTTCGAGAGTCTCCTCTATACGAGGGAGGGAAAAGGAATCCTTGGCTGTCTTCTTATTAAGGCACCTATAATCTATGCAGAGTCTTAGCTGCCCGCTCTTCTTACGTACAAGTACGATGGGGCTGGCGTATGAACTCGAAGAACGGCGAATGACTCCACGCTCCAAAAGGCCTTGACCTCCTCCACCCGTGTCGGGATGACTCTTCGATAGGGGAGACTTACCGGTGTCTCGTCTGTCAGTCGAATCTGGTGAGGGATCAGGTCACAATAACCTAGGTCATACTGACCCATGGAAAAGACGTTCTGATGTCTTTGAATTAAACTAGCTGCCTCAACAGCTTCTTCTCCTTTAAGGTGGCTCAGCTTCAGACCAGGAGGCAACAACAGAGTAGTCCCATCTGAAAACACAAAGGGCTCCCGATTGGAGTCCATATCACGTGCCTCCTCAGGCTCCTGTCCTGAATCATTTGAGACACTGCTCGGTTCAGTGACACAATTTGCTTCATCGGCAATTATACGATGGACTGACACATTATACCCCTCCTCATCCTGCTCAAGGAATATGTGTTCCTGTGGAACAACAGCGGACACAACTGCAACCCGAGTACCCAGACAGCAAGCATACGTCGCACCGACGTCGGCAAAGGTCGGCATAGGTCGGCGAACGTCGCCCGTCGGTGTACGACGTCGGTGCGACGTCGGTACAACGTCAGATATGGGCCGACGATTTCCGTATTTGCTATACGTCGGAATTGGGTTAGACATTTGGTCAACATGACGTCACTTTGACGTCAATATTTGACGTCAATAAGGTGTCATATATAACGTCGGTAAGACGTAATATAAAGGTTATCACATTAAGTCAGTACGGCGTCGACATACTGCGTAGAATTAACGTGGGTTTAGAGACAACAATTTACGTCATGCTTGCGTCGCTATTCTGACGGCAATCTGACGTTAACGGCAACATGTGGGCACACGACGTGTTAAAGACGTCTTTTTTAGTCGTTTTCGAGTCGTGCGTCATAAAGTGGTCGTGACCAGATTTACCGTTTAAAAAGCCTAATTTGCTTAAGTTTTGGCAGTTGTTTTTATTTTTGTAAATGGGTTGTTGCTTGATAATAGACAAATTGGCAATTGTCGGGGATGAACAAACTCAAAGTGGCGAGTGATTATAATTAAATTTGGTATTCGGTTAGTAGGTGTGTGCCAAGCATGGGTTACAGGGTGCAGGTTTTGTGGAGCATAAATAGAAGTCGCGCATAAATATAATGTATGAGTAGCGTATAAGTAGTGTATGAGTAGTGTTTCAGTAGTATATGAGTAATTTTATTTATTTATTTATTTATTTCCTCAAAACCTCAAAAAAATGGAGAAGTACATCAACTTTACAGTAAAAGGGACATAAACACGTAATAAAGAAACAAGATAACCCTGACAAAGTATAAAAACTAAGGGATTGTCAGAACGATCTGAGTAGCCGACCAAGAGTATCAAGATCATCACATTCAAGAAACTGGTTACGAAACAAAACTGTTTTGACACTATCACAAATACCATGATTGTCGCAGTTTACGTACTTAAAGTCAGAGTTAGATTTCCGTCTAAAAGAAGGACTAATAATGCAATTGTCTCCAGAGAGAGAGAGAAACACACGGAAACCAATTTGCCAATCTACTTCGGCCATCCACTGCCGAGAGTTTATTGTCTCAAACTCTCAATACTCAATTATTTTCTCTTTCTACACAAACGTGAATATACATATACATGTACATGTATGTACATGAACATTTGCCAGCTGGTCTTAACAGAACATCATGTGAATTGTCAAGGTGCCTTTTAATTAAAAACTTACAGTTAACTATCACGTTGTACACAACGTCAAACTTAACACTATATTACATATAAGTCAACCTTGACCACAAAATAGAGTTATACTACAATGTATGTGTAACACAAGTTCAGGCCAAATATTGGGGTAAAATAAAGACAACTCCAAATCTCTAAAATCCCGAGTGTCATTCTGGGATTTCTGGGCCGGCAAGAAAAAGCCACCCAAAGTCCGATCTTCAAGAGCCAACCCCCCAATTTTGACCCCGCCCACATCCCCCTCCGCAAAGTACACAGAGGGAGACCCTGGGAAGAAGTCCCAAGGCTTCAAAATGATGCAGTTTCATCATTGTCAGTTAAAATACCACCATCCACAAACACCTTATCCATGGTCAACTGCAATGACCACTCAAATGAGGGGAGCAATTTTCCTCCTCGCCCGGGAAACCACATCCGAGCTGAAATTGGGACTCGCCCAATTTTATCCATGGTCGACTGCAATGACCACTCAAATGAGGGGAGCAATTTTCACCCTCGCCCGGGAAACCACATCCGAGCTGAAATTGGGACTCGCCCAATTTATCCATGGTCGACTGCAATGACCACTCAAATGAGGTGAGCAATTTTCACCCTCGCCCGGGAAACCACATCCGAGCTGAAACCAGGACTTACCTGGCTGACTTCCATTGCCTGCTCGGGAACCCACATCCGAGCAAAACAGGGGACTCGCCCAATTTGTCTCTGCCAAACCTAAGCAAACTTTCCCTGTTCATGAACCACACTGTTAATAATGCACTGGTGCGTGTACATCCACACTATAAATTCCCAAAACATATCCAATATGACGTGATCTCGGTCATGATCTCGGGAACCTCACCCTTGGCTGGACAAGTCAAGTCCTCGTTTAGAAAACTAAGCGAACCCAATTCTGTTCAAAATACAAAAATACATGTACAGAGACAAATGAGCAACATTGCGAATACAGTCGAACACTGATAACAAGAGCACTGTTAATACAAGGAAATGCCTAAAACAAGAAAAGCATTAGGTCCCCAGTCTTTGTTTTCAAGACTGAAAAACAAGATTACTGTTAACAAAGGCAATAAACAAAGTCCCAAGTATTATTAGTGTTCGACTAACTTTAAAAAAAAAAATATATATATATATATATATATAACCACATACTAAATTCTTAAATGTTTTTTAATTAGACACGATCTACACAAGAAATCTGTCAGCAAAACCCTAGGCCCTCACCAACCGGGCCAAAATGCACCACCTTTCTGGCTAAAAACACCCACAGTGGCCAAACATCAACAAGTAGACAGATTGAGAAAGGAAATGCCATTGCGGAACAAATGATCGTGGTAAAAGAATTTCATTAAGATCAAACATCCATCCCATTGGGACGGGAGGGTGGGATTTTTTAGCAAACCTACTCGGCAGTGGACAACGAAGGAGTGTGGCCTCTTTGGCGCGCAAGACCCTCACATGTGATTGGCCAACGCATGGTTGGAAAGCCAATCAGCCAACTGTAACCTAGGCAATGCATCATCCCAGCTTTTGGAATGAACCCTCTCACTCCCCCTGGAGACAAAGTGTGTTTTCCGGAGACAAGCACCGTAAAACGTTATTGTCTCCAGAGAGAGAGAGAAACACACGGAAACCAATTTGCCAATCTACTTCGGCCATCCACTGCCGAGAGTTTATTGTCTCAAACTCTCAATACTCAATTATTTTCTCTTTCTACACAAACGTGAATATACATATACATGTACATGTATGTACATGAACATTTGCCAGCTGGTCTTAACAGAACATCATGTGAATTGTCAAGGTGCCTTTTAATTAAAAACTTACAGTTAACTATCACGTTGTACACATATAAACAAACGTCAAACTTAACACTATATTACATATAAGTCAACCTTGACCACAAAATAGAGTTATACTACAATGTATGTGTAACACAAGTTCAGGCCAAATATTAGGGTAAAATAAAGACAACTCCAAATCTCTAAAATCCCGAGTGTCATTCTGGGATTTCTGGGCCGGCAAGAAAAAGCCACCCAAAGTCCGATCTTCAAGAGCCAACCCCCCAATTTTGACCCCGCCCACATCCCCCTCCGCAAAGTACACAGAGGGAGACCCTGGGAAGAAGTCCCAAGGCTTCAAAATGATGCAGTTTCATCATTGTCAGTTAAAATACCACCAAACAAGTTCCCAATGCGGGAACTTGCAAACACCCCCACAAGTTTCCAATACGGGAACTTGCCAACACCCCCACAAGTTCCCAATACGGGGACTTGCAAAAACACCTCAAAACCAAGTTGAAAAAATTCAAAGGTTTCCTAAAGAACAACGTTGGGCACTGGTTTGTCAAAAGATGCCCGTTACCATGGGAACCCGTGCAGAAATCTTTTCACCTCTCTTCCCAAAAGCCAAGTCACTTTAGACACCCACGTTGAAGAAGCTTAGTCAAGTCTTGCTCCGAGAATGATCCTGTCCCCCACAACCCAAATGCGGGCCGTTCCTGTAAAAATAAAGCAAAAGGAGAGCAAGACTGGGCCCAAACAAATGGGATTTCACAATGGGGATCTATTGATTTTTATATCAGCCGTGCGCAGCACGCTGGTATATTGTGATCGTCCGATTTCTTTCTTTCTTTCTTTCTAAATTCTTTCTTTCTTTTTTCGGGCAAACGGTCACGTGACATCACAATCTGCTAATAACTGCCAAACGCCGTGGCCGATTTCAACCAGATTTGGACAGTCTTCCTTGACCGGAGTCCTATCTTGGGTGACCACCGCGTGAGGTCAATAGTCACCTACTGGTCACTTTCTTCAAAATTAAAAAATGCTTCTTCTTCCACAGTCTTGACCCAATTAATGTCAAATGTGGTCAGTAACATCTTCGGATCAAGCTACAAATGGGTTGTTCACAGAATTTGGCCATCGGCTACCTAATGGTCAATACGGGTCCTTTAAGAAAGGGGCCGTAGACTGTACAGTAACGAGGAAACGGCGTATTGGGCAATTCGCTAGTGCAGAGGTAATTGCAGTAGACTGTACAGTAACGAGGAAACGCCGTATTGAGCATTTCTGTACTGCAGCGGTAAGGGCCATAGACTGTACAGTAACGAGGAAACGCCGAATTGAGCATTTCGGTACTGCAGTGGTAAGGGCCAAGACTGTACAGTATACCGGTAGTAACGAGGAACCGCCGTATTGAGCATTTCGGTTCTGCGAAAAATTTTACCCATTTTTTATCCAATAGACTGCCGAAGTGTGACGTGCGTTGCCATGGCGATTGGATCTAAACTATTATGGCCGTCGGGAAAAGAACCGTTGGAAAAGCACCGGGACACGGTTGAGTGACTTTTAGTCCAGATCCAATTGCCTAGGCAACCAACAAAAGGGGACGAATTCACTTCGGCAGTCCATAGTGCAAATGCAAAGGATGCCCTCTGTTGTCTATGGAAACAGGATCAGCATCTTGATTTCCAGTCAAAAAATTCCCCAACCTTCTGCAGTGTTCAAAGGTCAGAAAGACCTTTCAAAAAGCATTTCAGGCTGAAATTCGTGCTTCGTGAAGCACATAAGCTCAAGTTTGTTTTGTATTTTTTAATTTATTTATTATTTATTATTATTATTATTATTTTTTTTTTTTTGCAAATGCACTGCAAATAAATCGCAAATGATTTCCACCAACTCAATGATTGACTGGATCTCAGAAATTAAAAACCAAACAAACTGCTGTTGGTGAGACTCTTACATGAATGTGAAACTGAACCACAGAACCTTGTGTGGGCACCCCGACGACTCAAAGCAAATTCAAACTTCTGACAAACTGAAACGCCATGACCCAGCCCCGTCCAAGAAAGGACAAACAACCCACCCGCAGGCAGGGGCCTCTTTTGCAAGCAACCCAGACATGATTGAACTGGGTATTTGGGTTGAGGTTTGGGTGGGGTGGAGTAAGGGAAGAAACACCAAACTTTTTTTTTTTTTTTTTTGAAAACGGGAACTTGCTTGCAACGTTTCAAACGTTTTGGTGTGAAAGGCGCCACAGACTTGTAGCACATTTAAAAAAAAAACAAATTCACAGGAACTGGTCCCCAAAATTTGTGACAAAGGGCCACTGCCCAACCACAAGCAAATTTAAAGTCATTGCTTCAAGTGAAAACAGTGCTAAAAGCACCACAAGTACATGCACATGGCCACTGGGAGCTGGCCAATTAGTCTGAAGCTCAACAGGCGGCTACTTGTTGAAATGCATTACCCCCTAGTAGCCAACCAAGTACGTTTGCTGCTCACCAAGAATGCTCCAAGCCGCTCCCACCATCATTCTGCAGCACATCTGGCTTCGGAAGAAAAGCCGGAGCTTTAGGGCCCAGCCTGGCAGCTGATGGAGCTTACCCTTGGAAGGGATACCATCTAACGGGCAATGACTTGGTCCAGCTGGGGAGATGCAGCACTGCTCACTGGCTGGTGTTGATATCAGTTGATTTCCAGGCCTCCGGTAAATTCGAAGATATGCATTGCATTTTCATGTTGGCAAAACAAATGAGTTTGGTTTTAATGCAAATTCAACACTCAATAATTCATTTTAAATTTGTCTGAATTACCTCCTTCAATCTGGTTAATAAACCTTTCACCCTCAGTAAAACGGTTAATTGTGAAGGCCAATCCCACCACCGTGTGCATGGCGGTCTCTGATCAAACTTTTATTTTTATTTATTTATTTATTTATTTATTTATTTATTTTGTTTATTTTTTTTATTTTTATTTTTTTAATTTTTTTCTTTTCTTGTTGGTCACACAATCAAAATCCATGATCAACACTCAATTCATTTTCAGGTGAAAGAGGACTCAAACAGGTTTGGAAAATTGAATGCAAAAGGAAAAAAGTCAAATTCTGATTGAAATTCGTTATGAAATCAACGAAATGGTGAACAAGCAAATGTGATTAAGAAAAATCAAAACAGAATCCTGTTGACAAAAATCAAACAATTTCAAATCAATGACAAGAAATTGAAATGTTCGCATTTCCAATCAAAAGAAGGCAAAACAGCGAGCGCCATGCTTCACCAACCATGGTTTCAGCTTCTTTGTCAGCCAAAAATGGCAAACCTGTGCAAAAAACCAATGCGACAAAAGTTTTTTGTTTTTGTTTGAATGACTGTTGAATTGTGAAAATTGATGGGATTTTTCATCACTGTTAAAAACGACTTGAAAAAGAAAAAGAAAAATTCCTTTTCGAGAAAAACCACTCACACGACAGACAAGTTGCAACAGATTTCAAAAAACTTTTGTTGCAAAAATCATCAAGCGGTTGTCGTTTAATGCTTGTAAAATTGCATCAAATTACCGTGTGAAATCGTCAACAAAAATGAAAACACGGCAGCTTCAAAATTTGCGATGTGATGCAACGCGCACTCTTTGGATCGAAGCACGTTAAAAATTAACATTTTTGTTTTGTTTTGTTTTGTTTTTTACAAAATGTTCACTCTGAGCGAAAGAGCCCACGCTTACCCTGCATAGGACATGTAGGAAGGTCTTGCAAGTTGCAGTGACATAATTATTGCACCCCTTGCAGTCAGAGAAGCAAGTAGTGTCCCTCCATGCAGCAGGCGTGTAGAAACGCCGGAAAAACGTCGACGTCGCGTCTCAGTCCGTCGAAGAAAATGTCGGTACCGACATGACCGACGTCCGAACAATGTCGGAACTTAGCAGCCCCCAACAACCAACCGCTGCATGTTGGTGAACTGGCTGTTATTGATGTTCCAGGGATGGCAAGCAAAATAGAAAATGTCTTGAGCCATGCGGCTGCCTTTACTCACGTCCGGTAGCAAACCTTTGCTGTTCTTGCTACCCGAAAGGAACCAAAAACTCGCGTAAAGTCCGTCCTATCGCCGAAAACCTGATGTGCCTGACATGGCAGGCCTAGGCCTGGCGAACGGCGATGTATGAAAACAATGGCGCCCTCTCGGGATGTCAGTCAAGTCGACCGAATACCAACTCGACCGCGTGCCAACTCGACCGCGAACCATCTCGACCACTCGACCGTCGAAGCAAGCCGGGATTAAAGCCCGCGATACGGTCGCCTGTGTGCGTATTTGCCGCGACAAATTCGATGTCTTGTCTGCCAGATTTCGCTCCCACCTGCTCGACCGTTGATTCCCCGAGCCTTCCGCTTCTTTATTGCACCTTTCTACAACGGATGTTTAGCCGAAGGAGCCGAATCCCGGTCGAGTTTTTTATATATTTAGCGAAATTTCGTGACACAATTTTTTAGCAAACCTACTCGGCAGTGGACAACGAAAGAGTGTGGCCTCTTTGGCGCGCAAGACCCTCACATGTGATTGGCCAACGCATGGTTGGAAAGCCAATCAGCCAACTGTAACCTAGGCAATGCATCATCCCAGCTTTTGGAATGAACCCTCTCACTCCCCCTGGAGACAAAGTGTGTTTTCCGGAGACAAGCACCGTAAAACGTTATTAAGCAGCGAAAAATCCTTATACAAGCTAAAACTGTTTTTAACTCTATCAATCAAAGTATTCTTATAATAAGCAAAATCATCGCTGGCCTCGCAATTTAGAAGGTGAGCATAAAAAGACCTAGCCTTGGAAGTGCTGTTAACAATCTGACATACAAGATTAAGTTGGAATGTGGACAAAATATTTATTTATTTATTTCCTCAAAACCTCCAAAAAATGGAGAAGTACATCAACTTTACAGTAAAAGGGACATAAACACGTAATAAAGAAACAAGATAACCCTGACACTCTCGGACGACCCCCAGACCATACTGACAAAGTATAAAACAAAGGGATTGTCAGAACGATCTTACATACATTCAAACCATGTAAGAGAGGCGTAGTTTTACAGTACTTATGAAGACCCATGGCGGATTTAGCAAGCTTACCCTGTGTTTTTTCAAGATTTTGGAAAGATGTGGCATTGAAATTAACACACTGACATCCATATATATAGTCAGGGAATTTTGCTGAAACCTTGGAACTAAATTATTCGCCAATGTGTTAGTGAAGGTGTCTACTAACACCTCTTAAAAAGTTGAAATTCAATTCCCCTAGGAAACTACGTGACAGCTTCTAAAAGTTTTACCTTAAAAATACAGTACAGACAACAGCCGTTGACAAATCGGCCATTTATTTTGAATGGTGTGCGCCTAAGCAGACGACTGTTTCGTGTTTCATACTGGCGCAAATGCGGGCAGCGCTGTGATTGGATTTGATTCTGGTGCTGCTCCTGTGGTTTTCTGTGGTTCTGAATCGAATTCAGTCTGAGGTTTTTAAAATGATGACATGTCAGGGTAACGTGACTAAGCTGAGAATCGGTGTCTCTGGCTGTTTCTAATTCAACCCAGAAGTTGATAGTTATTTGAATATCTATATTAATTGATCCCATTCCTGTAATTGGCGGTTCTTCCGGTGTTGAATGTGGTGAATAAATAAATAATAGAGCCTTTCAACCGACAGCCATGCATGTGAGGGCCCGGAGCTGCGTTCGACATCAGCAGCGTAAATACGGGGGGTCAGATCCACCCTCCACACCCCCACTTTTTAAGGGGTGTTAGTAGACACCTTCAGTAACAAATTGGTGAATAAATTATTTAGTATGGATTTAGTTCCCAGATTTGCCAAATATCGGAAAATATTCCCTGACTAATAAAAACAGGAATCAGAGCTGTATTCCAAACATGAGTTTTAACACAGGTTGAACTGCCGTTCCTACACATGCCAATACATTGCAATGAATAGAAAGCCTTTTGACATTTACGAATTATTTCCTCGTAATGCAAATTAGGTTTCAGATCCTTTGACATAACAACACCTAAGTAAGTAATGGAGTCAGTGATATTGAGTTTACTTTTATTCAGAACCCAAAAGGGGTCCGATGATAAAGTGTTCTTACCAAAGATAGTACAACTCGTTTTACTTGGGTTGAAACGCAGACCATGTGATGTAATATAGTCATTAGCATAATCAATAATCTTTTGGAGACCAGTGACAGTCAGACTAGAAAGCAACAAATCATCAGCATAGCAGAAAACATTAAAGCTGGATTGGGCAATAACAATACCACATTCAGGAGCACTTAGACCAGAAACAAGATCTCTATAAAACAGATTAAAAATGAAAGGAGATGATAACCCTCCTTGTCTGGTGCCTTTACAAATTTTAATCCTTCTGCCAATGTTGCAGTTCCATTTAACTTTCACTGTCAAGTTAGTATACCATGTTAAAAAGCATCTCCACCAATCGTCACCAATATTGTCACATAACTTATCGAAAATGACATCATGGGGGATTGCATCAAATGCCCCCTCTGCATCGAGAGAGCAACAGAAAACGGTAGAGCCTTTATTAACACAGTAATTCATGACGTCGTTGACTGTGGCTGCGGCCATGGCTGTCCCCCTCCCATTAACAAAACCAAATTGCAAAGGGTCAAACTTCACATTTGCACATGATTCCAAAAACCCATCTCAAAAATCTTGGAAAAAGTATTAGAAACAATAATTGGACGATAATTCTTCGGTTGAGAAGGATCAGCGTTCGGTTTCTTGAGAATAGGTACAAGAGTACCTTCATGAAAGCTGGTGGGAACAACGCCAAATCTAGTACAAACATTTAAAATGATGGCCAGAAGAGCTGGTATTTTGGTGTTTAAAGTGTGTTTTAAATGATCGGCCGTGATTCCATCTGGCCCAGGGGCAGACTTTTTGTTTAGAGTTAGAATTAATCTTCGAACAGACTCTGCTGAGAAATGGCTGGAGTCAAAGGCAGTATTCTGCAATTCGTAAGATCGTTTTTTGACAGAGATTTTAGACTGGTGAATTTTAGGTGAATTTGGGTTTGAATCAGTGATCCCAAATTTGGATTAAAAAAATGTAGATAAACTATCAATGGAAACGGAGTCATGAGGATCATTTTTAGTTTTTTTACAATTACCAACGGCTTTCCATAATTTCTTAGGATTTTTTTGATGAAACAGTTTGTTGAGATGGTTGTATTTTCTACGAGAAACATTAGTGACACTCTGTCTGCAAATGCGCCTATAATCCTTTTGGCCAGCTTATAACAATGAAAAATGTGTCCAGACCGCGGCCTGTCACACTGCGTCCAAATCCTATACCAGAATCGTTGTTTATTTCTGGCACTAGAACAGTTGTTATTCCACCAATGAACTCTTTTAGTGTGATGATTTTTTAAAGGTTTGGTTTTGAAATTTTTGGCAGAATCGTGAATGGTGGAGGTCCGCCTACCGCAGACACTGTCAACAACACCGTGGGCATCTTCCATTGAACTGCAAAATAAAATAGAACACTCAAAGTTAACAAGAGCATTGTTAATATTACAAGTGAATTGTGAACAGAAATCTTCATCCTCCCAGTGACACTTTGGATAGAAACGCATGCCAGTATTATTATCGTTAGTAATTGAACCGGAGCTTTCAACCTGCAATTCTAAAGTTGTGATCAGAGGTAGATGATCACTGGTATTTTCAGGGAATGCATCAATGATCTTACAACTTTTCACCTTGGCAAGTGAAAATTCATTAACAACAACATGGTCAATATATGTTTTGCTGGAGCCTTTAAAGTACGTGAAATCAACATCTTGTTTATGTACAAAATTACAGACACTAAAATCATTATTGCACAAAAAATCATACATAATAAAACTATGTTCATTAAAAGGGCGTTTTTTATACCAGTTTATCGCAATAATTTGTTGGCGAGGAAGACTGGCATTAAAATCACCGACAATCATTAAAGGGCTCTCATCACAATCATCAATTAAAGATTGCAGAAGATCAAGAGTCTCGGCATCAAGCTGAATTTGCTCAGGATCCCCATTGTAATGAGGGAGGTAGACTCCAAAGATAGTCATCATTATTTTACCTTTAGATAAAATCTGAATGCCACTAATGTATGAGTAATGTATGAGTATCGATGAATATGTATGAGTAATATGTATGAGTAATGTATGGGGCGTCAGGAAAAGGCGTCTTTTGGCTTTGCATACGACCCCACAAAGACGTTAATAAGACGTCAATAATTTACGTGTGCCGTTGAGCCAGCATTGAATTGACGTGGAAATAAGGTTGGGAATTGAGCGATATGACGTTTGTCCAACGTTAACGCCAACTTATAAACAACGTTGTGCCAACGTTATTCGGAAGTGCAACTTTACGTCGGAACAACGTCATTTTATAACGTTGGTCCAGCGTTTCTTCGTCAATTACTGACGTTGATCCAACGTTGGGCTAACGTAAGTTTGCTGTCTGGGTACCTGGAGGAATAATTAAGGGTTCCTGACTAGTATTAGCTACATAAACGTCAGTCGAAGTGCAGTCTACAATAACGATTCCTTCCAGAACCTGATACAAAACTGGAGAGGTGTCACTGCAACCTGGCATAATTTCCCTGAAGCTTCCATTGTCCGTTGTACAGAGGGGAATCGCCTGTAAGAAATGTTCCCCATGTATGACTTCGCGCCTCTCTGCAAACACCTCTGCTGTGGTCGTTGTGGGACAACCAATTTCGTGGTTTCTAAGCGTAGGGTTCGTGTTTGGTAACTCAAGACACTGGAGGGCCAACTCCCAGTCAGAACCAACACTTACTGAGGAGATACCCCGAACCCTTTTCGCAATGTAACGCAGGATGTTACATCCTTATATAACCGGGCATTGTTCAGAAGACGCAGTGTTGTCAGACTCTGGGGATGCTTTAGAGACAAGGAAACTGCAATTGAACGTTTGACCAACTACTTCCAAGGTAGCATCAAAATAGCCCTGCACAGGGATTTCTAACCCATTAGCTCCAACCAACCTTAGGAGTTTGCCCATTGGATGCATTTTATTAGCAGAATCTGCAACGACGCTGCGGTATAATTTTTCCGTAAGCAGAGAAGCCTCTGCACCAGTATCGAGCAAAGCCTTGACAGGAATGCCATTAACTAGAATGTCAACAATGGGTGATTTTGCCAACAGTTTTCGACAGATCTCCAGTAGTAAGATTTTTGCTATGAAACGGTCCCTTATTTTTCCCCATAGCCTGACAACCAAGCGAACCTCCCTCTAGATGCAGTTGCACACTGGGCACTGATAAGGACTCTTCCCCCGTCACATTGCCCTCTGTGGCGGAGGCAATGCATTTCCCGAGTTTGGTTGCTCAGGATTGGTCGGAATGTCCAGTTTCGGCCTTCTTTTTTCCATTCTCTTCCGCTGAAAACAATTGTCCACGGAATGTCCAGACCTTTTGCAAAATGAGCAATTGAGGGCGCTTGTGCCTTTGCGTCCTATTTGCACGCTGTTCGGCAAGCAAGCTTTCCATACCCTGAGAAAGCCATAGGCTTGACATTTTCGTGCACATGTCCGATTGTTGTGACACTAGCTTTTGTACTGATTCAACCAATAGCTTTTGGCTTTCTAGCAGCTCAGAAATTGTTTCACTATACTTTCCGATTCAGCACTATAACTTTGTACACAGTGGTTGGATCATCACCGTGCACGGGACTCTCAATTGTCGGCCTGTCTGGAAATAATTGCAATATCAATTCGCGCAACTCAAGGAAAGACAGATTTGCTTGGCCGTGCAACAATTTTCGCAACTCACGCCTAACAGACACGTCCCTCACCCCTTTTACAAATTGTTCCTTGAGAGTGCTCTTGGGCAATTGGGTCAAGGCTTCCTGCTCATATATACACGTCTGCAGCGGCTGCTACCATACGATCATGCAGGGTCACAAGCAATCGGCTGTAGTCTGGCAAAGTTTCACCACTGAGTTGTGCACGCGAGTATAATGCTCTAGCCAAAGACTGGACTGTTTCAAGCGAACCAAACCTCTTTGTTAGTAGGGCTTTTAACTTTTCAAAATTATCTCGATCTTCATCTGGAGTGCAGAGAACTTCTTCCTTGGCAGTGCCCCCCAGAAAATATAGTGCTGTGCTCAGTTTTTCATCTGCATTCAGAACCACCTGTCAGCCAACCATTCAGCCAGGGTTTGATCCCCTGCTTTGTTTGGATGGCCACAGAACTTATTAAGTTTGACAGTGGTAACCCGCTGGTAACTTAAATTTTGGAAAGCGCCAGCCAATGTGGCAGCAAGGGCCTGATTAGATTGCAAGATCGCTTCAGCTACACCCTCGGGTAGTGCCATGGCTTACCCACACGCGAGAATGCATTCAGAACCAACTGTCTGGCATACCCACACGCGAGAATGCACGCACGAACGAAACAAATAACTGAGCGGAGCACCAGTCTTTAACAAGAATTATTGACTTGATTCACACACCAAAATGTACACTGACTGTTACATGTGCATGTGCCAGGGTGCAAATACACGTATGTATGCACAATGTCAGTAAGGATCATATCTATATATATATATATACCACATGTGTGGTCAGGCAAGCAAACATGTGGGGCATTCAATATGGATTGACATGCACAGGAACTTCTGCACTAATTATGCAACACATCAAACATTGATAGCACAAGGCGTACATGTACAAAGCAACCTGGCATGGGATTCAATACATGCATACATGTCCCATCAAAGCTCATTAAAATCCTTAGTAACTGACCAGGGGGAAAAAAAGTCTACACACTGGCTAAATTATGTGCATGTGGCAGAATGCACATTACATCATAAGTGGAGGAGAAACAAAATAATTATATACTACACAAATACACGCAGGGGTTTTATATATTACAATAAATATTTACGGTACAGATCCAGTTGTAAGCACGTCTCCATCCTGCCTACGACGCCAAGAACGCTGTAGTGGTCTGACCAAGCTGTTACCCCGGGAGATTCGCCACCAACGAAGAATGGGACGGAGGCTGCAAACTGGTGTATTGGATGATCGCAATTTATTCATTGTTCACAAAGTTCCAATCCAATGCATGATGACATCTCCAGGTGCCAAGGTAGCTAATGAAATTGCAATCAAAAACAAAACCTATTTAAGAAAAGAAAAAAATTTCCTTACAGTGCAACTGGAGATTTGTTACACGAATACAATTCTGTGTTTCAACAAAGTTCTATGAGCATGTTATACACAGCGCATTGTACACAGGTACATAATACACGTGAATACGGCACGAATGACGTACATGTATTTTAAAGGAACACACCTTCTTTGTTGGGCTATTTTGGGCTCGAAATAGACCCATACATTATTCTGAAGCGCTTTCGCGAGTAAATCAGATATATCCTGAAAAGACGCCGTCAAATTTGGCCGTTTTTAAGCACTTTTGAAAAATTCAAGGTCACGTGACTTTTCAAAACCAAATTCTGGTTCCGAAAAGTCACGTGGTCTTGTGAGTTAGTTGTATTTCCAGCCGTATAAAAGTTTGTTACTGCACAACTGCACCAAATTCAACTCTGATTTTCCCCAAATATTTATAAGTAATTGACAAAAGAGAGACTATTTATACAGGTACGAAACTAGAGTTAACAGAAGTATGAAAATTCGAACATAATTGTTTGTTTCGAGAGTCCAGAAAACGGGAGCGAGCGTGCTACGGCAGGCTACCGTGGAGTGTAGGATATTTGCCCCGTGCAGCACGGCAAATAGCCTGAGTGAACACACGACCGGGTGCGCTTGTTCTCCCAAACAATCGTGGACGTTTTAGGGAGGTCTAACAAAGAGAACAATATCGTCCGCGATTGGCAAGCGAACGTCCGCGATTCGCTCCTGTACAAAACCAACGAGAGTAAGGAAAAACAAAAGAGGAACAAAAGGACGTCCGCGATTGGAGGTCGATTCACACCTGCGTGTGTTGCTTCGGTGTACGTTCGTGAAGAAAAAAACATGATGCCAACTCCTCAAAAGTAAACGGAAATTCCTATTCGGTCGTCCGCGCTGTCCAGTGAAATCGTGAGCAGAAAATTTGAGATACCCCCGGTATCCTGAGCAGGACAAAGTCGTGAGGCTCGCGCGTAGTTGCAACGGCTGGTAAAGCGTATAACCGGTCTTTTGACCGTTTTTGTTAATTTTGCACTTCTTTAGTAAACTACGGGATATTTTGATGATATTTTTTCACAACGACCATCAAAAAAGTATTGTCAATGCTCCTACATCACTAAATCATGTAAACATTAGGCCGGTGTTTACCTGTAACAACGTTTTTTCTTACCCCGACGTTGTAAATAACACGGCCAAAAGTCAAGGGAGGAGTTAACCACTCAGAGGGCTAAAGTCTGTCCATTTGATTAAACGGTGGATTTGGCATATCAGACGTCCCGATGAGACGAACAAAGATGAAAAAGACGGCAGGATCATTCCGTCTCTGTGTTGAGTTCACAATATTTTCATTCTCTCCCGTAGACACTCTGGCTGCGTTCGGGCGTGTACTCGTGTTAACACGAGTTATACTCCTGTGCGCGTGAACGGCAAGAATAACGACACTCGGGTCAGTGAGAGTATGCTCTCACTACTCCCCAACAAATGGGGAGTGTGCTCGTACTCCTGTCAAGTGTCATGTGATTTGTACGAAGATGGTGGAATATGGGTGGGATTTTTTGTGAATTTGCTCAACGTGTCAACTCAATAACTGAAACAATAAATCACTAAGGTTTGTTTTGGACGGCATCAAAGGTTCTCACGACTTACGGCCTGTATTTCCTCAGTTTCTTTTGAGCAGTAAAACGGCGTTTTTTGTGCAGTGATGGCAAGAGACGGCCATCTTCATTGATTGCCATTCGCGCATGCGGAATGCGGACTTGCCGTTCGCGTGATGTGACCCGAGTGCAATGCGCACGCATTACTCCCGAGTAACGAGAACTGCACGCCCGAACGCAGCCTCTTATCGCGCGCTCAAGGTCAAAGGTCAAATGTCACGAAGTTTCCCAAAGCCTTCCGAATATATACTCTCATTAAAGGTGGATCGTAAACAGATTTTAGTTTGGCGATTTCTATACAAAAAGTACGGATCTCCACATTACGAGTGCATGTGGGAATCTTTCAGTGAAAATCTATCCGGGCCACGCCCACTCACCACTGGCCCCATATTAAACTGTTACCACACTGAAAGTTCCCAAATACACCCAAAATTACAAGCCATCCATATCCAATCTACCTCAATCCCATGTCAAAGGGTTTTACATTTGCCTTTTAGAAAGTAATAATTTATGTTGCAAAGCTACAGGTACCTAAAATGCAATGAATCCACTATGAGTAAACAACCATTTGGCAAAAATACATGTCCCCCAAATTACTTTATTGCAGGGAAATGCTACACTCCTTTAGCAGTGCTTTGCGCGCGCCACTTTAGTTTGCCCGCTCCAACCACTGCTAAACTTCGCCGCAAATCCTGCAAAGCGCGTGGGTGTGACGTCACCCAACACCGAGCCTGGATGACACTTGCCATGATTGGCTAGATTCTGTCACCTGACGTTGGTTCTGTCACATGACCTGCATCTGACACAGTAAAGATGGCTGCGCCCAGGTACGTCAACACTATTTTGCTTTGCCCACTGTCGCGTCGACTTTTTTTGTCATTATTTCGTCCTGGTTGTTAATGTGGTTTTACACAGTAAGTATTTGTTTCACGGACATCACTAATCCTTCATCGTGATCATGTACATCCCTATAGAAAGGTGGGGAAATCACATTTTTCAAGCTCTTTTACCGCGAAATCATGTGTGTATTAGGGTAGCGCTGGAGATGAAGAATGGGTATTTTTTTCATATACATTGAACACGGATTTGGGTAAATTTATATGTTGGAATCGATAGCTTATTCAATTCTAAGATATACATCCCACTGACACTTCCGTCGCAAATGTTGCATTTCTGAGATAAATAAATGTACTGCATAAAGTAATGCACAAAATGACGTGGCGAGCGGTCTGTGCGTAAGCGCGACAACAGAGAGCGCTGCGCGCGCGCGTGAATGGTTATCTTGTGCACTAACTGAAGGCAATTTGAGGAAGAAAACGTGATTTTTCTACAGAAAAGCAACATTTGCGACAAAAGTGCAAGTGGGAAGTATATCTTAAAATTACATTATGTGTTGATTCCAGGAGGTAATTTCTTTAAAATCTTTGTTCAATGTATACGAAAAAAATACCGAAGAATGCGGTGCAGTATGAAGCGCCCCCACAGAGATATATTGCGCCAAGCCAGCGAATAATTCCTCAACTTCAAGTCTGATCAGTCTTAGTTCAACACGCTGTCTCGTTTTCTGCTGAACTATAATCTTTGTCACAAAAGCCTAAATGCAGCAGGAGTACGTTGTCGTAGCACACGTGGGGGCACGCAACGTCGTTGTCAACGTAATAGCACACATTTACGCCTGGAATGAAAACTACGCACTCGACGAAGCTCACGAAGAGGAACTGATAATCATTTTTGTGTGCTAAAACAAACAAAGGCATGTTTTTTACACTGAAATTTTGCACAAACACAGACAACAATCTCCCCAAACTGTCGCTGGTTTCACAAGTCTGTTTCGCAACACAAACTACCCTGTTTGGACCAGAAATCTCACCGTCATACCAACATCTTGCTGTGTTCCAATTTAAATATTTAAAAAAAATTGTTTTAAAAATAAATATCGTCAGAGTATTCTTTATTTTCAGTATCTATTCAAAAAGTTGGAATTGAACAATGCTGTTAAGGAGTTTAATTAATAATATTTCTTCATGATGTACTCTCTGCAACAGCAAAACCTTTTAATTGATGTGACTATTTATCCAGCAGATGGTTTTGCATGTACAGTGTATTATGGGTTACATTTTTGGCAATATTTACGTTTTTGAAATCCACCATGTCATATTTATCAGTTGTGTAGTGACTGTGTAAAGTTGTGTGACGGTGAATAAATAAAGAAAACCGTTAACAGTCTATCATTTTATGTCATGATGTGTTTCTGTGTCACAAAACAAGACCATAATATATATTTTTCCCAAAGTGAGTTGGGCTGTTTATTTACATTTATTTGGGCAGATGTAAACATAGAGCAAGAAAACAGAAGATTGGGAAATAGAGTAGCTGACCTTTACTTAGAACAAGTACAATGTAAGTCCTTAATAATTTTGTCTGTGTATGCCGCCTCGCTTATTTTGCCAGCCATGTCCTGTTGTATTTGCTTAATTTTAGTGCAAACATGTACAACTTAATAGCGGCTTCTATATTTTTAAATAAAGATATTCGAAAGTGGAATGGTTGTCCAAGCCCGACTGATTTGCTTTGAGAGTTAAATTGATAAACTTGTGTATTTTTTACGGCCTCGTTACATTTTGGTGGCAGCGGTGGGATTTGTCGGGTTATGGAGAACTATTTCACCAGAGAAAAAGTTCTAAAAACCATACATGAATTGGAAGAGAAATTATTAATTCAGGATATGGCAGACATCGAACAGGCATCAGGGCGAGGGTTCACCGAGCCTGCAGGTGCTTATGATTTTGTACCCAGCCACAGGTCCCCTGCAGGTGCGGTGGGCCATGGGCCTACACAGGCAGGGACAAAAAGAAAAACTAAGTCTCACAGGGGTACATCAAGTTTAGGTGTTTCCGCTCCTAATTTATTACCTGATACCGAATTCATTTATCCTGGAGATTTGAGTAATGTAACACCTTCACCTTCATGTGTTGCTCAGGCGTTTGTTAAACCTGTGGTACAACCTGATAAATATGATGGTAACATGCCATTAAATGATTGGTTAAGTAATTTTGACTTGTGTTGTCAAATTAATGGATGGAATTCGAAAAAGAAAAAAAAAATTCTAGCAGTAGGCCTACAACTTAGAGGACCTGCATTACAGGTTTATACAGACTTGCCTGTGCAACACCAGAATGATTTTGGGAAGATAGTAGATGCATTAAGAAAAAGGTTTGCCCCTAGAGGTCAGGAAGAGCTTCACCGTGCTCAATTGAAAGCTAGGGTACGTCGAAAAGGTGAATCATTGCCAGAACTAGCCAGTGACCTTCGTAGGATGGTTGCTAAAGCTTATCCCGAGGTTACTTTCGAGTTAAGGGAAGAGTTGGTGAGGGACCAGTTTGTGGAGGCACTTGATTCACTCGAGATTCGTATACAAGTCAGACGAGCAAAACCAAAAACGTTGGGTGAAGCTCTTTCCCTGGCCTTGGAGGAGGAAGCGTTTTCGAAACTAGAGTATAATAAGATAGGATTACATAAACAAAGTGTGGCTAGTATGTGTAGTGCAAACCCTCAGTCTGCAATTGAACAAAAGATAAATCAGCTAGAACAGTCATTGTCTAACCTAACACAACTTGTCGAGTCCCAATTACAGTTTTTCTCAGTTGCTTTGATGCACTTCCCGAAACACTAACCTCTTTCTCAATACTCTAAATGCAATCCTCAAAACACTGAAAGCATTTCTCACAACACTATACCACCCCTGCAAAAGCAAATATAACAATCAAAATGCTAACAACAGGCGTCAAAATACACTAAGTCAGACAATCGCTACATCAATGTAACCCAATGCATAGCACCTTCTGATCATTGCGTGAACACCGACACCCAAATGGCAAAGTAATTGCATCAAAACTGGACAGAGTGATAGTGTTGCTGACAATGTAAACAACAAATGGACACACTATACAAGAAAAGACACATTTATGATGGTGTGTATCTTGAATGTATTACGTTTATTACATATTGTGTAATACATGTACATGTAGTATTGTTGTTTTATTTCTTATTTCTTTATTTATGTATTTCTTGGGACAATCGCCCCATTGCTGACAAATGTAGTCAATCAGTTACCCACTCCCATCGTGCTGGCGTTATCTTTTGTACAAACACAATGCTCATTGTACGTAGTATTTTGCATGCAACGGTTTACCCAATGCACAACTGCGGCATTTCGAATGGACAATGTACACAGTCAGTTGAGAAGAAAACAACCTGTTTTGCCTAGAATATCAAAAAAACAGAAATTGCATCTATGCTATGACAAGTGCGTTTAGTGTTTTGCATTTTGTGTGCACACAATGGGAACTGGAAATAGTGGATTGGCCAATTGCATTCATGATGTGGGGTTTTGAGGCGCTGTTAAAAAAATGAGGTAAGAGTTTGGGGAAGTGCATTAAAGCGATTGAGAAAAACTGTAAGACCAACAAAACGACCATTAGTATGTTGGAACTGAAAACAGCCGGGACATAGGCAAAGAGACTGCACCAATGAATGCATTTTCCCCGACACTCGTGAGCCAGTTAATCAAACTGGTATACCAGTGACCAATGCAGAAACGTCAAACGACATTCGGCCAAGCAAGGGGCCGATGCTTGGTCGCAGGTAGATTTGTCGGCCCAAACATCCACAAGCACGTGCTTTGTGAATGGATCCGTTAACAATATTGACATCAAGTTTCTTGTGGATACAGGGTCATGCATCTGTGACCATTTTACATCCGCACACATGGGAATTGCTCCCGTTAAGTGTTAGACAATCACTAAAGCCCTGGAACGATAATCTTATAGCAGCAGAGGGGAGTTCATTGAAGATTCAGGGTTGTGCAGATGTAATTTTGAGATTAGGAAAAAAGAGTAATTTACATCGGGTTCTCATTGCACCAATTACTCAAGCAGGAATTCTTGGTATAGATTTCTTGTCTTTACATAATGGTGTATTGGATTTTCTAAACAAGAAACTTAAGTTTGATAGTGGAGAAATTCCATTGCATTGTGAAACCACTATATTGACATGCTGTAGAATAACAGTTGCCGAAACGGTGACTATTCCAGCGGGACATGAAGTTGTTGTGAATGGCGAGTTACATAATCGTAAGGGATCTGTTTTTACGGGACTGACTGAACCCTCGGGGAGGTTTGCTCAAAAAGACAACGGGATGTTGGTGGGAAAAACCTTGGCTTCCTCTGAGCAAAATAAAGTTCCGTTAAGGATACTTAATTTGCAGACTGAAACATCTATTTTGTACAGGGGAACTCAGGTTGCACTCTTACATCCCGTTGAGGTTAATGATGACACAGATATAGACTCTGAGAAGAACTGTGAAACACATGAAATGAGTTCTACTCTGAATGACTTATATAGTGAAAGTTGTAATAACGTGGATGAGGCACAAAAAGCTCAAGTTAAGGAGTTGTTGGTGAAATATCGACAGGTTTTTTCAGAGTCAGGTGAACTGGGTAGAACTAATTTAGTGTATCACAATATTGACACGGATACTGCACTTCCACGTCGGCAACCTGCACGACGTTTACCATTTCATCAAAGACAGGAAGCCCAAACATTAGTAAATGAAATGGAGGAAGCTGGCGTGGTGTCGCCCTCAAATAGTCCTTGGGCTAGTCCTATAGTTCTTGTTAAAAAGAAAGATAATTCAACCAGATTTTGCGTTGATTACAGAAAATTGAACGAAAGCACAATCAAGGATGCATACCCCCTTCCTCGCATTGATGACAGTTTAGATGCACTGTCTGGGTCCCAATGGTTTTCCTCTTTAGACTTGGCCAGTGGATATTGGCAGGTGGAAATGAACCCTAATGATAGGGAGAAAACCGCCTTTACTACTGGTAGTGGTTTATACGAATTCAACGTTATGCCATTTGGCTTATGTAACGTGTAACAAGAGTCTAACGGTCTCTTTATATAGCGCCCTCTGCTGACCTCACTGTAATGCATGCAGTCTAGGAATATGACACTGCATGAGGTGGTTGATAGATGACATGGCACTGAGTTGTAGAATACACGATACAAGCCCAACAATTGAGTCTGTTTGAGTCTTTAATAGTATATGACCTAAAGACAATTACATGGTGTCAGAAGTGAAATGAAGTGGAGCACACCAAGTGACATAATCCGGTTGAAAAGATGAGAAAAAACAGCCAAACAGTGATTGCAAAGAGAAGGAATTTGGGTTGTGTGTACAGGCCATCGAGTTAAACGTACATCTCACGTAGCTCAGATATTGTGCTGGGTAAAGTGTGACTACAGGCGGATAATAAGGCTGTAGATATTGTGCTACAAGTCTAAAGAAAGGACCAACTGTCCGAAATTGTGCTGACAACAAAACTGCTGATTTGTCAAGAACTGAAGATAGAACAGATTATTTTGTGTTTAAGTTTGGTTAATGACCTGGGGGATGGGTTGCGTCTAACCCCTCCCATGATTTAGATTTTTTTGTCTGGTTGTGGGAGTAGGTACCTGGGCATTTCTGATCTTGAACACACAATTCTGCACGATTAAAAGAAATAAAAAAGAGAATAGAAGCAAAGAACAAACATGGAAAGAATCAGACCGCCTGCCAATCTTGACATAGATGTCAGAGACCTTCCACGTACATGGAAAAGATGGAAGGAAGAACTTAAGTTATACATGGAACTTGCTATGGCAAACAAAGAAGAACCAGTGAAAGTGAAAATGTTCCAGTATCTTGTGGGTACGAAGGGCAGAGAAGTGTATAAGGCACTAGGGCTGACAAGTGAGTCAACGCTTGATGAAGTTGTACAGGCCTTTGATGCACATTGTGACCCAAAGAAAAATGAGACAGTAGAGAGATATAAATTCTTTACACGAAACCAGGAAAGCGGAGAACCAATAGAGAAATATGTGACAGAGCTCAAACTTCTCGCCGAAAGCTGCAATTTTGGCACACTTCGTGATTCGTTGCTGCGAGATCGGATAATCTGTGGTATCAAGGACTCCACATTACGTGAAAGGCTTTTAAGAGAAGGCAATCTAGATCTAGAGAAATGCATGAGCATAAGCCGAGCAACGGAGCTCTCGAAAGAGAGAATAAAAACATTGGAAGAGCCAGGAGTGGATAGTGAAGTACATGCCTTCAAACACAGAAAAGCAGCAGGCAATTCCGCAAGAAAGAAAAACACTAAGCCACAAATCCGAAAATGCAAGTTTTGTGGTTATGAACATGAGCTAATTAAAGAGAGATGTCCAGCGTTCGGGAAAGAGTGTGCGAAATGCCATAAGAAAAATCATTTTGCCAAGCAGTGTCGCACAAAGACCACAAAAGTGCATGCTGTTGAGAGTGATTACAGCTCCGATGATTCATACTATGAAGAGCTGATGACATTAGAGCTAATCTCGCCGACAGAGCAAGTCCACACAGTGGGAAAATCGAAAGCGGACATAATACAGGCCAAAATGCTGATCGAGGGAAAGTCAGTTTTGCTAAAAGTGGACTCTGGAGCAACATGCAATGTAATCCCCAAACAGTTGATTGGAGATGTGCAGCTGGAGCAAACAAACCAGATTTTGTCAATGTACAATAAGTCAACAATGAAGCCACTAGGCCGATGTAAGCTGAAAGTAGTGAACTTGAAGAATCAAAAGAAATACAAAGTGGACTTTGTAGTGATCGAGGAAACCGGAGTGATGCCCATACTCGGGAGCAGAGCAGCACAGCAAATGGGCCTGATAGCAGTTAAGCATGAAAATATTGCACATGTCACTCCACAAGCACAGAAAATGAAGTCAGCAGAAAAGCTGATCAATGAGTATGCAGATGTCTTTAAAGGGACAGGACATTTGAAAGGTACTTACCACCTAGACGTTGACCTAAATGTCATGCCAGTTGTACACCCGCCGAGACGAGTACCAGTGGCAATAAAGCATAAGCTAAAAGGGGAACTAGAAAGACTGATCAAAGAAGAGATAATCAAGCCTGTTGACGGACCTACACCATGGGTATCGAGCCTTGTCTGTGTAGACAAACCAGGAAAACTGCGGATATGTCTAGATCCACAAGATCTCAATAAAGGGTTAAAGAGAAGTCACTACCCAATGAAGTCAATTGAGGACATTCTCCCAGACTTGAACAATGCAAAAGTGTTCTCGGTGCTAGATGCAAAGAATGGATTCTGGCACGTGGAGCTAGATGAGGAAAGCTCGTATTTGACGACATTTAATACACCATTTGGTAGGTACCGTTGGTTGAGAATGCCATTCGGTATTAGCACAGCACCAGAAGAGTTTCAGCGTAGACAAGACCAAGTAATTGAGGGTCTGGCAGGAGTCGTTACCATAGCTGACGACATACTGGTCTATGGTAAAGGCGATACAGTCGCCGACGCAGTAGCTGATCATGACATGAAACTGCAATCGCTGCTGCAAAGATGCCGTCAACACAACCTGAAGCTGAACAAAGCAAAGCTAAAGCTGAAGATGGATCAAGTTCCATACATGGGACACTTGATCACGGCAGAAGGTCTGAAACCTGACCCTGATAAAGTAAGGGCCGTAGAACAAATGCCGACACCGACGAACAAGAAAGAACTACAACGGTTCATTGGATTTGTCACTTATCTGAGCAAATTCCTCCCGCAACTAAGCGCTATCTGTGAGCCGCTGAGAAAGCTAACACAGCAAGATGCAGACTGGTGTTGGCTGGAGAATCACGACAAAGCTGTAGATGACATCAAGAAATTAATAACAACAGCACCAGTACTGAAGTACTACAATCCAAAAGAAGGATTAACCTTGCAAGCAGATGCATCGCAAGCTGGATTAGGGGCCGCATTGATGCAGAACGGCCAACCAGTAGCCTATGCGAGCAGGGCCCTTACAGACACAGAGACAAGATATGCTCAAATAGAGAAAGAGCTTCTTGCAGTCATCTTTGGTCTTGAGCGATTCCATCAGTACACTTATGGTCGCCAAGTAGGAGTCCAAACAGACCATAAGCCCCTTGAAACAATTGTCCTCAAGCCACTCCATCGCGCACCCAAACGACTGCAGAGAATGCTGATGAGACTGCAAAGCTATGAAGTGAAAGTCTCATACCATCGAGGAAAAGAGCTGTACTTGGCTGATACGCTGAGTAGAGCCTACTTGCCAGAGAGGTCTCAAGACAGATTTCAGCAGAACCTAGAAAGTGTAAACATGATAACACACTTGCCAATCACAGAACAAAGTCTACAAGCGCTACAGCAAAGCACAGCAGAAGATGCCACTATGCAACTGCTGAAGGAAGCCATTATGAAGGGTTGGCCTGCAACAAAATCAGATACTCCACATCAGCTAACCCCGTACTATGACATGCGGGATGAGCTGAGCTTACAAGACAACCTCCTCTTCAAAGGGGAGAGAGTAATCGTCCCAAAGTCCCTTCGCAGGGATATGCTACAACGCATCCATTCGTCACATCTCGGAGTTGATGGATGTCTCCGACGAGCACGTGAATGCCTGTACTGGCCGGGTATCACAGCTGAAATCAAAGACTACGTCCAGAAATGTGACGTCTGCAGATCAGTCGGAAACCAGCAGCAGAAAGAAACACTGCATCCTCATCAAATTCCAAGCCGACCGTGGGCTAGAGTTGGAGCTGATCTGTGTGTACATGGTCAGAACCACTACTTGATCACAGTAGATTATTATTCTAACTACTGGGAAATAGACTACCTGGAGGACACCACTGCAAAGACAGTCATAAGAAAGCTAAAAGCCAACTTCGCTCGACATGGGATTCCAGACATCCTCATAACTGACAATGGGCCACAATTCTCAGCAGGAGAGTTCCAGGTCTTTGCCAAAACCTGGGAGTTCACACATAAAACCTCATCACCCCACTACCCGCAGAGTAATGGAAAGGTGGAACAAGCAGTGAAAATGGCCAAAACGCTGTTAAAGAAAGCAAAGAAAGCCAAGAAAGACCCGTACCTCGCTCTCCTCGACTTCCGGAACACACCAACCCAAGCAATGACAAGCAGTCCGGTTCAGCGTCTTATGAACCGTCGCACCAAGACTCTACTGCCATCAACTAATAAGCTCCTACAGCCAAAGATCGTTGCCAAAGTTCCACAACAATTATCAGCCAACAAGAAACGACAAGCACACTACTATGACAAGGGAGCAAAAGACTTGCCTCCTCTTCGGGTCGGTGACACAGTCAGGATCAAGCCAACTGGAGTAAACGAGGAGTGGAAAAAAGCAACTGTCAGTAAACAAAGGGAAGAACCGCGATCATATGAAGTGACTACACAGATAGGAAGAACATACAGACGCAATCGTCGTGACCTCCGAGTCAGCAAGGAGATATTCACTCCTATCAAAGCCCATAGCGACGAAGATACAGAACAGCCACTGGAGACAGAACAACGCGTGAACGGACAAGAAACTCAGAACAATGAAACTCATGCACAACTGAAAACCAGATCCGGTCGAATCGTTAAGCGCCCATCCCGTTTCGCTGACTATGTCACTTAATAAGCAAACACGCACTCGCACAAAATAAGTTCTGGTTTAAACTAAAAGCATGTATATAAAGTGCATTAGTTGAGAAAAGTTGTTTGTAGTTTTAGTGTTAAAAAAATATTTAAAAAAAGGGGCATCTCTAATTATTAAGGAAATCTAAACAATCGTTGTACAGAAAGGGAACTGTAAATTGTTTAAAGTCAGTGACCTGCATAACCAGGACTCGTGGTATGAAAAACCGCAGTCGCAGTTAATCGAACTGGAAATTTGAACATTTATCGTGAAAGAACTCTGAGTCATAAGTTCTGGACTTTATTAAGATTTTCTTGAATTTTATTGGAGGGGGGATGTAACAAGAGTCTAACGGTCTCTTTATATAGCGCCCTCTGCTGACCTCACTGTAATGCATGCAGTCTAGGAATATGACACTGCATGAGGTGGTTGATAGATGACATGGCACTGAGTTGTAGAATACACGATACAAGCCCAACAATTGAGTCTGTTTGAGTCTTTAATAGTATATGACCTAAAGACAATTACATAACGCACCCAGTACATTTGAACGGTTAATGGAGCTAGTTTTAGCCGGACTTCATTGGAAAACTTGTCTAGTTTATTTGGATGACGTCCTTATATATGCACAAACATTTGACGAACACAAGGCCAGGCTTTCTGAAATTTGATAGATTTTTGGAATCTGGTTTAAAATTGAAACCTTCCAAGTGTAGTTTGTTTCAGAAAGAAGTGCTCTACTTGGGTCATGTGGTGTCTGGAGCAGGTGTTGCTACCGATCCAGGTAAGACTGAGAAAGTCCGTGAATGGTCAACGCCTTGTAATTTAAAGGAAGTACGAAGCTTTTGGGCCTATGCTCATATTACAGGCGTTACATCATGGACTTTGCCAGTATTGCAGCACCCTTACATAAACTTACACATAAATATGTCATCTTTAAATGGACAGACGAGTGTGAACATGAATTTAAGACATTGAAAGAAAAGTTAACTACAGCTCCCATTTTGGCTTTCCCTGATTTTTCACTGCCATTTATATTGGATACTGATGCAAGTGGTACAGGAATTGGAGAAGTTCTGTCACAAGTTCGAAATGGCAAAGAACAAGTCGTATCCTATGCTAGCAGGAAATTGTCTAAAAGTGAACAAAATTATAGTGTGACCAAGAGAGAATTGTTAGCAGTTGTCCATTTTATTAGACACTTCAAACATTATCTTTATGGTAAAAAGTTCACTTTACGGACTGACCATGGATCGTTACGATGGCTATATAACTTTAAAGATGTAGAAGGTCAGTTAGCCAGATGGCTCGAAATTTTAAGTAATTTTCAGTTTGATACAGTTCATCGACCTGGAACACAACACAGAAATGCAGATTCTCTTTCTAGATCCTATGAACCTGAACAAGTACTTGAGAAAACACCACAATATAATTGTTCTGTCCTAACATGTGATGTGATTAATCTCTTTTCAGGACTAAGTGAAAAGGATATTAGAGATGCTCAGCAGAGTGATTCTAATATAGCGCCTATCATTGAGTGGAAACAAGCAAGTAAGATCAAGCCAGCACGCGAAATTGTCTTGTCTTGTAGTCGTGAAACGAAAGGTTATTGGTATATATGGGACCAGTTAGAACTTAACAATGGAATTTTGTACAGAAAGTTTGAGAGCCCACAATTAAATCAAATAATAGTGCCTGTGACCTTACGACAAGAGGTTTTGAAGCAGGCTCATGATTCAGTTACTGGCGGCCATTTTGGCATTTCTAAGACATTTAAGAAAATCCAACGATCATTTTATTGGATTGGCTGCCGTACTAGTGTTGAGCAATGGGTGAAGAAATGCGAACTTTGTGCTCGTAAGAAATCGCCCAGTAAAAGATCACGTGCAGCAATGATACCCTCTCTTGTGGGTTCTCCTATGGAGAGGATTGCGATTGACATTTTTGGCCCTTTACCTCGTTCAAAGCGTGGTAACCGTTACATTATGGTTGTAATGGATTATTTTACCAAATGGGCCGAGGCATATGCCTTGCCAAATCAAGAGGCTGAAACAATTGCCAAAGTGTTGGTTGAAAATTTCATTTGTCGTTATGGTTGTCCACTAAGCATTCACACAGATCAAGGGTCAAATTTCGAAAGTAAAATATTTCAAAGTATTTGCAGATTATTAGGGATACATAAAACTAGAACCACACCCTATCATCCTCAATCGGACGGATTAGTAGAGAGGATGAATAGAACAATACAAACGTTATTGAGCATGTATGTCAAGGTCGATCAAAGCGATTGGGACGTTCACTTGCCATATGCCATGATGGCATACAGGGCTAGTGAACAAGATACAACTGGGGTAAGCCCCAATCGCATGATGTTTGGCAAAGAAATTAATTTGCCTTTAGATTTATTTGTTACAGTAAAAGAAACAAATAAATATAACAATCATGAGGAATATGCTTGCCAGTTATACGTTCGTATGCAGAAGGCGTTTGATTCTGCAAGACAAAACAGAAAAGGCAGAAACGCCTGTATGACACAAAACTACACGGAAAGCCTTATACACCTGGTGATAATGTTTGGCTCTATCAGTATGTACGAAAAGTTGGGTTGAGTCCTAAGTTACAGTCTCATTGGAAAGGTCCATATATCATACTAAAGAAGCTTTCCGACGCAGTTTACAGAATTAAGCATTTACAAACTGGGCAAAGAAAAATTGTTCATTTTGACAGGTTAAAACCATGTTTTGGTAGTCTAGTCAATATGGCATCTTGGAGGCAGCGCAAGCTGAAGGTTCAAATGGACCTGATGACCAAGAGCTATCTGTAGAAGTCGACGAGGAGGACGACACCCCCAGAGAAGCAGTTTCTGTGGCTGGTGGTGAGACCCCCTCGGCAGATGATCAAGTTTCAGACTTCGACTCAAGGGATAATGTACAGGAGGCTAGTCTTGGCGATTTGATGACGTTAGCTGGAGAGACTGGGGCATTTCAAGCTCAACCGTCGCCATTGTTACCAAGGCAACGCCAAAGACGACAACCTACCTGGATGCTTGCTGGTCAATATGTAGTTTAATTAGTTATTTTTAGGTAAGATACAGGTATGCAACTTTTAAGCTAAAGTAAGCTGATTGTTTTTTTCTTTTCTTTACCACAACTGAAAATGATATAATTCAGTGGGTTTTTATGGGGGGTAATGACAGTTGCATGCCTGAAGATAGACCATTTAAATTCCTCGTGTTGTCAGTGTTGGGGTGCACACCAAGACTGATACTCGAGGAAAATTTGTAAATATTTGTATTAGGTCTATATTTAAAATAAATTGACCAGAAGCACATTTCATGCATATCCTGTGATGTCAAAGTAAATTTATTTTGAAGAGGTTTAGAAAACAAAACAATTATTATAACATTTTAAGATCTCCAGTGATAAATGAATTGGTTACAAATTTAATTTCATTAAACAGTATACAGGTAGACGCAGGGACGCGTCTCGTTACAGAAGAGGGCAGTGTAACGAAATTATTTTTATTATTATTTAACTATGGCATTTCTGCCCAAAGTATGGCTATTGGGTTCTTTTTGTTATGCTCACAATGGATGGCCATCCAGACAATTGGGGCAGTCTTGGAATTCCATGCATCATGCCTTGTGGGTTCTTTTGTTGAGCATGATCATGAAGCATTGGAATTCCAAGCTGTACAGTTTTCTTAGAAACCTATTTCTTTTGAGTTTATTCATGCACGGTAGTGGTTGGCAATATAAGGGGGCATTTGAGAGCTGCTTAGACACTTGTGTGCTGGGTGCAGGGCTGAGAGGATCAGTCATTTACCAAACAGTAGCCATTTTTGCTTTTTGTTGTGTTGTCCCCTGTGAGACTACTTCTTCGACTGGTACAAGAACAAGTACAATGTAAGTCCTTAATAATTTTGTCTGTGTATGCCGCCTCGCTTATTTTGCCAGCCATGTCCTGTTTTATTTGCTTAATTTTAGTGCAAACATGTACAACTTAATAGCGGCTTCTATATTTTTAAATAAAGATATTCGAAAGTGGAATGGTTGTCCAAGCCCGACTGATTTGCTTTGAGAGTTAAATTGATAAACTTGTGTATTTTTTACGGCCTCGTTACAATATTTGCCGATTTTTGGGGTGTGTTTCGTCGTCTTTTTTTGCAAGCGTATATTTCACTTCTCGCGCTGCGGACCGGCTGTATATATGCATATGCATGAACGTTAGGAGGCGCGGCGCGATACCCGATTGTGATTGGCTATCGTGCAACAATCCTAACGATTTTGTAAGCGGTGTGCTGATTGGCTTCGCAGGATATGCGGCGAAGTTTAGCAGTGGTTGGAGCGGGCAAACTAAAGTGGCGCGCGCAAAGCACTGCTAAAGGAGTGTAGGAAATGCAAGCACCCTTTAACAGACACTCCATGGGATTGAGCCAGATATAGAAAAGAACAAGGCTACTCACGCAAACAAAGAAACCAAATTTCCCCAACTTAACACATTATGTTTCTTCAAAGAAGGCAAGGCAGCAACTGACAAACCCAAAAAAATTACACACATTCCTAGCCTTAACAATTTTAGTCAAATGAGGGCAGCATTTCCATATTACCTTTCAAACCAAGTGAGGGCAGCATTTCCATATTACCTTTCAAACCAAGTGAGGGCAGCATTTCCATATGAACAGTGCCCTCACCTGACCAATTTTTTAAAAAGTACACTACATTACCCCATAAAGTCGCGTCCTCGCGACTTAAATAATTTATATGAAATACAATCGGTCTCCAACCGTCCAAAGAACATAGTTCAGTACTTCATAACCAATAACTTCAAATACATGAGTTCCTGCAATAAAGCAGTGATTTGTATGCGCACAGATCTAAATGGCGACAAAAGTTAGCTATAAGAAAGTGACATTCATATGGGATGGCCAGTCCCTAAAATGCATGTCTCTACAGCCACTTAAAGGATAACAAAAAATATATCCTTTAAAACCCACTACCTCATTACATACACAATGTCCAAGTTAGCTCCATATGCGAGTTGAAGTCCATCCACCAGGTGCATGCAATAAACCGGTCTTGGTAAAAATATGACGTTTCCAACTGTATAGGAGTCCATTTCCAGGAGTAACAAATAGCTGGTAAATTGTTACTTCTCGTTGATCTTGGTTCAATGCATTACGAAGTCTCGGTAGCGAGCAGGAACTCTGCGAGTTCGAACAGGTCTGGTGTTTAACCTCCCTGTATCCTGCACAGACGGCAAATTATCAAGTTCCTGAAACTTGCATGTACTTTGGTTGCACTTATTACTGTCTGAGGATTGTAATGAACTTTTGGAGTCCTAGCACTAGCTCGCCTACCTCTGGTATTGCTGGTAGAAGCATGACTCACTGTTACAGAACGGTCAAGGTCCTCCTGGACAACTGACGGCGACTGGGAGAACTGTTCGTTGAAAGGACTGCCTGCCACAGTTGGTAGATGCTTCTCATTCATAGGGACGATTTCCAATGTAGAAGTGCTGTTGGGAGTGTCGGGTATCTCAGCTAAACTGGCACTCGCGTTACCACCCACAGCTTTCTGCGAAATTTCCGGTGCTAGTTCGTCACATATAAGGCTTCATCCTGTCGAAATGAATCACTTCTGTCCGCCGTCGTCCTCTGGGCTTACGAAGAACATATTTAGCATCAAAAAGTTTCTTTAATACAACACAAGGCCCCTGCCAACGACTTTGCAATTGAGGAAAAATTCCTTTAGTTTTAGCTGGATTAAAAACCCATACCTTATCCCCCCAACTTTATAGGGTTGGCCGCACACCTTTAAATCATAATACCGTTTCTGTCGCTGTTGAGCGACGGATGAAGATTCGCGAGCAATCTCGAAAACAACTTCAAGCCGCTCGCGAATCTTCGCTCCTCCGGAACCTTTTGATCTAAACCAGGGGTTTCACCTGCAACAAAATTAAGGGGAATACTAACCTCCCTCCCAAACATCATAAAATTTGGCGTTAAACCAGTAGTTTATTGGGGGCTAGATCGATAAGCCATCAATACAAAGGGTAGGTGGAGGTCCCAATCCCGCTGATCGTACTGTACCTACTTGACAATCATGTCCTCAAGCGTACGGTTCATTCTCTCAACTAATCCGTCACTCTGAGGCCGGTAACTACAAGTCATTGTCTGTTCAATTTCTAACAACTGACAAGTTGCCTTCATCAACCTGGAGTTGAAATTCGTTCCTCTATCTGTGTGAACTTGAAGTGGCACTCCGTACCTGCAAACAAACTGAGTATCAAACACACGAGCAACAGTTTCAGCCTATCTTGATTGGCAAGGGGAAAGGCCTCGGCCCACTTAGTAAAATAATCCATAATGACCAGCACATATCGATTTCCCTGAATGCTTACAGGAAGCGGCCCCATTACATCCATTGCTACTCGCTCAAAGGGAAAACCAACAGCTGAAGGTTGCAGATTATAGCTCTTCTCTTGCGAGGAGTACCTTTTCTCTTCTGACACTTAACACATGTCCGATCCCAATCTGTCACATCCTGTCGATATCCTACCCAAAAATAACTTTGTCTAATCTTTTCTAGGGTTTTAGTCTGGCCCAAGTGTCCTGCAGTACGATGATCAAGTGCAAGTTGTAGTACAACCTTCTTTAATTTAGTTGGCACTACCAATTCGAGAATTTCTCCAAAACCAATCCGTTCAAACCTACGGTACAAAATACCCTCATGAAGAAAGAGATTTAGTAACTACTCCAAAACAAGCTATGTTTTTCCAAGATGGCTTCTTTTGGTCTTTCAATCCCGTAATTAAAGGGACTAGCCTGACATCCTCCTCTTGGGCCAGTCTAACCTCTTTTAAGTTGAATCCCTTGACAAACACCCCAGCACACAAAGACGCCTTTTTAAAGTGTTCATCAACTTCAGATGACCTACGAGATAATGCATCTGCATTAGCATGTTTCGAGCCGGGACGATGTTCAATGCCAAAATTAAACATGGCTAATGTCTCGAGCCATCGTGCCATCTGTCCTTCAGCATCTTTAAAATTCATAAGCCAACGAAGTCATCCATGGTCTGTCCTAACCTTGAAGGACTGAAGGTACGTCCATATAAGTAATGTCGGAAATGCTTTACGACCAGGACAACTGCCAAGAGTTCCTTTCTAGTGACACTGTACTGGCATTCTGCCTTCGAAAACTTCTTACTAAAATAAGCTATGACACGTTCTTGACTCTCAATCTTCTGCGAAAGCACGGCTCCACTTCCTTCCTCACTAGCGTCAGTATTCAAAATAAATTAATGAGAAAAATCCTGATACTGAAGAACCGGGGCTGAAGTCAAGGCAGTCTTCAGCTTCTGAAATGCTTCGTCACAAGAGGAAGTCAACTTAAAGACAACATGCTTCTGAGTGAGTTTATGACGAGGTGAGGCAATCACACTAAAACCCTGAATAAACTTTCGGTAATAGCCTGCTAACCCTAAAAATGCCCTAACCTCTTTCACAGTTCGGGGAGTTGGCCATTCCTTCACTCTGTCCACTTTCTCGGGATCAGTTGCCAGCCCCTTCGATGTTACCAAGTGGCCCAAGTAGAGAACTTCTGAACGAAAAAAAGATGCACTTTTTAGGCTTCAACTTAAGACCGGCACTATGCAACCGCTGGAACACAACCTCTAATCTTGCCATATATTGTTCAAAGGAATCTGCAAATACAATAATATCATCCAGATAAACAAGACACAACTCCCATTGTAACCCTGACAAAACACGTTCCATTAAACGTTCAAAGGTTGCTGGGGCATTGGTTAATCCAAAACTCATGACATTAAATTAAAAATGCCCTGAAACAGTAGAAAATGCAGTTTTTTGGTCTATCTTTTGGGTCGATCTCAATTTGCCAATACCCGGAGGCCAAATCCATCGTAGAAAACCAACAAGACCCTGAAAGAGCGTCAAAACTATCATCAATCCTTGGCAAAGGATAAGCATCTTTCTTCGTATAGTTGTTCAACTTACGTAGGTCCAAACAAAACCGCATAGACCCATCTTTTTTCATGACAAGCAACACTGGATTATTCCAAGGCGACTCTGAAGGTGAAATCACTCCCTGTTGTAACATCTCGTCAACCTGTCGCCCAATTTCTTTCTTCTTATGAAACGGAACTCGCCTCACAGGTTGTTTGAAGGGAGTAGTATCACCTACATCAATCCTATGATATGTCAAATTAGTTCTACCAAACTCCCCAGACTTGGCAAACAAGGTTTGATTTTTAGTGAGGAACTCATCTAAAGTTAATTTCTGTTCCGTATCTAATAGTCCGTGGGCCAGAGGCCAAAATTTCACTTATTGGTACCACCTGAGGTGGAAAAATCTAAATGCATTTTTTTTAAAGGTCTATGTCTAGGGATGATAAATTGATGTGATAGCAATCCCAGGGTGGCAGCTTAGTGGTAGAAAAGGCCCACTTTTTAAGCCTAGTCAGAATAAAGCTTCTTCATAAATCCTTAGCACTTGGGTTAGGATATGGTTGAACAATTCGCAATTACACCATTATGCTTTGTTGTATGATGATGAAACTTGGTCAAATTGTTGTTTAGCTATAGCTTTTAAAAATGACGTCACGTAAAAAATATATGTTGTCTCTAGAGGGCGCTGTTCATAGACGTATATAATGTGTTCATATATTACACAATTTTGTTTAGATGCTAAACAGTATTTTAAACATTAATCTTTTGTTCGTGTCCCCTATGAAACAAACCAAACTTAATTAATGGTTTAAAAGTGTTGGTTAGGTATGTTTTAACTATTTAGACGGTAACATTTAAAGAAATTGCCAGTATAGCACCTGTCTGAGTAACAGTATTGTCTATATATCATACACTGTACATTAATTGTAGTATTTATATTAGCGTCATGTGTACATGTATTTTGTTATCACCTATGTCTCAAATGTGCTTCCAAAGACATCACAAATTAAGTAACCATACTCCACGTGATGATGAAATTCACATGATGACAAATGTATTGCCATGGCAACTATCTATAGAGGGCGCTATACTTGGATGATTATTTTGTATATGTATATGACACTAAATAAGAGCAACTTGTATGACCACACAATATCCTGTGCATATAAATAGTTACAAATAACCTGCTCTCCAGTGGTGCATCTTGCCAGCTGTATTGTAAGGCAAATTGTATATGAAAAGTGACAGCTACAATGTAGGGTTACTGTTAAACACAGATAGAAAGTTGGCAACAGCCAATTCTTTTAGCTGCAGGGTTAACTTCATTGTGTTAGGGAACAGCGTGAGTTGATGGCAACCTCAATATGCCCGAGAATTCCGAGTGCCTATCACGGGAGATACCAGAATCCTCAGGTTACACCGTTCTCAGATCAGAGATACCTCCGGTATCTCAAAACCGACTTGATCATTCTTGTCCTTTACACACGGAGTAGCCAACTCCCTAACCCAACGGGGCGGTCGGGTTGGCCGGGTTGGCGTACGGGTTCTTTCCTCGCCTTTCACCTCTGGCGTCCCGGGTTCGAATCCGGGGCGTGTATGTGGATTGGGTTTGCAGTCCCTACTTGACCGCGTGGGTTTTCCCCTGGGGCATTTCTCTGGGGTTTTCCTCCCACTTCTAAAACTTCAACTCCTTCTTCGTCATCTCAAGTTGATAATATAGTATAGTTAAAAGGCATAAAGGGCCTTAGTTGCCGAAGATGCCATAAAATATACAACAACAACAACCCTAACCCAACCAAAATATTTGGAAAATCCATCTCCACCAAATACACTTGGAATAATAAATGGAAATCTCCATTTAACTTTGGTGGAACACGTCACTGATCCTATAAACTCGGAAAGAAAAAATACCAATTCTTTATCAAAAATAATCCAAACAAATTAAACATACAATTAATCGGGATAGCCCATACAACAAAAATCAGTTAATTTACCAAAAACCCACACTAAAGGGTAACTATTGAAATTACCAAAACAAAAACTATACCTCAAAAATAGCTATCACACCCAACGGATTCTTAAATTTAACGCGTACGAATGGAACAAAATCCCAAAAATATAACCTGTGGAAATAAAAAATAAACAAATTAAACAGCTAGAATCCCCCATCCACATTTTTTTAGTTTTCCTGTTTATCATGGAGGTTTATGTTTATACAACGCGATTACAACGTGTTTTCCGCCAAAAACCGACATTATTTGTTTAAAACGCAATTCAGTTCCGACCCTCCTCACCCGGAATTCTAAAACGCTCGAGGTCACTTGGTTTGTTTACAAACAGGGGCGATACGTCATCCTGAGAAACACACAAAACGGCCTGTGCAGTATTGAATGGAAAATATACGAAGTGTATGTTCATCATGCCTGTTCTGTCCTTGTAATTCAAAATACAAACGTGAAAACACCTGATGTAAAACGACAATAATCTACTATTACTTTTTTGTGAACAAAATCGTAAAATTGTGGCTAACAATGAAGTCGAGTCTTTTGAAGGAAACACTGGTGCATTGCGACCGGTGTTTGTCACGGAACGAACAGCGGTCCGTGTACAGCAGTGGGGATGGTGCCTGCGGGCCGCGCCGTAGTTCCCACGTGTTTGAAATTGGCACACAGTATATGCACATCGGCCGGTACAAGTTAGAATGAGGGACTCATTTTTCTCTCTCTTCGTAATAAAAAAGAATCTAAGCTTCTGCTCTTTTTTTTCATGATGTCTGGTAAAACATACAACCACGCAACTACTGTGCATATCTCTGGCGTTTTCCAAGTTTTTTGCGTGTAAACGTATGGAGCTAACAATCGTGTTGACTTTTCTTTCTCTGGATTGCGTCACGGGGTCACGCGCATATCATAAATACCTAATGAGCGTTTCAGAAATCGCGAAAATCTCATTTTCGAAAAGCGCACTTTTGCTTGCAATTTATCCACTTAAAACCGACAATTAAAAAATAATAAAAATCCACGTCGGCAAGAGGGATGTTTGGACTATCGAAATGCTGGATTTTCGTCTAGGGGGATTTTTCCTCTTTAACACAACACATCGGTAAAACTCCAACTACACATTGCAGTTAAATAACTCGATTTTGATTGCAAATACCCGAAAAAGGTCCTTTTCCACAAAATAGAAACACAATCCGATGATAAATTTCCACCTACAGATCACGATTTTCCTCTCTGCTGAACACGAACGCTCATTGGACAACGGAACCAAACAATGGGAGGTCACGCAGAGCATGATGCATCCACGACGCATAAAGAGCTGGGGAAACCCACACCAAACCAACTAACTGCAACAATGACGTGGTCGAAACACACCAGGCCTGTCAAGCCAGCAATGTGTCTCAACTTAACCGTATATACAACAGACACATCACCAAACTTTGACAGTCCCTACCATAACCTAGACCAACTAAAAGCAGAAATTGCGCAAAAAAGCGCAAAAAATAGATATCTAAACTCAAAACAAGAGATAAACGCCTTGACAAAAATTACCCAAACACTACACAATATATCACAAAAACAGCAGCATATCGTTATATTCATATCGAAACGCCTAAAAAATGTCAAGGCTAAACAAAACTCAAAGAAACTAAGAGATCACCAAACTTTGAAAAAAAGAAAACCAACTACAAATGGATGCGAACGCAAACTGTAAAAACCTAACTAGCAACAACCTGTGAACAACTACCAACCAAAGCACAGCAAATCCTTCAGGAACTGAAAAATATACCGCTTTGGGTAAACAACTAAGAGTTTGTTCCGACAATTGCTAAAACATTGGGAAAAATCTACGAGCGGTAGATAACCTTAAAACACCCATAAATGAGAGTGGCCAATATGTTAAACACGCAAAAATCCTTTCTAACACCAAACGGCGACAAAAAGAAAGCATGTCGGCACATGCCTAAACAAGCCAATGGATCAAAATAATGAAAGGACACTTCAAAAAGACAAAACTCCACTCAGTGTTAATATCCATAACAATACCAGTAACAAACCAGAACTATAAAAAGTGCAGTCAGTGAACACTAAACAATCCTGCTCTAACTAAACAAAATAACAACAGCTGGTTCTATCGCTCTCAAGATTTACCCAAATGCGAGGTAATCCGATTCATTTTTAATCAACCCGCAACTGATGAAGGACAGACGGAAGCCCAGAAAGCTAGCTCTTGCTAAACCTAACGGAACTAAAAAAAGTTCCTTTACTCGCACAACCAAAAACCGGGGAAACTCTCCCACACCACCAATGTACAATAAACCCAGCAAAAACGGTACAATTGGACAAAATACAAATTTGGAATAAAATAATATAACATTTTATTTCAAATAATCAAAACAAGTCCCCCTTACAAATTTATAGTAACAATCAACATACTGGCATAGGATTCATTGTTCACCAACTGCCTGTCTGTATTTTATTGCCATAACCACCTGCAGTAACAGCGTAATTAATATTATGCCAACCCATATGCCAAAGGATGTACATATAATGGAATTATCATGTAACTTAATGGCAAAACACAAAACTAAGAAAAACAGACTGAGGCCCGCTTCAAACGTCGCGCTTATGCCGTGTCGAAATAAATTCAACTTGGCACGACGTTGGTACGACGTTAGCACGGCAGGGGCTTCAAACGTCGAACTTTATTGCAAACTCCCAGTCGAGCTTAAATACATCCAACATGGCGGATGAGTATTGTGCATGTCATGGACGTTGTGCACGTGCGTTTTCCATTCTGTCCATTGTACGTCGCCATTTTATTATTTTGATGCACTTGTTTGTTGGTTATTTCTTTACTCACATAAGCGCGACGTTTGAAGCGGGCCTAAGGCCCGCTTCAAACGTCGCGCTTATGCCGTGTCGAAATAAATTCAACTTGGCATGACGTTGGTACGACGTTAGCACAGCAGTGGCTTCAAACGTCGAACTTTATTGCAAACTCCCAGTCGAGCTTAAATACATCCAACATGGCGGATGAGTATTGTGCATGTCATGGACGTTGTGCACGTGCGTTTTCCATTCTGTCCATTGTACGTCGCCATTTTATTATTTTGATGCACTTGTTTGTTGGTTATTTCTTTACTCACATACGCGCTGCGAGCATGCGCATTCCTAGTCGGAACAAAATTGCGGACCAACTTCGAACTGGAATTAAATTCGACACGGCAGAAGCACGACGTTTGAAGCCAGGCCGTGCTTGTGCCGCACTAAATTGAGTTAGCACGGCAGACCCTGTCGAGCTAAAATCTTCTGCCGTGTCGAACTCATTTTGCCGAGCCAAAGGGCTTCAAACGTCGTGCTTGTGCCGTGTCGAATTTAAAAAATCAAGTTAAATTTAATTCGACATGGCATAAGCGCGACGTTTGAAGCGGGCCTAAGCTGCTCATTTGGAGATGCTATCACATGGTTTTGTACTTAGGTCGATCCTACAAAGCATTTGGCACCCTTAATGTTTTGCCACCTTGGGTGGTACCAATATCTGGTCTGGCCCATGGACTATAATTCAACTGAACTACGTTCAAGAAGTGACTCCATCCCTGTCTTGAAATCCCCACTCGTTTGAAACCGCCTCAACGGGGGAAATCATTGCAATATGTGTACGGTCATAAATGATTACAGGTTCTGGATTTATGTTCATAACTCGTAAAGGAACATAATTGGATGAAGGGGTTACATATGACTTAGCAACCAATATTCCGGGTTTCACCTGTTGGAATCTGTTTGTAGGTTTTACTAGTCCTCGAACAGGAGGTGAATTCCTTCGTACAACTCTGCCAGGAATAACCATCTCCCCTCCAGGCTCTATATGTACGGTTTTTGTAACTGCAACCCGACAACAAAAGGTGACATGTCTTTCCTCAATGACAGGAACCTCCTGACCCTGCACGATAAACCGTCGATTAACAAAATCACAAATTCCGTCAAAGGCGGTAAGAAAATCGACACCCAAAATCTCTTTGGTATCAATATCGGCAAAGCGCAACGACAACTACACGAGAAAAAACTCTGTCACCCAAAGAAATTGGCACCTGTAACATTCAAAGCTTCTTCATCTGCCGCAACTAAAAACGGAAATTGTCACACGGCTGCAAAACTGGACGTTCTGTCAAGGGAAACTGCTTCCAAACATCTAAATGCAAAAATGAATGCACAGATCCAGTGTCAATAAGCAGGTTAACAGATAAACCAAAAACCGCTGCTCGGGCATAAAAAGCTTTACAGAAGGAAGATGAGCCTTTCTTTCTGCATTGGGCTGAATTTCGGCTCCCAATTCAACCCCAACTAGTTTTCCTGATCTTTAGTTAAACCTTGGTTTCGTAGAGGACACTGGTTCTTAAAATGCCCCAAATTACCTAGTCCCGACAATGTCCTTTGGACTGATTGAAAGTTATCTTGGTTTGGTTAAAGACAGTTAACCCCTGCACTAACTGAGTAAGCTGCTTCACTTGTGCTTCTAGTTCTTGAATTCTTTCCCCCTGAGAAACAGACACTGGCTTATCGGATAAAACATTCCTTTCTCCCTGATCCCATAAACTACCCACCACTGCATTACGTCGTTGAGGGACTTGACCTTCCTCCTCCTTCCAAAGTTTTTCCTCCCTTTCAGCAATGGCAAATGCCTCCTCCAAAGTCTTGGGTACCCCCTACGTATACCTCCATACGCAGACTTTGCGAGTCTAATGCCAATATGAACTGATCTCTAGCCAAATCGTCAATCATGGAGCCCGACGCTTGAGAGTAGGCCTGTTTAGCGAACTTCAGCTGATGTCGCAACACTGTGAGTGACTCTCCCGGGCGTCGTCTTCTACTATGAAAACGCTGTCTATACGTAGAAATGGAATCAGGTATATCAAAATTCTCACGTAAAATTCCCACAATCTCATCCACTGTCAATGAGGACCTGCCAGGAAGACTTTCAGTAAGGGCTGTAAGCGCTTCCTCTCGCAAGCACATGACCATGAACTCTGCTATTTCATCATCTCCCCATTGATTATTTTTGCAACGTATTCAAAATGTACAAGCCAACTGGTCAACAAGACCTTTCCCCTTCCATAATACGGGTCTGGCGTAACAACTGGCTTTTTGGGAACCCCACTGAAACTTACCCTCTTCCCACCTTCAGCCTGATTAGACATTTTCAAATTATCACTATTACCTTGTTTCACTATAACCCATTTCACCTTTGTGTGGGGTAGAACCGGCCACTGGACCCTATTGTTTAGATCGCGCCCGCAATGCATGGTTTAGGTGAAAGCCTTGTTATTTTATGTGACTTGTTGGCACTAAAGATAGAATCCTCTGTCTTTTCAGCCATTTCTGACAAACCCAACTTCTTTGCTTTACCTCTAGTCAGATATATAAATCAAAATGTCGTACACCACAACAAATTCACAAATTCAATATCGAATAAAGAAAAAAAATTATTTGCTCAATTGTTAATTTAAAAAACTCACAGACTTCCGATATGTATCTGTACACCAGTCATTTACACAACCAAAATGATAGTCTGTTTTTGCCATAATGTTATTCTTGTCAAGAGGAAATATCCCACCGCTGCCACCAAAATGTAGCATGCCGACGTAACAGGCCGAAAAATCGGTAGCGTACTGGCCTCAATTTAACCAACGCGGGTTACTACGATTTAAAGTTCGATAGAATTAAATTTCCTCCTGACACGCTAAACATTAATTAACTACTGTAAACAGTTTTTGGAAGCTTTTTTTTTTAAATTTATTCTATCCTCAATTATTACTTATCAGCTCCTGGCTGGCAAAGTAATTTAAAATTAAATTACAATAAAAAAATAAAAAATGAAATCTAGTAATAAATTTATAACTCTACGATTCGTCAAAAGAAAAAATAACACCCGGGTGTACATGTACAGATACAAAATGGCATATGATTTGTAGGTGTGCGACCAACTCCGTCAATATAATTTTAAAAATATATAATCCCTAAACAAATAATACTGTTTCCCCAAATTAGTATCTGACCAAATAAAGCAGGAAGCATTAAGTTATGAGTGCATGTGCGAATCTTTCAGTGAAAATCTATCCGGGCCACGCCCACTCACCACTGGCCCCATATTAAACTGTTACCACACTGAAAGTTCCCAAATACACCCAAAATTACAAGCCATCCATATCCAATCTACCTCAATCCCATGTCAAAGGGTTTTACATTTGCCTTTTAGAAAGTAATAATTTATGTTGCAAAGCTACAAGTACCTAAAATGCAATGAATCCACTTGATCATAAAAATATATGAGTGAACAACCATTTGGCAAAAATACATGTCAATAAAATCACTCAAAATTCCCTTGAAAAGTCCCCCAAATTACTTTATTATAGGGAAATGCAGGCCCCCTTTAACGGACACTCCATGGGATTGAGCCAAATATAGGAAAGAACAAGGCTACTCAAGCAAACAAGGAAACCAAATTTCCCCAACTTAACACATGATGTTTCTTCAAAGAAGGCAAGGCAGCAACTGACAAACCCCAAAAAATTACACACATTCCTAGCCTTAACAATTTTAGTCAAATGAGGGCAGCATTTCCATATGAACAGTGCCCTCACCTGACCAATTTTTTAAAAAGTACACTACAGTAGAATGCAAGACCCAACACATTTATAAGTTGTATTGAAAAATGAAACTCAATTTATTGAGAATCACGAAAGTTCAAAATTAATCAAAATTAACACCACCATTAACTTACACGATGTGTAACATGAGGTGTTCAACTAACATGAGATGTAACACTAACACGTCTTAAACATCATGTTAACATCGAGTTAATGCGGTGTTTGTTTTGAGGTCACAATTCTGATTAAGTTAACAGATCTGTTACATTAACACTAACACGCAACCCAGAGTTGTGACTTCGCCCTATGTACAGTGCAGAGAATTAACATGGTGCTAACACCGTGTTAACAGATCTGTTAACACGGTGTTAACCTGGAAGTGCAGTTAGAGGCCGAGATTAATGCTGTGTTTACAGATCTGTTAACAGATCTGTTAAACTAACACTAACACGTAACACACACAGAATTGTGACCTCACCCATTGCCTTGCCTTGACTGGTCATACTGTCTTCACTAGTCTACATCATGGTCTACATGTGTTAAGTGGAATGCAAGCGATCGCATGGACCGGGGAGCAGTCTAGGCCACGCATTGTTCTTGGGGTACAACGGCGGCCGGCGCATGGTTTCAATTATCGTATAGCCAACTGCTATTGCATACTTCATCTAGCGTATATATCGATGGCTGGGACGGGCTAATTTGTTGGCGCCCTCATTTGTTGGCGCCAAAATTGTATACGACACGTGACCACGAGGTCAAGTATTTTTCTTGTAAGCAGACGTAAATACAATTTTTCAGCAGACAAGGTAGGTCTCGCACAAAGTACACTCATTTTATTCGTAATTGTTTTGCAATGGATATATAAGCGTTAACATACTACTATTCATTAATCATTCGTCTGGCAGCAAGCAACCCACAATGATTTGCGGGGCTGTGACCTTTGCGTGACGTGTTTCCGTCACAGAATTCTGTGCAGGCACATTAACCTGTTCCAGCGCCCTAAAGGCGCGCTTGGATTGGCCACAGAAACTTTTAACGAATAGAATTATAGATAACTATTCACTAAGCACTTTTGGGGTATTTGGGCTTTTGACATACTTTTCACAGTAAATACATTCTTATCGTGTATATTCTTATCGTACCAGTCTGGGAAACTTATTATACCAGTCTGGAAAACATAATATATACCCTATTTCAATTTATTGGTATTAAAAATTAATATATATAACATATACTTGTATCAAGCAGCCACAGGTAAAGGGAGAGGAAACAGTTGTTTGTAACTATCGAATTTTTAATAGAAAAGAATGTTACCTACGCATCGCCCGATGCATAATCTTTGATGGAAATCTGGGGCACTTGTTTTCAACGTCGACAACAAAGTAATCTTGATAATAAACTTTCCAAATCGCCTATGTGACGATTCAGTCAATGCGTATCAATACGATGTCAGATTTGTGTGGGCAGCCACTGTCTCAGATAATCTCAACAAATACGTAATCGTGGGAATTCCGGAGCAAAAATCGCACGATGGGAGGCCGATATAAAACCACTTTATAATACACAAATTAACGAAGCCCCAAAGAGTACAGTCTAGTGCACGCATTGAAAAACGTAGTTTCATTCGGTTGAATGATCGTATAACGGCTTTACGGTCCTTTGTATTGTGTATCGGTATGTGTTCACAATGTGCTATGCATGACTGGTCATTATTGGCATTCTAGGTACAACGTATATAAAGGTACACTTGAGGTCCGTTTCTTCATTCAGGTCGCGTCTATTCTCCGTCGAGCATTACCATACCCAACTTATTCCGATAGTTTTTTCGCCCTTAAGCTGAACTCAGTATTGTAGCAATTTTCTCGACTGTCCTCTTATGCCTATGAACTAGCATCGCCAATTGTTGCACTTTTCAATTATAAAACCCGCTCTTCAGCACTACGACAGAATCCCGGTGAAGGTCACAAACAGGACTCGCACCCGCACTGGGCAACACAACAAAAGCCTACACGTAGTTCGATTGCACGGAATTAAGACGGCAGTCGGCAGACGCCGTGAGCATGGATGAATGCCGTGAGTGACCACTAACGGAGGTGTGGAACATCGACTTTGGGCAACTATAGCCGAGAGCGAGCTCTTTACTGCTCCGTCCTTTTAGAGTCTCCTCTCTCTCTTTCTCAAGGTACAAGTATTTCCCCAAGCCCTATTCTTTGTAATTGTTAGAGTTCCCGGCCACTATCCCATGATGTAATCAATAAAACCCTTTTTAATCCATATGTTCCTTTGTTATTCGACTCATTCATTAGAATCAAACTGTTTTTCATTCGTATGAGCGAAGCGAAGGAGAATGAAAGCGGGATTATAGTGAAAACACGCTGTGAGCATTTGGAGGAGTGGATGCGAACGTAATTCGTCCAATATGATATTTTCGTATTTAAACAGCTAGTATCCCCCCGTCCATATCTTGAAAGTTTTCCTGTTTATCATGGAGGTGTATGTGTCTAAAACACCATCACAGCTTGTTTTCCACCAATAATCAAAAGCCTTTTGCTTAAAACGCAAAGCATTTCCGACCCTCTTCACCCGAAATTCTGAAACGTTCGAGGTCACTTGGTTTGTTGATAAACAGGGTTTTGACGTCATCCTGAGAAGAACACAAAACGGCCTGTGCAGTATTGAATGAAAAATATACGGAGTGAATGTTCATCATGGCTGTTTTGTCCTTGTAATTCAAAATACAAACGTGTAAAACACTTGATGTAATATGACAATAATCTACTATTACCTTTGTTTGTAAAAAAAGGTGAAATTGTGGCTCACAATGAAGTAAATACTGGTGCATTGCGACCGGTAGTTTTGTCGCGGAACGAACGGCATTCACAGCGGTCTGTGTACAGCAGTGGGAAAGGTCTGTGTACAGCAGTGGGAACGGTCCCTGCGGGCCGTAGTTCCCATTTGTTTGAAATCGGCCGGTACAAGTTAGAACGAGCGACACATTTTTCTCTCTCTCTTGGTAATAAAAAAGAAAATCTTTCTGCTTTTTTTTCATGGTGTCTGCGGGTAAAGCATACAGCCACACAACTACCGGGCACATCTCTGGCTTTTTGCACTAGAAAAAATCTTTACAAAACAACATTGAACAGAGACGGTTTTCGGAGTTTTTTGCGTGTAAACGTATGGAACTGCCGACCGTGTTTACTCGTGTTTCTCAGGATTGCGTCACGGGGTCATGCGCATATCATTAATACTTAATGAGCGTTTCAGAAATCGCGAAAATTTCATTCTCGAGAACCGCACTGAGGGATATATGGACTATCGAACCGCTGGAGGGATATGTGGACTATCGAAAAAGGTGCAAATGCTGGATGTTTCGTCAAGGGGGATTCTAGCTCTTTAAACAGATTGTCATAATACTGTACACTTTCACAGTAAGCTGCCATCAAAATTACGATAATATGTTAGTGCGGAGTGGAAGGTATGAAACAGGACGATATACTTTTGAAGCTTTTCTGGATTTAGAGATGGTTTCTCGAAGTGGATAAACAATTAACGCTCAGCGTCTACAGAGCGAGCACCATTAACTTCAGCATCGTGCCAACCTCAGCTCAACCATGGTAAGCACAGTTTGTAAGCACAGTCTGTAAGCACAGTCTGAAAGCACAGTTTACAGAGTATGGATGAGATATTCAATCGTATCTACCATTAAAATGTTAATCTTTAGAGTAGCTGCGAGACAACGGATTAAAGCTTTTACAAAATTTAATTGATTCTCGACTAAACAGGCTTTGCCAAAACGTTTCTATTAAGACGCCAGATACAAACACCGTCGGAAAGACTTCCACAGTCAATTGTAGAGACTGAAATTTAATATAATGTTAATGAATGCAATAAAAAAAATCGCTTGCCCTGGACAGAGCTGCCAACCCTCCCGGATTTTGCAACAGATTCTTCAGAAAATGACTAATTTTGCGAGTCGTGACATAGAAAAAAAACCTCCTGGATTGTCAATTAACAACCTTGGGGATTTTTAGATGTGTTTGGAGTCACGGAATGAACCCGTATTCCCAGAGGTCTTCCTCAAAATCCGGGAGGGTTGGCAGCTCTGCCTGGAAAATCAGAACACTGCTTGCAGGCACCAGTACATTTCGCGATATGCTTGTAATTTGATGACAACTGGAAAATATGAATCTACTGTCGGACGAAAAAAGACACAGCACGTTTTATGACATTTCTTTTTCTATTGAAAACCCCATGTAAAGTTTCGTCAATATTATAACGCTCTAAAATTAAACACTAGTCGTTTATTATAGATTTATCCTACATTTTTGTTTTGGAAATCACGAATTAAATCAACTACGATTCGGCATGCATGCCTTTGTATAATTTGTTTCGAACTTCCATAAAGGCATTCAGATTGCTGTAGCTCAGAACCACTAGGTGCATGCTTCATGCGTACATACAAAACGTATCCTTGAACGTCTCGGAACTTAGCATAAAATTCAACACATTTTAACGACAAAGGAGAGACGCAAAGGTTTAACAAAAGCAATTGAACCAATATTTGTGCCTTTATATATAATGGTTTTAAAAACTTGCATTTTCCTATCAAGGTACGAACTATCATGGGGCCAATTTCATAAAGCTGTTTAGCCAAAAAAAATTGCTTAATCCAACATTTGTTTGCTTAATAAAAAAATGGTTAATAGTCAAAATTGTAAATCAACTTGTGTTTTTATCAAGAATAGCAGAACACCCTGCAGTCAATTATAATACACATCACATAAGATTTTGCAATGCTAAAAACCCATTTTTATGAAGCAAACAAATTTTGGATTAAGCAAATTTGTTTGCTAAAAATCTTTATGAAATTGGCCCCTGTTCACTTAGGTGAAAAGCGTACATGTAACAAATGGTGACGTCATTGGTGTGAATTGGGCTTACGTCTGTTCGACAGAAAACAGTTTCATTAAAGTAAATAATTCCTGTATGGATGCAATCATAAGAAAGATCGATGCAGGGCCTTACACAAAGAAATAGAGACACGTTTAATGTCTTATACTGGATGGCCCGTATATAATTGCAGCATATCAGTTTTCAAGTTTCCTTCAAACAAAAAATTTGAACTATGAACATTTGCCTACGAGTGTGGAGTTCACACACACACACACACAAGAGGAACTTAATTCATTCCTTTAAACGTCAGATAGCATTTGTATATGGGTCATTCTATAAATTTGGGGTCCAACGTGTGACATTTTTCTGTCCCTGTTACACCTGACATACTGCTATTTGCCAAACAAGCATCATTAAAAATGCCTTCAAACCATATTTTTATGAATTGTATTTTACCTAATCACTCTTTGAAATAGAAGGCATTTAAAGAATATGTCCTGAATTGACAAAATACAACATTTTACAAGATGTCAGATGTAACGGGGACAGAAAAAGTGGACCCCAAATTTATAGAATGACCCATATACATGCATAAAACAACGGATGAGGGAAAAACCCAGGAAATACAAACATTATGTAATAGTTTACGGCGGCCTTAAAGGCATTTCGCTATTCGAGTTACACCGCAATACATTTTGGACAAGTACACTCAACATTATGCAGATTATGGTTGCAATTATTTGTCAACTGAATCTCACATTTCTGCCTTGTCTCTCGTGCATGTGACACGCCTCCATTAAGTCTGAGCAGTAATTAAGGATACTGGAATCTATACCAGACGAGTCGAGCCCCCCCCCCCCCCCCCCCCCCCCCCCCGACCAAATGGGAATACACGGCAGGATCCATTAGCTTCTGTAATAGTTATTGGCCTTGACCAAAATATTGTTTTAATATTAAGGCAGTCGCTTTATTAAATGCGACACCGTTCGAATGATTCGCTTGATTAGTTTGAGAGGACCGTAATTACATATAACTTTGGCAGCTGGGTATATGAATTCTCTAGTGGCAGTTTCCAGTGGTTTGTGCTTACGGTGTTTTTGTATGTACAAAAACACCGTATCTTGAAAAGAAAGAATTGTTATTATAATAAACGTAAATTGAGATGGGCTGGTAATTTGAAAATGACAAAAACCAGCTGAGCAAGTCTACGAAAAGGACGTATGGGCTGTGTAAATGACAATTAGTGGGAAATTCGTAGCCAAAATTGCAAAGTGAGAGGCCGGCTTTTTAAGCGGGCCTTCCGCTGTGCGATTTTTGCCACGAATTTCTAACGATAGGTATACGATTTCGTGAGATTATTACCAGAGACTGTCTATAGACTCTATACAAAATCGTAGCTAATCGTTGGAAATTCGTGGCGAAAATCGCACAGTGGGAGGCCGGATACGCCAGCTATACTCACACGAGAAGACTTCCAAGCTCGCTTTGAGGTTTTGGCCACGATGGCGCTTCCACCATGTGCCCACGGTCCACCTCGCAGTACAAAGGTAAAAATTAGTGACCGAAGGGCCCATGTGGGGGTTACTTTGTTACAATTCTTATAGAGTATAGATAGAAAAAGAGCATTACACAACATACTGGACCCAATATAATTATGCGATTGTGACACGGGCATGCTGTTCGAGCATGCTGTTCGAAACGTCTAGATACCAATTAAACGCTCTTCTCGGTGCCAAAAGTTCTGAAACACAGTGCAACTGCATGTAAACCTGTTACTTTATGTTTCAATCACCATACAAGCTTTTAAACCTTACTAGTACAATGTTCTAATTTTCCGTTAACTTAGATAATCCCATCACAAGACATGTCCACGGGAGACAAGGATGAAGACCACCCTTCTAAGCCTTACAGCCTGGAACGCGAGTTTGCCGAATCCACGAGCCTCCACGGTATCGGCCGGGTGTTTCACGCCAGTAAACTCGTAATCAAATTGATCTGGATCGCCATAATGATAACGTGTCTATGCGTCTGCATCTGGCAGGTATCGGATCGAATCCACCGATTTCTGCAATACGAAGCCACCACCGATGTGTCTGTAGAGTACGTCAAGAATCTCGACTTTCCAGCAGTCACAGTCTGCAACTTTAACAGGTATAAAGCGACCACATTGATAGTGATGCAATAAATCAAAGGGCCGGAATTCAAATCCATATATCACATTGTGTTTGTTGGTTTTGACTTCGTTGCCAATTATGTCTATATGCCCGGTACATTTTTCGTGCTGTTCGGAGCTCTCTGCTTTTGAATAATGTACGAACAAAGACACAGTTAATGATTCAGTTGGGGATGCCATCTTATATGAGCAATACTGTACTTGATGTGGTTCCGACTGTTTGTGTGATATAACATGATATAACATGATGACGGCAAAAAGACATCCCTCTGAAATGGTTTTGTCAGAAGTGCTATAGTCTTTGAGAAACAATTATTTTTCGTCTCGCGAGACGTAAATTCAATTCGCCCCAAAACCATTTCGCCCAAGTGCCATTTCGCCCCCAAAACACTTCGCCCAAGTGCCATTTCACTCCAAATCACTTCGTCCAAACACTACCTCGCCCAAATACCACTTCGCCCCAAAATCACTTCGTGCACAGGCCGTGGTTCAGGGCAAAGTGGTTCAGGGCGAAGTGGTTTTGGGGCGAAATAAATGCAAACCCGGTTTTTTCTGTTTTCTCAAAAGTTAGACGAAGTAGGGCCTACGGAGCTGGTTTTTGCTCAGGTTGGTTTTAATCATGCATATCTTCAATCACACAGGGGAATAAAACTATTTGTAATATAGGTTTTCTCGGTCAATTTCGGCAAATGAGCAGCCAATTTAACAACTACGCTATTCTATTTCGCGCGAAATCGAATGCTACTGAAAAGGGTCATTTGATTTCGTTTTATGACCAGTCAAATGTACGTCATTCGATTTAACAAAATAATCATTCAATTTAACAATTCAAAAAAGCAGCATTCAAATTCGCGTGTTTTTGAGGCGTGTGTTGAGTCATTCAGATTCATTTTTGGGCAGTCATTTCTGGAATTTGTGCAATCTAAAATACGCTTTGTTAAACTTTTGTTTCCTTAAGAATGTTAAAGGCATAAATACGGTTCACTTATTGGCACTTGAGTCACTTTGCCGATGTACTTCGAAGACGAGCTTTCGCTACAGTTTTACACGCATATTTCTAGAAATGGCAGCTCGTGGTCGCTACGCTATAGAGTGGACCAGGTAGATCGAGAAAGGTTGATTGAGGCCTTCGAGGGAAACGAGCAAGACTACCTTGAACTTGCGGTCAATTTGAACATCAACAAGTCCACAGCAAGATCAATTGTTGCAACATATTTGAGGACTGGAAGGCGAGAGACGCTGGCAAGAGGAGGAGCAACCCACAGCAAGATGGATGATGACATGCGAAACCATCTGCAAGGCATCCTTGACGCTAAACCCGTTTTGACCCCACAAATGAAGGCTAGTTTGAGTGAGCATCTGCCAGAGAAGCCCCAGGTTTCTACTGCCACCATAGCCAGGGCCTTGGATGGGATGATGATTACACTGAAACTAGTGGAGGACGTCCCTGATGCAAGAAATTCACCTGAAGTTCTTGATCAACGCGTCCAATATGGTGAATGGTTCCTGCAGCATGGTGTTCTGGCGCATCTAGTCTTCATTGACGAGACAGGTTACAACGTCTGGACTCCGCGAGTGATGGCTGCAAGACGAGTCGTCGACAGACAACGAGGGAGAAATTGCAATGTCACCTTCGCTGTTTCTAGTGAAGTAGGCTTGGTGCACCACCGAATCGCATTCGAAACTGTGACGCGAGAGAGATTTGAGGAGTTTTTTTTGCGGACACAATTCAAGAGTGTGATGCAGTTTTCCCAGAAGACGAACCCATTTACCTCATATACGACAATGCAATGCGTCACGTGCGAGCCCAACTCCCTGAAGGTGCCAACCCAATGATCCAGCTGAAGCGCCTCCCTCCCTACTCCCCATTCCTGAACAGCACGGAGATGGCACACTCTGCATTCAAGGCAGCAGTTAAACGCATCCTTGGGTTACCTGAGTGGCAACAACGTGTCGGAGACAGAACATGCAGCAGTGGAGGTGCGATCTCCTTCAACAAGCAGCCATTCAGAGCGTTGATGCCATCACCCAAGTGAAGTGCCTGCAGTGGTACAACCATACCCAAACAAATATGCCAAGATGTCTGGCACGCCAACATATTGATGGTTGAGGAAGAAACAACATAAACAATAAAAAAAAAAAAAAACGGGAAAAACATAAAGAAACACCCCATTCAAACACAATACAAAATTAGGTCTTGGTCAGTTAACCAATAAAGATCCCCCCCCCCAAAAAAAAAGAATAACGAAGAAAACAAAGAAGAAGAGAAAACCTCCAGGGCCCCATGTAAAGTCTACTGGAAACATAATTAAAGAAAATAAGGTTTGCCTTAATTAAAGTGAAGGTACAAAACAGTTGCCTAGTACAGTTTATCTGTTTATTTGTATTTCTTTAGTCGTACTTATTTGAATTCTCATTTAGCGAAATTGATTGTCTCTTTACGAAATTGAAAAAAATTAAATCAGTAAAATCTCCATTCGAACCAGCTTTGCTAAATTGAATGCTGATTTAGTGTCACGAAAAAGAATGACGATATGCTAAATTGAACACAGTGCTAAAGGAATTTGAATGCCTCAAAACGGAATTTAATGGCCGAATTCTGAATTTGAAACAACTGGAGAGGCAAAATAGCTTTAATTCGAACGCACGAAAATTAAATCGGCTGCTCATTTGCCGAAATTGACCGAGAAAACCTATAGTTTACCAATCATGTATACTATATTTAACAATTGACGAGATTTATGCCCATAATCCCTCCTTTGCAGTTTGTTTTTGACAGTTACAACTAATTGATAACTTGCTTTTTGATTATACCATTGGCACATGTAACTATACTTTTTTCTTATACAGATATCGTCACTCGGCATTAGAAGGCGACGACTACCAAGTTTTAAAGTATTTGTGGTCTCTGGGGGAGAATCTTTTTGATTTGGGCAGTGACTACGAGAGTGTGGACTACCCGTCGGTGTGGGACGACAGGTCGGCCGATTTCAACTACACCGAATTCACTTTAAGAACGGGCTTTATGTTGGACAGCAGTACATTGCTCGACTGCAAATGGCGAAACGTCAACAAAAGCTGCTCCTCCGCAGTAAGTCTATAGAACCTATCAAATAGCTGCCATCTTGGGTCAACTTTTGTTTTAGAAGGACAGTTTGAAAGAGAGTTGTATCACCATGGTTACATCTTTGACCCAATTAGCCAGGCGCATGGCTCAAGGTAGAAGGATGTGGAGAGCCCTCATTCGTAGCTGCCATCTCCACAGTCCCCCATATAGGCCTTAGCCTTTGTTAAGACCTCACAGCTGGGTGAGTCGCTCACCAGAAGGAAAGCGCCACCATGCGACGAGGACAGGACGAGCAGCGCCAGCTGTGAGGCCTTTGCTGTCCCGGAATTTTGCTACCTGAGAGGTAGCAAAATGTTAATGATCGTATTACACAGTGTGCGTGTTGCATTGAATAGCTAACAATGCGAGCCAATCAGGTTCGCGCGCACCGGTTTGTAATCACGCGCGCGCGCTTCACATACAACGCGCACGCGCCCGCGCTTCACATACAACGCGCACGCGCCAACACAAACATACATTCGTAGCACAACAACGAATAATAATGTAACAGGGGCTGTAATACATTAATAAATAATTATACCGGGACGGCAAAGGCCTCACAGCTGGCGCTGCTCGTCCCGTCCTCGTCGCGTGGTGGCGCTCTCGCTCTAGCGCGCGACTCACCCAGCTGTGAGGCCTTAACAAAGGCTAGGTAGGCCTGTGCGAGGACGGCGTTAAGTCAAGTCCAGTATTCAAGCAAGCACAAAATGTGCAACCTCAATATGCGGTGTCCGCCTCAAGAAACAAAGAAGCTGTCCCACAAGCTGGCAGCTGTCGGGCGGGTCTACTGCTGCGTCCTGAAATGGGAAACCTCTGAAACACGTGGTGGCAGCAAACAAACCGGTCATTTTCCGTTTACGTCACGTTTGAGCTTAAGTGCGCATGCACAATATGGCGTAGACAATGGAAAAGGACCGGTTTGTTTGCTGCCACCAAGCGTCTCAATAGTCTCCAATACACATAAGTATATCAATCCGTCTACATAGCGTCTTACATATAGACTCGTGTGTAATTTCAAGCCATAGCCAATCAATTCGGACATGGTCTATGATTTAAGAAAAACGTAACTGGCCCTAACGACAGTTAGACATTTGCCGGCTATTTATCTTAAAGATAGTATACATGATTGATAAAGTGTTACAAATAGTTTTATCCCCTGTGTGATTAAATATATGCATGATTAAAACCAACCTGAGTGAAAACCAGCTCCGTACTGGTTTTTGGGCCAAAGTGGCATTTGGGCGATGTAGTGTTTGGACGAAGTGATTTAGGGCGAAATTTTCGTCTCATGAGACGAAAAATAATTGTTTTACTCATTTCTCAAAGATAGCACTTCAGACAAAACCATTTCTGTGGAAGTTTTCTACGGTCATCATGTTTATATTGTGTAAGCTAGGCGTAAGGCATCCTGAGATCTCAGGGAATTTCCACTCTGCAAAGCGACGTGACAATACCCTGAGGAAATACACGCAAATATGTGGAGCGTGCCGGCTGTTGTCTTGAGCCAACTCACGCCCGAGTCATTTTGATGTAATTTAATCAATTCGGTCATGCCGAAAAGAAACAATTTCTATACTTTCCAGAAATTCTATTGGGTTCCGTTCCTTATGACTGTCCCATTCCTACCAAACTTTCAAACGACGAACCTTATTTACTCCGCAGTTTTCCAAATTAATAACAGGGATGCATGCTGACGAATGTAATGGAACGGATTCCCCAGTATGCTTTAAATAGCAGCCAATCGCCGACGCGGACAAAGGCCAGCATTACCGAGTACATGTATCACATGCATGCACGGTGTTTACAATCTGCGCGCGTTACATTTGAATGCCTGCAATCGTGCTGCATGTGCACTGCAAGCGTCCTGATTGGTCCAGCAGAGGCGACAAGATTTATGTCGCTAGTCCCACCGCCAAATGGGGCCTTTTTCAACAGGGCCACTGTTGAAGGAAACAATTGATAGGCGCATAATACTGTTCATTGTGCATGCATTGGTTATTGCGCTCTCTGGATATAAGGCTCGAATTAGTTTGGTGACTTTGGTCCCTTGAAGAGGGCTATTAGTCGATTGTATTTTTCAACGTCAATAGCCTACTTTGCTGTTTTATATTACATGAGCGCCGTTGCTGAGTACGATTAATAACTTTTCATCTGGGGCCAATTTCATGGCGCAGTTTAGCACAAAAATTTGGTTAGCGCAGAATTTGTTTGCTTTATTTTGTATTTGATGTGTATTGACTGGTATTCAGAATACCAGTCAATACACACCAAATACGATTTTGGCTGCCATCCTATTTTTGCAAAATAAAGCAAACAAATTATGTGCTAACCAAATATTAATTTGTGCTAAACAGCGCCATGAAATTGGGCCATGAGCACGTGGGTAGTCGCCATGTAAACAAACTTGAGACATGTTGGTCCAGTCTTATCTTAATATCGAAGCAACGTTTGAGATTTTTGCGTGAGGCTGCTTCCAAGTCATGTCCAAGCAACTACCCCACCCCTTCACCAAAATAATCACGACAAAATTAAATAAAAGCGAAGAAGAAACAGATTTATAATGAAGTAGTTTGTGGATTGTGTTATGCAAAGCCGTTATGAATGCCCCTAGCTCCCCAACCAGGACCCTGCCGTCACACTGGGAAAATCGTAGTTCATTTCGCTTTCTGTGACCATTTTATGTGATATTTTTATCGATGCTGATTTCGACAAAAAAATCTTCACAATGTTTTATGCCACTTTATCTGACTTTTCAATGAACAAAACGAAACTAGACCTGTGTTCGTTCTTGACAACGAACACATGGCTGTTCCCCTCCTTTTTATAAACATATATGGTGTTCGGGATGACCTTTGTTAGTGATCGTATATGAAGAAATCACGATCGTAGGTCAAACGGTTGAGTTTTTATCGAGGGTTAAATATTGAATATTATTACATGCTCCTTTAATCTGACATGTAGGGAAGGTCAAAGGTCACGACCATATTTTTTGGATACACCACCCTAGGTCCAAGTGTAATACAGTTGACCACATGCAGATATCTTGTACCACTTTCAAATGGCAAGGCAAAATCTGTTAGACCAATAGGAAACGAGGTCAAAGGTCACGACCATATTTTTTGGATACACCACCCTAGGTCCAAGTGTAATACAGTTGACCACATGCAGATATCTTGTACCACTTTCAAATGGCAAGGCAAAATCTGTTAGACCAATAGGAAACGAGGTCAAAGGTCACGACCATATTTTTTGGATACACCACCCTAGGTCCAAGTGTAATACAGTTGACCACATGCAGATATCTTGTACCACTTTCAAATGGCAAGGCAAAATCTGTTAGACCAATAGGAAACGAGGTCAAAGGTCACGACCATATTTTTTGGATACACCACCCTAGGTCTAAGTGTAATACAGTTGACCACATGCAGATATCTTGTACCACTTTCAAATGGCAAGGCAAAATGTGTTAGACCAATAGGAAACGAGGTCAAAGGTCACGACCATATTTTTGGATACACCACCCTAGGTCTAAGTGTAATACAGTTGACCACATGCAGATATCTTGTACCACTTTCAAATGGCAAGGCAAAATCTGTTAGACCAATAGGAAACGAGGTCAAAGGTCAAGCCATGTGCGCATCTTAAAGACATTTGTTAGTGATCGTATATGCAGAAGGAATCAATTTCGTAGGTCAAACGGTAGATTTTGTATTGATTTTTAAATATTTAATTACGTAATCATCTTGTCGCTAGAGGGCGCTATTTCGTACGATGACGTCATCTCTTATATTTTTGGAAAGCTTAAGGGCCTCTGATAATAACACCATTGACCCTATCTCAATACCTCCTACCACTTTCAAACTAAGGGCCACTTCCGGTTTCGACCGGAAATGAGCAGGTCAAAGGTCACGACCATATTTTTTGGATACACCACCCTAGGTCTAAGTGTAATACAGTTGACCACATCCAGATATCTTGTACCATTTTCAAATGGCAAGGCAAAATCTGTTTGACCAATAGGAAACGAGGTCCAAGGTCAAGGGGTGTGCGCATCTCAAAGACCCTTGTTAATCATCGTAGATGGCGAAGTAATCAAGATCGTAGGTCAAACGGTTGATTTTGTATTGATTTTCCAATATTTCATTACGTAATCATCTTGTCGCTAGAGGGCGCTATTTCGTACGATGACGTCATCTCTTATATTTTTGGAAAGCTTAAGGGCCTCTGATAATAACACCATTGACCCTATCTCAATACCTCCTACCACTTTCAAACTAAGGGCCACTTCCGGTTTCGACCGGAAATGAGCAAGGTCAAAGGTCACGACCATATTTTTTGGATACACCACCCTAGGTCCAAGTGTAATACAGTTGACCACATGCAGATATATTGTACCACTTTCAAATGGCAAGGCAAAATCTGTTTGACCAATAGGAAACGAGGTCCAAGGTCAAGGGGTGTGCGCATCTCAAAGACCCTTGTTAATCATCGTATATGGCGAAGTAATCAAGATCGTAGGTCAAACGGTTGATTTTGTATTGATTTTCCAATATTTCATTACGTAATCATCTTGTCGCTAGAGGGCGCTATTTCGTACGATGACGTCATCTCTTATATTTTTGGAAAGCTTAAGGGCCTCTGATAATAACACCATTGACCCTATCTCAATACCTCCTACCACTTTCAAACTAAGGGCCACTTCCGGTTTCGACCGGAAGTGAGCAAGGTCAAAGGTCACCAACATATTTTTTACATACCCCACCCTAGTCGAAGTGTAACACAAGTGACTTTGTCCAAATATCTTGCACCACTTTCAAATGGCAAGGCAAAATCTGTTTGACCAATAGGAAACGAGGTCAAAGGTCAAGCCCTGTGCGCATCTTAAAGACATTTGTTAGTGATCGTATATGCCACAGGAATCAAGATCGTAGGTCAAACAGTTGATTTTTTATTGATTTTTGAATATTTAATTACGTAATCATCTTGTCGGTAGAGGGCGCTATTTCGTACGATGACGTCATCACTTATATTTTTGGAAAGCTTAAGGGCCTCTGGTAATAACACCATTGACCCCATCTCAATACCTCCTTTCACTTTCAAACTAAGGGCCACTTCCGGTTTCGACCGGAAGTGAGCAAGGTCAAAGGTCACAAAAATATTTTTTAGATACCCCACCCTAGTCGAAGTGTAACACAAGTGACTTTGTCCAAATATCTTGCACCACTTTCAAATGGCAAGGCAAAATCTGTTAGACCAATAGGAAACGAGGTCAAAGGTCAAGGGGTGTGCGCATCTCAAAGACCTTTGTTAGTCATCGTATATGCCGAAGGAATCAAGATCGTAGGTCAAACGGTTGATTTTTTATTGATTTTTGAATATTTAATTTATTAAATTTCATGCCCCTTTAATCTGACACGTGATGACGTCATCATGACGTCATTAGTACTGTGCACAACTTCACATAGTGACCAATGTCCATGTGAAGTTTGAAGTCAATCATGAATGTGCAAGTGTCCGAAATAGCGTCTGAAAAAAGTGGAAGAAGGAAAAGAAAAATAACTAGAAATGTGTTCGTTGAAAACGAACACATGGCTGTTCACCTCCTTTTTATAAACATATGTGGTGTTCGGGATGACCTTTGTTAGTGATTGTTTATGAAGAAATCACGATCGTAGGTCAAACGGTTGAGTTTTTATCTATTTTTAAATATTGAATATTATTACATGCCCCTTTAATCTGACATGTAGGGAAAGTCAAAGGTGTTGCTATATGTTTGGATACCCCACCCTAGTCGAAGTGTAACACAGTTGACCCCATCGTGGTATATTGTACCCCTTTCAAATGGCAAGGCAAAATCTGTTAGACCAATAGGAAACGAGGTCAAAGGTCAAGGGGTGTGCGCATCTCAAAGACCTTTGTTAGTCATCGTATATGCCGAAGGAATCAAGATCGTAGGTCAAACGGTTGATTTTTTATTGATTTTCCAATATTTCATTACGTAATCATCTTGTCGCTAGAGGGCGCTATTTCGTACGATGACGTCATCACTTATATTTTTGGAAAGCTTAAGGGCCTCTGATAATAACACCATTGAGCCCATCTCAATACCTCCTACCACTTTCAAACTAAGGGCCACTTCCGGTTTCGACCGGAAGTGAGCAAGGTCAAAGGTCACAAAAATATTTTTTAGATACCCCACCCTAGTCGAAGTGTAACACAATTGACTTTGTCCAAATATCTTGCACCACTTTCAAATGGCAAGGCAAAATCTGTTTGACCAATAGGAAACGAGGTCAAAGGTCAAGGGGTGTGCGCATCTCAAAGACCTTTGTTAGTCATCGTATATGCCGAAGGAATCAAGATCGTAGGTCAAACGGTTGATTTTTTATTGATTTTTGAATATTTAATTTATTAAACTTCATACCCCTTTAATCTGACACGTGATGACGTCATCATGACGTCATTAGTACTGTGCACAACTTCACATAGTGACCAATGTCCATGTGAAGTTTGAAGTCAATCATCAATGTGCAAGTGTCCGAAATAGCGTCTGAAAAAAATGGAAGAAGGAAAAGAATAAAAAAAAAAATAACTAGAAATGTGTTCGTTGTAAACGAACACATGGCTGTTCCCCTCCTTTTTATAAACATATATGGTGTTCGGGATGACCTTTGTTAGTGATCGTATATGAAGAAATCACGATCGTACGTCAAACGGTTGAGTTTTTATCGATTTTTAAATATTGAATATTATTACATGCCCCTTTAATCTGACATGTAGGGAAGGTCAAAGGTGTTGCTATATGTTTGGATACCCCACCCTAGTCGAAGTGTAACACAGTTGACCCCATCGTGATATATTGTACCCCTTTCAAATGGCAAGGCAAAATCTGTTTGACCAATAGGAAACGAGGTCAAAGGTCAAGCCATGTGCGCATCTTAAAGACATTTGTTAGTGATCGTATATGCAGAAGGAATCAAATTTGTAGGTCAAACGGTTGATTTTTTATTGATTTTTGAATATTTAATTACGTAATCATCTTGTCGCTAGAGGGCGCTATTTCGTACGATGACGTCATCACTTATATTTTTGGAAAGCTTAAGGGCCTCTGGTAATAACACCATTGACCCCATCTCAATACCTCCTACCACTTTCAAACTAAGGGCCACTTCCGGTTTCGACCGGAAGTGAGCAAGGTCAAAGGTCACGGCCATATTTTTTGGATACACCACCCTAGGTCCAAGTGTAATACAGTTGACCACATCCAGATATCTTGTACCACTTTCAAATGGCAAGGCAAAATCTGTTAGACCAATAGGAAACGAGGTCAAAGGTCAAGCCCTGTGCGGATCTTAAAGACATTTGTTAGTGATCGTATATGCCACAGGAATCAAGATCGTAGGTCAAACAGTTGATTTTTTATTGATTTTTGAATATTTAATTACGTAATAATCTTGTCGGTAGAGGGCGCTATTTCGTACGATGACGTCATCACTTATATTTTTGGAAAGCTTAAGGGCCTCTGGTAATAACACCATTGACCCCATCTCAATACCTCCTACCACTTTCAAACTAAGGGCCACTTCCGGTTTCGACCGGAAGTGAGCAAGGTCAAAGGTCACAAAAATATTTTTTAGATACCCCACCCTAGTCGAAGTGTAACACAAGTGACTTTGTCCAAATATCTTGCACCACTTTCAAATGGCAAGGCAAAATCTGTTTGACCAATAGGAAACGAGGTCAAAGGTCAAGGGGTGTGCGCATCTCAAAGACCTTTGTTAGTCATCGTATATGCCGAAGGAATCAAGATCGTAGGTCAAACGGTTGATTTTTTATTGATTTTTGAATATTTAATTTATTAAACTTCATACCCCTTTAATCTGACACGTGATGACGTCATCATGACGTCATTAGTACTGTGCACAACTTCACATAGTGACCAATGTCCATGTGAAGTTTGAAGTCAATCATGAATGTGCAAGTGCCCGAAATAGCATCTGAAAAAAGTGGAAGAAGGAAAAGAAAAAATAAAATAAAAATAAAAAAAATATATATGGTGTTCGGGATGACCTTTGTTAGTGATCGTATATGAATAAATCACGATCGTAGGTCAAACGGTTGAGTTTTTATCTATTTTTAAATATTGAATATTATTACATGCCCCTTTAATCTGACATGTAGGGAAAGTCAAAGGTGTTGCTATATGTTTGGATACCCCACCCTAGTCGAAGTGTAACACAGTTGACCCCATCGTGGTATATTGTACCCCTTTCAAATGGCAAGGCAAAATCTGTTTGACCAATAGGAAACGAGGTCAAAGGTCAAGCCATGTGCGCATCTTAAAGACATTTGTTAATGATCGTATATGCAGAAGGAATCAAATTCGTAGGTCAAACGGTAGATTTTATATTGATTTTTGAATATTTAATTACGTAATCATCTTGTCGCTAGAGGGCGCTATTTCGTACGATGACGTCATTACTTATATTTAATAAAAAAAACCAGACCTGTGTTCGTTCTTGACAACGAACACATGGCTGTTCCCCTCCTTTTTATAAACATATATGGTGTTCGGGATGACCTTTGTTAGTGATCGTATATGAAGAAATCACGATCGTAGGTCAAACGGTTGAGTTTTTATCGATTGTTAAATATTGAATATTATTACATGCCCCTTTAATCTGACATGTAGGGAAGGTCAAAGGTCACGGCCATATTTTTTGGATACACCACCCTAGGTCGAAGTGTAATACAGTTGACCACATGCAGATATCTTGTACCACTTTCAAATGGAAAGGCAAAATCTGTTATACCAATAGGAAACGAGGTCAAAGGTCACGACCATATTTTTTGGATACACCACCCTAGGTCCAAGTGTAATACAGTTGACCACATGCAGATATCTTGTACCACTTTCAAATGGCAAGGCAAAATCTGTTAGACCAATAGGAAACGAGGTCAAAGGACACGACCATATTTTTTGGATACACCACCCTAGGTCCAAGTGTAATACAGTTGACCACATGCAGATATCTTGTACCACTTTCAAATGGCAAGGCAAAATGTGTTAGACCAATAGGAAACGAGGTCAAAGGTCACGACCATATTTTTGGATACACCACCCTAGGTCTAAGTGTAATACAGTTGACCCCATCGTGGTATATTGTACCCCTTTCAAATGGCAAGGCAAAATCTGTTTGACCAATAGGAAACGAGGTCAAAGGTCAAGCCATGTGCGCATCTTAAAGACATTTGTTAGTGATCGTATATGCAGAAGGAATCAAATTTGTAGGTCAAACGGTAGATTTTTTATTGTTTTTTGAATATTTAATTACGTAATCATCTTGTCGCTAGAGGGCGCTATTTCCTACGATGACGTCATCACTTATATTTTTGGAAAGCTTAAGGGCCTCTGGTAATAACACCATTGACCCCATCTCAATACCTCCTTTCACTTTCAAACTAAGGGCCACTTCCGGTTTCGACCGGAAGTGAGCAAGGTCAAAGGTCACGGCCATATTTTTTGGATACACCACCCTAGGTCCAAGTGTAATACAGTTGACCACATCCAGATATCTTGTACCACTTTCAAATGGCAAGGCAAAATCTGTTAGACCAATAGGAAACGAGGTCAAAGGTCAAGCCCTGTGCGCATCTTAAAGACATTTGTTAGTGATCGTATATGCCACAGGAATCAAGATCGTAGGTCAAACAGTTGATTTTTTATTGATTTTTGAATATTTAATTACGTAATCATCTTGTCGGTAGAGGGCGCTATTTCGTACGATGACGTCATCACTTATATTTTTGGAAAGCTTAAGGGCCTCTGGTAATAACACCATTGACCCCATCTCAATACCTCCTTTCACTTTCAAACTAAGGGCCACTTCCGGTTTCGACCGGAAGTGAGCAAGGTCAAAGGTCACAAAAATATTTTTTAGATACCCCACCCTAGTCGAAGTGTAACACAAGTGACTTTGTCCAAATATCTTGCACCACTTTCAAATGGCAAGGCAAAATCTGTTAGACCAATAGGAAACGAGGTCAAAGGTCAAGGGGTGTGCGCATCTCAAAGACCTTTGTTAGTCATCGTATATGCCGAAGGAATCAAGATCGTAGGTCAAACGGTTGATTTTTTATTGATTTTTGAATATTTAATTTATTAAACTTCATGCCCCTTTAATCTGACACGTGATGACGTCATCATGACGTAATTAGTACTGTGCACTACTTCACATAGTGACCAATGTCCATGTGAAGTTTGAAGTCAATCATCAATGTGCAAGTGCCCGAAATAGCGTCTGAAAAAAATGGAAGAAGGAAAAGAATAAACTAGAAATGTGTTCGTTGAAAACGAACACATGGCTGTTCCCCTCCTTTTTATAAACATATGTGGTGTTCGGGATGACCTTTGTTAGTGATTGTTTATGAAGAAATCACGATCGTAGGTCAAACGGTTGAGTTTTTATCTATTTTTAAATATTGAATATTATTACATGCCCCTTTAATCTGACATGTAGGGAAAGTCAAAGGTGTTGCTATATGTTTGGATACCCCACCCTAGTCGAAGTGTAACACAGTTGACCCCATCGTGGTATATTGTACCCCTTTCAAATGGCAAGGCAAAATCTGTTAGACCAATAGGAAACGAGGTCAAAGGTCAAGGGGTGTGCGCATCTCAAAGACCTTTGTTAGTCATCGTATATGCCGAAGGAATCAAGATCGTAGGTCAAACGGTTGATTTTTTATTGATTTTCCAATATTTCATTACGTAATCATCTTGTCGCTAGAGGGCGCTATTTCGTACGATGACGTCATCACTTATATTTTTGGAAAGCTTAAGGGCCTCTGATAATAACACCATTGAGCCCATCTCAATACCTCCTACCACTTTCAAACTAAGGGCCACTTCCGGTTTCGACCGGAAGTGAGCAAGGTCAAAGGTCACAAAAATATTTTTTAGATACCCCACCCTAGTCGAAGTGTAACACAAGTGACTTTGTCCAAATATCTTGCACCACTTTCAAATGGCAAGGCAAAATCTGTTTGACCAATAGGAAACGAGGTCAAAGGTCAAGGGGTGTGCGCATCTCAAAGACCTTTGTTAGTCATCGTATATGCCGAAGGAATCAAGATCGTAGGTCAAACGGTTGATTTTTTATTGATTTTTGAATATTTAATTTATTAAACTTCATACCCCTTTAATCTGACACGTGATGACGTCATCATGACGTCATTAGTACTGTGCACAACTTCACATAGTGACCAATGTCCATGTGAAGTTTGAAGTCAATCATGAATGTGCAAGTGCCCGAAAAAGCGTCTGAAAAAAGTGGAAGAAGGAAAAGAAAAAAAAAAGAAAAAAAAAAAAAAAAAAAAAAATCTTAACGAAAACAAAGGCTGTTCCCAACCGTATGGGAACAGCCAAAAAAAAATAAAAAAAAAAATAAAAAAAAAAAAAATCTTAACGAAAACAAAGGCTGTTCCAACTCGAGTCGGAACAGCCAACTAGACCTGTGTTCGTTCTTGACAACGAACACATGGCTGTTCCCCTCCTTTTTATAAACATATATGGTGTTCGGGATGACCTTTGTTAGTGATCGTATATGAAGAAATCACGATCGTATGTCAAACGGTCGAGTTTTTATCGATTTTTAAATATCGAATTTTATTACATGCCCCTTTAATCTGACATGTAGGGAAGGTCAAAGGTGTTGATATATGTTTGGATACCCCACCCTAGTCGAAGTGTAACACAGTTGACCCCATCGTGATATATTGTACCCCTTTCAAATGGCAAGGCAAAATCTGTTTGACCAATAGGAAACGAGGTCAAAGGTCAAGCCATGTGCGCATCTTAAAGACATTTGTTAGTGATCGTATATGCAGAAGGAATCATATTTGTAGGTCAAACGGTAGATTTTTTATTGATTTTTAAATATTTAATTACGTAATCATCTTGTCGGTAGAGGGCGCTATTTCGTACGATGACGTCATCACTTATATTTTTGGAAAGCTTAAGGGCCTCTGGTAATAACACCATTGACCCCATCTCAATACCTCCTTTCACTTTCAAACTAAGGGCCATTTCCGGTTTCGACCGGAAGTGAGCAAGGTCAAAGGTCACGACCATATTTTTTAGATACCCCACCCTAGTCGAAGTGTAACACAAGTGACTTTGTCCAAATATCTTGCACCACTTTCAAATGGCAAGGCAAAATCTGTTTGACCAATAGGAAACGAGGTCAAAGGTCAAGGGGTGTGCGCATCTCAAAGACCTTTGTTAGTCATCGTATATGCCGAAGGAATCAAGATCGTAGGTCAAACGGTTGATTTGTTATTGATTTTTGAATATTTAATTTATTAAACTTCATGCCCCTTTAATCTGACACGTGATGACGTCATCATGACGTCATTAGTACTGTGCACAACTTCACATAGTGACCAATGTCCATGTGAAGTTTGAAGTCAATCATCAATGTGCAAGTGTCCGAAATAGCGTCTGAAAAAAGTGGAAGAAGTAAAAGAATTAAAAAAAAAAACACATGGCTGTTCCCCTCCTTTTTATAAACATATATTGTGTTCAGGATGACCTTTGTTAGTGATCGTATATGAAGAAATCACGATCGTAGGTCAAACGGTTGAGTTTTTATCGATTTTTAAATATTGAATATTATTACATGCCCCTTTAATCTGACATGTACATGTCAAAGGTGTTGCTATATGTTTGGATACCCCACCCTAGTCGAAGTGTAACACAGTTGACCCCATCGTGATATATTGTACCCCTTTCAAATGGCAAGGCAAAATCTGTTAGACCAATAGGAAACGAGGTCAAAGGTCACGACCATATTTTTTGGATACACCACCCTAGGTCCAAGTGTAATACAGTTGACCACATGCAGATATATTGTACCACTTTCAAATGGCAAGGCAAAATCTGTTAGACCAATAGGAAACGAGGTCAAAGGTCACGACCATATTTTTTGGATACACCACCCTAGGTCCAAGTGTAATACAGTTGACCACATGCAGATATATTGTACCACTTTCAAATGGAAAGGCAAAATCTGTTAGACCAATAGGAAACGAGGTCAAAGGTCACGACCATATTTTTTGGATACACCACCCTAGGTCCAAGTGTAATACAGTTGACCACATCCAGATATCTTGTACCACTTTCAAATGGCAAGGCAAAATCTGTTTGACTAATAGGAAACGAGGTCCAAGGTCAAGGGGTGTGCGCATCTCAAAGACCCTTGTTAGTCTTCGTATATGGCGAAAGAATCAAGATCGTAGGTCAAACGGTTGATTTTTTTAAGGTTTTTGGATATTTAATTGATTAAACTTCATGCCCCTTTAATCTGACACGTGATGACGTCATCATGACGTCATTAGTACTGTGCACAACTTAACATAGTGATCAATGTCCATGTGAAGTTTGAAGTCAACTATCAATGTGCAATGTTCCTGTTTCCTTGGAGTGCACAGTCAATAATACGCCTGTGTATACGCGAAATAATCATTCTCCAGTTTCCTCGCAGTGCACATTCAATAGGCCATTGCCTGTGTACAAACAAAAGACGTATTATCCCGTTTCCTCAAAGTACACAGTCAATGGGCCATTGCCTGTGTACAACCAAAATACGTATTTTCATGTTTCCTCGCAGTGCACAGTCAATAGGCCATTGCCTGTGTACAAACAAAATACGTATTATCCCGTTTCCTCGAAGTACACAGTCAATGGGCCATTGCCTGTGTACAACCAAAATACGTATTTTCATGTTTCCTCGAAGTGCACAGTCAATAGGCCATTGCCTGTGTACAAGTGAAATACTCAATTTCGCGTTTCCCTATTAGTAGTGCACAGTCTATATAGCCCAATGCCGGTTTCAACCGGAAGTGAGCAAGGTCAAAGGTCACGGCCATATTTTTTGGATACACCACCCTAGGTCCAAGTGTAATACAGTTGACCACATCCAGATATCTTGTACCACTTTCAAATGGCAAGGCAAAATATGTTAGACCAATAGGAAACGAGGTCAAAGGTCAAGCCCTGTGCGCATCTTAAAGACATTTGTTAGTGATCGTATATGCCACAGGAATCAAGATCGTAGGTCAAACAGTTGATTTTTTATTGATTTTTGAATATTTAATTACGTAATCATCTTGTCGGTAGAGGGCGCTATTTCGTACGATGACGTCATCACTTATATTTTTGGAAAGCTTAAGGGCCTCTGGTAATAACACCATTGACCCCATCTCAATACCTCCTTTCACTTTCAAACTAAGGGCCACTTCCCGTTTCGACCGGAAGTGAGCAAGGTCAAAGGTCACCAACATATTTTTTAGATACCCCACCCTAGTCGAAGTGTAACACAAGTGACTTTGTCCAAATATCTTGCACCACTTTCAAATGGCAAGGCAAAATCTGTTTGACCAATAGGAAACGAGGTCAAAGGTCAAGGGGTGTGCGCATCTCAAAGACCTTTGTTAGTCATCGTATATGCCGAAGGAATCAAGATCGTAGGTCAAACGGTTGATTTGTTATTGATTTTTGAATATTTAATTTATTAAACTTCATGCCCCTTTAATCTGACACGTGATGACGTCATCATGACGTCATTAGTACTGTGCACAACTTCACATAGTGACCAATGTCCATGTGAAGTTTGAAGTCAATCATCAATGTGCAAGTGTCCGAAATAGCGTCTGAAAAAAGTGGAAGAAGTAAAAGAATAAAAAAAAAAAAAATAAAAAAAACCGTAACGAAAACTAGAAATGTGTTCGTTGAAAACGAACACATGGCTGTTCCCCTCCTTTTTATAAACATATGTGGTGTTCGGGATGACCTTTGTTAGTGATTGTATATGAATAAATCACGATCGTATGTCAAACGGTTGAGTTTTTATCGATTTTTAAATATTGAATGTTATTACATGCCACTTTAATCTGACATGTAGGGAAGGTCAAAGGTGTTGCTATATGTTTGGATACCCCACCCTAGTCGAAGTGTAACACAGTTGACCCCATCGTGATATATTGTACCCCTTTCAAATGGCAAGGCAAAATCTGTTTGACCAATAGGAAACGAGGTCAAAGGTCAAGCCATGTGCGCATCTTAAAGACATTTGTTGGTGATCGTATATGCAGAAGGAATCAAATTCGTAGGTTAAACGGTAGATTTTTTATTGATTTTTGAATATTTAATTACGTAATCATCTTGTCGCTAGAGGGCGCTATTTCGTACGATGACGTCATCACTTATATTTTTGGAAAGCTTAAGGGCCTCTGATAATAACACCATTGACCCCATCTCAATACCTCCTACCACTTTCAAACTAAGGGCCACTTCCGGTTTCGACCGGAAGTGAGCAAGATCAAAGGTCACGACCATATTTTTTGGATACACCACCCTAGGTCCAAGTGTAATACAGTTGACCACATCCAGATATCTTGTACCACTTTCAAATGGCAAGGCAAAATCTGTTTGACCAATAGGAAACGAGGTCAAAGGTCAAGGGGTGTGCGCATCTCAAAGACCCTTGTTAATCATCGTATATGGCAAATGAATCAAGATCGTAGGTCAAACGGTTGATTTGTTATTGATTTTCCAATATTTCATTACGTAATCATCTTGTCGCTAGAGGGCGCTATTTCGTACGATGACGTCATCACTTATATTTTTTGAAAGCTTGAGGGCCTCTGGTAATAACACCATTGACCCCATCTCAATACCTCCTTTCACTTTCAAACTAAGGGCCACTTCCGGTTTCGACCGGAAGTGAGCAAGGTCAAAGGTCACAAAAATATTTTTTAGATACCCCACCCTAGTCGAAGTGTAACACAAGTGACTTTGTCCAAATATCTTGCACCACTTTCAAATGGCAAGGCAAAATCTGTTTGACCAATAGGAAACGAGGTCAAAGGTCAAGGGGTGTGCGCATCTCAAAGACCTTTGTTAGTCATCGTATATGCCGAAGGAATCAAGATCGTAGGTCAAACGGTTGATTTTTTATTGATTTTTGAATATTTAATTTATTAAACTTCATACCCCTTTAATCTGACACGTGATGACGTCATCATGACGTCATTAGTACTGTGCACAACTTCACATAGTGACCAATGTCCATGTCAAGTTTGAAGTCAATCATCAATGTGCAAGTGTCCGAAATAGCGTCTGGAAAAAATGGAAGAAGGAAAAGAAAAAAAAACTAGAAATGTGTTCGTTGAAAACGAACACATGGCTGTTCCCCTCCTTTTTATAAACATATGTGGTCTTCGGGATGACCTTTGTTAGTGATTGTATATGAAGAAATCACGATCGTATGTCAAACGGTTGAGTTTTTATCGATTTTTAAATATTGAATATTATTACATGCCCCTTTAATCTGACATGTAGGGAAGGTCAAAGGTGTTGCTATATGTTTGGATACCCCACCCTAGTCGAAGTGTAACACAGTTGACCCCATCGTGATATATTGTACCCCTTTCAAATGGCAAGGCAAAATCTGTTTGACCAATAGGAAACGAGGTCAAAGGTCAAGCCATGTGCGCATCTTAAAGACATTTGTTAGTGATCGTATATGCAGAAGGAATCAAATTTGTAGGTCAAACGGTAGATTTTTTATTGATTTTTGAATATTTAATTACGTAATCATCTTGTCGCTAGAGGGCGCTATTTCGTACGATGACGTCATCACTTATATTTTTGGAAAGCTTAAGGGCCTCTGGTAATAACACCATTGACCCTATCTCAATACCTCCTACCACTTTCAAACTAAGGGCAACTTCCGGTTTCGACCGGAAGTGAGCAAGGTCAAAGGTCACGGCCATATTTTTTGGATACACCACCCTAGGTCCAAGTGTAATACAGTTGACCACATCCAGATATCTTGTACCACTTTCAAATGGCAAGGCAAAATCTGTTAGACCAATAGGAAACGAGGTCAAAGGTCAAGCCCTGTGCGCATCTTAAAGACATTTGTTAGTGATCGTATATGCCACAGGAATCAAGATCGTAGGTCAAACAGTTGATTTTTTATTGATTTTTGAATATTTAATTACGTAATCATCTTGTCGGTAGAGGGCGCTATTTCGTAAGATGACGTCATCACTTATATTTTCGGAAAGCTTAAGGGCCTCTGGTAATAACACCATTGACCCTATCTCAATACCTCCTACCACTTTCAAACTAAGGGCCACTTCCGGTTTCGACCGGAAGTGAGCAAGGTCAAAGGTCACGACCATATTTTTTGGATACACCACCCTAGGTCCAAGTGTAATACAGTTGACCACATCCAGATATCTTGTACCACTTTTAAATGTCAAGGCAAAATCTGTTTGACCAATAGGAAACGAGGTACAATGTCAAGGGGTGTGCGCATCTCAAAGACCCTTGTTAGTCATCGTATATGGCGAAGGAATCAAGATCGTAGGTCAAACGGTTGATTTTGTATTGATTTTTTAAGGTCTAATTTATTAAACTTCATACCCCTTTAATCTGACACGTGATGACGTCACCATAACGTAATCAGTTAAATACCTTTGTTAGTTATTGTATATGGCGCAGGAATCAAGATAGTAGCTAAAATGGTTGATTTCTTACGGATTTTTTATATCCCATTTATTTTATTTGATGCCCCTTTAATCTGACACGTGATGTCGTCATTATGACGTCATTAGTGAAAGACCTTTGTTAGTGATCATATTTGGCGCAGGAATCAAGATCGTAGCTCAAACGGTTGATTTTTTATTGATTTTTTATATTTCATTTATCTGTTTTCATGCCCCTTTAATCTGACATGTGATGACGTCGTCCTGACGTCATCATTTAAAGACATTTATTAGTGATCGTATATGGCGCAGGAATGAAGATCATAGCTCAAACGGTTGATTTGTTATTGATTTTTGAACATTTAATTTTATCAAATACCCCTTTAATCTAACACATTGAGCAAGGTCAAAGGTCGCCACCATATTTTTTGGATACCCCACCCTAGTCGAAGTGTAACACAATTGACCCCGTCCAAATATCTTGTACCACTTTCAAATGACAAGGCAAAATCTGTTTGACCAATAGGAAACAAGGTCAAAGGTCAAGGCGTGTGCGCATCTTAAAGACATTTGTTAGTCATCCTATATGGCGAAGGAATCAAGTTCGTATGTCAAACGGTTGAATTTTTATTGATTTTTGAATATTTAATTTATTAAACTTCATACCCCTTTAATCTGACACGTGATGACGTCATCATGACGTCATTAGTACTGTGCACAACTTCACATAGTGACCAATGTCCATGTGAAGTTTGAAGTAAATCATCAATGTGCAAGTGTCCGAAAAGCGTCTGAAAAAAGTGGAAGAAGTAAAAGAATAAAAATAAAAAAAAACTAGAAATGTGTTCGTTGAAAACGAACACATGGCTGTTCCCCTCCTTTTTATAAACATATGTGGTGTTCGGGATGACCTTTGTTAGTGATTGTTTATGAAGAAATCACGATCGTAGGTCAAACGGTTGAGTTTTTATCTATTTTTAAATATTGAATATTATTACATGCCCCTTTAATCTGACATGTAGGGAAAGTCAAAGGTGTTGCTATATGTTTGGATACCCCACCCTAGTCGAAGTGTAACACAGTTGACCCCATCGTGGTATATTGTACCCCTTTCAAATGGCAAGGCAAAATCTGTTAGACCAATAGGAAACGAGGTCAAAGGTCAAGGGGTGTGCGCATCTCAAAGACCTTTGTTAGTCATCGTATATGCCGAAGGAATCAAGATCGTAGGTCAAACGGTTGATTTTTTATTGATTTTCCAATATTTCATTACGTAATCATCTTGTCGCTAGAGGGCGCTATTTCGTACGATGACGTCATCACTTATATTTTTGGAAAGCTTAAGGGCCTCTGATAATAACACCATTGAGCCCATCTCAATACCTCCTACCACTTTCAAACTAAGGGCCACTTCCGGTTTCGACCGGAAGTGAGCAAGGTCAAAGGTCACAAAAATATTTTTTAGATACCCCACCCTAGTCGAAGTGTAACACAAGTGACTTTGTCCAAATATCTTGCACCACTTTCAAATGGCAAGGCAAAATCTGTTTGACCAATAGGAAACGAGGTCAAAGGTCAAGGGGTGTGCGCATCTCAAAGACCTTTGTTAGTCATCGTATATGCCGAAGGAATCAAGATCGTAGGTCAAACGGTTGATTTTTTATTGATTTTTGAATATTTAATTTATTAAACTTCATACCCCTTTAATCTGACACGTGATGACGTCATCATGACGTCATTAGTACTGTGCACAACTTCACATAGTGACCAATGTCCATGTGAAGTTTGAAGTCAATCATGAATGTGCAAGTGCCCGAAAAAGCGTCTGAAAAAAGTGGAAGAAGGAAAAGAAAAAAAAAAATAAAAAAAAAAAAAAAAAAAAAAATCTTAACGAAAACAAAGGCTGTTCCCAACCGTATGGGAACAGCCAAAAAAAAAAAAAAAAAAGGAATAAAAATCGTAACGAAAACAAAGGCTGTTCCGACCCGAATCGGAACAGCCAAAAAAATAAAAAATAAAAAAATCTTAACGAAAACAAAGGCTGTTCCGACCGTATCGGAACAGCCAAAAAGGCTGTTCCGACCCGAATCGGAACAGCCAAAAAAAAAAAAATCTTAACGAAAACAAAGGCTGTTCCCAACCGTGTTGGAACAGCCAACAAAGGCTGTTCCGACCCGAATCGGAACAGCCAATAAAACTGCAGTTACTGGAGTTGCTGAGCTCAACGTGTACATGTACATACATGCACACGTACGTACGTACACATGTACGTCTACGCACATAAACATTCCTGCAGGCCTAGCCTGCAGAATGCATATTGTACATGCGAGGCAAAGGGCGCACGCGCGGTCGGCCAGGTCAAGAGTTCAGTTGCTGCTAAAATAGGAATGGAGAATTGAGAATCAGCAAGAGGGCTCACTTCAAAAACCTAATCCTTGTACTGACGAGCCAGCCCCTTTAATGTCCAATTGGTGCGAAAATTTGACCGATATTTCGTTCTGAAGCCAATAAACATAACTATTCTGTTTTGTTTTCTTCTTTTCAATCTTCGACTCAGGATTTTTCTCACGTCTTTACTTCCTACGGCAATTGTTGGACGTTTAACTCAGGGAAGACGGGGCCGATCTTGAAGCAGGGCCGTCCGGGTAGCAATAATGGCGTTCATCTACTTATCGATATTCAACAGGTATATATACACTATTATGCAGATTATACGGACTTCGTCAATAAAAGGTCCTTTGGACTTTGCAGAGTTTAACACAATTGTCAAGAATGGAGACAACAAAGTTATGACGTCATTTTGATGAGGTCACATGGGCCGCATCTGATCGATTTTTATCAGTTATTATACACATGCAGATACGAACTTAATTCCTCAATAAAAGGTAATGTGTTGTCATGAATGGAAACAACAAAACACCAAGGATTCGCCGACAAAGTAATGACATCATTTTAATGTAATTTTCATATCTTATATCAGTTTGGGATGAATTGTTATCGTCCAATTTTCCCTCATCGCGGCCATAATACACCAATCCGCCAACTAAGGTCTCCTCCCTGCATATCCGCCATAGCTGGGGCGTCCAGTGCATGGGCTGTGCGTTTTGTGTTGCTGTTAGAACGAAAAGCGCTCATCCATTATATGCACGAACGAGCCTCCTTCGCGTATACGCGACGCGCCCGCCTTTGCGTACACGCGACGCGCCCGCCTTCGCGCGCACACAACCCTACAAAGATGCGCAACTTGTTCGAAGTAAACAAATGCAGCTTCAGCAACAACAAAAACACACAGTTCATTCAGTGGAAGCCCCCCAGCTATGGCGGATGTACAGGGAAGAAGACCTTATTACCGGATTGGTGTATAGCTTTTATACCAAATTCAGATCAAACTTGGTTGGAAAAGCTTGGGAGGCCTCTGACATGGCCGTCTTTGCATGAACTAACCAGGGGCGGATCCAGGGGGCGTGGGGGCGCACGCCCCCCCCCCCCCCCCTTTTTCAAAAAAAATAAATTAAGAATCCATCTAGAATCCATCTAGAAGCCGTTAGGACTTCGCGCTCGCTATTTCATTGTCATCAGCATTTCATGCTTAACAATTTCACGCCCGCCCCCCCCCCCCCCCCCCCCCCCCCCCTTTTCAAAATCCTGGATCCGCCCCTGCTAACAACAATCTACATGTAGTACTACATCTTTTTCTATGTCATGATTTTGCCAGAGTGAATACACAGAAACAACAAACCTGGAAGCTGGCTTAAGAGTGTTAATTCATGACCAAGCAACGCCGCCCATGGTCGCCTCATATGGACTGGCAATCTCGCCTGGAGTACACGCCTTCATGGGAGTTCAGAAACACCAGGTGCACATGGTCATTGTACTTGTTTTCATATGAAACATCTAAACTCATCCCTTAACCACAAACTGACCAATGGAAGTCATTCAAGTAGAATAACCAAGACTTAAAAAGTCAAGCCACATACTGTTGGAATCGAACCCCAATCACAGTTTCTAAGGCAATGAAAGTACCACTTTTGATTATCGATAAACGGCTATTTTGTTGTACTAAAAACTGAACGATGACATAGCTTAGTAGTATAATAACAACACATAGGCATATTTGCAAAGTTTCTTGCTTGTTTTATATAATTGCAAATTTCAGTATATTACCAACGTATTGCCGTCTGTGCATGTATCTTGCTCCGTTTATGTTGCTAAACAAAACTTCAGCGCTTCGTTTAAAAATGTATTTCTCCACAAACCAATTTTTACATTTTTAGTACCTGAATTTGGAGCCACCGTACGGAAAATGTGATGCCTCAAAGAAACTAGAGAGATACGATAAGTACACATTGGAGGGATGCAACATGGAATGCAGTGTAGAACGGGTAGTAGAAAGGTGTCAGTGCCGGATCGTTGGGTAAGAGGTTCTTCTTTCGTATGATCCCGTCAAGGAATCTGGTTGGTGAGAAATAAGTCGTTGCCCTGTAGTACCCAGGAGGTTAGTTTTAGAGATGGGAGGAAACCTTCACACACAGACATGTGGAGAAACTCAAGAATTCAAGCAGGGACAGAGAGTACAATATGTAAACGACCGCGTCTCTTAATTCGCTGTCTTGACTGACAGTTTTCTCTTGTAAACGTGCATGGCTTTTGTGATTCTTTCTCATTTTCATTTTGTATCATTATTTCATTTTTCAGACAACCAGGGGACGAAGTTGAATGCTCACCCCGCGAAACGTTTGAGTGTGCGAACGAGGTGCTAGGTAAAACAAGTTTAAAATGGGAGACCCCCACCATTGGCGTATAGCAAAGGGACCTTAGTATGGGGCCAGCTAGGGGCGGGTGGGGAGCTCGGAGGTGCATGGAAGTCATTTTGTCGATTTTACTGTGTCGATCATGACGTCAACCTATTAATTCCTTTAAGGCATGCATGGGAGCACATTTTGTGGTTATTATATGACTAATTTATTTTAATAACAAATTTTCCCAACAAGACGGCAGATATGGCGCTCTATACGTTGGCCTCATACAGTTTTCGTGGCCCATAGTCCATATTTTTTTTTAGGTACATGTATCAGTGGAAGTCACATGCTAACATAAGCAGATCTCTTCTTGCAGCTTTAGTGAATAGATATTACAGTATTTTTTTTGTACATTTCGATATGTTTTGTCCAGACGGCCTAGTGACAGGCACCGTCGAACCCTGCAACTGCCCCGTGCCCTGTAACTACAGCACTTTCATCGCCACTCTCTCTACTGCGAGTATACCAAATGCGAAAATCGTTCCTCTACTGCAAGAATTGGTAACGATTGAAGAAGCGGCTAGAGGGCACAATGTTAGCTACAATGAGTCTGAAGAAGAGGAATCTGTCCGACACATAAAGCAAGTTAATATACCCTGTTCACGAGTTTGAACGGTTTAATCGGACCTCCTGAATCACTTCGATTGAACGCAAACTGCTGATTGGCTACTTATGCGCTACTTAAACTCCCGGCTACTTATGCGTTACAAGCATTGTCTGCGGCTCGAGGCTTGGAACGCATACGTAAACTGGCCCTTTTCCAATCAGCCGTTTGCATTATAAAAACATTGTAACCCACGCCCGCCGCATTGGGGGGTTGGTGGACGAATTAAAATCTGTAACGAATAAGCAGATAGGTACAAACTTGGTGAGTTTCACATGCACATTTACTTGTCTGCTGCTCAATAAGGAATGATACAAACTCATATCATTAATGCTACTAATACTGGTACTAAGCAAAGAAATCAATAAACTATCATGTAAAAGGAAAATAAACACATCGTTCTTTCACATACATGTCAATCATGATTAACTAAATCTATGTCAAGACAGTGGAATTTACCCTAAAACCCATTAACAAAGTCCACAGTCTTAAATCATTTAACTTCAAATGATTTAACTCTCAGTTTGGTTTTCAGTAGTCGAAATTTAAAATGTAACATAGGAATTAACGAAGATAATAAAAGATAAAATAAGCAAAGTGATGAACACAAATTACAAGGAGCAATAAAATAAACAAGTCATGGTCATGGTAAAATAAACTCTTGTCAATCCTTATTCACAAAATCTGCACTTGTGGGAACACAACTTTGTATGTACCGAATCCATATGACCTTTTTTACTTCTCGCCTTTTCTGGAATTGACATGAACTTCAGTGTCAGCACATTGGAAATTGTGCATAAAAGTTTGGCATAGCTGGGCATAATTAGGTGGCTAGAACAAAGGAGTGCCTGTACACTAGCTACTGCAGTAGCCAAGTTGGCTAAGCACACCCAAGAGACTTGGAGCTAAAACTAGTCTGCCAAAATTCCACAAGTATAAGGCTAGTTGCCTAGCAACACACAGAACAGGGGTTCTGAACTTTGGCATAAACTTGGGCCAGGTAATGATTCATACCCAAGGCATGCTAGTGCCTATAAGTGCATGAGGACAATCTGTCCTTATTTTCTGGGCATTACCTCTATAATTCTGGACTGACCAGAGACATTTACTCTAAGGTAACAAAATAGAAATAAATCTAAACTCTACAGAAACTTAAGGATTAATCGCATACATTATAGGTTAACTGTAAATGTCAAACTCGTCACAGCTTACATTGCTGTAAGTTTTCTAACTTCTAAGGGAAATTTCCCTATCAATAACTTCCATCACTTTCTATCTCATTACTGGATCCAGTTTCTTCTAGTATAACATTTCATCTCAAAATCAATCTTGACTCATCAAACATTAGATTCCTTGTCCTAGAAGTTTCCTAAATTTAGGCACTTTTACCCATTTAAGATCTGATTAATTACTTTTACCCAAACCAAAATAACATCTCATTTCTAGGTCTTTGAAATGTGGACAATGGTATTTTTATAAAGGAAAAAGGAAAATGTACATACCTGTAACGAATAAGCAGATAGGGAAAAACTTGGTGAGTTTCACATGCACATTTACTTGTCTGCTGCTCAATAAGGAATGAGGCCAGCATGGTTGAAACAAAGAGCCTACACTGGGCCATGGCCCCAAGGGTGTCGTTCACTCAGGGTACATTGACCGTGGATCTGGGCTGGACAGTGTGGGCTGAATGCCATTTAGTAAAGCGCACGTGGGAAAACAATTTTTATAGGGGGGGGTGGGAAATATTTACTGGCAGGGGCCCTACAACATGATTCACAGGGGACACGATTGAACCGTTTAAACGCGTGAACAGTAATTAGCCCTTTGTCAGGGCGTCCGTACTCCCCAAACCCTCTGGTTTGTTTAGTCAGTTTCGAAAGTGCATGCTTAGTCACGTCTAGTCGAACTTACTTGCAAAAATACTATTATCTGATGCATCTAACACGATATTACATTAAAGGGACACACCCGCTTTGTTTGGGCTATTTTGGGCTCGAAATAGACCCATACATTATTCTGAAGCGCTTTTCAGAGTAAGTTATATATGTCTTGAAAAGACGCCGTCAAATTTGGCAGTTTTTGAGAATTTTTGTTAAAAATTCAAGGTCACGTGACTTTTCGGAACCATATTCTGGTTCCGAAAAGTCACGTGATCTTGTGAGTTAGTTTTGTGTCCAGCCGTATGAATGTTTTCTACTGCAGAACTGCACCAAATTTAACTCTGATTTACCCACAATATATATTTATAAGATATTCACAAAAGAGAGACTATTTATACAGGTATGAAACAAAGTTGAACATATGTATAAAAATTCGAACATAAATGTTTGTTTCGAGAGTCCAGAGAACGGGAGCGAGCGCGTACTACGGCAGGCTACCGTGGAGTGTAGGATATTTGCCCGGCTAGTCTGGGAGCCCAGACCGATTTGTTCATCATCACGAGTACAAAAGGTCTGAGGCGTGGAATCAATAGGTGGGGCAAGTGTGACCTCCGAATGGCATTTCTTAAGTTGCAGATACTGTACCTAAGGGAGGGGGGAGGCCCCCTTTTGACCCCAAAATCACTTTTATTAACATTTTCGAGTACATCGATCAAACCTTCACCAAACTATCCTCTGGTGAACCCTAATTAATGATCGGCATTTCTTAAGTTGCAAATCCTGTACTTAGTATGCTTAAGAAAGCCCTTAATTAGCAGTAATTAGCGGTTTAATTATCATATCGAGTACATCGACCAAACCAACAAAAATAAATTCTCTGGGGTTTCCTGAGTAATGAATGACCTTTCTTAAGTGTCAAATCCTGTACCAAATCCCCTTAAGAAAAGGTCAAAGGTCATTCATTAGCAGTACACACAACAGCCGTCGGCAAAAGGCCCATTTGATTTGAACGGCTAGCGCTTTTAGCAAACAACTGTTTTGTGTTTCATCCGCGGTTTAATCTCCCATCGTTTTATGCGGACTTAAGCGAAGTTCTCTGGCACTGGGGTGCTTGAAATAATTATGTGGAGTAAACTGGCCAAAGAAATACGTTCTTAGTTCAACTTCTGTAGCGAATTCAATCAAGAAAATGTCAGTACCAGGTAAGACTATGTACAACGCAAGCAGTCAAAGCAAGTTTCCGCCACGGATTCTGTATATTATTGTCAAGTTATAGTTTGAGTGTATTCATAAGTGACCGTCCAGGTATTCTATCCAGCAGCGTAGCCAGTAGCCACGTGGTGGTGGTGGTGGTGGCGGGGTGCTTATTTTTTCGTTACCATTCTGAAATTTCGCGCTCTCAATCCGTATATGTCGTCCAAAAAGCCAGATATTCGGTACATTATTATCTGGTTCCATAAACAATGATTACACCAAAAACTTGTTTGCTACCACATCCAAATTGGAGATTGGAATTTTTTTATTCCCATGGATAAAGTATTTTGGTGAAAATAGTATTTTGGGTAGTCCACACTGGGTATGGAACGGATCCGCACGGTACGCGCAGTATGTCAGGCGACGCATGGTCAATTTCAAGTCCATGTGCATTCATGATTAACGAAAAGCCGAATCCTTTTTTCGCTAGCGTTTTTGACGCATGTTCTGCATGGCTAAAAAAACTATTGACGTGTTCGTGACGCGAAACATACGGTTTTCAACGCGTCGTTTCACTCCAAATCGCCCCACCCAACAACCAGGAGGCGTTTTGTCAAAGCGACGCGCGTCGCATTTACGCGCGAAAAAGCTATTATAGGGAGGTCTTAAATCGCTAACGTGATTGCGAAGTGCTTTGTCGAACACTCCGTCGTTACTTTGAGGACATCAAAAACCGACGAAAAGAAACAATCTATAAATGTGACTTTCGTGGCATGATAACTCATTTGCCGTCACCAAAATTTGAGACTTGGTTCTGACACCTCCTAAAGATAATGACCTGTGCTCAAGCCACTTCGCGTTGGCATTTTTCCCTGACAGTGTGAATCCACCCTTCATTGTGCAGAGTGTATACCCACTAACCACCCACCATTGTGAATTACCCTATTGTCTCTTAAATATTCAAAGGAATTTAAGAACTCCTTTCATGTTTTAGGGGGTAGGGTTGCCGCGTTAACAAAAGGAAAGAGCGTGTTGAGATATAGACCGTATCGAATAGCCGACATTTCGTGGGCAACTTTCGTTACTTTAACCGTTCAACAATGGAAGCACAATATGTGCAACCATGCATGTCCTCAAGGAACAAAGAAACTGCCCCACGAAATTCGGCTATTCGATACGGTCTATAGGAGGACGAGGGGCAATCCCTTTGTCACATCGTGCTGGGTATATTTCCCCCGACCTTTTTTTCTTCTGAAAGCGACGCTTGTAAAATCTTTTTAAAAAAATTAGTGTTGACCTATAGTAACCTTGGCAACAAACAATGACGCGCGATATTACTTTAGTACTGTTTAGACCCAATTACCCTGACAACTGACGTAACAATGGTGGCCGGGTCCATAGTTAAAAAAAAAAATGACCCATCACACAGCAGAACGTCATAACTCTTCATGCGGCGGGCGGGTTGGAAGTACGGTTTTCCCTTTCTTTTGGCTTTCCAGACGTGAACACAGGATTTTTTATCCCAAATTAATGGACCATGAAACATAATGACATCACCATTTGTTTACATACGTGCTTTCCTCCCTAGCTCTGTCGTTTGGTACCCCGAGACTCCCCAGTCCCCAATAATTCCATAATCAAATGAAATTCTTATCAAAATGACAACTGTCTTACTATCGACAATCAAACCGAAAAGACTTAAATGGTGTCCTGAATGATGAATGACCTATTGAATAAATCAGACTGAGGTCATTATAGAATTATAAAGGGCATTATAATTCATTATAACTCAATATGTTATGACTTGCACGGTGCACGGAGACAGCCATTTGGGGCATTTTTTTTGCAACTAAACTCGTTTTTAATGCATGCATGCATGCACGGCATGCATGTACAATATACAAGTTTCATAAAATGCATAAACCCGCACAGAGATTTAAAAAAATTTATCCATACTGTTACGAATTGACGGATGCCTATTTTAAATAGTGGAATGCAGAAAAAGAGTGAATGCTAACTCTAATGTCTTGGATGTCTTGGTGTGCACATGTTCCGATGAGCACATGTGGTGATACACATCACGTCTTGTGCAGAACCCTACAGATTTCGCATGAGTGTCACCATAAAAGCATAAGCGGACATCGGAACGACTGAGGATGCACGGTGGGCATCTAATACCGTTTATGGGAATTAGCTTAGCTCTAATACAACGTATTTGGCCAAAAAAGGAAGAAAAATGCAGCTTTAGCCGTTGTTTGCTGACCTGTGATAAAGTCGGCTTTGCGATGAATTTGGGCTACCGAAGTAAATTCGTCACTCTATTGTTAGGCAATGATATACGCTAAATATCACTGAACCGTTTCCCTGTGCTTTTGAATGGTGTTTTATCTGACAGCCATGATATTTGGAGACCATTACCGTGGCAACACCTCACACTTCGGCACTCCATAATGTAATCCGCGGCTTTTGACGGTGACAAATATTGCAATGTCAATTTTGAATTTGATCACACGTGCACTAAACAGAATCTGGTAAATTCTTCAAAGCGACATGTCTACGGAACCCGTAGCGGAGACTGCTTGCGTTGTACATATTCCACCTTGTACTGACATTCTCTCGAGTGAAGTCGCCACAGAAGCTGAACTAAGAACGTCTTTCTTTGGACAGTGTACTCTGCAGAATTATTTGAACCTCCCCAGTGCCAGATAACTTCGCCTAAGTCCGCATTAAACGAGCGGAGATTAAACCGCGGATGAAACACAAAACAGCCGTTTGCCCATAGCGCTAGCCATTCAAAACAAATGGGCTTTTTGCCGACGGCTGTTGTGTGTACTGCTAATGAATGACCTTTGACCTTTTCTTAAGGGGATTTGGTACAGGATTTGACACTTAAGAAAGGTCATTCATTACTCAGGAAACCCCAGAGAATTTATTACTGTTGGTTTTGTTGATGTACTCGATATGATAATTAAACCGCTAATTACTGCTAATTAAGGGCTTTCTTAAGCATATAAGTACAGGATTTGCAACTTAAGAAATGCCGATCATTAATTAGGGTTTACCAGAGGATAGTTTGATGAAGGTTTGATCGATGTACTCGAAAATGTTAATAAAAGTGATTTTGGGGTCAAAAGGGGGCCTCCCCCCTCCCTTAGGTACAGGATCTGCAACTTAAGAAATGCCATTCGGAGGTCACACTTGCCCCACCTATTGATTCCACGCCTCAGACCTTTTGTACTCGTGATGATGAACAAATCTGTCTGGGCTCCCAGACTAGGCGCAGCACGGCAAATAGCCAGAGTCCACACACGGCCGGGTGTGTTGCTCCGGTGTACGTTTGTGAAGACAAAACATGATGCCAACTCCCGGCAAAAGAAAACGGAAATTCCTATTCGGTCGTCCGGGCTGTCCAGTGGAATCGTGAGCAGAAAATTTGAGATATCCTGCAGTGGATAGGAGAAGAGCGAATCGTTTGTGACAAAGTCGTGAAGCTCGCGCTTATAGTTGCAACGGCTGGTATAGCGTATAACCCGTCTTTTGACCGTTTTTGTTAATTTTGCACTTCTTTAGTAGATTACGGGATATTTTTATGAAATTTTTTTCACAACAACCATCAAACAAGTATTGTCAATGCTGCTACATCTCTAAATCATGTAAACAGTAGGCCGGTGTGTACCTTTAATTCTCTGTTAAATACAGAAAGAATTGGGTTTCCCTCGATGTGTTCTACGAAAGTATTAACTACCGGAGGTATTCACAACACGAAGCCATAACAGTGTCAGCTTTGATCAGTAAGACTTCGTTTTTTTTCAGACATCTTTCATTCCAATAATGGACAAACTATAATAAAAGCCCAAGGAAACTATAAAAGCCCACGTAAGAGCGCGTGTGGTTGTTTATTATTGTTATTATTTCTTTCTGGTATTCGTACCAAGGATTCCTCAATAGTACTCATTGCACTGTCAATGGTAAGCGTGAGGAAACCCATGAAGAATTAGAATTAGAAATGGCCAGAGACAACGGGGAATCCCCTTGCTCTTCACGAAAGAATGCTCTGGGATCTTTAGAGTGCGTTACTATTACCTAACACACTGTACCAACGGCTTTACATCCCTTCTGAAGGATGAAGCAATGTAGTTTAGTGCATGCCTTGCCCAAGGGCACAGGTACCGCAGCCGGATTCGAACCCGCAACCCCAAGTTTTCACCCATGATTGCGAGTCAGTGGCCCTAACCACTCGGCCACGGTACCCCATACAGCCGTGCTAATGATAGAAGGGTTATTGGTTCGGGCCCCACTTGTGCCAACGTGTCTGTGTCCATGGGCAAGATACTTAATCTGAATTGCCTCGTCAACCCATAGGAAGCTGTTAGGGAAAACGCCACAATCTAACTGCTGATAGGGTTGAGCACCTGGCCAGCAGCCACCTAGTTTAAGCAAAATGGTTCTGGTGATTTCCTGATGGCAGAGTTAATAATGGCAATAGCGCCAGGAGCACCCCCGCAAAGGCGGTATGTGCGCTATATAAGTATCCACCATTATTAATATTATTATTATAGTGAAACCCGTAAAAAACTGGCCACTATAAACAGGTGGCCTCTTTATAGAGGTTTCTTAAGCATTATACACATGGCATTTGGGACCAAAAGTGGGTGGCCACTATATGCAGGTGGCCTGTTTCACTGTATATTATTATTGAGGAAAACGCCCATCGACAGAATTTTGCAGAAGTCGTTAAGAAATGAAATGTGCTTTTTATTCACTTGCCCTTTTTCAGGCGACATTGGAGGACAGCTGGGTTTATTTCTTGGAGCAAGTTTCATCACTCTAGCAGAGGTTTTCTCTTATCTTGGTAAAAAGTTAGAACACTGGTTTTGCAAACCTGGACAGAGACGGAGAGCAGCCTGCATCACGTAATGGTAAATTTGCAAAGGTACATTTGAAAAAAAGTCACATTTTGGACAACAGGGTAAATATCTGTTTTTAACTTCTTTATTAAATATTTGATTAATTTTGCAGATTTTAATAACCAAAATGTGCGCTTGTGCCATTTGTAAATATACAATAAGCTAGCCTTATGCGGTTACATTTCATATTTTGTTTAGTACAAACCGTAGTCAGTTTCGAAATGCGCGTTATTTGCGAAAATATACCAAATCAGGAAATTAAATATATATATAAGCAGGTAAAGCGCGCTTCATCTTGATTTGTGATTGGTCGTCTTTGCGCGTGCGCATTGTGTGTTTTATATTTTAAAATTGGCGAAGCCCTTTGCTTTAGTCAATGTACTTTATTCACCTTTGGATATGTTCGACACGCACGGCCGGGTTGCAAATGTCAATGCAAAATATACGCACTTACTAAACAAAATAATAATGATAACTAGAAATGTGTTCGTTGAAAACGAACACATGGCTGTTCCCCTCCTTTTTATAAACATATGTGGTGTTCGGGATGACCTTTGTTAGTGATTGTATATGAAGAAATCACGATCGTATGTCAAACGGTTGAGTTTTTATCGATTTTTAAATATTGAATATTATTACATGCCACTTTAATCTGACATGTAGGGAAGGTCAAAGGTGTTGCTATATGTTTGGATACCCCACCCTAGTCGAAGTGTAACACAGTTGACCCCATCGTGATATATTGTACCCCTTTCAAATGGCAAGGCAAAATCTGTTTGACCAATAGGAAACGAGGTCAAAGGTCAAGCCATGTGCGCATCTTAAAGACATTTGTTAGTGATCGTATATGCAGAAGGAATCAAATTTGTAGGTCAAACGGTAGATTTTTTATTGTTTTTTGAATATTTAATTACGTAATCATCTTGTCGCTAGAGGGCGCTATTTCCTACGATGACGTCATCACTTATATTTTTGGAAAGCTTAAGGGCCTCTGGTAATAACACCATTGACCCTATCTCAATACCTCCTTTCACTTTCAAACTAAGGGCCACTTCCGGTTTCGACCGGAAGTGAGCAAGGTCAAAGGTCACGGCCATATTTTTTGGATACACCACCCTAGGTCCAAGTGTAATACAGTTGACCACATCCAGATATCTTGTACCACTTTCAAATGGCAAGGCAAAATCTGTTAGACCAATAGGAAACGAGGTCAAAGGTCAAGCCCTGTGCGCATCTTAAAGACATTTGTTAGTGATCGTATATGCCACAGGAATCAAGATCGTAGGTCAAACAGTTGATTTTTTATTGATTTTTGAATATTTAATTACGTAATCATCTTGTCGGTAGAGGGCGCTATTTCGTACGATGACGTCATCACTTATATTTTTGGAAAGCTTAAGGGCCTCTGGTAATAACACCATTGACCCCATCTCAATACCTCCTTTCACTTTCAAACTAAGGGCAACTTCCGGTTTCGACCGGAAGTGAGCAAGGTCAAAGGTCACAAAAATATTTTTTAGATACCCCACCCTAGTCGAAGTGTAACACAAGTGACTTTGTCCAAATATCTTGCACCACTTTCAAATGGCAAGGCAAAATCTGTTTGACCAATAGGAAACGAGGTCAAAGGTCAAGGGGTGTGCGCATCTCAAAGACCTTTGTTAGTCATCGTATATGCCGAAGGAATCAAGATCGTAGGTCAAACGGTTGATTTTTTATTGATTTTTGAATATTTAATTTATTAAACTTCATACCCCTTTAATCTGACACGTGATGACGTCATCATGACGTCATTAGTACTGTGCACTAATTCACATAGTGACCAATGTCCATGTAAAGTTTGAAGTCAATCATCAATGTGCAAGTGTCCGAAATAGCGTCTGAAAAAAGTGGAAGAAGTAAAAGAATAAAAAACTAGAAATGTGTTCGTTGAAAACGAACACATGGCTGTTCCCCTCCTTTTTATAAACATATATGGTGTTCGGGATGACCTTTGTTAGTGATCGTATATGAATAAATCACGATCGTAGGTCAAACGGTTGAGTTTTTATCTATTTTTAAATATTGAATATTATTACATGCCCCTTTAATCTGACATGTAGGGAAAGTCAAAGGTGTTGCTATATGTTTGGATACCCCACCCTAGTCGAAGTGTAACACAGTTGACCCCATCGTGGTATATTGTACCCCTTTCAAATGGCAAGGCAAAATCTGTTTGACCAATAGGAAACGAGGTCAAAGGTCAAGCCATGTGCGCATCTTAAAGACATTTGTTAATGATCGTATATGCAGAAGGAATCAAATTCGTAGGTCAAACGGTAGATTTTATATTGATTTTTGAATATTTAATTACGTAATCATCTTGTCGCTAGAGGGCGCTATTTCGTACGATGACGTTATTACTTATATTTTTGGAAAGCTTAAGGGCCTCTGATAATAACACCATTGACCCCATCTCAATACCTCCTACCACTTTCAAACTAAGGGCCACTTCCGGTTTCGACCGGAAGTGAGCAAGGTCAAAGGTCACGGCCATATTTTTTGGATACACCACCCTAGGTCGAAGTGTAATACAGTTGACCACATGCAGATATCTTGTACCACTTTCAAATGGCAAGGCAAAATCTGTTAGACCAATAGGAAACGAGGTCAAAGGTCAAGGGGTGTGCGCATCTCAAAGACCTTTGTTAGTCATCGTATATGCCGAAGGAATCAAGATCGTAGGTCAAACGGTTGATTTTTTATTGATTTTCCAATATTTCATTACGTAATCATCTTGTCGCTAGAGGGCGCTATTTCGTACGATGACGTCATCACTTATATTTTTGGAAAGCTTAAGGGCCTCTGGTAATAACACCATTGACCCCATCTCAATACCTCCTTTCACTTTCAAACTAAGGGCCACTTCCGGTTTCGACCGGAAGTGAGCAAGGTCAAAGGTCACAAAAATATTTTTTAGATACCCCACCCTAGTCGAAGTGTAACACAAGTGACTTTGTCCAAATATCTTGCACCACTTTCAAATGGAAAGGCAAAATCTGTTTGACCAATAGGAAACGAGGTCAAAGGTCAAGGGGTGTGCGCATCTCAAAGACCTTTGTTAGTCATCGTATATGCCGAAGGAATCAAGATCGTAGGTCAAACGGTTGATTTTATATTGATTTTTGAATATTTAATTTATTAAACTTCATGCCCCTTTAATCTGACACGTGATTACGTCATCATGACGTCATTAGTACTGTGCACAACTTCACATAGTGACTAATGTCCATGTGAAGTTTGAAGTCAATCATGAATGTGCAAGTGCCCGAAATAGCGTCTGAAAAAAGTGGAAGAAGGAAAAGAAAAAAAAACTAGAAATGTGTTCGTTGAAAACGAACACATGGCTGTTCCCCTCCTTTTTATAAACATATAAAAAAAATAAAAATAAAAATAAAAAAAATCTTAACGAAAACAAAGGCTGTTCCCAACCGTGTTGGAACAGCCAAAAAAAAAAAAAATAAAAAATCTTAACGAAAACAAAGGCTGTTCCGACCGTATCGGAACAGCCAATAACCACGTGACCGGGTAGAATTCTGGCCGTCGTGGCTGCCTTTTACCGATCCCCATATTTTCGCAATAATTGATACCATATTGATACCAATTGATACATAAGCATGCAAATTTATGCCTAAGTATGCAAATAGATGCCTCCGGGTCTACGTTCACGGGTCTAACCAACCCGACCGTACTGCGTTGCTCAAGTTTAGCGAGCAACACTGCCGGACGGCCGGGCGAGCCAGTGCAACAAGGAAGATAGCTTTGTCCGTGGACATTGTGTGTTTGCCTCACATTGTTTGTCTGCTGATCGATCGATCAGTGGGTAGGCTAAGTTGCATTGCCCGTGTTTCGGTGAAAGGATTTAAAAAATTAATTTACACAAGCGAACGAATTTAGAAAGCTTACGTGTCCCTGTAACGAAAAATATCAAAAACTTAAATTTCCGACGTCGGGAATTGGAGATACAAGCCTTTTTCTTGAAACGTGCTTCACATGTTGTACATGTGCGCGTACGCTCATATGTACATAGTATGTGTACAGTGTACACATGTACGCGCACATGTAGATTTACGTCATAACCCTGTCGATTAAATGACCTGCCAGCCATTTAATCATTTCTTGTTTTTAATCGACTGGCATTAATCCTTGACGGATTTTTACGTTCTTGGTACCAATTGAAAGCTAATAACTTTTTCTATTCTAGAAAAATACCTATTTAACTTAAAAAAAAAAATTGTACGCCCAAATCGGCCTAAACACGGGCAGTGCAACTTTAAGTGCTAGAAACGTTGCGACATGCACTGTCGGTCCAGTGTGCATGTACTCTGGGTACCAGACCGACACAGAGCTGCAGTGAATTATGGAAATTAGATGACGTCACGCATTTCACCGTGTCGAAAAAAGGTGTGCCAGGAATTCGCTCGGTATTTTGCGAGCGATTTATACGGAATAGTAAAGACTGTCTTTTGGACTGTATTTCAGGTGCGCCCTGGCGGCCAATGGTGAATAGTCTATGTACGTCGTGTATCGCGCGCCAAAAGGCAGTCTTGCCGAAAGACTAGGAAAATAACTGTCCCAGGATACAGTGAAAGTTACTTCACAATAGTTTTTGGGAGTGAGGTAATTTGAAAATATTTAGATTTTTCATAGACTAGCTAGCTGGTTCCCGTCCACATAAGGACAGGTAAAGGGCGCTTCATCTTGATCTGTAATTGATCGTCTTTGCGCGTGCGCATTGTGTTTTTTTATATTTAATAATTGGATACGTCGACACGCACGGCCGGGTTACAAATGTCAATGCAAAATCTGCGCACTTACTAAAACAAAAAAAATAATAATAACCACGTGACGGGCAGAATTCTGCCCGTCATGGCTGCCCTCTACCGATCCCTATATTTTCGCAATAAGCGAACCAATCTAGATTTTTCAAAGGGTATAAGCAATTTTGAGCACATCTTTACAAGTATTCGTGCTGCTATCCATTTTCGTGTTTTTTAACGGTACATTTTTTTATGTGAGTATGTTTTTATGCCAGTGGAAGTTTAATGTCTATGCTTTTTTGTGTCGACAATAAAGTTGAATTTGAATTTATCGTCTGCTGCGTTGTGATTGGTACGAGTTTCTCACATGTGGTTCATTTCGGTCAAATTCATTGGCTCCGAGCATTGACTGCCGAAGTGTGGCGTCAGAACGGTCAGATATACTATGGTAACTGGGTCAAAACATTCGCTGGTAATCTGCAACGTCTATTGTTAACGCGGATGGGAAAGGTTCACTTATTTTAGTGTATGAATTCAACTGATCTCGTGGCGTAGTTGATACACCAACATTTGTGTGGATTTTTAAAAAAGAATCTTCTGCTGTTTTTTAGAGTCGCAAAAACCTTCTCAATTTTTATAGGAGTGGAACACACCGCAGGCATCCGTGATTTGGGCCATTTTCCAAACGCCATGCAGCTTTGTCTGTCTTTGTCACCGTCATTAGCTTCATGCTCACAAAGTTTCACAATATGGGTGAAACTGGAGCCTGGCAGCAGAGTCCAGAGTTGGGAAACTTCGTGGGCATGACAAATAAAGTTTGTGTACATGCATGTGTTCTTGAAGTGGCGACAACGTATATGTACAATCGTTAATAGAACCTTTGCAATGGCGGCCATGACAGGGGGCATGTTTTTATATTTTAAATGCGACAATAGATCCAGTGCCTGCTCATGCATGACGCATGGTGACAATGTGACTGGCTGACCCTCTCATAGCCGTCCGTGCAAAGCGTCTCTACATGTATTCGACTTGCGGAGGAGCCTTGTATTATCAAGAAGAAACCAAAAACAAAGAATTTGAGATCTAAAATGATTCTTGTTACACCTGAATGAGCATTTTATTATTATATGTACAAATCTTAAGACTTATTTGTCCCTTATGTAAGAAAACAGATTACAAAACATCTCGCATAATTACCATCAATAAGATAAATAAATATCAAGTTTAGCAGGTACTCCTTAGCAAATTGTTGGTATTATAGACCGTATAAAAATACAGGTTATCTTAATTTGTGGGCATCTTTTGTTGTTTAAATTGGTCAACAATGTAAACACAAAATGTGCAACCATGCATGTCATCAAGGAACAAAGAAATTGCCCCACAAGATGGCAGCTATTCGATACGGTCTATATGCTAAACCATAGTGACAAGAGGCATACAGTTTGCGACCAAAATCTGCCAATGTACATTAATATTGATACGGAAGCAATTCTATAAAAATATACATTTACAATATATTATATTTGACAGCGATTATAAATACCACTTGTAGTCCGAATCACCATGTGTAAACTGGAAAACGTAATACTCGAAGTACCAAATACACTTACTCCATCAGGGGTCGATTTTACAAGAGTTAACTAAGACGAGTTTAATGAGTCGTAATTCCCATACCAACATCCCAAGATAAGAAGAGTGAAATCAGACCCTGGTCAGTAACCGGTCTCGCCAGTTAGTAAAAAAAGTCAACTAACCACTAAGACCTGGGATCGATTTCACAAAAGTTAAGAAGAGTTCAATGTGTCCTATTAATTCGCATTCCAACGTACCAGGTCTCGATGACTAGTTGATAACTGGCAAGACCTGTAACTTGATTTAAATACCTGGGGCGGATTGCAATATGCGGTCTAAGACCGGTTTATAGGCTTAGCCGGCTAACGCGGCATCCACTAAGACCGGTCTATAATTGCAATATCGTTGTCTTAAAGTTAGACCAGTCTTAAAATTTAAGCCCGCACTACATTTCGTAATTTTGCATGAAAACAGACGAACAAAACGCACATTGTGCCCATTAGAGCATTTTTAGTGCTATTTGATAACTTTCGCAGTCAGTTTCTCGGCAAAACATGCACTACACACGCGTCATCAAGTGACTTCGTGAGGACGTTTGTTTGGCTTGAAATCACGCAAGGATAGCCGGCTGCATCACTTTTCGTTAAGATGTGCGTGTTTTTCGGCTGGCGCAGCCGTACTTCAGTTAGACTGGTTTATTGCAATGGGCTAAACCAGCGACTAAGCCGCGACTTGCTAAGTTGGATAGCCGGCTATAAAAGACTGGTACGTCTTAGACCAGTGGCTAAGTCGATTTTATTGCATCCGCCCCTGACCAGTGGCAGATTTCACAAAGTGCTAAGGCGTGTCTTAGGAAGGGTCACTCTTCTTCTCCTGGGACTTAGGACGCATTGAACTTGTCTGAACTTTTGTGAAATCGATCCCAGAACTCACACCACCCTGCTCGCTATACTTGTAGTTAAAGGACTCACAAATCGTTATTCAGACGCTTAACTTTCAACAACTTTATCGAATGGTTTAGTTCCTATTTCGGCAGATACGTAAGATCCTTGCAGTAGTATAGTTTCCAGCTGTCAATTGCTTTGTTTCCTCTTCGCCACTTTCTAGTTCCATGCTTGTATTTCAATCACTTCATGCCAGAGGACGTGTAAACATGTTCTGGCAATATATATTAGTCACGGGACGGTTGACGAGTTTAAAACGTCAGCTTTGCCACTGTCTTTCACGGTTGACGTGTAAACACCTCCATCTGGTTAAGGACTCACAAATTAGGATTCTAATGCCCGACTTTCAACTTTATCGGATAGGTCGATTGCATTTTTCGCAGCCATCTTCTCGCTCTGGGAGGAATTTTCAGATGGTTTTAGTTCCTCTTGGCCAGTTTCTAGTTCTGTTGCTGACTGTTCAGGGTCCTCAGTCTTGCTTTCCTGAGATCCCAAGTTTGGTTCGTCTGCCGATTTTCCTTGCCAATCTTTGTCATTTGATTTCATCATTTTGTCATTGTCTTCACCATGTGGTTCACTTTGTTTGCAGTTTCCTGCAGCATGTTGTTCACTGGCGTCTTTGTTGATGGGTTCAGGGTCCTCAGTCTTGCCTTCCTGGGGTCCCAAGATTGGTTTGTCTGGCCATTGTCCTTGGTAATCTTTGTCATTTGGTTTCAGTTCTTTGCCATTGTCTATACCATGTGGTTCATTGTTTGCCATTATCTGCAGCATGTTGTTCACTGTCTACATCGCTGCTGGGTTCTGGAGGGCGATATGGCAGTACGGTCCGCGCCTCCATGATGAGTCGTTTGATACCAACCATCCACTGGCTCACCTGTTAATAAAAAGGGTTTGCCGATTCTTAGTTTGCAAACAAACTAAGAATCGCTGCAAGTACTTTCAAAGTACTTTCATCATTTGAAAGTCAAAAGTCATTATCTTCAAACAAGGTTTAACTGTTGTACAATACTTAATCTACCGGTACAGAGAGTGTTTTGGATTATTTTTTTTAGTGGAAATATAACTGGAATCATTTCCAAAACTTTGAAATCTCCAGGGCCTAGTCAAGAACAGGGCCAAAACAAAAGAAGCCACATCTTTTGTGAATGTCCAGTCCTGCAGCCGATTTCACGAAACACTGCGCAACTTGCGCCATGGCGTAAGACTTGCGCCATGACTTTATGGCGTAGCTGCGCAATAAACCCAAGATCGATTTCACGAAACTCTCCTTAGCTGCGCAACTTTATTTTCTCACTTTAGCACTTGTAACTTCTAGGACGAGGCTAATTTCTAGTTTATCAACGACTATTGGATGTTTGCGCTTGATAAAATAGTCATACATAAAACATACGTCGTTGTTTTTCACAAATGTTGCACTGTCATCATGGCTGCCGTCGCTCGGTCATCATGCGTCGCGTCGAAGATTTCACTGATAAAGGCCGTTTTCTACTAACGGAAGGCTGGTGGCGTAAGTTGGAAAAATGTGTCCTACGACACATTTTTCCAACTTACGCCACCAAAAACCATTGCGCAAGTTACGCCACATTTTATGGCGTAAGTGGGCGAGTTGCGCCATATCCAAACGTGGCGCAACTTTCGTGAAACGCGCCGCAACTTATTGCGCAAGTTGCGCAATAGTTTATGGCGTAAGTGGACTTGCGCAATTGCGTAAAGTTTCGTGAAATCGGCTGCTGATAATTGAGGGTCATTTAGTTTGACAAAATGACACTAGTTTGACTGAGGTTTAGATAATACAATACCTCTGAGACATAATCCACCATAAGTGACACGTGCAGATCATGTGCTGTATCATAATCTCTGTCTGCAAGTGCTGTATGAAGAAAACAAAAGGTTGCTTTGTAAAGAAACGTGTGGAGCAAGAGGGGGAGGGTTGATGAGGTGGAGGGTTGATGAGGGTTTTAAGATTTGCTCTGTCATAGAAACATTTCACCATAGAAACATTTTATATTTGCCAATTTCCAGTGGTCACTCCCTTGAAAACTTTGTTCCTTATAAACAAATATTCCTGATCTATGTGTCAGTTCCATTACTCTATTATGTTAATGTACTGTTACACGCAAAAGTCACAACAGTGACAGATTCGAAAGTATGAATGCAGGAATAAAGCCCGGCGCAAACGGGAGGCAAAAACACAAAACACGAAACAAATTAGTTTACCCCCCTGTTTCGTGTTTCAGTGTATCCAGCCTGCAAACGGAAAACAGAAATGCCACACAACGAAACAAAAATGCCACCGAAACGGATACAGCGCCGCCAGCGGCGACAAAAAAGCACTACAGTCGCATGATATCTTGATACCACGTGATCCGGAAAACGATCGATGATTGGTCATCGATAAGTCGTCGTTTCTCCAGTATCGAAACAAGTATCGCAAACGGTAGACCGAAACGTCCATTTCGATAAAAACGTGTTTCGCGGACAAGCACCGTTTGTTTTGCGAAACAACGTTTCGCGAAACGGTGTTTTCTGTTTTGGGGTAACGCAAACGAATGTCAAAGTCACGAGAAAAAAAATTTTGTTTCGTGCCTCGTGCCTCCCGTTTGCGCCGGGCTTAAAGGCACAGGCTCGTCAGCAATGCGCGTCCGCCAAATGTGTGCCACGCAATACGCAGCTCCATAGCAAAGGCATGGAGCTGCGTGTTTCGAGCACGAATTTGGCGGGCGCGCATTGCTGACGAGCCTGTGCCTTTAAGCAAACAAAACCTTAGTTCCTTTTTTCTCTAGTTAATTTATTGACAATTTTGTTTGCTATGGACAAATTTGTTATACACACATACCTGCAGCTAGTCTTGTCATTCGCTGTTGCACAACGGCGGAAAGTTTACTGGAGTTCCAAGCATCCTCAAGTATTCCTAGTCTTTTCTTTATATCGTCTGCTACACGCGCCTGCATTAATTAAACCAAGATTGGAAGGATTGAAAAAACATTGATACCATAAGCATGCAAATTTATGCCTAAGTATGCAAATAGATGCTGAGGGTCTGCAAATGAATGTCTCAGGTCTGCAAATGAATGTCTCAGGTCTGCATATGAGTATCTCATGTTTGCAACTGAACACTTGATGCATAAAAAATGAATGCAACAAGTAAATGCAAATAAAAGCAACAAGTGTGGAAAATCTGCCTAGGGCATGCAAATGAATACATCTGGTATGCAAATGAATACATCTGGTATGCAAATGAATGTCTTAGGTATGTAAATGATGCAACATGTATGTAAATTAATGTCTCAGGTACGCAGCTAAGTACTTTTCCAGTCCTCCACAAATGAAAATCTTGATATGAGCACTAACATTTTTTTGGAAACCAAAGATGCATGAAAAACATTTGTACCTTCAATTCCGTCTTGCATTTTTGGAGCACTCCAGTCAGTTTTGCCATAGATGTATTACAGATGTCTTCTGGTAATGATACAGGCTCATTATTTGCTTCAACCTTGATCTCATTTGGCCTACAAGTAGCTGGAATGGTTGGAGGGCAGCTAGAACCCTGGGGAGGTTTTATGCAGCACGGCGGTGCTCCGAAAACTAGTGTGTTTCGCTGAGGCTGGCTTGGGCTAATTTCTGCATTATAGGAACAAATGTATGTGTGGGAAAGAACAAAAAAAAGGAAAATTTGTCCCTTTTACACTGGATATCGTTCATCTGGAATAACAATTTTAAACAAACAATAACTGAGAAACTCGCACTGACACCTTCCCTATTCACTTATGCAAATGGCACCCATAAAATAACCCGTTATACTGAAAGTCACTTTATTATTATTATTATTATTATTTCTTTCTGGTATTCATACCAAGGATTCCTCAATAGTGCTCATTGCACTGTCACTCGCAAGCGTGAGGAAACCCATGAAGAATTAGAATTAGAAATGGCCACTTGAAATGCAACCACTTGCACATTTTTGCCATTTGAAAACAATTTTTTATAAAATGCTATGCAAACATTTTCATTTTTAAATAGTCAAGTTCACAGGAATGTGGTTCAGGTTTTATTAGTAGCAAATTGTGTATGTCAAGTAAAATTTACTCGTTTTGGGACTGCTGTAATTCTGTGGCATAGCCACTCTCAGAGTTAACGGATTCTTTTTCAAAGCTCCTGATGACGACTGTACTTTCTGGCCATCAGCGTTGTACATAAACATCGGTGGATCATTCCATCCACGGTCACGGTTACCTGAAAGAAAAATTGGTTTAGAATTTCGTACATGTTTGGCAGTTGAGACTCCATGCACTACATGTATTAAAGTCTATTTAGCACAAATGTCAAGTATTTTCAAAGAAAAACTAAAAGCATGTTTATTCACCAAATTTACACCGGAAAAACTACTATACACATTATTAGCCAGTTGAGACTCCATGTACTAAGTCCATGGAGCATGACATTAAAATCCAAAGTGTTTCCAAAGAAAAACTTGATATTTTCTCGTTGCTAAAATCATGTTTCCTAACCAAATGTACACTTTCTGGGGCATTATCGGTATAAATTCCATACACTTTTGCCACTAATTCTTTCTAATGTGACATGATAATGCCCCAGAAAATGTAAATTTAGCAGTAACATGAATTTAGCAGTAAGAAAATTTCAAGTTTTCCTTCAAAACACTTAGAATTGTTGTCATGCTCCATAGTCTGAACTGGCAAAGGTGTAAGGTACTTTTTCCGCATTATCATGTCATATTGGGAAGAACTACTTGGCGAAGGTGTACGGTATTTATAGTACCTTTACACCTTCTATGGTATTATTATGTCATACTATAGAAAGAAGTAGTGGCTAATGCACATATCAGTTGTAATATGACGCACTATACAACCCCCAGGAATGGTGCGTCACTTTACCGAGGTGCGTCACTTTCTCATGTACCATGACGCACCCCAGTCACAAAAGTGTCGGACCTTTGCCATACAATGAGTATGACGGTACCCTCAGTCAATTTTGTAACGCACCATCGATTGATTCTGACGGACCATGACTGTCTTAAATGACGCACCCCCATCGTCATACATCATCATTGACTGAACTGGTGGTAAATGACGCACCCATGACGCACCTCTCCCGGGGGTCGTATAGTGCAGTGCATAAATACAAGTGATATATTCACATGTACATGTATACCTAAAACTTTTGGTTTTTGCCTTTGTCCCATTTCATGCTTGCGCAATAGCGCCCTCTTGTAAAATGTGTGTTATATACGCGTAACTAACACTATCGGTTAATAAATGTTCAATTTATTCTTTCCACGATAACAGGAAAAAGTTGAAACCAAACCAATTTAAATGAATTCCACGTTTATTGAAATTTGATCGGACATTTTCAGCTACTGATCACAACCGAAAAAAACCTGACACGTCACAACATAAAAATGCATATGCGTGTCTTTTTCTACCCGGCCTGGTCGACGCCATCTTGGTTTGTCTCGACCTCTTTCACGTCACAAAAAAAAAGATGACTAAGCTGCGTATTATTACAAAAAAATCAAGGAAAACAGTTTTGAAAAATATTTGTTAAATAAAATAAATACAACCAACTTTTATAGTTGGACTTAACAAAATTAAAAACGTAAATGGTCAAATTCTTGAATGAAAATCACATCCATACGTATGAAGCCAAATTTCACATCTTGTAACGGGACTCAATATTTTAGACTCTTAGTCAGTCGCAGAAAAGAATATGCTCCTGCGCACGGCCAAACAATATATGCATGCTCCAGATCGTATTCACATACATGTAGAAGTATCCTTCAATCGTGTGCCATGTTCAATTAAACTTGCTTACTGGAAAGTAACAAGACTGCCTATGTCTTCCAAGCCTCGATCGTCTTTGCAACGACTCGGGGTTCTATATATATAACAGCTATATAGTCTGCCTGAAATCTTTCCCGGCAGAAAGATGAAGATCCTCGGATCAAAACGTTTGACCCCTACATTAACATTGTATATGTATTTGTTATGTGCAACTTTATCTTATTAACGACACAACAACGAACCAACTTTATTCTTTTATCGAACGCTCGGAGCGAGCATTGGTAAGACTGGCTTACAACTGAAGAACACCAATGAGAAGAAGTTTATTTGCACTGAGTTTATACTAGTCTGTCAGTATCTAGGTCAGACAGAACTCGTTCTTGTCGGTCACTGATGAAGATCCTCGGATCGAAACGTTTGATCCCTACATTTTCTATGTATTTGTTGTGTGAAACTTAGCACAAAAATTATATCATTCATTATCATCTTATTAACGACACATTAATAAACCAACTTTATTCTTTTACAGAATGGGATTTTATTTTGACGGCGTGCCGAAAAGAATTCAGGGAGGCAAGTATAGGCAACACCTATAGGTGCTATGAATGTTGTCGGTCCTATAGTAGGTAAAAACAATGAAAGTCAGCTAGCCCAGTTCCTTTAAATGGCGCCAAAGCCCCCAGCGACATGATTTGCACTATTTTGCAGTGTCCCACGATTGTTATCAACCAATCCATTTGCAACTATCCAATGCAATGATTCCACCCGAGATAATACTTTTTATAAGAAAAAGATAATTGGAGATGAATTTATATAAATGTGTGTTCACACACATATTTTTACAAGAGCGCTCTCATGCAGTCCCCTAGCTGACTACGGCTCTGTTTTCCGTGCAGTATACCCACGGAAACGGCCTAGGACGACGGATTTGCACAATTTCTTTAATATCATGTATTTTCATATTAATTTTGTATTTGTTTTCCCTTTTTCAGTTTTTAAAGAATTATGATTTGGATACAGTGTGCCAGCCTTTATTTTATTTACACGTATTGCAATTTTTAATTATATTTTGAATAACTGCTTAATTTTGTAAATATTTCTATTAAATTTATTTATCCTTAAATGTATTATGCAATTAGTTTGGAGAGCCCCTCGACAGAAACTTGTTTCTTTTGGGTAATCCTGCGGGAGAGCTATTTGGGTATTGTTTTCTGTTATGTTTTCTGCATGCTCAATGTTTATTTGTAATTGTTTTATCTGTATAATTCAGTGATTTGTATATCCCTGAAAATGAAATAAATGTAAATGTTTTTTATTATACACATCCTTATTCACGCGTAGAGATAAATGCAATTTTTAAACAGTTTTTCAACGGTATACGGCCAAAAAGAAAAATTCTCTGTCTCTGCATGGTCAGACCAAAGTTCCGGATTTGATGCGGCGACGCGGTTTTTTTGGGGAGGGGTGTGGGGGGAGGGGTGTGGGGGGGGGGGGGGGGGGGGTTGTGTGTGGGGGGGGGGGGGGGGTTGTGTGTGGGGGGAGGGGGGTGGGGGCGGGTGCGGGGTGGGGAGGAGGTGGCGTTCCCTCCCTCTTCCCCAAGCTTGGATTGTACAGACTAGGTGTTTTTACTATTTTGCTTTTTAGTAAACGTACAGAACCGTCACATGACACAACACCTAACCATGGCCTAACGGCCGGTCTGAGAGTTTTCACTCCACAAACAAAGGGGACGGAACTGGCATATTTCAGTGTTCAGCTCAGCTCAGATAGACACGCTCTAATTAGTAATTCACAATCACAATTTCTTCATTGTCCTTGTTGTGTCGCGTGAGCAAGTTTGATCAAGGGACTGTAGTCGACCAGAGAACGAACATACAATGTATTATTTTTTAAGAGATCACTAATTGGAGACGAGGACCAACACAGACGTACGGGTTGGCATTAAAATCACAAATTTTACATTATAACTAGTCTTTCGGCACGACTGCCTTTTGGCGCGCGATACATGACGTACATAGACTATTCACCATTGGCCGCGCCAGACGGCGCACCTGAAATACAGTCCAAAAGACAGTCTTTACTATTCCGTATAAATCGCTCGCAAAATACCGAGCGAATTCCTGGCATACCTTTTTTCGACACGGTGAAATGCGTGACGTCATCTAATTTCCATAATTCACTGCAGCTCTAGCTGTGTCGGTCTGGTACCCAGATTACATACACACTGGACCGACAGTGCATGTCGCTGCGTTGCTAGCACTTAAAGGAGAAGGGTACCCAAGAAACAACGGACCTAATTAAGCTTGTGCTCAAGAAGTACAACTCGTAAATTATTTTAATGCAAAGAAAAAGAGATATTACCTACTGAAAAGCGCACAAGAACTTCACAAAGGATCGAAATTTTAGCAATGCGTCGCACTATGGGCGCCGCCATTTTGTCCTAATACTGGTCAACGGATGCGTTTTTGCGGACAACGTTTTCGTGTATTGCCATAGAAATGCACGAAGGACTTGTACGCGAAAACGTCATTCTTTGCCCAATAGTGGGACAAAATGGCGGCGCCCATAGCGCGACGCATCGCTAAATATTCGATTCTTTGTGAAGTTCTTGTGCGCTTTTCTGTAGGTAATATTTATTTTTCCTTGCATTAAAATTATTCACGAGTTATACTTCTGGAGCACAAGGTCTTTTGTTTCTTGGGTACCCTTCTCCTTAAAAACCCTAAATTCCTTTAAAATAACCAACCCTAAACCCTAACCCTGAACCCTAACCTATTATATAGTCTCCTCTCAAGACGCTAAAAAGGTACAAACCCCATTGTTCTCCCCTCGCAGTGGTGTAAACAAAAATTACGCCGCCCGGCGCGGCCTGCAGTGTTGCTCGCTAAACTTGAGTAACTCAGTACGATACGGTCGGGTTGGTTAGACCCGTGAACGGGTCTACATTCGGGTGTGACGATCGGGCAGCCAGTGAAGACGAAGCATTTCGTTCTAAATTGGGAATCGAAAAGTTCAAAGGCCATCAAAGACTGCGCCGCATTTAGAGATTTTCTTACGACATTTTCTGCATGCTGGTCACGATTTTTTTCATCGCTTTACGCATGCAAGGAGAAAGAAAACGACTGGGAAATTGTTTTTTTCCCTCTATATACTATGGCATGCTGTTCATATTTTCGGCTTCGGTTAAAAAAAGTGCAAAACGATTTCAGAGAAGTTGTCTACTACTATTTTTCCCTAAAATTACTTGCAAGCATCAGTAATTTCAGATATTATAGAAAAAACCCGACATTTAGGAGTGAATCTGAGTGAAGAACTACCCCTTCCTTAAAAACTACTAATTTCACTCAGTATCACATGCTTTGTACACAATGTTTGAAGTAATAAATTGTTGGGCAGATTCAAAAAAAATTCAAAATGCCCTTATTAAATATTTGTAAATTTCATGTTGAAAGGCCTACCGAGGAGTCTCTCAATGCCACATGGTTTTATACTACTGTACATTTTCTTCAGCCTATTTGAAACAACACTTTTTTTCTGATTCTTCGTGCATGTTTTTGTTTTTACAACAATCAGAAAATTAATTTGAGCAACTTGCTTGCATAAGCCTCCGAAAATATACTGAAATAACGTTTAATGGAAAACATTTAAATTTGATGTTTATTAGTTTAAAATTTCACCCGGCCTTTTCAGTGCTTTGAGGAGAATGTTTTACGAATTTTAGGGAACAACAGCAAACTATATACCTTGTAGATAGGTTAGAAGCCCTTAAAGAATATTTGCACAATGTTCGTCAACATTGTCTGATTTATTAGTCAATATTTGACTTGTGCAGAAATAATTTGAATTTTTAGGTTGAATTCCATATCCGACCACTATAAACGTATTTATTTTGTATTAAATGAAAAATAAACAATGCATGTTAGAATAAGTTTGATGATAAAAATGAGAAATACAATTATGACATGTCTGATGTTGGGCCCTTAGCCTGGATTTCCATTGTTATAAAACCATGTAAAATGTTAGTTTGGTTGTAAAAAATATGGTGAAAAACTAAGAGAGAAATTTTCATGATTTTTATTTTGTTTGTTGTCCAACATTGCCCAATGTTTTGGCCATGGCATTGGGTCTTAATCTACACGGACAGGCGCCCCAGGGACAGGAAGTCACCGGGCTGGGCTAGGCGCGCACTCGTGTGATTATCACATGCACCGTACCGAGAAATGCCGCTTCTTGGCAGGCCATGCACCACGGTCACTGCACTTTTATAGCTCCATGGTCTAAAAGTACGAAAACGGCCCGATATCATTTTCGCGCGGCACGGTGAATCACAGTGCACACGTACAAATGTACACGGCAAGTTACCATCCGGCAAGTGACCTATTTATGGAGGCACCGCTTTCTTTTCTACGCAGGCGCCCATAAGGCATAACAAAATGTTATGTTGGCGTAACCCGACCGACCCTAAAAATACGGCCGACCCTGGATATTTTTATTTTTTTCAAGGGAAGAAATTTAATGATTAAAATCTATATAAATGAGTTATAAATACGTTCGAAACCATTTCTGACCGTTTCTCATTGTTGTATATATTGACTTGTCTGACGCTGGCGCGCGTGGAACTTTGGAGTGCACATCATTGTTGCACCAACGATCGAACATGCAGCAGAAGATTGCGCAGGCTCTACAACAATGTACATGTACATGTACAGGTGTGATATCGATACGGAGATAGATGCACCAAGTATACATTGTACATGTATAGTCGCGTCCCCGACTCCCACTCAGAGAGCAGCCTCACGCTCGCTGAACCGAAAGAGCTCTACATGAAAAATATGGTAGCCTCGTCCTAGACTGTTGCACGGCGCGGACAGCTACATACAATATTTAAAATATTTGGCTATTTATTTTGTGTTTAAAAAATACTTTGTTACAATATAAATTATTTTAATTATTTATTCAGCATTTTACACAATAAAAACTGATATATATACATTCTAAAAATTGTAAACTATTTTGTGACCCCGGCGACCCGGCCGCGATATTTTTTTCCGTACCACATATTCGCTATGGGGCTTCATCGAGGCGTTTGGTAGTCTAGTGGTTAAGACGTATCAATCGAGAGATTGCAGGTTCGAATCTCCTTTGAGTCGCATAAATTTTTTTCACTATTAATTGAGGAAAGAGTGTGGTATGGTGTGGGGTTATGTTGAGGTAGTTAATCGACAAAACACATCGGTATGCAACATATGCATGGGGGTTAAACCAATCAGAAGCAATGTTCGCTAAACTGCGGTACGGAAAAAAATATCGCGACCCGGCCCCGTGTTTTACACAGTCGCATCAACATGGCGCCCGGTTCCAAAGCGTACAGTGTTTCCATCAAGGGAAAATGTGGATCTGCGCCCATGATCTGCGGTCATTTTTGATCGCTTAAAACGGATAAATTTGAGTCAACAGCTTAGGTTAATCGCCCAGAGCTGCGCCGACGATGTCAAGGTGGGGTACACGGTGCTGAAAATACAATCGTCAAAGGAAGAAGCGGGTCCATACAAAGATATTGATGTTGGAAAATTACTACCGGCTTAAACAATTAGAAAACATGTCATTTTCGTTGCTGGGAAAAAAAGAAGAAAAAATTCCCTACCTATACCTACCCTATTTTTGGGGGCCCGTTACGCCAACATAACATTTTTTTTTGTTTTATGCCTAATTGTTGACCTTGCTTTTTAATTATTCATGTGCTTCCATAAAGGTTATCGAACATTTTCTTACGGAGTAATCTAGACTGGTTCCCGCTCCACATAGTTCACATTCAACGACTGAATATGAGGACCGGCTACTGTCGTGTTTAAAATAGCACTTTAAGCATTACGCTTAATTTTTAAAGCGATATGGCATGAGTGTACAACAATTTGAAAGGGGTTATTCCATATTTGACCAATACAAATTTAATATATTAACCTTAAAATATTAAATATGCCCATTTTAATATACATGCATGATGTAGGCTATAGCATCAAAAAGAAAATTTAAACCTTGTCTGCATCACCCACATCCTGAGATATCAGGGAATTTCCACTCTGCAAAGCGACGTAACAATACCCTGAGGAAACACACGCAAATCTGTGGAGTGAGCCGGCTGTTGTCTTGAGCCAACTCACGCCCGAGTCATTTTGATGTAATTTAATCAATTCGGTCATGTTATGCCGAAAAGAAACAATTTCTATACTTTCCAGAAATTGTATTGGGTTCCGTTCCTTATGACTGTCCCATTCCTACCAAACTTTCAAACGACGATCTTAATTTACTCCACAGTTTTTCAAATTAATAACATCGATGCATGCTGACGAATGTAATGGAACGGATTCCCCAGTATGCTTTAAATAGCAGCCAATCGCCGACGCGGACAACAGCCAGCATTACTGAGTACATGTATCACATGCATGCACGGTGTTTACAATCATGTAGCCTTGTCCAAGGGCTATGATATTGTGTGAATCCGTGAAGAATTTGCATGTATGCTATGCAGCGAAAGTGCGCCATCGCGCGGTGAATTTGTAGCCAGCTGCAAAATAGTCTGGTTACCAAAATATCTAGACTGGTTCCCGCTAGCTCCACATAATCCACATACAACGACTGAATATGAGGACCGGCTACTGTCGTGTTTAAAATAGCACTTTAAGCATTACGTCATGCATTTATTTTTAGGAGCACATAACCGTTAATTTTCAAAGCGCGCTGCGCGCTATATGGCATTAGTGTACAACCATTTGAAAGGGGTTATTCCTTATTTGACCAATATAAATTTAATATATTAACCTTAAAATATTAAATATGCCCATTTTAGGCTAGCATCAAAAAGAAAATTCAAACCTTGTCTGCATCACTCAGTGAGCTCCTACGGTTACCGTAACTATAGCCACTGCGTAGTTTTAAATCCATGGCATCACCATAAATACACACGCATCGGCACGCGTACGTGCACGCGACTTCAATTCAAATTCTCGATTAAACAATGACGAATTGTACCCGACGATTAACGGTAACGTCCGGACGACCGGACGTGCATTTGGGTAACTTCGGGAACCTTCGGAAAAAGGAGGAATTCCTCCTGTTTCAAAATGGCGGAATTGGCGGCTGCCGGACCTTAAATTCAGTCTAGTCAAATAATTGTTGGTCCGGGTAGCGATATTTTTTTTCCGTACCACATATTCGCTATGGGGCTTCATCGAGGCGTTTGATTAGTGCATTGTAAATGGATATTCATATTTTCTATATAGCGCCTTCAAGAGTTATTAAATAAAAGGATATAAGGAAGAAAATTTAAGGATTTGTCGAGTCGTTTGGTAGTCTAGTGCTATCAATGGAGAGATGGCAGGATCGAATCTCCTCAGAGTCGTATTAATTTTTTTTACTATTAATTGAGGAAAGAGTGTGGTATGGTGTGGGGTTATGTTGAAGTAGTTAATCAACGAAACACATCAGTATGCAACATATGCATGGGGGTTAAACCAATCAGAAGCAATGTTCGCTAAACAGCGGTACGGAAAAAAATATCGCGTCCGGGTACCAGACTAGGAGTAATCAAGACCGAGTTTTCGAGTTCACGTTGCGAGTGTAGGTACGCCCTCTGGCGGCTAAAATGAACAATGTGGGGATCGCGAACTCTTAGAGTAAATTCGGTCTTGCATCAAGACTACATTACAACGTGCGTGGTTGTACGTTATATTTAAGCTACATACACCCTTTTAAGCACACGTATTGTACACACAATTTGTACGACACGGCCGCCGCAATCGACAATGACAGCTTGCTCGGTAATGTGGAAAAGCATTATAAATTAAGCCCGTGAACAGGGCGTCGTATATCAGAATGACATTGGGATACCGGAAATACTGTAGTATTTTCTTTTGGGTCATATCAGTTGGAATATGATGGCATCGTTTGTTTCAACAAGTGCAATTCTCAGCCATTTGTTGTTGTGCCTTTTCACGTGTGCTCTCGGCATGCTCGGCATCGCTTTCGCAATTGCGGAATCGTCAACGTCAAGATCGGAGGCAAACGCTGTACTGCGTTCTGCTGTGTTTTCAGGTAGGAATACACTACACAATACAGCAACTTTTCATTATTAAAAACACACAATTAAATTTGCAAAAAATGTTCGACTGTCACTATGGCGGAAAGAATAAACCCTTTCACGGTTATCGATGCCATGTTGTTCACACGGGGCAGTTCGAACATGCATTGCTGTGTGCGTGTGCGGATCGCATACAAATGCATTGTTAGGTCACTGTGCATTAGCTACGATCCGCGCAGACATGGCAGACACACGGCAACGCGTGTTCGAACTGCCCCGTGAACAAGATGGCGTCGATAACCGTGAAAGGGTTTATTGAGTAGGCCTAGTTGATCATAGCCTAGGCCAGGGGGACGTAACTTTATGGGAAGTTCTGTGACCTAGACCCGAGCGGGGTGAAAACAAATGCCCGCTTGCATGTTGCTCTATCATGTCTACTTTTAGAAGGCTAAAAGTGTTGTTTTGGACGTTTATATTGGGACGTTATCATTTTCTGTATAACACTTTTAGCCCCTTAACATTTTAACCCCCTTCGTCGTGTGGACCATTCTTACACGCCCTCAAGAGGCCAAATACTCAAGGCCAAATTCTTACCGTAAATTCCAAATCAGACATTTAAAAGCACACCATGAAGGTCCTTGTAATCTCAAGACTTCTGTACCCTTGTCGTTCATTGTCCATGATGACTTAAACATCAAAAAAGGATAAAAGGCAGCAAAATCTGGAGTAAAATCGAAAATTTTCAGCAAGCGTGGTACACAGACTTCATGCTAGGCCACGTCAAAAGGAAAGTAGTACCACCAACGCGGATGGATTTTGTTTAGCCTAGACTGGCCCCCTGTCCACATATTTACTTCCCCACGCATTGTATATGAGCGAGAGCAGCGTAGCGCACATAGACAGGGGGCCAGTCTAGGCTAAACAAAATCTATCCGCGTTGGTGGGACTACTTTCCTTTTGACGCGATATTAGTAGCGAAATCAACATGGGCAAGTCTCCCGTCTGTCCAGATTTGTCGATTTTACTCCAGATTTTGCTGCCTTTTATCCTTTTTTGATGTTTGAGTCATCATGGACAATGAACGACAAGGGTACAGAAGTCTTGAGATTACAAGGACCTTCATGGTGTGCTTTTAAATGTCTGATTTGGAATTTACGGTAAGAATTTGGCCTTGAGTATTTGGCCTCTTGAGGGCGTGTAAGAATGGTCCACACGACGAAGGGGGTTAAAATGTTAAGGGGCTAAAAGTGTTATACAGAAAATGATAACGTCCCAATATAAACGTCCAAAACAACACTTTTAGCCTTCTAAAAGTATATCATGTCTATGCGAGCAGGCGTTTGTTTTCACCGCACTCGAGGTCACAGAACTGGAACGTCCGATAAAGTTGCGTACCCCTATGGCTTCAGACCTTGTGTGCAAAACATTACGATGTTGAGACAGGTCTACCGTACCCCTAGAATGGTTTACAGTCAACTCGACCGTTGTACCAATTTGACCGTTGTACTACTTTCAAATACTGAAAGTATCGGCCTTTTCTATTGTTTGTATTGAAAATATTATTATTATGCTGTTACTTTCAATAAAACAATTTTTTATCCCCATCAATTTCGTTGCTAAAAATTTAATCTTTAAGGGTAAGAATTTAGTACTCGGACGACAATAATTTTGCCTTAAAATGATCTATTAAACAGCAATAAGTGCAAATCTAATGAGAAAACAAAAAATTGGAGGGGAAAAAGTACCTATTGCAGGAAACCCATGAGGAGAGGACGATGCATTAGAAACGGCCAGAGACACCGGGGAATCCCCTTGCTCTTAGAATGCTCTGGGATCTTTTAAAGTGCGTTACCTATAAACACACTGGACCAACGGCTTTACATTCCTTCCGAAGGATTGAGCAATTGTGATTAAGTGCCTTGCTCAAGGGCATGGGTACCCCACAGGTACCCCAGCTGCAACCCCAACTTTTCACCCGAGTATTGCGAGTCAGTGAGTAGTATACAAAAGGGGGTTATTGACACAGACCTTTAAAATCGACTCGCGTTCTAAAGCCCGAGTTCATCTAGAGTTGAAGGTCACTCAGACTTGTCTGTACATGCCCGAATGATTTTTAACTCGTAAACAAATCTAAGGTCATCGACCTAACAGAAAAACATGCAGTGTACGTAAAACTAGATGGAATGAACCCCCTTTCATACAGTGGTTTGTTGTCAGTATTTTTTTCCAATCATTTTCCAATCGTAGACATCTCAAACCACTGCAGGACACAACTAGGAGGAAATTTTTGGGTGTGATTCTAATTTCGAGGCAAAATGACAACAAACCACTGTATGAAAGGGGTTGCTCACAGACTACATTAAAACATGCCCAAAAAAAGGAGATTTAAACAAAATGTTTTTTAAGATTATAATTATTATGGCATGTTTTTCAAATGGTGGATCACTTTCCTAGTTCTCAATCTATTTTTTAAAAGGTGCTCTCAGAATGATTTTAAGTGTTAAAACTCAATGTGAATATCTTAAAGTTTAAGGAAAAGATAAAGAGAAGATAGTTAAAGAGCTAGAATCCCCCTTGAAGGAAAATCCAGCATTTAGGCTTTTTTCGATAGTCCAAACATCCCTCTTGCCGACGTGGATAGCTGGGTTTTTTTAATTGTCGGTTTTAAGTTAATAAATTGCAAGCAGAAGTGCGCTTTTCGAAATAGAGGTTTTCGCGATTTATGAAACGCTTATTAGGTATTCATGATATGCACGTGACGCCGTGACACAATCCTTAGAAAGAGAAGTCAACACGATTGTCAGCTCCATACGGACATTACATTCTTCGTCTTTTAACGTTTGTTACTATTGGGGAAAATGCAGCCGACATTCGCCTACATGTACCTGCAAACTATTTAAACTTTCTGCGAATTCGTGCTGCGCAAATGAAAACTTTGCGAGTTCGCGTTCAGGCCACTTTATGCAATTGGGCCGGGGGGTGGGGGAGTTGGTCAGCAGGGGGCGACTCGGTTAGGAGGCGACTCTGTTAGGAAAAGGAGGCGACTTGGTCAGGGGTCGACTTGGAAAGAGGCGAGTATGTAAGGGGTGACTCGGCCAGGGGACGACTTGACCTACAATCCACCAATGTCTTGAATACATGTATTTTGTTCTGTGATTACTGACAAAAATTTGAAACAATAGACCCAGGGTTCTCCCCACGTACAAACGTGCGTATCGGCCCGATAGGCTGATATTCCGGCCCGATACGCAGGAAAAATTGAATACAAAAATAAAGAATACAATAAAATTACCAGACATAAATTCTCTCTCGTGAAAAAAGAACCACAGAGAATTCATGGCAAAAATACTCCATTCTGATTCGCACGGCCGACCAAAAACAGCTCTTGATACGGTACGGCTGGCCCGGTCCCCCGGTGCTGGTCCACGGGCGCCGGAACGTGCCTAGTCTGGTTTCCGGACCAAAATATTCCCGACTTTAGTGGGGCGGTAACCAGTCCAACTCATGCCGATCACCTTTTGTTAACTTGAACGTCATTGGCCAGAATTTACTAGCAACAGGTCATATTATTTTTATCAGCCAATCAGCATGCGTTTTACAACACGAGTTGGCCTCTTACTCTGAAAGGGAAATTCCCTGCACGTGAAATTCCCTGCACGTACGTACATGTGTACACATGGTACAGGAAGTATTCGGAGGTGGTCGGATGTACCGGTACCCAAAGGTACATCCGGAAGTAGATTTTGTTGCTAACATGTAGTTCGTGCGTTGACGGTGGCTCCGGAGCTACGTGGTATTAAAATACATGTAACAAGCCGGAGGTAGGTTGTAGCATGTACTACACGGTCACAACAAAATTTTACCTCTGGGTTACTCCGACCTCCGGATTGCAACCACACCCCGTGGTACATGTAGATAGCTGGGTTGTCGATCGTAATTTTTGTGATCGTTTTTTCGTGCATCGCAGCGACCGTGTTTTGCTTGATCGTCATTTTTATAGAAAATATCGTCAACTCCCATCATGGATAAAGTGCAAAAATGTATTTGAGAAATAAGAATATTTCGTGAGGACCGGCTGGCGTCGCGGCGGCTGTACGCGTGTCGCGTCAAGCCTGCCGGGCGGGCTGCCACTCTGGCTGCATGCAGCACGCGGGTAAATGGACCGCGAATCCGGAAGACTGAGGCCTAGGGCCAAGGCCACATGAATGGGTGCGGTATGGAAAAGAATTGAGTACATGTACATGATCATGGCTTCAAACCTTGTGTGCACAAAATATTAAAATGTTCTCACTCAAAAATTGAGTTTTTCCATCAAATCTGCACTCACCGATGCTTTATTATATTACATGTATTTGGTCCTAGTCTTTTAAAGATTTTTTTTTTAAACAAAAAAATTCATCTGCACAAAAACAATCTTAAAGAATTCATAACAAGCCCTTCAAGTTCAGGACCCCAGGATAGCTCTAAAATGCACCAGAAAGCTTGTAAAGTCACAAATTTTCCCGGGGCACTTAAGCGGGCCCCGGACCCCGCTGTGGCTTCGCGGTTCGGCCCCCACACATTTTCAAACAACCTGAGGAGAACCCTGAGACCATAAAGGCTCATAATTTGTTCCATTATATTAAATAGGAATTTGGTGTCCTGGGTTACCTACGCCAATGAAAATTAGCTGTAGAATGAGTCTGCATTAAAAGTTAAATTTAAGTGGCATTTATGAAAATAAAAATGAATATTTTCTACTGGAAACCCACTTTCAATCACTAAACACACTTGAAATCTTTAAAAGCATGTCACACTTTTGGACCCCTAATTTTGGGAATTACCCTAGTACGTGTACGTATGTGAATGGCTCTTTCAGCTTTGGACCAAAGCAATTACATGTACATGTACATGTAGTGTTTAAGTGTACATGTACAGTGTACTTTGTAAAATTTTATATTTTTGCACAGCTTTATATTTTACAACAGTACACAACTTTATACAGTGGTAACACTACCGGTATATTTTACAACAGTACACAACTTTATACAGTGGTAACACTACCGGTATATTTTACAACAGTACACAACTTTATACAGTGGTAACACTACCGGTATGCTACCACCACCCAACCCCCCCCCCTCCCCCCTTCCCCCCTTCCCCCCTTCCCCCTTCCCCCCTTCCCCCCCTTAGCCCCTTCCCCCCTTAGCCCCTTCCCCCCTTCCCCCCCTTAGCCCCTTCCCCCCCTTAGCCCCTTCCCCCCCTTAGCCCCTTCCCCCCCTTAGCACCTTCCCCCCCTTAGCCCCTTCCCCCCCTTAGCACCTTCCCCCCCTTAGCCATGTTAGCTCCCCCCCACTCCCCTCCCCCCCCACTCCCCTCCCTTCCTCTCCTGCTGCTAACAAATAATTTGTTCAGATTTTTGATCCAGCAGTAGTGGTTTTATTGCCATCCGAATATAGCATCAGGTTAATAACATAACAGGGCATAATTTATCCGGTATCGCATCGCAATTTGCGATGCATTTGACCCTCCATAGCGATGCAATTTTGTCCTTGTGTAGCAATGATTGCGATGCATTAATTATAATAAAACATCAGACGAGTATATGTTTGAACTTCGTATTAAACCAATTCGTAATAAACCCAATTTGGCGAGCGCGAACGTTTGAAAAATAGTTCTATGAAAATTACGAACGTCAAAATGTTTTGGGCGCCATTTTTAATAGCGATCACACGCGCGCTGGTTTCCATACACATACCAGTATATCAATCAACACGCTGGTGCCCTGCAATAGTAGTATCGATACTGTACTAACCGAAAAACTTGTTTACGACATATACCTGGTTCCCAGACGTTTTCAAGCATATTATACCAACATAAGTACATGATAATAAAATATCGATTCCCGTATTTTTCGATGTTTCGGTTACTTTGCAATAAAATCAACAAAAGTACATGACGAAAAGTATCGATCTCAATCCGAATTACGTGAATTCGGTTGTCAAAACAAATATTAAGACGAAAATTTTGAAATTCGTAACTTTCAAGAGCAACTTCGTATTTTTTGGCTGTAAATTATGCCCTGCATAACCAGACTTGCTTTCTGTGATATACATACATGATATACAGCGAGTAGATGCCGTTCTTTTTGTCGTATCCAAACACGTTATGTTTAGGTTGTTTTGCTTTAAAACTTGGCTTATCGGCGTCGGAAAACTGATGCCGTTAAAATTTAGACCGTCTTCTTCTTTGTAAATTGACGCATGATCAAGATTTACTCTATGGTTTAATTTCTCAGTATCGACTTCTATCTTTAAATTTTCCAAGTGCTACTCTAAGTGCCCAGTGGATGCACCGGTTGTCCGTGTTTTTCACGTTGACAACTGCCTTTTTATTTCTTATATACTCAGGTAATTCAATGTATGAACTGCCGTTAATCGGCTTATATTCCGTAAAGTTTATATGTCCACCCACTCTTTTCCGTCGTAATTCGTGCCACGAAATACGCAGCTCCATAGCAAAGGCATAGAGCTGCGTATTTTGTAGCACGAATTTGGCGCGCGCACATTGCCAGTGTTCGAATTAGCACTGGTCCGTTGTCCAAATGACAGTTGAAATTGTCTCGGGTCAGTTGAAAAGCCTCCCCAAATGGTCCGGCTGGCCAGTTGAAATAAAACAGACCCATGCCGTAACTCACACATTGTTTAAAAAAAATGCATTACTGTAGGTAGGGTATTATCATACAGTGCCTCCTTTTAGAGAAAATTGAAGGGAAAATCTACCAAATTTTCCTTGTTTATCATGTTTATTTGCTCACATGTGGTTAATAAAAAATAAATAAATAAATAAAAAAAGTATTTGAACCGGGCCACTTGAAATGCCGATGGGCCAGTAAAGACTTAAGCCAACTGGCCTTGTTGGCCAATTAGGAAACAAGTTAAAGACAAACGCTGATTGCTGACGAGCCTGTACCTTTAAATTTCACCTTGTGTGGTGATTCGATTTAGAGCTACCCGTAAACCCAACTGAAAATTGTAACTCGGTTTGTTCTGTATCGTTTCAGCCATTTTATTTCTAATTTTATTTTTGTTGTTTTTGAAAAAGTTGACGTAATCTACGTTCTCTTCGTAATTTTTAATCACGTTGGTAAATCTGCACGGCACTGCTCCATCATAATCGATGGGCTTAATGGTTTCACAGTAGATTGGTTGCCAGTAATTTCTGATCGACTCTAAATAATCTTTCTTCGTGTACTTGCCCTTTCTACCCGTACCGGTAGCTTCGCCTTTATTTACGTTATATTTGTCGTTTTACTTCTAATATTGTTAAATTCATCGGCATAGCGTTTAATCGACTTTAGTAATTGTTTTCTTGTTCTGATTGTATCGCTGGTGTCAACAACCATCGGTAGGTTTTTATCTTTAGTAAATTTGTCTAGGCGTTTTTTATTCCATCTGTTTTGATGGTAAAACCAATGAAGCGTGTCGCGCCATGATGTATACTACATTGGCATGTTTGTCTGTTAGGTCGATGACCTTGGATTTGTTTACGAGTTAAAAATTTTTGAGGCGTGTCCGGACACAAAGCTGTGTCTGTATTACCTTCAACTCTAGATAAATAAAAATAATAATGAAAATTTATAATGCGCCGGTATCCATAAAAAAAGATGCTCATGGCGCAGATGAACTTGGTAGGCAGGGGTTTCTAGGAGGTTTACCAGTAAGGCACTTAATCACACTTGTTTCGTCCTTCGGAAGGGATGTAAAGCAGTTGGTCCAGTGTGTTAGGTTTCGGTAACGCACTTTAAAGATCCCAGAGCATTCTTTCGTGAAGAGCAAGGGGAGGGATTCCCTGTGTCTCTGGCCGTTTCTAATTCAACTTAGAAGTTGATAGTTATTAGAATAATAGATGTTAATTGATCCCATTCCTGTAATTGGCGGTCCTTCCGCTGTTAGATGTGGTGAATAAAAAAAAAATTAAATTATTTTATTGCCTTCGCTTTGCTTTGGCAAACTAAATTTACACTTTCTGGGGCATTATCATGTCATATTGGGAAGAATTTGTGGCGAACGTGTACGGTATTTATACCCAAAATTCTGATCAACTTCTCAAAAATATTACCTTCTTAATTCTTATGTTACTCCCCAACTGTGTGTACCGGTATGCCAACGGTCCCAACATATTGTTGAGACTTTATAACAATAAGTTGGAGCTGGCCCAACTATTGTTGGGATAGTTCCCAACTTATTGGTAAAAAGTCTCAACAATAAGTTAGGACCGTTGGCGTAGTTGGGGCGTAACACTTGCATTTTGGTAGAGTGGTAGAGTGGCGCACCCTGCCTCAGTGGGTCATACATGTACATGTGGAAACATTGCATTCAACCTTGTCAGAAGGGGTTGTTCATACTATGTACACATTACTAACGACTTAAACTGAGAAGGTCAGAATTGTGTATATACGAAGGTACATGTAATGCACAGAATGAACTTTAACTGCGTGATCATTTCAGGGAATCTTTGTTTTCTTTCTGATGACAGAATGCGCAGAAGGAGACACCGTGTGCCGTCAAGACATAGAAAAGGACATTCAAGGTCTTGAAGCTATTAAGAGCATCCATCGGCAGATAGACGATGATCACAACGGTAACGTTGACCTCTCGGAGAGTGATGAGGTGAGTTTGGTCCTGTTTGTTTCTTGGCTTGCTTAAGACGTCTAGAAAAAGACATCCAAAGTCTTGAAGCTATTAAGAGCATCCATCGGCAGATAGACGATGATCACAACGGTAACGTTGACCTCTCGGAGAGTGATGAGGTGATTTTGGTCCTGTTTGCTTCTTGGTTTGCTTCTTGGCTTGCTTAAGACGTCTAGAGAAAGACATCCAGGGTCTTGCATGTCTTGAAGCTATTACGAGCATCCACCGGCAGATAGACGACGATCACAACGGTAACGTTGACCTCTCGGAGAGTGATGAGGTGAGTTTGGTCCCGTTTGCTTCTTGGTTTGCTTCTTGGCTTGTTTGATTCCTGGTTTTACAGTAAGTTCACACAATTAGCCTTTTAGAAGTATGGCGGAACAAAAGGAGAGGGCGCACTTTTTTATTTGGGTATGAATTTTTTTATCAATTGTTATTTTGCATTTTAGTCGATTTTATACCCACTGCAAAGTGCGCCCTCCTATTGTGTCCGCCATACTTCAAAAAGGCTAATAGAGTAAGCCCTCTCTTTTTCCTCCAGTTTTGAATTTTTCTTTGGGGGGAAGGGAGGTGGTGCAATATTCCCCCACGCCTCCCCCTCCACGCTTCCCCCTCCACGCTTTGTGCCAGTGCTTAAACCAAATACATAATAACCAAAATATAGTCGAACCTAGTCCGAGTAACTTGGACGCCTACAATATTGCTTTTTTTAAGGGGACGTGGTATGCGATATATACTGTACAAAAATGTAGGGTCCAAGGTCATCGACCTCATTGAGTATCCATTAATTCCCAGCTCCCACACGCCCCAAAAAAGCAACAATTTTCACCCTTAAAATGGCCACAAATAGAAATACACTCGACACAACATCTGAGGAACAAAGGTATCGAGGTTTAATCTGAGGTGTAATAACTTACTTACCTTTTTGGAAAAAGTGCAATTTTCTGTCCGATTTTGGGACCGTTCCTTCCGTTACAAATTTTCTAGCGTGACACGCACGCATTGTTTAAATGATGCATGCACTACCGGTATGTACATGTACATCCAGGCACTTCGGGCAAGTGTATTTGTGGCCATTTTGAGGGTGGAAACTGTTGCTTTTTGGGGGTGTGTGAGAGCTTGGAATTAATAAATACTTTTCAACCCAGATCTCCCTTGGACCCTACATATACCGTTTATCGCATACCACGTCCCCATGAAAAAGAGTGATATTGTAGGCGTCCAAGTTACTCGGAACAAAAAATTATCAACCATTTAGACTGTATTGAACAGGGACTCAATACGGATTATGGCTTCATGGCCCACTATGAACGTGTTTACACTGGTCCCGAGCTCGGGATCAAGATTGATCCCCTGATAAGAATGCGTCATTGTTAACCGCAATGATCCTGAGTGCCGAGTTTACATTCTGTAGTTGATCGCGAGCTCGGTGCCAGAAGGTCATGCTCTGTGTGTATATACTGATCAATGTGTGCATGGGTTGTGCATGTACAGTGTACAAGCTACATGTACATGTACATGTAGGCCACTTGAATTTCGTGGGCTTTTCCCCCGCTACGGCTTAAAGCTATTGCTTATCTAACCGCAAACTGATCACCTTCCGCTAACGCGAGACCAAAATCTCGGACTCTGATCTGGGGCCAATTTGGTCCCAAGAGTGTTCACACTCAGTTTGTGATCCGGGCTTGATCCTAAGCTCTGTGTTCGAGCTCGGGATCAAGTGTAAACGGGGTGTATGTGAAATATACAACCGGCTTAATCCTGTGGTCAGCCTCCAACTGTTCATTTTGACCACTACACCTGCATAAACTACATTGTATACCCCACATTGACTCTGACTGTAGTGTATATAAAACTTTACTATTTTGTTCCATCTTCATTGCATCTGATGAAGTAGTTGTTGCTAGGAAAGCTCCATTTATTATTTTGTTAGCTTTTTAAGTGCTACTACATGTACATGTACATGTACTGGTATACTTTTCTAGATAATAAAAGTATTGCTAATATAACATTCTGCTTATAACAAGGAAATAGCTGGGTCCCAGTTCATCATGTGTTCATTGTCTTTCATTGTTTTAAATCCTGATAATAAGGTTTCTCTTATAACAAGCTAATCTGCAAATTAAACAGTCCCAATTAAGGACCTGTAAGTAATGTATCTTGTTCATTTCAAGCCTCTAAAAAAGGGTTTGTGAAAAATGTTTACTCCATTTTATTATAACTTTGGGAATGTCGTTTCTCATCATGTAAAACCTTTTCCCCATACATGTAAAATTTGTAGAAAAATTCTTCTCCCATTCATTCTCATTCTTAGTGTTACATGTAACCTTCAAAAATTACAAAAATGTACTCTACATGTACAAGGACCATACTGTAGATCAGCATGTGCACACCTGTTGGAACATTATTGTAGCTCAACAGTGCATAACCATAACAGGAAGTGTCCTGGACCCAGCCCAAGTGCACTTAGCTCGACAGGCACAGCCATAACACTCCCCTCAATGCATTTTACATTACACATGTTAAGAGTCTGTATATATCAGAGGCACCACTTTCCAAATGGATACCTTTGAGTGGTGGAGAACCAACTCCAAAGGTTGGTATATGTATACTGTACAGAAATTGCCTACAGAGTCGGCATATGGACTGCTGTGAGCACAAAATCTATTCACAGAGAAGATTTTGCCAGATACAGGCTACCATAAACTGGGGGGTTGGGGGGATGTGGGGGGGCAGGGTGGTGGGGGGGGGGCGTCACTGTTTTATCTAGCCACCCGTCTTTTTGGACAGGCAATGTGTAATTTTAGACAGGCACTTTGCGAAATGGACAATAAAACATGACAAGTGGAATTTTGTCAAATGGGCATTAAAAATGACGGGTGGATTTTTGGTTGAATATTTATGTACGTACTTGAGCGACTAAATTGCATTTTTGTTTAGAATAAAAACACAAAAGTACCTCGTAATCTGTGCGGCAGGCCGTCGCGACCGGCCGGCCGGCCATAGTATGCTCGCGAGTTGTGACTCTTGCACAGTATATAATGTTGTATACATGTACACAGTACGTACGTGTGCCCTACGTGACCACATGACCACATCACTTGTATCACGATTTCCAACTTGCCTTGTGTCGGTAACCACTTTATGCATGTGTGTCTTTCAATTTTTGCCAGTCATAGGACGGGTAGTTTTTAACTGCACCTAAGTTGGACAGGCAGTTTTGGAAATCCTAGATGAAACCAGCATCTTACATGTAGGGTCCAATCACATTAGGGACCATTAGAAATGGTACGCGTACGGGAAACGTATGCGGCTGGGAAAAACTGGATGGTTGTACCAACAGTTTGCGCGGTTATTTTGTCTGCACAGCATAGGTAATGTGACTTTTTACATCAATATAACCATGTACCGTACACATCCGCACATTTCTTGAACAGCCACGCAAAATTGTGATATAACAACCCAGATTTTGCAAGCCGCACACGTTTCCCGTACGCGTACCATTTCTAATGGTCCCTATTGTCACCGCGCATCATGCATGAGAAGGCACTTTGTGGAATGATCTATTGTCACATCATTTAAATATTAAAACATGCCCCTGTCATGGCTGCCAGTGCAAAGGTGAGTGAGAAGAATGAATTTGGAATCCTTGAAATGTACAGGATACGTTACCGTAGCTACATCCAGCTGTGGATTGTCAATGTATGTTCACTAGGGAAATGACTTAAATACAATAAATCATGTACATGTACATTACAGTGTGTGCATGTACTGTATGTACTGGTACATGCATACTTATATCATTGCTTCAAGCTTCAAACATGTAACATTGCGTGTTTCCAACAGGAAATGAATGGAAAGACAAATCTGAAAAAAACTAATAAAATTCAACTTTCACGTACGGGCAAAACATTTGGAAATTAAGAAAATTTTGTTTGAATATTATTTTTTTTGTGAGCAGTATAATGTATAGTTTGCCTAAATTTCTTCCCTATCCCTATTTATTTGGTTAAGTCCGGTTTCCATACAGACGTAACAAACGCAGCGAGTACCGCAAACTAGCAATGCAAACAGTAATGCAGACAGTCAGCAAAGTTGAACCAAGTTTAACTTTGCCGATTGTTTCCGTCAGTGTTTGCGTTGCAGTTGTTTGCGTCTAGTCTGCATGCGCGCGTTACGATTATATGGAAACTAGGCTTTACATTCATTTCCATGGTGATGAGACACAATATACCCTGTGCGCCTACATGTACATATATGTAATTTAAACAGATTTTGACAATGCACTGCCTGGGGGAGGGAGGTGGTGGGGGAAGAGAATAATTTTCTTGTTTGCCACAATGCGACAGGTGCCATGTTAAACATGCTTGAATGTACAATCTACATACATGTACATGTACAGGGTACATAATCAAAATTCTCAAAATTAGGGGTCCAAAATTGTTAGTGTCCCAGTTATGTACGACACCATGTGCTTCAAAAATCGCCACTCCTGATCACAAATTCTCAGTAATAGACTGTGGCCTGTGATTACAGGGGACAGCACCAATGTATTGAATATTTTGTTCTGTGATTACTGACAAATATTTGAAACAAAAGACCATAAAGGCTCATAATTTGTTACATTATAGTGAATAGGAATTTGGTGTCCCGGGTTACCTACGCCAATGAAAATTAGCTGTAGAATGAGTCTGCATTATAAGTTAAATTTAAGTGGCATTTATGGAAATAAAAATGAATATTTTCTACTGGAAACCCACTTTCAATCACTAAACACATTTGAAATCTTTAAAAACAGTACACAACTGTATACAGTAGTTCATGCATCGTGTAGCAATCTGCGGTCCCCTGGCCTATCCCTCACACTACCCCTCCTCTACTGCCCCTACTCATACATAAAGGTGTATCAAGCTCTTAAAAAATGGGGTGTTGGGGGAGGTGCACAGTGGGTCGCTCCGGTGTCGCTTAGGGTGGGGGGAGGGGGTGGCTGGGGGTTGGGGGGGTTGTACTTGGTGAGCGGGTGAGCGCCCTCACGCAACAGCTAGCATTCATGCCGTTGCCTTGGCGTTTTATCAGTGGTGTTATACCGGTATTAGTTTTATTAGGTGATCGGGCCAACAGCCCGATCACCTATTACTCTCGTACGATTTCTTTTTTTTTTTTTTTTTTCTTTTTCTTTTTCTTCTTCCACTCAAACGTTTCCAGAGCTTTTCTTCTAAACGGTTCAAGCTATCAACTTAAAACTTGGTAGGAACATCAACCCCAATGTGAAGATGTGCATACAAGTGTGACGTCATTGTGACGTCATTAGGTATCAAATTACAAACCAAAAATGACCAAAATATGCATGTTTTAAAATGCTTCCGTCTGGAAAACCACGTGACCTATGATCTTCGTATTTGACAGGCTTATATATCAGATCATGGCCTACAATTTTCTTCGTGTGGGAATTTTCATCTGACCCTTCCTTCTGGGGTCAATCTGAGGTCAAAGTTCAACGAAAACGAAAATCTCAATTTTTGCACTTATTGAGCAACAATGCCCATCAAACCAAGCTGAATCTTTAAGAAACTAAGTACAGGCATAGGTCCTATAGCAGACTTTCACCAGCGTGTTTAATATTATGATGGCATCAAGCGTGACGTCATCGTGACGTCATCAAGTATCAAATTACACCTCCCAAAAAACCCAAATATGCATATTTTAAAATGCTTCCGTCTCGAAAACCACGTGACCCAGGATCTTCGTATTTGGCAGGTTTATAGATGACATTCTGTGCTACTACTTTCTTTGTGTGGGCATTTTCATCTGACCCTTCCTTCTGGGGTCAATTGGAGGTCAAAGTTCAACGAAAACGGAAATCTCAGTTTTTACACTTACCAGTAACAATGCCCATCAAACCAAACTGAATCGTTAGTAAATTAGATACAGACATAGGCCCTATGACAGACTTTCACCAGCATGTATAGTATCATGATGGCATCAAGTGTGACGTAATTATGACGTCATCAGGTGTCAAATTACAAAAATTCAAAGGTTATTATTTTCAAAATTCATATCTCAAGAACCGTAATAGATACTTGAACAATTCTTTCACAACATGATAAGTCTAAATCAACTGAACAAATCATACGATGTCATGACCCCTGTGTGACGCCTACTTCCGGTCCAAACCGGAAGTTGTTCGAAAATGTGCAATTTTTTAGCATTTTGAATGCAAATAGATTTAAAGTGGTAGTGAATTTGACCATATTTCTACGGAACGAAATGTTTCCACACATGTGGACCTTTTGACTATACCATTGGTGACGTCATTACATGGACGGTGGTTACGTAATGTGGTGTCAAATTACGCAAATTTGGAGCTGAGATGTTTTAAAATGCTGTATCTTGAAAACTACAACAGATATTGGTATGATTCCTTCGCCACATTTAAGAACTTGATGTTCAACATATTGTTCAACAATTTGTGCACAAAATTGTGACGTCATGATGTCGTCACAGGTGTCACATTACAAGATTTCAAAGGTTATTATTTCAACAATTCATATCTCAAAACGGTGCAAGCTATCAACCCCCCAGCTATGGCGGATATGCAGAGAGGAGATATTAGTTACCGGATTAGTGTATACAGCAGCCGATTTCACGAAACTTTACGCAATTGCGCAAGTCCACTTCCGCCATAAGTTATTGCGCAAGTAATGGCGTAAGTGGACTTGCGCAATTGCGTAAAGTTTCGTGAAATCGGCTGCTGAACTTCCATTTTTGCCATTCCACAGGTGATAACAACGTCTGAAATTCATCACAAAATGTTCATTTATCCCGATCACCTGGCGTTTGTAACAACAAACGTCATACCTCTAGTTCACTTTATTATTTTTGCCGACAGTACCATGACTTTGCCTACAAAATATGAATTACAGCATACATGTATATGGGAGTCAAAAAAGTGGGGCCGCAAATTGACACCTTTTGGCACCCCCTCCCCCCCACCCCCACGCCTATCCTCCTATGCTACCGGTACTCATCATATTGCAATCATCTTCATGTGTACATGTAGTAGTTAAATACTGCCATACATTTTATAGAGCAGTTTTTAGGGATTTTGCTTTAGGCCTTGACATTCACCAACAAGGATAATGGCTTCATGCCCTGCTGAGTGCAGAGTATGTAATTATTATTAACTCTTTCAGTGTCCATATGTTGTTAACATTTAACCCTAAAGTGCCCAACTTTTTGCGTTTTTCATAATTTTTAAAAATTAAAGTCTTACACGCGCGACGGTTGGCATTATTTGGGGGGGAGAAATTATACAATGTACTATAACACTTTCAGAATGCATATGACAGATCGTACATGTACATGTATGTATGACATTGGCACTGAAAGAGTTAATACAACTTAAACCAAAAAAAATATACCTGTGTTTCCTATTAGTATTACATCAAAAAAACATTCATGGTGGGTAGATGGGAAGTATCTTTTTATTTTGCTCAATTTTTTATCCAAAAATATTTGGTTGGGATGATGAATATTCTTTTTAACCTCCTTGCATGTACATGTACGTGTATTGTAACAATTAACATGTAAATGTATACACATACCGGTAACTCATTTCAGCACTTCACTGAGAGTGGGGTTAGTTGGAACAGTGGGTATGTTGAAACATTGCTATTTTCTTCCATGGCTGTAGTTATTTTTATGAAATCCTGCCACTCATGTGTTGCTATTACATGTAGCAACAGCTATCCACCATATTTTCCACAACACATGTGCTGCAACCCTATTAAAATGAGAAAGTGAATTGCCGTGACGCCCTTTTAAAAAACATACCTTACGGCCACATTGGCCGACGTGCCCCTTAGATCGCAACACTTCAGCTCTGAACACTACATTTGCAGCAGAAATGTCTCCCGCAAAAAAATAATTTGATCATTCTTCTGAATCGCACGGCCGCACAGCCGGTCCGGTCCTGGTAGGATCCCGGTAGTAATCCGCGCGCGGCACGGCCGCTTCGCTATCGCTACACATGCACATCGCGGCATGTGCTTGCATGATGGTACTGTAGCCTTTTATAAGTTGTTCCAATCTAATTCTCTGTGCAACAGCACAAAAAGCCTGCGAAAAGCAATGCGCGTGAAAACAGTAAATCCAAGTGAGTGGCTTGATAAAAGGCCAACCAGTGCCGATCGCTGTTTTAATAACGTAAACGTTATTGGCTAGAATTTAGTATTTATTATTTATTTATTTATTTACCACATCCAACAGCGGAGGGACCGCCAATTACAGGAATGGGAGCAAGTGTGGTTGAGTGCCTTGCTCAAGGGCACAGGTGCCACAACCCGTCGCAGCCCGGAATCGAACCTACATTCTAGTACTAGCACAGGTACTTAAGTTCGACGCACTAGACCGCTCGGCCATAACACCCCACAGTACCAACGTGTCATATTATTTTTATCGACCAATCGGCATGCATTTTACAACACGGTCGCTACACTTTCTTGGAAACATATGGCATGTTTTGTGTGCTTGCGATATATGCACTATTGCATGCAGTTGATCAGTTAGTACAAGTAGCTTGGCTGTCGATCGTAAATGAAACTTTTCGTTCATCGCAACGACCGTGTTTTGCTCGATGGTTATTTTTATGGAAAATATCTTCCACTCTCATGGATTAAGTGTATGTATTTGGGAAATGAGAATACATGTACGTGTATTACGAAATTGGAACGGTATTGTCAAACGCCAGTTACCGGCAAGAGAGCCTGCCACTGCATGCAGCGCGCGCGAGGACCGGGAAGATCGTCCTACAAAGCCTGGCTTGGGCCACATGAATGGGCACGGCACGGTCTGTGAATAACGTTTTGGTAAGAGTTGGGAGGTTTATCAGATTTTTTTCTTTAAAATGACCCGTCTAGCATTGTAATGTGCAAATTTGATGGGGGAAAAAAACCAACATTTCGAGTGGGAAAAATTTAAGATTTTGTGAGGAAGCACTTATATTTTGTTCAGCCTGTCTCATTATGTTTTGCACACAAGGTATGAAGCCATGGTCAACTTCCCAATTCTTTCCGCAGCTCAACTTCCAAAAAGAGAAAATCTGCGGGAAATCGTCATTTTACTTGTACTTAGAAAAAACGTTTTTTACCAAGTCGGTCTCCAGTAGAGTTTGTGCGTAGGGCTTAAGAGTTAAGTGTAGGTATTAAAGCAGAATCCTTCTTTTCCATATTTAAAAAAAATCTGCACAAAAAAAATCCTTGAGAATCTATACTACGTATAACACATGTAACAAGCCCTTCAATACCCCAGGATAGCTCTCAGATGCACCAGAATGCTTGTAAAGTAAAAAAAAAAAAAATCATCTTGAACACCATCTTTAAATTGAAGGGAAGTTACATTAAGTCATCAACAAATACAAATTTTGAAAATGGCCTTCGGGCCCTTTTAATTGGCCTTGGTGCCCCCTTCTTTCTGGGGGCCTTCAAGGCCAAGTGGCCTTGCACCTCTGAAGCTTAAGGTTGAGGCCTGATACCGTGTTTCAGCTTACCCCTAGGTGGGGTAAGTCGGAACAGCTGACATGGTCACGTTCAAGATGGATTATACGACAAACCATCAATGAGTTCCAACATTATATACTGTACATGTACATGTAGGCTCCATTTGTAGCCCAAATATGTATGCTTAAAGTGGTATACCGGTACATGTAGCTGTTTTTTCTTAAATAAAAAAATGTTCCAACTAACCCCACTCTCCCCTATTATAATGTAGCACTACATGTATGTATTGGTCCACTAGCCCATCGGACTACCAGCGCAATGCGGCCAGTAGCCCTTCGGCTAAAACTACTACCGGGGTAGTCTCGGACTAGCGGATTAGTGCTACGGTAATTTCGACCCCTGCATGCACTTGTACTAAAAAACATAGACAGCCACAAAGTGGTGTTTAAAAGATGAATCTAATTAACTGTATCTGGACAGTAATCTCCATTGCTATGCAGAGTTTATGACATATTGTCATTGGTTTGAGAAAGCACTCTAGGACATATGTATGTATGTACATGTACCGGTACATACTGTATGGTGCATACTACGGGTATACTGTACACCTGTATTGCTGTGTTGAGATAAGAGACCCATGCCTGTATGCAATAAACATAGATATTTATGGTGTACAGATATTATGGCATTACTATGGAAACCAAAGAGCCAAAGTGGTAGACGTGTTGCATGCACCTGTAATTACCAATTAGTGGTAAAATTGATGAATATATGGAGAGAATCTGTACAGGCCTACCGGTATACCATAACATCTAACACATGTACAGTACATGTATACTTCGTAAAGTAAGAAATAAATGTCTGGGAGTTAAATAATAATTTTTTTTCATTTAAAAGACAGAATATGAACATTCCATATTTCACCGAATGAAAATATGTTACTTTGAACGAATGAAAAACATTTTTTTAAATATACACAACGCCCAATAGTAATAAGTACCTCCATGGAATTATAAGATTTGGAAGTTTCAAAAAGTGATTAAAACGTTTAAAATGTGCAAATGACTAAATGTATGCAAATGACTAAATGCGATTTGAATGAGCAACACTGCTTTAGTATACATGGTATACAGCCACTGCAGTGTTCTCTACTGCTAAACATTTTGTCCGGTAGTAGAGAACACTGCACTGGGCGTGCAGTACCGGTAAATATGCATGCTCTATATAACCAAACTGCATAATGTATGACGCTCCAGTGCACGATGGAGTACTTATTTAATATCATGTGACCTACAATTATCCAATCAAATAACATGGATTGGTCATTATAAAATATACCAGAGTCTCACAAGTCCTCTCAAAATGCGTGTTAAAATCCAACATGTGTACAGGGTGTCCGTGGGTCGTAAATTCAATTTTATTAATTGAAGGCTTTAAAAAGAATTAAAAAGTCTTAAATTTAGTTTTCAGAGGTCTTAAAAAAAATTGACGTAGAGACTTACTACTTTTCCTATTGGATTCTAAACAACGATCAGACAGCGTAACAATATTTGCGCAATTTGATCGCGTAGCGAAATTGCTGAGTGGTACGCACGAACAGACACTACATTTCTACGCAGTTTGCGGTCTGCCCACGAGATACAAAATGGTCCGGTTACAGACCTGACTACCGGTATGCTATACGATTCATATCCCGTACGGTCTCAAAACCAGACGAGATTCCAAGTTAATACTACATTGTAGTCTTGGCCCAAGACCAGCTTGTCGGGCTGGTCTGTTAGTGCTGCAAAAGGGCGCACTTTTTCAGCAATGTCCAATGCGTGCACAATCCAAGATCGATTACCGACGGTCTTGGGCCAAGACTAAGTTAACACGTGCGTACTGCGCTGACTGAAATCACTGCCTTACACGCACTGCATGTATCGCGCGGAAACAGGACAACTCGCACCCGGGATATCTCGAACCAGACCCGGGACAACTCGAACCCAAAAATAGACACCCTGATCAACTCGTACCCAGGACGACTCGTACCCGGGACATCTCCAACCCCTTCCATCATACGTGCTCGCTACTTTATGAAACCGTTTATTATTAGTTTTTATTATTTTTACCATGAAGTTTGCAAGACCTTTATCGAGAATTTGCTGGGGTGTTTGCCGAGACTTTCAGACTTTTGGCGTGAGTTTTGGTGCTATTTTGCCGACACTTTTACAAACTTTTTACCTGATTTCAGAGGCATTTTGCCAGGATTTTTGCCAGGACTTTGTTGAAACTTTTGCTGTGATTTCTGTTGCAAAATCTTTGAAAACACACTGTATATGGACTTTTGTATATATGGACTTTTGGTTTAGCCTGTTTGGGGCCGAGTCAGTCTGGGGCCGAGTTTGTACACAAGGCAATTGGGGCCGAGTCAGTCTGGGTACGAGTTTGTACACAAGGCAATTGGGGCCGAGTCAGTCTGGGGCCGAGTTTGTACACAAGGCAAAGGGGGCCGAGTTGGTCTGGGGCCGAGTTTGGGGCCGAGCCAGTCTGGGGCCGCAGTCGGATACCAGATGCATGTATGTCTATGCACATATATTGCACACAAGCTGTGTTGGACACAATGCAGACCCAAGCTAGCTGTGGTCGTGTGTTGCACGTGGAAAAATGCAATGCGCAATCGTCGTTTGCATGCTGCAAAAGGTAAAGTTTTGAAGAGTTCGTTTTATTTTCAATAATCACATCTGGAAAACAAGGAACGTGCACATGTTTTAAGTAGCCCGCCGGGCAAGTTGAAAAGTGGATTTTACTTGCCCACAGCAGTTTTTACTAGATAATGTACGCCGGGCTAGCGTTAAGGTCGAGCCCTGTATGACATACCATGTGCACATGACAGGTACATGTAGGCCCTAGGCCTATATTTTTAATAGTTGTTTACCACTTGTGTTAAATAAAAAAAGTTTAACACTTTCTTTGATTGAATGAATTGTCTGGTGTCATTTAATTGTGTGTACATTTTTGAATTCATTGGTCTTAAATTTCATTACGGAAGGTATTAAATTTGACTTGTGTGTATGTAAGGTGATCAAATGGCCAGTGTTGGCTTTGTTTTCCTTCTCTGTTTAGTTTCTTCGTGATGAGCTGCAATATAAAACCGACTTTGAGCGTCAGCACACTCTGCATGGGGAGGATAAATTTATAAGTGTGGACGACTTATGGCTGTCCTGGAAATACTCGGAAGGTGGGTGTTAAATAATAATAACAGGCAGTTCTTTTATGGCGCATTACAGATCCACTGGATCTCTCAATGCGCTTTCTGCATTATTACCCCTGGTCATTGGGCTCAATAATATAATATTCCTTCTCAGCTCCTTGGGGAGTATACAGTCCCGTGCTGTTTATGCGCACATGGACTAATCAAACACATTAGCTTTCGCTACCCTCACAGGCACCCATTTCCTCCTGGGTGGAGACAATTCATGGCAAAGTGCCTTGCCCAAGAGCACACGCACCATGGACAAGCCGGGATGGGATTTGAACCCACGACCTGTGGATTTACCATAGTCTTTGATTCAACACGCTACACCACTCGGCCATTGATTACACCAATATACATGTAGTATACCCAGCACGATATGTGGCAGAGGGACCCCCCCTTCCCCCCCCCATCCTCCCCCTCCCCCCCCCCATCCCCCCCCCCCCTCCCCCCCGCACAGGCACCCATTTCCTCCTGGGTGGAGACAATTCATGGCAAAGTGCCTTGCCCAAGAGCACACGCACCATGGACAAGCCGGGATGGGATTTGAACCCACAACCTGTGGATTTACCATAGTCTTTGATTCAACACGCTACACCACTCGGCCATTGATTACACCAATATACATGTAGTATACCCAGCACGATATGTGGCAGAGGGACGCCCCCTCCCTCCCCCATCCCCCCCCCTCCCCCCCCTCCCCCTCCCCCAACACCACTATACCTCAACACACTCTTCCCTTTTGTTAACGCACCAATCCCCTCTAAAAACTGAAAGGAATTCCTTGAAAATTCCTTGGATGTTTGAGACACAATAGGGAAACAATGGTAGACGTAGAGGGGAGTCCGTTTGCCACATATCGTGCTGCATATGCAATATAGGATTGGAAAACTGTTACAAATGGCATTATCTCCACGTGTGATTGAGGATGTGTATAGTAAAAACCAAGATGTGTACATGTATAACATAAGTGAACTCATTACATGTACCTCGTCTGTGTTTAGAGAAAACAATGAACAACTGTGTCCCATCCTGAGATATCAGGGAATTTCCACTCTGCAAAGCGACGTACATGTAACAATACCCTGAGGAAACACACGCAAATCTGTGGAGTGAGCCGGCTGTTGTCTTGAGCCAACTCACACCCGAGTCATTTTGATGTAATTTAATCAATTCGGTCATATTAGCCGAAAAGAAACGATTTATATACTTTCCAGAAATTGTATTGGGTTCCGTTTCTTATGACTGTCCCATTCCTACCAAACTTTCAAACGACGATCTTAATTTACTTCGCAGTTTTTCAAATTAATAACAGGGATGCATGCTGACGAATGTAATGGAACGGATTCCCCAGTACGCTTTAATGAGCAGCTAATTGCCGACGCGGACAACGGCCAGCATTACCGAGTACATGTACATGTATCACATGCATGCACGGTGTTTACAATCTGCACGCGTTACATTTGAATGCCTGCAATCATGCTGCAATGCACTGCCAAGCGTCCTGATTGGTCCAGCAGAGGCGACAAGATTTCTGTCGCTAGTCCCACCGCGAAATGGGGCCTTTTTCAACAGGGCCACTGTACGCAGGAGTTAGGGAGTGCGTTAAAGGGGCACTGTTGCAAGAGGATGCTGTGTCCATGCTTTCAAGAAATTGTGTGATGCCATCACACTGTTTTTTCTGTACTGCACAGAAAACAGCCATATTTATGCGGTAGAGGCTTAGTTTCGTTCACATGTGGTCGTACTTGTAAAGACCAATGCATGGGTGCATTTACATAAATTCATCTTTAATTAATCATTTTTTCCCCCCCATAAAAGAACATAATCACCTCAGGCGGAATCATGCATTGAACAGTTGGAACTATTTCTACAGTACATGTTCCATCTGAGTAAGCTTTTTGTGGTCAAATGATATGGTTGATTCAAATTTCAGGGTGTTGCAAATCCTGCACACAATGTGTAAGGTCAATTCATGCAACAGGTGCATATGTAACCGTTAAAAAATGACACACTGGAAATCACTCAATAAAACTCAATAAAAATGACACCCGGGATCTAAGGACCAAGTCTTGAACTGTTTTTAAAGAAAGGTTTAATGAATAACGACACCAAAATGAAACAGACCAAATAATCAACTAAAATTAAACTAAACTAAAATCTTAAACTTGAAATGCACCTTATAAGAAACCTGTTAAAAACCAAACACTAGAAACATACTATAAAAACCAACACAGTGTAAAGTATAAACCTAGAGGCAAAATCAGGGACCCTGTAAACAAACAGAACCAAAAGAGCAAAGAATTAATTACCGTATTTTCCTGCGGATAAGACGCTCGGCGGACAAGACGCACGACCCTAAAATGACCCAAAAAAATTCAAACGTCAGCAGACAAGGCGCACCGCCGCATAAGGCGCAGGTTTAACCGCACACAGAAGAACACCAGGCGCCACCCGGTGTCGGTACATTGACACAAAGACGTCATTTTGTTGCCTTTTGGAGCGTTCACACTTTTTTTTCGAAGCATGAATGAATTCAAAGCGCTAGCGGCCGCCGGACCGCCACATGTTTGTATATGATTTATAGCAAGGTTCATGAAGTCAAAGACTCAAAGTTACATGCATCTTATGTAGATTGTTTTGAAAATAAAGTTTATGTAACTTAGACATAATAAAAAATCTCGAAAAATTTACGGAGAGTTGAAGACGTCGATGACGAAGTCCGCATGTCAACAAATTCACCGGTTTCTCCGACGGCAGCCGCACAGTGCACAGACTAGTGCACAAACACGGTAAGTATGAAGGCACATGTACAAACTGTACAGTGCCTTCACCTGGGACGGCCTGACGCATGTGCTTTGTACGATAACAGTTGGCCCAGTCGCTCCATTACGCCCACGGCGATTGGCTAGTTTCAGTGCACGTGGTGACTTTTAAGCGCAAAAAGCCGGCCGGATACCTTGCGTTTCGTCCGCAAGGTGTACGGCCGACTTCAGAGTACATTTTTCAGCGATTTCGATCTTACTGCCCAAAATAAAATATATAGGCCCTATGCCACACGTTTTAAAGGTATTTGATTCCTTTTTATTGTACTATCGTACATGGCTTTTGTCATGCGTTCGGTCCCATCCGATTCCCGAATAGGCCTAAACTAAAACCACAAAGGACAGTGGCACAGAACTTGACATGACATTGTAGGTACTGCAGCCGATCTCACGAAAGAGTGCGCAGCTTGCCTAACTGTACAACCAAATATTCAATCACCATCGCACGCACCCTGACCATCTTGACACGACTGCCGCTTTCTTATTGTCGCCTTTCAAGTTGCCGAATGCCGATATGGTAAGCTCGGCCCCCGAAGGCACTTGGCTGCTTCACGCAGACCATGCACAGACCGACAACCAATAGGGAAGCTTTTTACATACAACCCGTAATAACACCTCCAATCATTTGCGGTAATTTAGCGCTCGCTGTCATGCATGCAGCTGGGCTTGAAAGGGCGCCCTCATTTGATGACGAATAGTTGGCTTTTGTTATGGGACATGTTCAGTGAAAAAGCTGTTTCCTGCTTACCTTTTGGGCGTGTTTTATGCAGATACATGTACCCGTCCTCAGTCGGTTTCTGTCTGTATGACCATGGTATGACGAAGAAATGCTGTAAACCAGCGTCCAAAACAAATTTGCGTCCGCAATTCATTCTCTCGGTCTTTGCTGGGCTGCACTCCCGGCGACCAAACTGCCCAGGCGACGAGTTCTGTCCCATTTTCCCGAAAATATTCTACATTGCCTATTTATCAATTCCATGGTTTTTGGGCAAACATTCTAAAAATGCAGGCAAACTTTCTCAAAATGCAGCCAAACTTGCAAGATTTCCGATCACACGACCGGTTGCAAAGTTTGATGCACGATCAGCAGCAAAGTTTGAGAGACTATAGACTGAGTAGGCTTATCAAAAATAATCACACGCACACCAAATAAACTAGGCCAAAGCTTCTTTTAATGTATCACATTGTATTACATTGAGCTGCCAGCAGCGGCACATCACAGAAACCACCACAGAGCACAGACAATGTAATACAATACTCCCCAAGTATCAATGGGCAGTGAATTCCCTCAAAGGGGAGCCGTTAATGTCCGCACTTCTAGAATAAGTGGACACAAAAGACGCATCCACGATCTTTTCTTGTTCTTCTTTCGTGGTTTTTGATTTCGAAAACCATCCTTTTCATACGTTTTCAAACGTTTTCATACGTTTTCAAAGCTTTTCATACTCTCCTGGAATAAAACAAAAAGGTTGTTAGATTATTTTTAAAATAGGATACGCAGTGATCAACAAAAAAATCATTCGTCAGCAGACAAGGCGCACCGAAAGATAAGACGCACCGACGTTTTGGGGGTCTAAAAAGTCAGATAAGACGCGTCTTATCCGCAGGAAAATACGGTACATGGATAAATACATTATACAGTGGATCCAGGGAGGGTGCAATAAACTAAACAAGGGACCTAGCAACTTATTAATATTCATGAGGTAATAAAACCACTAATCCTTAGCCAGGCACACTGTGTCCTTCAATGAGTCCAGACAATGGAATGCCAAAGCACATGTTTTTACTAAGTGTAGGCCAATGAAATTAGATCACTAGTTTCTCGTCAGCGCCCGCATGTGATTTTGACCCCGCATCAAAAAATTTCATTATTCATTATTTTGCAAAAAAACGGAGGAAATCCGACTCAAACTACTCCTAAGCGAAGTTTCTGTTTCAGTTGCGCGGTCAGTGTTGTGCAGCTAGCTTCGCAAAATGTATCACAGAATGCAGTACCGGTATACCAACCGTACAGCATATCAGCGCTACCCCTGCACCCAGTGGGTACCTGCGAAAACCGTTCGTTGCAGGTCGAGTTCGGGCGGTCTGTTCTTTAACACGGGTAACTCGTTCTCGACGGATCTATGATGTGTGATCCTGTTCCAAGTGCAGTGTTCTCGGGTCGCGTTCTCGCCGTTCGGGCGCGAGAACACTGTTTGCGTGTCAATAACAGATCGACCGCCCGAATTCGACATACGGTATTTGTGACCTCGTTTCCAGATCGCGTTATCTGCAAGGCCTTTGTACATGGAACTCGGGTTGTATATTTTTGCCGTGGTCACGAGGTTGGACCGATCGATTCCATTTGTTCTGGCGCGCATTCGAGCCTAACTTTTAGAGCCTAAATCAGTTTCAAAATAGCAGTTAGTATATGTATAACGGGTTGCATTTTTCATTGATAAGAAATAATAAATAATGAATAATGAAAAAAAAACCTCATCAAAATTTGAAAAGTGGTTGACGAGAAACTAGTAATCTAATTTCATTGGCCTAAGTTACATGTACATAAAAAGGAAATTATGTCAAGAAATGTAGCAAAAACAAGCTAAAAACTATACAAGAGTCACAGTAAAGTCCAGAAGTGTAAATGCAGGAGAACTTAAATTCAAAATGGTTTTACAACTAAAAAGCAGAGGGAAGTTATGTTGTTTTAAATTCAATGAAAGTCACTAAGTATCGTACTTCTGACAAGAAAACCCCAAAGTACAAGCTGTAAAAAAATAACACTTTTAAAGAAACCACTATAAACTAATGTTGTATTTAAGTAAAATTGAAAACTCACCAGGGATGTGCAGACATTAAACTTGAAATCGTTGAAAAACAGCAGAAAAACACAAAGTTGTGAAGAGATAAAATGAAACAGGTCTTCTCTCTATGCTGCTGGTCTACACACTGACCATGTGCTTGTGGTCACAGGGCAAGTGACCTCTACAGAAATAAACTATTAAGGGGATGCACTACAAAAGACACAGGTCATACACAATCTAATGGGGCTTACACATGGGAAACTAAAAGGACATTACAAATATACTACAGGGGATGCACACCTATGAGAGAAACGGACTATTATTACACAATTTAAAGAAAATTATTTATAAACAGTTTTCACCCTTCTACACAGACAGTGTATAGTATGAACAGGGGCCAATTTTAAGCACATGTTTAAGCACAAAAAATTGCTTTAGCCCAAAATTCATGTGATAGAAATACATGTATGTGTATGACCAGTGTTATAGGACTGTTTCATTACCATGACAATCATGTGAAATTGTTGCTGGTATAACCTCATTTTATCAAGCAAGGTTTTTCATGATTAAAGGGCCTGTGACATGCTAAACAACTTTGTGCCTAAGCTTTGCTTCATAATGACAAATTACTTGTTCAGCAAGACATACTATTGTTCGTTTGGATGTAAAATCAATAAAAGGTGGCCTTTTTCAACTTTGAAGATTTCATTGCAATAAATCACAGACAGAGGGCGCTGTTTTGAGTGCATCACATAAGGAAGACAGAAGGGAAAGTTAAGAAAAAACATAAGACTTCAAGTTGGACTTGTGGCAAATTGCTGCAGTTTCTACCCCCAGTTTTGTCATGGCTTACAGCAGGCAACATGTAAAACAAACTCAAACAGCCATGGATTACAAAAGTTTCAGGAAAATTTAGGAAAAAGGTGGAATCTTTTGTGCACAGTTAAATGCATCTTCCTTTCGCAAGGGTCTTTCCTGCACTCGTACCTCGCTTGCCAAGAACCTTGCTGCATCGACTGGGTCTGAGCTGTATTGAGGAATATATATATGAATATTGATTAGCCAGTGACAGTGATCGCAACTGACCAATCACGCGCAGCGCATGTTTCTCGGTCATCGCATGCAGTGCCGATAGGCCCGATGTGCACGTAGCACGTATAGCGCGACATTCAAAATGCATCATAGCCAGGACGCTAGCTGTTGCCAACAGCAAGAGCCAATCACGCGTCTCGCTCCGTTTAGTGGTAGCCTCCACTTTTACTAGGGGGTGGGGTCCAATGTTTAAATAAACAGTCATTGTAAAGGCGTTTTTTAATAGGCCTATCTTTATTCAGAGATTCTGCGTTTAGCTTTTAGCGAAATATAGTAAGTCTTCCTTCAGTTACGAACATTTATACTGCGTGCAAGATAAAATGATATACATGTACATAAAAAGATCTCCCCCACACAAATTGTGGTAATTGCGGCTACGATGTCGCGAGATAAACAACACGCGAGATGATTGTTCGAAACGGCTCATTAAAAGGTCAAAAGATACAGGTCAAAAGATATCTTGTCTCTCATTAGTTGAACAGCCCTAGGCCTGTAATACAGCTCAGACCCAGTCGATGCAGCAAGGTTCTTGGCAAGCGAGGTACGAGTGCAGGAAAGACCCTTGCGAAAGGAAGATGAGTTAAATGTGATTTTCCTGTATTTGCCTCTTGTGACATCGTGACCTTGGTCATGAATATGCATATTTACATTAGCATAAAAACTAAAAACCTTTGTTTTAACCCCCAAAGCAAGCTCCAAATAGGATTTGTATTACTTTTAACTGAGTAGAGTGGTTTTAAAGCATATATTTCATTGATAAAAATCCTAAATAAGGGGCCCTTTAAGCAGTTTTTCATGCTTAAGCAGCTCTATGAAATTGGCCCCGGGTGATCTGTGTTTAGGGATAATGACCCAGTGACCCTATAAATTTCATTATAATACGAATGTGGACACATATGTCAATGAGGTTGGGAAGTCTGGATGCAAATGGTGTAAAATTGTACAGAGATTCCCTGCTAATTGTCATATTACAAGTACAAATGTATGTGTGTGTAATGTACAGTTTGCAGTTTAAAGTACTCGATCAAGATGTGTAGAATTTACTCATTTAACGAGGACACAATGTGATTTTTTTCCTTGTTTGATGTTTCTTCTAGTTTACAACTGGACAGTCGATGAGACAGTGTCCTGGCTGACAGATTTTGTGGAGCTTCCACAGTATGCAGAAACATTCAACAAAAATGCCATTGAGGGGTCAGCCATCCCAAGGTAAGAAACTAGCTTGTTCCCTAGTTAACAACATGAATGTTTACATCATCTTGGTCAAATCTTTCAGAAAGAAAGTTCAGTGCGAACATAGCTTAAAGAGGAAGAATCCCCCTTGACGAAAGTCCAGCATTTAGGCTTTTTTCCATAGTCCAAACATCCCTCTTGCCGACGTGGATTTTTTAATTTTTTAATTGTCGGTTTTAAGTGGATAAATTGCAAGCAAAAGTGCGCTTTATGAAAATGAGATTTTCGCGATTTCTAAAACGCTCATTAGGTATTCATGATATGCGCGTGACCCCGTGACGCAATCCTGAGAAAGAGAAGTCAACGATTGTTAGCTCCATACGTTTACACGCAAAAAACTTGGAAAACCGTCTCTGTTATATGGTGTTTTTTAAAGAATTTTGTTGGTCCAAAAAGCCAGAGATATGCCCAGTAGCTGCGTGGTTGTATGTTTTACCAGACACTATGAAAAAAAGAGAGCAGAAAGATTTTCTTTTCTATTACCAAGAGAGAAAAAAATGAGTCGCTCATTCTAACTTGTACCGGCCGATGCCCGCAGGGAACCGTTCCATGCTGTATACAGACCGCTGTGAATGCCGTTCGTTCCGTGACAAAACCACCCGCCGCAATGCACCAGTATTTACTTCAAAAGAGCTTCACTGTGAGCCACAATTTCACCGTTTTTTCACAAAACAGGTAATAGTAGATTGTTGTCATATTACATGAAGTGTTTTTCACATTTGTATTTTGAATTACAAGGACAAAACAGGCATGATAAACATTCACTTCGTGTATTTTCCATTCAATACTGCACAGACCGTTTTGTATGTTTCTCAGGATGACGTCAAAACCCTGTTGAAACAAACCAAGTGACCTCGAGCGTTTCAGAATTTCGGGTGAGGAGGGTCGGAACTGCTTTACGTTTTAAGCAAAAGCCTGTCGATTTTTTGTGAAAAACAAGTTGTGATGGTGTTGTAGACACGTACACCTCCATGATAAACATAAAAACTAAAAAAATGTGGAAGGGGGGATTCTAGCTGTTTAACACTATGAGCAACTAACAATGGAAATTGTGATTTGTGTCCAATTTCCATTTTAGTTGCTCATAGTGTAAGGAGCTCCCCCTTGTTGACTATATCTTAATACAATGCATGTTTTCTTGTACACAGGTTGGCCATCAACAGTGCCCGGTTTTTGACCTCCATACTCGGAATCATTGACCCAATCCACAGACAGAAAATATCACTCAAAGCCATGGACGTTGTTTTATTTGGACCACCAAAGCGTAAGTTACGCTTTGTTTACCAGTCGTCTTTAATATTTAAGTCAGTTCACATACTTTCATTGGTTGAGAACACTTCACGTGGGTTATAGAAGAATTATACTCAAGAAACAAAAGACATTTTGCTAAACAACTGCATCTCATACATTTTGTATACAAACAAGAAACATGACCCACTGAAAAGTAAATGCGAACTTCATGAAGAATGGCTCATGGACACCATCATTTTGTTTGAAAACTAAAAAATGTTGCCTCAAATATTGTACTGCTGGTCATTTTCACGGTCTAGAACATTATGTGTATCATCAGCTACATGTACCATGAGAATCGCCTTATAATTACCCAGCAGTAGTGCATGTCTATCCTATGATATGACATACTGTACATGTACTACATGGGTCTTTCTATAAGTTAGGGGTCCAAAAGTGTGACATTTGGTGTCCCCTGTTAGGCTAATGAAACTCGATGTTATGTTTCCCGTAACCCGCCCGCGTTTGGATTTTTCGGCCGCGTTTGAGATGCCAAAATCCTAAAACAATTCATTATTTTGTATTTTCCCAAAAATATCAAGTTTTTAATTTTTTTCTCCTGCCATTTTGGTTGGATTTTTAAAATCAGCGCTCGAATTTCACATTGCTCATTCTCGTCCTCCCGCCAAAAAAATTTTAACGTCATTTTCTTTCCCCAAAAAAATATACCCCAGTAGCAGAGTACGTACTAGTATTAAGCGCGGCTGGCCGCCGGCACGTGAACAGTGATTTACAATAAATTCCTGGAGAAGACAGCGCTGCCATTTTTTTGCATGTTTCCGGTGTGCAAAACCCTGCACGTACGTACGTATGCGCAAGCCCGGCGCGCTGCTGTACAAACACAACTGTCCACTCCATCGTAGTTATTAGATCGGTGGTTTGCAGCTGCGAGTGCTAGCCTAGAACTACACAAACTACAAATGGGCGATTGTATTTATCGTTAGCGAGCGGCGCGGACCACAAATGGGCCATCGTACTGCGGCTAGCTTTATACTACTGTCGACGCATCAGAATCGTATAAAATCGCACATGTCGCATCGTTCGTCGTGTTTTGGAGAGATCTCAAGAAGGTTAAATCATGCGAGACAGATAAAATGTTTGTGTCAGTGAAGATACAGGAAGGGGGTGTAACCAAGATGCCATGGACTATCACGACTGTGTCTCAAACGTGCACTTTGTTGCAGTTATTTGAGTCAATTGTTGAACTCGGTAACGACAGTGTAAATCATCATGTTGTACCAATATCTGTCTATGTTGGATCTTCACAACAGTCCTACATGTCCAAAGCAGCTGTTGATCCGGGGGCGGTCAGACAAGTCGACCGTTGAGACAACTCGACTTGAGACAACTCGACCGTTGAGACAACTCGACCGTTGAGACAACTCGAAAGACAAGTCGACCGTTGAGACAAATCGACCGTTGAGACAAGTAAAAGGGGGAGGTGATGGTGCTTACCCATTCAGTGACACGGCCGTTCTGGTCGACATGTTTTTATTGTTTGAAAATAAAATGTTATTTTAATTTCAAAATTTAAGTGTGTCCGCTGAGTTGTCTCAGCGGTCGACTTGTCTCGAGTCGAGTTGTCTCAACGGTCGACTTGTCTGACATCCGTTGATCCTACATGTCCAAAGCAGCTGTTGACCTGGCCAAATGCTTGGCTCACGAAATTTGTCAAGTTTTTGGCAATTTTGTGTGCTTTGAAGTACAAACAACTGAAGAGATATGTAACCGTTTTAGTAACACCTGGTACAATCACAACAACTTGTGTATTTATAGTGCATTAAAAACCATACCTCCTGTTGATGAGAATGTAAGTTAAATAAAGGTAGAAAAGCATGGTTTGCAATTCCCTTTTGAAATGTGTGGACTGTTATAAATGTGTTTTGTTATTTAAATATATCTTGATCCTTAAATAAATAATAAATACCTGGGAAATGGTGAAGGATATTTTAATAAATACAAATTTGTGTCTAAATTGATCAGGGTTGTGTTTTAACACACTATCAGAGGGTATAGAGCGCGCTAAGTTTTGATCAAAAAGCCGTTACTTTGCAAATAATGAAATGCTGAAAAATAATGAATAATGAATAATGAAATAGTTGCCTCATTTGGGCTTGACAAAAATGTTACGGGAAACATAACATCGAGTTTCATTAGCCTTACACCTGATATGTGTTATTTTTCGTACAAAAATCATTAAAATGGCTTTTAATCCATTTTGTATGAATTGTACTTTATGTACTCACTCTTTAAGATGGAAAGTATTTAAAGAATGTGTCCTGAATTTACAAAAACAAGATGTAAAATGTAACGGGGGACACCAATATTGGACCCCTAATTTATAGAAAGACCCACATCCTATGACGATATACTGTAGCACACTGGGTCATTATGAGGGCATTTTCACGGTAACTGATGTTATATCAAATGTCATTCTCATTTTTTGCTTAACCCAATAGCACTCACTGGTAACAAGTAGTGTGTCTTATTAAGCCTCTGGGGTATGTAGATTGCAATATAACCATCTTAAGTCTAAGACATGTCATATGCCCTAACTGAATTTAGGTGTCCTACATGTAAGTTTTGTGTCTCAAGATACAAGTTACATGTACATGTACATGTACCCGGTATGTATGTCACATAAATTTGTATTAGTCTATGATATCTTAGTTAAGACGTCTTAAGAGTTAATACATTTTAACTGTCTTTATTGCAACATTATTGGTCATCTAAATCAAGTTCTTTGTCAAAGTCAATAAACAAAATTATCCAGCCACTCTTATTGAACACAAGAGTTGAAAGAGGATGGGTCAAGCTGTGAGTACATGCATACCAATTCGTCGCATTTTTCGCATAGTGGCGAATCAGCAAAATTCCACTTTCGAGTAATACGGCTTTTTAGTAATGCATATTCTGGTTCTTGAATTTCGTTTTCTTTTCGTAACAATTTTTTTTTTAGAATAATGTTATTAGCGAATAGTTTTACTAAAATTATGTTGGGTTTTTAGCATGAGTAAGGGTAATCTCGGAGGGATATTGATGCCACAAACTACGCGAAAAAACAAAACACCATGTGCGTCTTATTCACCGCTCGTAACACTATGGACTTTTTCACGATTCGTCACTATGCAAAAAATGCAAGCCGGCTGTGCTACTTATTCGCCGCGCCTATTCTTTTGCATGTGTCTGTGAAAATCTGAACGGTCGTCTTCAGTTTCGTCATTGATATTATCCCATCTGGATTTCAGACAAGGCCGGTACTTACACAGATGGACACGTGGTTATTTTAGCATTTGATTTATCAATTAATTCCTTCTTAAACGCTGCAAATTTCACAGTGTGGTTGATTCACGCAATGTCTGTTGGTTCCCGGCAGGAGGTGTTGCCTTGTAATGCGCAAGGCGCCATCGGTCACCAGGTATTCGTTACTACCCTGTACATGTACGCAAAAAACGCTGGACAAATCATGAGCCTATTCGCCATTCAGCACTTTTTAATAACTCAAAAACCACTCAAAATATCAATTTCAAACCTTCACAAATGAAAATTTGCATCTTCAGAACCCTAAATATGACAAAATCTCAATTTGGAAAAATCGCTTATTCGCCACTATGCGACGAATTGAGGGATTGTTTGCAAAAAAATGAATTCCATTAAAGTTGAACATGAAAAAAGTACTGGGCGGTTTTGGGCGCTTTTAAGAAAGCGGTTCTGGGTTCTTTGAGGACTAATGGGTTAAATTGGTTTTGTTGTAATGTTGTTATTCCTGCAGCCACACACAGCTACTTAAAAGATACAACACTATTAGTCTCACTAGTGGTTGCCATAGGTGGATGTTGGTTTGCCTACGTACAGCACAGATACTCTCAGTCGCACGTTAGACAGATGCTTCGAGATATGGAGGGTTTACAATGCGCAGAGGATGCACTGGGAGAACTACAAGAAAAGTAAGAACTGCATAGGCATAGAAGACTGTGTGTGCCCCCTTCCCCCCCCCCCCCCCCCCCCCCCCCCCCATTTTTCTGCCTCCCATGTATCCACCATTCTTATCCGACAAAATTGACTGGACACAGAGTGTCATTTAAAGTCCGACAAATTGCGATTATGATAAATCGTCTTTTGTTTGCTCATAATTTATTACACATACTTTTTGTTGACCTGAGTTTTTTTCTCCATTTGTTCACGTTTCACACTTGAGTAATTGGTTTCAACCCTGAGATTGGTTTCAACCCTGCTCGGGACCAGGGTTGAAAATTTCCGTCCCGGGTTGAAACGCTCGCCCCGGGTTGAAAACGGTAGTGTGAAACGAGCAGGGTTGAGTTCACCCCGGGTTGAGATCCTTGCAGCTTGTGCAACGCTAACCCGGGGCAAGTGATGTCCCCGCCGGAAATACCGGTACCATGGACAACACATGCACACTTTCACATGTAAACATGATAGTTAAAGGCCCAGTGGATCATTTGCAATGACCCCAAAAAGTAATCGACGAGTTTACAGGGGAAAGTTCTGAAAGTAAAGATTGAATTAATATCAACTACCCAATTGAAAGGTTTTCGCTCAAAATGATATAATTTTACCAGAAAATCCGTAAATATGAAATTATTTAGATCGTTTGCAAACGATTTACTTATTTTTGTTTCGCATCTACGCGGTCCGTGTGCGTGTTCCAACGCGATGCATTTTTATGGATCACGCGCACACGCAGTATGTGCACCACAGAGTGCATGACGCAAGCCACATAGTACCCGATCAACTGAGAACGAATATTTAAAACACCCCGCCAAGACCAGGAAAATGCATATGGATTTTCATGGTTTTTTTAAACGTGGTACATTTGACAAAGCTGAAATTTCTTCAGATGAGTTTGTTGATGTCTTTAATTCTTTTGATTTATAATGGTTTTATTCGCAAAATCGCTCAAAAACAGATCATCTACAGGGCTTTTAAATATAAATATGGCAAAAAGTCCAAAGTGAGTTTAATCAGGTTGGAGATGCCAGAAAAACAAATAAAAACAGAAGACAGCTGTCGAGAGGCGTAGTGTGAAAAGGCCTTAGTAAAAGAGTGCAGATTCTACACTCCATTTCTGCAAGTAGTGTCATTGAGTCTACCAACATTTGTACCATGGACAACACATGCACACTTTCACATGTAAACATGATAGGTAAATATAAATATGGCATGGACATCTGCAAAAAGTCCACAGTGAGTTTAATCAGGTTGGAGATGCCAAAAAAACAAATAAAAATGGAAGACAGCTGTCCAAATACAAGAAATATACCAATGAATTTATAAGTAATAAAAGATATACAATAGTAACATGTACACGTCCACATATTTTTTTCCAAATATTTTGGCTTTTCACTTTTGAGAATATCCCCAAAATGTGTTCTTGGACTATTTTACTACACTATTTAGAAATTACACGGTAATTTGTTCAATAATTTTAAAAGCCATTTTTGCAAATGCATCAAAATGTACTTTGGCTTCTCTTTTTCTGAAAAGACCCACATGCATGTAATAGGTTTTGCTCCAAAGCCAATTATCATATACATCTATGTACACGTGGCACAAGAGCGTTGTCCCAGGTGGCTAATTCATCAGTTCTGCTGTAGGCTGTCTGTTTAGTTTCTTCTTATCTGATTAATTATACCCCGGTATTACATTTGTAAATAGCGGTAGCCTTTTCTCTTGGCACGCAGCAGAGTTCTATCTAAAAAAAAAATGTCTCCTTAACTTGGGCTCCGTAAAAATACACTCTATCCTCGCATCTACATTTTTGGTTTTTTCTTTTTACTTTTAAGGCAGTTTCAGGTACATGTATCTTGGTGGTGTACAAATGTAGGCAATACGTCAAAACACTGACGTTTTCATTGATTTGCTGTCATACAACAAATCAATGAAAACATGTATGTCATGGAGGAAAAAGAAAAAAAAGTGCTGTTATATGCCTATCATATTGTCGGTTTTACTGATAAGCAAAGCAAACCAGGTTCATATTTTTACATGTATGCTGTTCTTGACATCTAACAATAATCTGAAAACTGGCCTACATGTACCGGTATACTCCATTTCCCCACAGGCAGCCACTTCTCGCGGATTATCTTGTGTCTGATATGCTTGCTAATTTGGAAGTCAAGGAGTTTCCTGACGAACTTAACATTTTGCCTATTGGAACCAAACTATATTCCACCCTTGTCCTGCAAATTTGACTAACTTTCGCCCAAAACTGGCCGAGTTATTTGGAACCAAAGAGAAAGAATCGCTCGGCCTGCCTACCTACTCCCCATCCTGGTGACTAACCGTGGCTCTTGGGGTACTCTGCGTCCCATAAGGTCTTTGTCATGCACATGCGCTGGCTTTTGGAGGAAAGATGACTCTTACTTCTAGAGCTTTTCTGACGGAAATTTGGCGATGTGCTCACTATTTTGAAAAGCAAGCAATATTTCGACGAACTTCAAATTTTGCCTGTTTGAAACAAACTACATGTATATTCCACACTTCTCCTGCAAATTGACAAACTTTCGCCCGAAACTGGCCGATTTATTTAAATTGATACAAATGTGGACAAATGCCACGAGTTAGGGAAATCTGGATGCAGTGAAAAGCAACTTGGCCCCACCGTGATTCGAACCGCGGACCTTCTGCTTAACGTGCAGACGCCCTACCAATTGAGAAAAACAGCAGTGCAGTCTTTCCTATTTAAAAAAAAAGAAGAAAACCTAGTGCTGTAATTTCAGAAAAATGTCTGGTTTTCTATACTTTTATCCAGGGTGGTACGGTAATTACATTTACTGAACCTCTTATAATCACTGTACCTTTGTTACCATAGTTGGTAATCTTTGAAAGTCCCAATAAGTTTATGCAAGTCGCATTACTGCTCCTGAAACACCCAGTGCTGTATCCATTAACTCTAATCTGAAACTTAAAGGAGAAGGGTACCCAAGAAACAAAAGACCTTGTGCTCAAGAAGTACAACTCGTAAATTATTTTAATGCAAAGAAAAAGAAATATTACCTACTGAAAAGCGCACAATAACTTTACAAAGAATCGAAAATTTTAGCGATGCGTCGCACTATGGGCGCCGCCATTTTGTCCCAATATTGGGCAAAGAATGACGTTTTCGCGTACAAGTCCTTCGTGCATTTCTATGGCAATACACGAAAACGTTGTAGCACAAGGTTTTTTGTTTCTTGGGTACCCTTCTCCTTTAATGAACAATCATAAATTATAGAGGTGTGAGTTTCTGTCTAGAGTGGATTAGGTTACAAGTTTCATTTCCAAAGGTCAACTCACAGGGCACAGCTGATGCATAATTATGGAGACAAAAAGACATTTACAGCAGTTACAATGTAATGCAACTGTTTTTTTCCCTCAGACACATCAGATAGATATTTATCAACCATGAAAATTGTTATTAGCATTTCTTTTTGTTATTTGACTTTTTGTAAATGCATATGGTATCCGGTGCAAGTTCGACTGTTTGCCAAGTATTTTGTTTAATTAAAAAATGGTTTGATAGGGAAAAGCTGATATCTGGTGATAAATATTTGTAGTAGCAACTTTCCAATAGATATGATTTCAATATAACAAATTCATAAATAATGTAAATACAAATATTTTTGTATTTTTATGTAAGAAAACAACAATAATAATAATAACCTGTTCTTATATAGCGCATTTTATAATCGTAGAAAATATCAATGCGCTTTACAAATTTAATTATTAAAAAAAAAAAAAGAAGCAATTAAAGAATAATACAAAATAAACAATACATGCACGAAATATTGGAAACTCATTTTAATAATAATTGTTATAATAACACTCATTCATAAGCATTTTTAAACAAATACGTTTCAATTGTGTATGAAAATTTACAATATTGTCAACAGAACGGATGGTATTTGGAAGAGAGTTCCAAAGACGAGGAGCTGCAGAGGAGAACATCCGAGAACCAAATGATTTTGTCTTATCCCGTGTGGGCGTTAAGAGATTCTGCGTTGCTGAGCGTAGCGACCGTCTAGGTTCATATGATGTAACAAGATCAGTTATATGGATGGGGCAGGAATGGTGAAGGGTCTTAAAGGTTAAGAGGATGACCTTGAACTGGACTCTCTAGGACACTGGTAACCAATGGAGTTCCTTCAAGATTGGGGTAATGTGCTCACGCTTCGGCAACCTGGATACTAAACGAGCAGTGGAGTTTTGAATGCGCTGCAACTTGGCAATCTCTTTGATGGGAAGGTTAATGAGGAGGGAGTTGCAGTTATCCATGAGGGAGCTAATGAACGAGTGTACAATGATTTCAGTGGTGTGATTTTCGAGGAGATGTCTGATTTTACCGATTCTGTATAGAGCTAATGATGCGTTTCGGCAAACTGTGTTGATATGCTGACGTAGTGTTAGGTTTTTGTCAAAGATTACACCAAGGTCTCGCACAGTACTACTACTGGAAACTTGGGTATCGCCAACTGTAAGTGGAGAAAGTTCCTATTGAACTCGCTTTCTATGAGAAGTAACATGCAATACTTCTGTCTTGTCGTCATTGAGAACGAGCAGGTTATCCCTCATCCATTGTCGAATATCACGGATGCATGCTTCCCACTTGCCTTAGCGTGATGTCTGTTGTCGGGCCTGGTTGATGTGTAGAGTTGCAAGTCATCTGCATACATCATGCATTCTACACTGTGTTGTTCAATGATACTCTGAAGGGGTGTTGTGTAACAAATAAACAACAGAGGCCCTAACACGGATCCCTGTGGTACTCCCCAATAGTTCAAAATTAATTGATATAAATGAGTGTGCACACACACTACTTTTACAGGGGCACTTTTATATGAAGAAAACTAGGCCCCTGACTGCTGTAGTGTTAGAGTTGCATTGCCTGTGCGGTACAGCCAGGGATCCAGCCTAAGTAGGACAGTGGCTTATTTTTCTTGACGGCATGGACACAGTTTTTCATTATATTCTTTGACTGAGCTGACTTATACACCGGTTGGTTTTTATGATACACATCTTCAATCACACATGGAGATAATGCCATTTAGTAACAGTTTTCCAATTCTTAAATCTATCTTTACAGATTAGACAAAGCCCAAGAGGAGCATCGGACGGCGGTTCGAGAAAAACAGACCATCGAGGCTAAACTAACAGATCAAATATCACGAGCTATGCAAGAAGCCGAGAGGTTACAGGAAGCACGGTGTGGGGAAACTACCGACGGAGACGGCGGTAATACACAGGCTGAGCTAGGGGGGAAACTGACTCTAGCTGAAGAGGAAGTGATACAAGTGAGTAGGAATTCTGCCAAGGTCAAGGTTTCATGGTCATGAAACATCCGGGGAAAAGTTGTCCTGGAAAGTCATGAAAAAGTGGCAAAATTTGGTTGACCTTGCAATGTCGTGGAAACCATGCTTATGGATGTTGTTTATCTAGTTGTGACTGCCAGTGTTGATTCCAATTTGCTTTATAAGGAAACCTGGTAGACTGATCTGCCTGACCTGTTATAGGTCTTAGATTTATATCTTGATGAGGACCATAAGTTTTTTATCTTTAGACGCACATTTGAATGTGAACTTGTTGTAACTCACACTGGCTCGAGAATAATAATAATAATAATAATAATAATAATAATAATAATAATATCTCTTAATGCTGCAAAGGGGCGACACGCCGGAAAGACTTTGCCAGACTACCACCGAAATTTCGGCTGAAAGACATCGATTGGACACCAAATTTCTGTAAACCGGAGGTTCCAAAAATGCTTCCAGACCTAATAAAAATGGTTCTCGATTTGAAAAAGATGGTTTTTGACCTTAAAAAAATTTTTTTTGACCTCCAAAATATTGGGGTTACGCCAAATTGTCGCCCTAACCGACCGGGTCGCCCTAACATGACTCTCTACACAAAAAGTGTCACCCCATTGGATGAAACAGAGAAATAATAACCGAGAATGGGGCATTTGGGAGACATTTTCAGGAACCATTTCCTGAATGACCACTGAGTTATCAGTAACAATTTCTCAAATGAACACTAACTTATTTTACCTAAAGCTACAAAAAATGGTTATTAACCTAATAAATATGGTTTTTAGCCTAATTGAAAAAAGGGAGACATCACCATGTCTCCCTATTTGCACATGTCTCCCTAATATATCTTTTTTACATCTACATGTACCATGTCTCCCTATTGTGAAATTAAGGAAAATAATGAATATTTGTAATGCGCTGGTATCCATCAGAAAGATGCTCAGGGCGCAGCAACACACAAGTATGAAAAACAAATGTAAATATCACAAACAAGTTGCCTTCTTCCAGCCAGAAAGCCACTGCCAACATCTCTCCTGTATATGCATGTACAAATGACCTTCAATTAATTCCATCACAGACCTTGAAACAGTATTAAAGTGAAAAACTAACAGCCTGTTTACACTTGATCCCGAGCTCGGGGTCAGCTCTGGATCACAAACCGAGTGTAAATGCTCTCGGGACCAAATTGGCCCCGGATCAGACCCCAAGATTTTGGTCTCGCGTTGTCGGAGGTTTCGATCTCGAGCTCGGGATCAGTTTGCGGTTAGATAAGCAATTAATCTTTACCGCATCCGCTCCACAGTCGTTGCGGGGGAAAAGCCCGCGAAATTCAAGCGGCTTTGTACATGTACACGTACATGACCACATTGTTCTGTACATGCACACATAGGGCATGACCTTTAACTGCAACGTCTGGCGCTGCGCTCGAGATCAACAACAGAATTTAAACACGGCACTCCGAATCACTGCGGTTAACACTGACGCATTCTTATCAGGGGATCAATCTTGATCCCGAGGTTGGGACCAGTGTAAACACGGTGTTCTTCAATCAATTTACATCCTTCTGTCTGATTGTGTCTTCCAGCTCCGGAGTGCCCTTGGGGAAGCCGAGAGACGTCTAGCAGGCGGCAGTGGCTGGCGCCCTCCTGTTGTCTTACAGCAGTGGCTACAGCTGACCTATGAGATTGAGAAGAAGTACTATTCATTCAAGAAGAATGCTGCTGATCAACAGCTTAAAGAGGCAAAAGATGTGGTAGGCTATTAATAGTCTGTCTGTTGTGTGTTGAGGCACTGCTTCTCAAACTGGGAGGGGGGATACAGCACTTCCCTGTCGTAGAGTAGAAAACAATTGATACAAATATGGACAAAAGTTTATGAGTTTGGGAAATCTGGATGCAGTGAAAAGCAACTTGGCTACACCGGGATTCGAACCTCAGACCTGCTTAATGTGCAGATCCCCTACCAATTGAGCTCTAAAGCCAACTGGTGGTCTCGAAACTGCATTTGATCTTCGCCTTGAAGGGTTTATCCCTCTGTAGTGCTTGTGAGTTTAAAGGCCCAGTGGATCATTTGCAATGACCCCAAAAAGTAATCGACGAGTTTACAGGGGAAAAGTTCTGAAAGTAAAGATTGAATTAAAAGCAACTATCCAATGAAAGGTTTCCGCTTAAAATGATATAATTTTACCCGAAAATAATCCGTAAAGATGAAATTATTTAGATCGTTTGCAAACGATTTACTTATTTTTGGTTTGCATCTACGCGGTCCAAAATGCATGGGTGCTGTGTACTCCGTGTGCGTGTTCCAACGCGATGCATTTTTATGGATCGCGCGCACACGCAGTATGTGCGCCACAGAGTGCATGACGCAAGCCACATAGTACCCGATCAACTAAGAACGAATATTTGAAACACCCCGCCTAGACCAGGAAAATGCATATGGATTTTCATGGGTTTTTTAAACGTGGTACAATTGACAAAGCTGAAATTTCTTCGGATGAGTTTGTTGATGTCTTTCTTTTGATTTATAATGGTTTTATTCGCAGAATCGCTCAAAAACAGATCTACAGGGCCTTTAAAGGCACTGGTTCTCAAACTGGGGGTGATTCTCTCCTAGAGGAAATACAGCATTTGCAGTGGGAATCGGTGTCGGATCCAGCCTCATTAAAATATAGGAATACAATGGGTTTCAGGGCCGGGGGGCTGTAGCCCCCGCTTTTTCTTTGTATTCCTGTATTTTAACGAGGCTGTATCCTCCACTGGGAATGAGGTGGTTATAATAAATTTGCGGTTAAAGCATGCTAGAAATCACTGCGATATAACAATCTTTTCTGATTGTTCCAAGTGCTGATAGGGGGAACGAAGTGTACCAAGACCCAGTCGAGGGGGAATGGCCAGAAATAGTTTGAGAACCAGACCCAATTAAGGCCTTTGTGTATTATACATCATACATACATTGATTGTCATACAGGGTGGAAATTTTGGCTTTAAAAAAACAAATATAATTTTCAGTGCACCTTGGCGCAAATTGTGTGTTTTTCCCCCCGAGTGGAGATTTTGCCCCGGGAGTGGGGATATTGGTGGTGTACAACTAGGGATGGAAGAGGGTGGGGAGACCATGCATAGTTCCGACCTGTCAATCAACCGAACCCGCCGACCAATCACAACAGAGTTAGCAGATGTCACCAACATAGGTCAAAATGCAACGGTCTCACAACAACATGATCACACGATATGTTCTGCCGGCCCCATACAATTTGTACAGTGTTGTATGCGATGATACGGGTGAATTTTGTTTCAAAGCCGGTCGTTTCGTTGTTCAAAGGTACGAAAGCACGTATTTCCTGATATGACATCCCTGTATTACTGGCCCTTTACTCAGTGTACTAAGATAACTGTTGACCCTGAAACATGAATACCTTTGAGTTTTCTTCAATGAATCTGTGCTTTCCGTTGAAAGTCCCATTTTTGACGATAGCGTGTGAGCCATAGCAACAATGTCCAAGGGGGCGGAGTTAACTGGGCAAACTCGGAACTATGCATTGACAGGTGCATAAAGGACAAAATCCTAAAGAATAATGTGAAATTGGGTGTTGAAATTAAGAGGGAAATTAAACTTATCAGTTAAAGGGAAGACACACAAATCTAACCGCCGGTATTGACAGCGGTACTACTAAAAATAACGGGTACTACTGTCAATACCGGCGATTTGATTTGTGTCTTCCCTAATGTGTCTAATACAAACATGCATGTATGTATATTTCACACATACTTAAACACTTCCTCCTATTATTTCGTTTTTTCCCAAAACAGGTTGAAAAGATCAGGAAAAAGAGAGGTACCTTCATGGGGTCATTTCGCATTGCTCATGGCAGTATTTTAGATGACGTTGATGCAAGGATAGTTAATGCAAGGTGCGTTCCTTTATTTGAAACTGACAGTACCGGTACATTTTACCCTGAAATAGGACTTTTTATATAACGGCCAAGTAGATCCTTGTTATCTGAATAAACGATAGCAGGTCACGTGTCGCTCAATATTTAATCAATTTAATGCTATGTCTCTAACCGTGCAATTTTGTTCCATTTGCCATGCAATTTTGTTCCATATGTTTTTTTCCATTGCACGGTGCGCCCACGCCCATCGTATTAATTCAGCGTGTTTGTACACTGAATTAATTACTACGTGCGTTTCGGATGTATGACGTGGCACGACCCCTGACACAATTTTTGTACAACTCGCATGCACAAGCGACATGGCGGGTTTTGTACCTATGATGGATGATGAAATAAACTCTAAGGGTAAGCCTGAATAATTTGTAAAAAAAAAAAAAGCAGGATGACAAGGATCTACTTGGCCGTCATATAAAACAAATAATGAATGTTTTAATTCGTGCAATGGGAGGAATATTTTCATTCGGTAAAAGATGGAATGTTTTTTATTCAACTCGGCATCGCCTCGTTGATTGAAACACTCCATCTTTCACCTCATGAAAATATTCCTCACATTGCACTCATAAACATTCATTATTTGTATAATAATGGACATAATTATTATCATAATGAATATATCAATATATCACTTGTTCTTTACAGACCATTTTCGTTTTGTGTCGATTTCAACATTGTTACAATCCTTGTGTTTCTGTCTTTAGGTCGGCCTTAACAGAAGTCACAACAGAACTGAAGGAGCGTTTACACCGCTGGGCGATGGTGGAAGTGCTGTGTGATTTCAACATTGTTATCAATCCTTGTGTTCTCATCAATCGACACTCGTTGTCTTTCTGTCTTTAGGTCGGCCTTAACAGAAGTCACAACAGAACTAAAGGAGCGTTTAAACCGCTGGGCGATGGTGGAAGGGCTGTGTGATTTCAACATTGTTATCAATCCTTGTGTTCTCATCAATCGACACTCGTTGTCTTTCTGTCTTTAGGTTGGCCCTTAACAGAAGTCACAACAGAACTGAAGGAACGTTTACACCGCTGGGCGATGGTGGAAAGGCTGTGTGATTTCAACATTGTTATCAATCCTTGTGTTCTCATCAATCGACACTCGTTGTCTTTCTGTCTTTAGGTCGGCCTTAACAGAAGTCACAACAGAACTAAAGGAGCGTTTAAACCGCTGGGCGATGGTGGAAGGGCTGTGTGATTTCAACATTGTTATCAATCATTGTGTTCTCATCAATCGACACTCGTTGTCCTTCTGTCTTTAGGTCGGCCTTAACGGAAGTCACAACAGAACTAAAGGAACGTTTACACTGCTGGGCGATGGTGGAAGGGCTGTGTGATTTCAACATTGTTACAATCCTTGTGTTTCTGTCTTTAGGTCGGCCAATAACAGAAGTCACAACAGAACTAAAGGAACGTTTACACCGCTGGGCGATGGTGGAAGGGCTGTGCGATTTCAACATTGTTACAATCCTTGTGTTCTCATCAATCGACACTCGTTGTCTTTCTGTCTTTAGGTCGGCCTTAACAGAAGTCACATCAGAACTAAAAGAGCGTTTACACCGCTGGGCGATGGTGGAAAGGCTGTGTGATTTCAACATTGTTACAATCCTTGTGTTCTCATCAATCGACACTCGTTGTCTTTCTGTCTTTAGGTTGGCCTTAACAGAAGTCACATCAGAACTAAAAGAGCGTTTACACCGCTGGGCGATGGTGGAAAGGCTGTGTGATTTCAACATTGTTATCAGTCCTTGTGTTCTCATCAATCGACACTCGTTGTCTTTCTGTCTTTAGGTCGGCCTTAACAGAAGTCACAACAGAACTAAAGGAACGTTTACACCGCTGGGCGATGGCGGAAGGGCTGTGTGATTTCAACATTGTTATCAATCCTTGTGTTCTCATCAATCGACACTCGTTGCCTTTCTGTCTTTAGGTCGGCCTTAACAGAAGTCACAACAGAACTAAAGGAACGTTTACACCGCTGGGCGATGGTGGAAGTGCTGTGTGATTTCAACATTGTTATCAATCCTTGTGTTCTCATCAATCGACACTCGTTGTCTTTCTGTCTTTAGGTCGGCCTTAACAGAAGTCACAACAGAACTAAAGGAACGTTTACACCGCTGGGCGATGGTGGAAGTGCTGTGTGATTTCAACATTGTTATCAATCCCGGCATACATCATTTAATAAATACGCTGGGACTCAACATTTCCGACGCCTCCGCAAGTAAGTGCATGTACATTTCTTGGATTATCTTGAACGTTCATGTCAGCTGAAAAGTTTTCACAATTTTGTGAGAGCCAAAAATGCAAAATTAAGCAGAAATAACTAAATGTGTTCATATGAGGGCAGAAAGTCATTAAACAAATAGTGTACTGAATATGTGCTACTTGTACATTATTGTTATGGTGTGTTTCAAAATAACGTGAAGTATCTGTCAACCAGAATTTCAAAATTTTAACTGACTTTAAATATCTTCACAGCTTTTAAACCAGTGTACACCATACCTTCTGAGAAGTGGCAATGTTACGAGTATTTTTCATCAGAGTCATTGTTCTTTTTTCTTCAGATAATAGATATCAAAGTGACAAATCAGCAAAATTGGTGTTATGCATGGGACATTCGCTGGTTGACGTGAAAACCATTACGCATGGGACACATACATACATATATCAGGGATGCCAGTCTTCCGGCTTTTTCTTATTTTGGAAAAACAAATCCGGCAAAGACTTTTTTCCAGGCCGGAAAAGTAAACAGCCGTAAATATCAGGAGAATATATTTTCCAAATATATAAGTCCAAAAAAACGTGGAAAATTGTCTCACTTAATGATCAACGATGTCCGGATATGCCTTATGTCATGTATGTACAGCCTATGTACATGATTTGCACACATGCAGTATGTCTGTATCCCGGCCATAATCATTCACGGCTAAAGTACCACGAAACCAGACTATTGATCAGAAGTACATGTACATATACATAGAGGGCGCTGTATACAGCAGTAGTTAGATCACACATACTGTAATATCCATTGCATTGCACTCATACTGTCAATATTAGTTATCCCACGAGCGCGAGTGGAATACGGCATCATGTAGTCTGTTTGCGTCCCATATCCCACGAGGCCGAAGGCCGAGTGGGATATGGGACGCAGATGCACTACATCATGCCGTATTCCACGAGCGCGAGTGGGATAACGAATTTATCTTCAAGCAAACTTGACGCACAAATAACGCGCACACTCTGCAGTCGCGCAGTCTGCAATACACGCGCGGGACGCAGTGCAGAGAATCGCGCGCATAACAAGCCGCATCAGATAGCTAGATTATAGTGTGCAGCTCCGTGTATGTAGGGGACGCATGCATTTGGAATACTAGGGCGCATCACGCAGAGTGCGACATAAAATCGGAAGACGGGACATACGATAATGTCACACTGTTGTTGCCATGGATCCACCAATCAGAACCACGGATTCAAGTTTGCTTGAAGATAATGTACAATGTACATACTGTACAGTATACATGTACTGTGCTGGCGAGTCCATGTGCACACGTACATGCAGTTATGATAGTGGATGTATTTCCAGCCCTGAAGGTACCGAGTAAGAGCCACTGGCATACCTGATATATTCCAAAAACAACATTTTCAAAATGAAATTTGTAAGTGTACCTAAGCTTGGCAATGCCCAACTCACAAGACATTTTATAAAAACAGGTGAATGACAGTTACTGCTCAACAGTTCGTTAAAGGGCATGAACTTGAAATTTCATTTTATTTTGAAACACCCCTTATACATGTACAAAGAACATAAAATTTGACCCACCAAAATCACAACAATTGCCATTCATTGAGAACTTTGTATCCGGTTTGCAGTGGGTCGTGTATTTTTCTTGTTTTTGTATTTTGTACTACAATTGTGTTAAAGGTTGACTTCACTGTCCGAATTAGTGCAGTATCTTTTCATCTCATTTAAGAAGCTTCCTCAGGTCTCTTTAAGTTTTCTCTCTGCACAGCTTTGGTGTCAAATTGGGCAAGGTTTGGTATTAGGCTTGTGCATACTACGTCTTTTTGGGTGTCAAATAGTGCGTGTCATTGTTGAAGCGATGTGCGTGCACGTTGTGTGTCTCTTCTAACATGTATAAGGAAAGACACACAAATCTAACCGCCGGTACCAAAAGCGATACCGGCGGTTTTTTTTTCAGCATGTGGTTTCTCCCTTCATGCAGGCGATACAGCTAAAACAAACGCCGGTACCGCTGTCGGTACTGGCGGTTAGATTTGTGTGTCTTCCCTAACTTGCTGTACTGAGGTTTCCATTGGTAAAATAAACCGTGTTACGCCCACCAGAGGCACACACATCGCACATGGAGTCAACATTGACACGTCATAATTTGACTCCCAAATGATATATGGAAGCGCTTAATAGCTCCTTATTGCTGGGGAAACCTACTCTATCTACATGTAAGTATGGATTAGCTTAACGATTTTCACCATGCTCTTTGTACACAATGAAACGCCACAGAATCTGTGAGGACAGCTCTAGCTTTTGGAGGTATGGGATTTCATTTCTTCGGCATTTTTGCACCTTGTCATAACTTCTTTTTACGTCACCCTTGAAGTCTGATTTTCTTCCTATTAACATCTAATCACTCTTTAGATATTTTCATCAATCGTGATTTGAAGATAAAAAGGTGCATTTTATTTGGGAGAATGTCACTATGGGGTCGGATGGCTCATCAGTTGGTTTTAGAAATCCAATCAATATTTTGTAGCTCATTTGAAACCGGATATCTCCTTCAATCACTTGTGTACTTTTCTTGAAATGGACTTCTATTTCTGTCCAAACTCCTGTGAATGAAGGGGATATACATGTTTTGTCTTGTTAGATTCAGCTTTTTCTTTATGCATCTTTCTCGGCTGTCATTACCAGAGTTGTAACAAGTCTCTCTGAATCTTGCATGTAGGGTATTTTTGTTGTTCTTACCAACAATGTTAAAAGAAAGCTTTAATTTTGAATAACAATTCAGTCCTCAAAATGACAAAAAATGCATAAAAATTCAATTTCATTTTTGGCAGACTCAAGTAAAGTAAAGTTATTTAAGTTCACGTCTCATGTCAAGTTAAGTCATTTGACGTTACGAGTCTCGAGTCAAGTTAGTGAAAATCGGGACTCGAGTTGACTCAAGTCCGAGTCTCGAGTCCAAGTCATTACAATCCTGGTCATCACACTTTATCATGTTTATGATTAAAAAAATATAGTAGCCAATTGTAGATCATATTCAGTAAAGTGGAGGATCTCCAAAATTGCTGAATATACAGTGTACGTGTATTTCCCTGTGAATGGAAATAGAAAATATATTTTATTGATTTTGGTAAAAGGGTTAGTAGATTAGGCGTGAGGTCAAAATAGAAACGGTCTGTATACCGGGAAACGGTACATAAACGATACCATTGCACGGTTTTCAGTGAACAAGCAAACCATTCAACTTGTCTGGCCAGACGATAGTTAATTGGCAATGTTCAACCCGGCCCACGTTCGCTTAAAGAGCTAGAATCCCCCTTTAAGGAAAATCCAGCAGTTAGGCTTTTTTCGATAGTCCAAACATCCCCCTTGCCGAAGTGGATTCTTTTAAATTTTAATTGTCGGTTTGAAGTGGATAAATTGCAAGCAAAAGTGCGCTTTTTAAAAATGAGATTTTTGCGATTTCTGAAACGCTCATTAGGTATTCATGATATGCGCGTGACCCTGTGACGCAATCCTGAGAAAGAGAAGTCAACACGATTGTTAGCTCCATACGTTTACAGCGTTTGCCCTTAACTTTTTCCCCAACAGGGCCAGTTGGCTTAAGTCTTCACTGGCCCGTCAGTATTTCAAGTGGCCCGGTTAAAATTTCTGGTTGTTCTTTTTACACACAGTCAACCTTTAATGTTTGCAATAACCACATTTGAGTGAATAAATTAGGAAAATTTGGTAGTCATAAGGTTCTCCCCAGTACAAGTTTTATTTCAACTGGACAGCCGGACCATTTGGGGAGGCTTTCCAACTGGCCCGAGATGATTTCAACTGTCATTTGGCCAACGGACCAGTGCTAATTCGAACGCTGGTTTACACGCAAACAACTTGGAAAACCGTCTCTGTTACGGTAGATGGTGTTTTATGAAGAATTGCTTTGGTCCAAAAAGCCAGAGATATGCCCAGTAGTTGCGTGTGGTTGTATGTTTTACCAGACACTATGAAAAAAAGAGCAGAAAATTTTCTTTATTATTTCGAAGAATAAGAAAAATGAGTCGCGCGAAGGTGTACTTATATAGGCGAACTTGTACCTGGTAGGCTGCAGTGAGTTGGGTTTATTACATGTATGTGTACGGCTAGGCTGCCGTGTGTGCGCACGTACTATAGGGGCTGTGCATCACATCACAATTTTTGAACTAGCTGTCTATTCATTTTCATTGATTATTCCGCACGTAAATTGGACGCAATTTAACAAGCATAAAAAAGCAACCGCTTGATGAAGTTTTGCAACAAAGGTATTTTTGAAATCTGTTGCCGCTGGTCTGTTGTTTGAAAGTGGTTTTAACTTAATATATATATATATATATTTAAATTTTATTTTCAAATCGCTAACAACGGTCGAGCTAATGCAACAGTCAACTTGAAGTTGACCAAGTACAACGCTCGACCGTTTGCCAACTGCCGCTGTGGCACTAATGTGTTTTGCTTCAGTAAAACTCATAACTTTGTCTCAGTCGTCTTTTTTTTCATCAAACTCTTACTGTTTCGTGGTTTACAGCTCATAACAAAATGTGGAATTCAACTCCTAAATTCATACCTAATTAATATTTTTTTTTAAATTTCAAGACGGCCGTTCATGTCAAAACCAACGGCCGCGATTCAATGAAATTTACTTTAAAAGAGCATCATTGTGAGCCACAATTTCATTTTTTTTTTCACAAAAAGATAACAATAGATTGTTGTCATAGTACAGAAAGTATTTTTCACGTTTGTAATTTGAATTACAAGGACGAAACAGGCATGATGAACATACACTTCGTACGTTTTCCATTCAATACTACACATGCCGTTTCAAGTTCTTCTCAGGATGACGTCACGCCCCTGTTTGTAAACAAACCAAGTGACCTCGAGCGTTTCAGAATTTCGGGTGAAGAGGGTCGGAACTGAATTGCATTTTAAACAAAAGACTGTCGGTTTTTGGCGCAAAACATGTTGTAATCGCGTTGTAGAAACATAAACCTCCATGATAAACGGCATCCTCTTGCAACAGTGCCCCTTTAACGCACTCCCTAACTCCTGCGTACAGTGGCCCTGTTGAAACAGGCCCCATTTCGCGTTGAGACTAGCGACAGAAATCTTGTCGCTTCTGCTGGACCAATCAGGACGCTTGGCAGTGCATTGCAGCATGACTACAGGCATTCAAATGTAACGCGCGTAGATTGTAAACACCGTGCATGCATGTGATACATGTACTCGGTAATGCTGGCTGTTGTCCGCGTCGGCGATTGGCTGCTATTTAAAGCATACTGGGAATCCGTTCGTTCGTCAGCATGCATCCCTGTTATTAATTTGAAAAACTGCGGAGTAAATTAAGATCGTCGTTTGAAAGTTTGGTAGGAATGGGACAGTCATAAGAAACGGAACCCAATACAATTTCTGGAAAGTATATAAATCGTTTCTTTTCGGCATAACATGACCGAATTGATTAAATTACATCAAAATGACTCGGGCGTGAGTTGGCTCAAGACAACAGCCGGCTCACTCCACAGATTTGCGTGTGTTTTCTCAGTGTATTGTTACGTCGCTTTGCAGAGTGGAAATTCCCTGATATCTCAGGATGGATAAACAGGAAAACTAAAAAAATGTGGATGGGGGGATTCTAGCTATTTAAGAATAGAGAGCTTATCGGATAATGGGCCATTGTGTGACTACTCCTGGCTGACTCGCTGCCACTGTTTATCACATGACCGCCCGAACAAAGGTGTTTTTAACCACAACCCATTCATGCCCCGGGGTGCGCCCGGCTGGAGGGTCAGGCGGCTCCCCTTGAAGTCGTCGGCCAGTAGCAGCTAGTTGTAAACCTGTCAATCATCGACCAACCCAGCAAGTTGGAAACTGTTTCCTTCAAACCGGCACGCGGTTTTCTGTCAACAGGGAAACAATTTGAAGAGGGATTAACTCGAATAATTTACCGGTATACAGACCGTTTCTATTTTGACCTCGCGCCTTACTAAAGTGTGACATCATTTGCCAGGGTAACTGGGTCTAGACACTTGCTGGTAATCTAAACCGCAGTATACATGTATGTGCATTGCCGCCCATGATGCCTTTTTCTTTTGGTGCATGAAACCCACGATTCCCTTTTGGATGAATGATACATCTGAAAGCCTTGCCTTAATTAACATAAAGAGCATGTAATGATCAGCTGCATGGACAATAGACAGATCCAGTAAGCTCCGCCCATTTAGAAATTGCCACACATGTGAAGCACGTGTACAGTAGAGTCACGTGGCCGCGCCGTGCGTCAGCGTCCGCGCCCTGGTCAGCGCGTATTGAAACATGCACACGCACACAGAAACTGCACACAGAAACTGCACGCTCGAAAGCAAAATGTGCACTTAAAGGCCCTGTAGATAATCTGTTTTTGAGCGATTCTGCGAATAAAACCATTATAAATCAAAAGAAAGACATCAACAAACTCATCCAAAGAAATTTCAGCTTTGTCAAATGTACTCTGTGGCGCACATCATATACTGCGTGTGCGCGCGATCCATAAAAATGCATCGCGTTGGAACGCGCATGCAGTACACAGCGCCCATGCATTTTGGACCGCGTAGATGCGAACCAAAACTAAGTAAATCGTTTGCAAACGATCTAAATAATTTCATCTTTACGGATTATTTTCTGGTAAAATTATATCATTTTGAGCGGAAACCTTTCATTGGGTAGTTGCTATTAATTCAATCTTTACTTTCAGAACTTTTCCCCTGTAAACTCGTTGATTACTTTTTGGGGTCATTGCAAATGATACACTGGGCCTTTAAGTATCCGGTCATGTACGTGCACGTACAACACGCCTGCAACACGCGTAACGCGCGCGATCTAACAAAAACAACTTGACACATCTAGAACGCAGTGAATGCACAACATAGCAAAACGACAAGCTAATTTTTGTGAGTTTTTCCTGTTTACACAAAAACACATTTATGAAGGGATTAAAAGTAGGTTAGGATAGTAAAATACAATCCGTTTTAAACCGGCTAGGGTCCTCTGCGCTGATAAAAATGATGTTGATGGTGTTTTTGCTGCATTTCGCCATAGCTCTGTGCACAAAATTGGACTCGGGTAACCAAAATGGAGATCCACTTTTTGGTTACCCCAACCTGAGGCTGTGATTGGTCAATTCCAAAATGGGCGGAGCTTACTGGATCGGTCTATTATTTGAAGCCTTTATACAGGATTTGCAACCATCCAAAGCTAAGCTACCAAATTATTACAAAATATCCTTTTTGACTGATAATCTTATTAATCTGAAAAGGCCAAACCCCATTTGCCTGCTGTGTCATGCCAGATGGATACATTATAAATATGCATCCACAAACATTATGGAAAGGACAAGTACATGTACATATACAAATGCTCAGGTTTTTTTATCACTTTTGCTAAATGTATACAAAACATAAAAGAGGCTGTCACATGCATGTTGTCAGAACTTACTTGTTTTTACTTTTTAATTAAATAAAGAATCTGATATTATTCCGTGAATGCAAAGTTCTGCATGCAAATCCAAACATGTAAACGAGCATTTAATCCAGTGCATCAAATTCATGATTTGGGTGAATTGCATTTAAAAAAGTTAAACAAATGGCTTATATTTCAATAGACCGTGTCAAATAACTGCCATCTTGTGGGACGGTTTCTTTGGTTGTTTTTTAAAGGACTTGCATGGTTGCACATTTTGTGCTCACATTGTTGACTAATTTAGATGTCAAAAGTTGCCCCACAAAATGGCAGCTATTCAATACAGCCATATTGCATAAAGTATTTTTCACGTTTGTAATTTGAATTACAAGGGCCAAACAGGCATGATGAACATACACTTCGTATATTTTCCAATTAATACTACACAGGCCGTTTTGTGTTCTTCTCAGGATGACGTCACAAGCCTGTTTGTAAACAAACCAAGTGACCTAGAGCGTTTCAGAATTTCGAGTGAAGAGGGTCGGAACTGAATTGCATTTTAAACAAAGGCTGTCGATTTTTGGTGAAAAACAAGTTGTGATGGTGTTGTAGACACATACACCTCCATGATAAACAGGAAAACTTTAAAAATGTGGACGGGGGGATACTAGCCGTTTAAGAGTTTATAAGACGTGTTAACTATCTTTATTTCAATCCACCCTTGGTCTCTATTGTGCTGGTATACAATGTATGCGTCTTTGAGCGAGGAAGACACATGTAGTGTGTAGATTGAACAGCCTTAGCAGCCTGTTTACACTTGATCCCTAGCTCGGGACCGAACACCGAGCTGGGGATCTGCTCTGGATCACATACGGAGTGTAAACGCTCTTGACACCAAATTGGCCCCGGATCAGACTCCGAGATTTTGGTCTCGCGTCGGCTCGGGGTTTGCAGTTTCAATTACCGCATCCGTTCAACATTCATTGAGGGGGAAGAGCCACAGCTCAGTGGGAAAAGCCCGCCAAATTCAAGTGGCCTCACACTCTTCGTGCACACTCAGTTCTGTACATGCACACACACTCACTGCATAACCTTTGACGGCAACTTATGGTGCCGCGCTCGATATCAACTACACGGTCTTAATGGCTGACTCAATTGCTTTCACCCTTGGTCCATTCAAATCACATATTCGATGAAGGTTATTCGGTTCATTTGATTAAGCAAAAGGAATTGAGCAAAATTGGGATTCTAACCCAAGCCTCACATTTAACGAACCAGCCAACTGAATTTATCGGTTTATAAATGTTCTTAGCGCAGTCAAATGAATTAAGCATTGCACCAATTAATTTTTCTCAATGTATGTATCTTCCAGTGATATCTTTCAGTACATGTACTAGCCTTTACCAAGCATATAACTACAGCATGGGATTACACTTGATTCTCCTTTGCCGAATCAAACTCTGTGATTTCCAAAAAGGCGAGTTGAAGCCGCGGGTACATGTACCGTAGGCGCTTAACACCTGCTTAATGTAAACGCAAAAGGTGAATTGGAAAAGGCGGATAAGACCCGGGTCTGATTCTCCCTTTTCAAGTCACCTTTTGGATAAGGTTGAACCCCGCTATTGGGGGTTCAACCCGGCAATTGTCAAGGTGGCTTGTAGTGTAAACACTACCCGAATACAGATTGGGCAATTTGAGTGTCCTTGGGGCAGTGTCTGTTGTGTGGTAGATTTAATTGACCAATCTGGCACCAGTTCCACAACATATAAATACTCATGCATGCGCTGTGGTGACTTTTGCGGTTTCTGAAGGTGGGTTGGATCCGGATCGAGGTTATTAGTGTAAACGCAACAATTGTTTAGCTTTGCGGTCGCAATAAAAATACTGGGTCTGTATCCACCTTTGCTGGTTCGAGTGTAAACACGGTGTTAGTAGTTGCTCAATAAAATAGTGAAATTTTGATATTAGTGAAACCCTAAGGGAATGGGTTTGAATTGGCCTTTTGCATGTAACATTAGCATACAGTACATGTAGTTGACATGACTTTCTAAAAGCCTGGAGTTGGGAAGGATTATTAATTATAAAATCAATGTTTGTTGACAGTGTGTTTATTTTCCTTTCCAGGTTCAATAGGTGCAGCGATGGTGGTTGGCAGTTTAGCCCACGTGGAGTCCAACGCATCGATGGGATTAGACGAATGCGATGAAGACATGCCGCCTCCCCCGACCTACACCTCGGCACTAGCATCTGGTCAGTGTGGACAATATGTAGAAAAGAAAAGCTTCTCTCAGGGGGGGGGGGGGGGGGGGGGCGGTAAGACATAATAAAGATTAATGCTGTAACGAAGTCCGCAAGTTCGGGTTCGGTTTAGTTCGGCAAAAGTTCGGAAATTTCTTCCAGAACATTTGTTTGGTTTGGGTTCGGCAAGTATTGCTGGCGGTGTGGGTTCCGGTTGAAAGTGATCACGCACGTGCAGCTTTCTTTATAAATTAGGGCCTATGTATTTTTTTATCTTCAAACCTGCTCTTTTACACGATTTATTTGTCGTAATAAACACGATAACGGCTTTGGTGGGATGAAATTGACCCGGAAAACTGAATGGAATCCGCGCCTGGAGCGCGGCGCTACTGTTTGAAATTGCGGTGTGCATGCATTTGTGATTTGTACCACGTGCAAACCATTGTGAGTCTTTGTGGGATGGTATTTTTTCCTAGCCTTTGGTGTTTATTTTCTAACGATTGTTTGTAGTACACGCAAGTATCGCTGTGTTTCTGTAAAGCAGGCCTCCCACTGTGCGATTTTTTGATACGATTTGCTACGATTCCTAAAGATACGATTCAGTTACGAATTCGTAGTGCTTCGCAGGTTGTCGCATGTCGTAGACTTCTTTACGAACTTTTGATCGCCCACTGTACGATTTGCTACAATTTGTTTCGTACGATTACTTACTATCCAGGGGGGAGGGGGGGGGGCGGCGGGAGGGGGGTATACCTAGCACGATATGTGGCAAAGGGACTCCCCCTAATGCCCCTATATCTTCACACAATCTTCCCTTTTGTTAATGCACCAACACCCCATAAACACTGAAAGGAATTCCTTGGAAATTCCTTGGATGTTTGAGACACAATGGGGGATCTGTTCCCTTAACTAAGATGTTGCCCCTCCACCAACGAAGTGCTACAGTGTACCTACAGTATCCAGGGGCCCGGAAGTTTTTGGAGCGGCGTGGGCAGCCCTTTACAAGGGGCACTTTTGTTGGGGCGATTGCACACCTAGTGATAATTTTTAATAAAAATAAGGGCACATAGCTACCCCCGCTTTTCCCTTGAAAGAAGGGTAGGGGACAGCATCCCCCATGCCTCCGGCACCCCTGTGCCTAACTAAGGTCAATGGGAGAAAGGACTTTTTCAGTCACTGAAATTTTGCCCGGCCCCTAAACTTCAGTCATGCTATACGCCACTGTTTTCTCTGTACGGTTACGATGTGCGAATTCGAGTGCAAATGCATACGAATGTCTGCGATTATTTTCTTTGTGATCTCCCACTGTACGAATTCTTACAATTCCCTACGATTTGTTACGAATCCTTAAGATACGACACGGTACGATCAAAAAGTTTTGAACATGTTCAAAACTCTACGACAACCCACGAAAGGTAACGACAAGCTACGATTACCTACGAAAAACACCCTCCCACTGTGCGACAATCATAGACAATCTTAGGTAATCGTGGCAATTCGCAGCAAGTTCGTGGCCAAAATCGCACAGTGGGAGGCCCGCTTTAGAGGGCTTATTGATTTCCGTCAAAATGCTTTTCACAATCTTGTGCGAAAAAATCTGTCCATGAAAATTCTGTCCCGATACGCCATTTTCACAATGCAAATGTATGCCACGCCGCTATAGGGCGTTTGCAATCAATCGACAATTATCAGCACATCGTGCAGATGCGTACTGCGCGGTAAAGCCCCAGTCCCACTTAGGCGAAAGTCTTTACGACTCATTACGATTTTAGATCGCCGGTAGTCGTCAGGTAGTCGCAAGCTACCGGTATTCGTAAAGACATTCGTAATCATTCGTTCACCATCGCTTGAAGTCGTAAAACGATCGTCGCATCGCTCTGAGTCACCCGCCAATTTCAAGATGTTCAAAAATTTTGCACGCCGAGGTGAATATGGGTTTTTTCGTAATGATTCGCAATTGTATCGTAAATAATCGTAAACATGTCATAACTATTCGTAAATGCATCGTGATGCCGTCGTCACGATTACGAATCGACGTCATTGTTCTCAACATACCCGAATTACCTCAAATTGGCGCTGCGTGTCGCCACGTGACGACAATTTTTTGCAACAGTGTCTCAACAGCATTCGCAAGTTATCGCAAGTTATCGCAAGTGCTTCGCAAACAGTTGTAAGTGCATGGTAAATGCTCGTAAAGACTTCGCAAATAATCGCCTCCAAAAAGAACTAAAGAACCGCAAAATTACACAAATGCTTCGCAAGTGTTCGAAAATCCTTCCCAACTAGTCGTAAATATTCGTAAAACTTTCGCAGATTCTAGCCTCCGTCAAGTTAAAAATCTGTTAAAGTTAGGCGAATCCCAAATTAGGCGAGTCCCAAGTGGGACTATAGCTTAACTCTCTGGCTTTGGCACGTTGCGGCGATGGAGCCAATACAATATTTGATCGGCAACGATCGTGCGACGTCGGTGTACATTGTAGATATCGATCGTGAAGTCATTTCGGTACGGAGTCATGCATGTCGGTACGTTTGGCGCCGGCGCCGTGCTCAAAATGTCGGATCCCATTTGGCACAAGAATTGCTTTTTACAGTGCATGACTTTCGACAGAGTCATTTCGAGTGAGTTGTTGACATTCAGGAAGCCAGCTCTCTTTCACATTTACAGGTAAAATCCGTAAGATGTGAAATCCAAAGTGAAACACTCCCGAACAGCCGAACTGAGTTAAATGTTCGGTTCGGAAGTGCCAAGTTCGGTAAAATCCCTTTCGGTTCGTCTGTTCGGTTACAGCATTAATATAGATATTACCAGCGCCGTAATAGCATTGCCGATATTGCCATGCCTTTAAGATTTTATATATATTTTTTTGCCAACAGCACCATAGATTTGCCGACTGTACAATGAATTTGCCGAATAAAATAAATATTCCTTCCCCCCTCTCCCCTAGCTATGCCGCTGGCTTCTCTTAAAATAAAAGAAATAACTTCAAGATATATTGAGCCCCCAAAGGGTAACAAATAGTCTGACAAGCATATTACTTAGTGCATAAATGACCTCAATAACCGTAACAAATAAATCCCATTATCAACAGTTAGGGGCCGTCCATAAAGTACGTACGCACGAAATGCCGTCTTTTTTAGACCCTCCTCCCCGCCCCCCCCCCCCCCCCCCCTCCCCCACCATTACGCAAAATTTGTGACGTCACCCATATACTTTAATGTTGGGTGTACGCATTGGCTGTAAACCCTCTCCCCGCCGTGCGTTCGTACTTTATGGACGGCCTCTTAGAAAAATAACCACAGGAAGGTTTATCATCTTGGCTAAATCGCAGGGCTGTAGTCGAGTCCGAGTCCTTTGTGTCCGAGTCCGAGTCCAGCAAACATCCGAGTCTTTATTTCAATTTCAAGTGCAAGTGTCAATGATCGTGCCTGTGATCTTTGGCAGCTCATAAGTTTGCTTTAGGCCGAGAAAAATGTTTCTTTGGGAGGCGAGATACATCTTTAGTGCTCAAAATTATTTAAAGCGGTAGAAATTATTTATTTTACATTCTTAATATTTTTCGAAATACTTTCAGGCCCAAAATATATTACAATAGACACTTCAAATAATTTTCGGCACCTGTATAATGTACTTTTTGTATACTAATGTTTTCACTGGACTCTGATAGACTCGGCCAAAATCTCTGAGGACTTGCTGCCCGAGTCCGAGTCCTTGAAAATAGGGAATTGAGTCTGGACTCGAGTCCTACAGTGTTGCTAAATCTGTCAAGATTTAGCCAAGTCCAGTGTGGACGGACATTAGTTAGCATTAGTAAGTGTATATGTGACCCGCTCTTGCGAACATAAGAAGAAATCTGCGGTAAATCCACGCTCATCAAAATACAAAAACACAATGGAAATTACTGGCGGTGCCCAGTTACCGCCTGGAATGTCTGTGTTTCGCCTGAAATTTCCTTTGTGTTTTTGTATTTCAATGAGCATGGATCTGCAACAGATTTCTTCTTATGGTCGCAAACACCCGACCTAGCCTGCGCAACTTATTCTACCTTTTTCCAGAGCGAGTCACATATTTTGAAGGGATATTGCTGTTTAATTTCCATCACCTTAAATCTCTTTGTGGGTCATTCCGTGTCAATTCAACGAGCTTTTGGACCTGACCATCACGGATTGAAATGAAATTTGGTGTGTTGATTGGACTCCTTGAGAAACCCCGAGAACTGAAATTTTATGTAATTCGGTCAATTAATTTTTGAGATACGGATCAACGAACTTTGGACTAATTAGCATAACCTGCTATGTTTGGACAATTATATCTCTAAAAGTAATGGAACTACAGAGATAAACTTTACATCATTTTAAAGCTCTTGAAATGGCCTTTATTTTATAATATTACATCAAAATTGTATCTAAATAACATGTAACTGTGTATGTACATGTGCTGTACATGGTATTTACATGGCATTTACATGTTATTTAGTGTTTAAATTATCGTAACTCAAAAACTGTAAGAGTGCCCATCCCAAATCTTTCTGGAAATGTTCCTTACATCTTTAGCTAACAAATAAATAAAAAATTACGCATTTTGACAAATACGCATTTTTGCAAATCAAGGTCAAAGGTTATAAATTCACATAACTTTTTTGTGGTACGATATACAATTTTGATGTAATATTATAGAATAAAGGCCATTTCAAGAGCTTTAAAATGATGTAAAGTTTATCTCTGTAGGTCCATTACTTTTAGAGATATAATTGTCCAAACATAGCAGGTTATGCTAATTAGTCCAAAGTTCGTTGATCCGTATCTCAAAAATTAATTGACCGAATTACATAAAATTTCAGTTCTCGGGGTTTCTCAAGGAGTCCAATCAACACACCAAATTTCATTTCAATCCGTGATGGTCAGGTCCAAAAGCTCGTTGAATTGACACGGAATGATCCTTGTGCCTTGTTTCTGCAGGCAACCCTTTGTCACACCAATATTTATCCAGTACACTCACTCTAACTGATGACCAACTCGTCATGAAGAAATCCAAAAGTAGTTCCATGACACAATTTTAATCTCCTTATAAATTTAATCCTTTTTGTCCTGTTCACACAGGTTATCCTCTGTCAAACCAATCCATCCATTCATCCAGTACACACTCTCTAACTGATAACCAACTCGGCATGAAGAAATCCAAAAGCGCCATGACACTTTATGGTTCTTCACAACTCCTGACAAATCTCGGCAATGCAGCGGCAAGAGCTAGGACCCCATCACCAAGGAGTAGCACGGTCACCGATCCGTAAGTGATCCTTATTAATCATCTCTCTGACCATTTTAAGCTTGTGCAAACCACTGCATGCAAATTAAGACATCTCATTGGTGTTTTGCTGTGCTTCCGCATTTAAAAAGGTGCAGCACATTCATGTGGGTCTTTCCACAGTAAAGGGGGCATTTTGGCAACACAAACCATATTTTCGAGGAAATACCTTTGTCTGGTCTCAAAACAAAAGAATTTAGTTTAAGTTGTTCTGAAGAGATAACTTAGGCCCAAAAAGAGTTACAAATAGTGTGACAACATACCTTTGTACAAATTTCCAATATAACGCTCGTAACCGGGACGGTCTAAAATGTAACAAAGGTGTCCGTCCCGGTTACGCGCGTATATTGACAATTTGTACACCGGGTTTTTAGAAAGGCATGTTGTTGCACTATTTGTAACCCTTTTTGGGCCTTAGTTATTTCTTCAGAACAGCTAAAACTTATTTCTTTTATTTTGAGAAATTATTGATTATTTTGAGAAAGGTATTTTCTGGAAAATATGGTCTGTGTTGCCAAAATGCCCCCTTTACCGTGGAAACACACACTTACATTTTAATGCATTGTGGCGTGGTACATTTCACTCCCAAAACAACACAGAAAACGCATGTGTGTGGTGATCCGCTCAAACCCATACAGTCAAACCTCGTTAGTTTGAGATCCTTGGGACTTTGCAGATTACCTTGTATAACGCAAAACTTGTATTATTAAAAATAAAAACAATAAAGAAAAGGAATTGAGACCTAAAGTTGTCCTTGTTTTGAAGGTGCGTGACCAGATCACATTTTTTACGCCCCCATTTTTCCAATGGGTGTTGAGATTTTGATACCATATTACATGTATTTGTATATTTCCAGGGATATCGTAAAAAATTCACCGTACACTTAGTAAACTTAGTTGGTTACATAAAGCAGTGCAGTGATTCCACATCCTGTTTTCCAATGGATAGTATTTTGGGCAGGTATTTTATATAATTGTTAGGTAAGAATGAAATCCATTTTTGGAAAAATCTGGTCAATGTATTAACAGTGCTCTTAACGACATTCGACTATTTTATTCTTTCCCCCATCATTCAGTCTTAGACATGCTTTACCATCCCACCAACCCCCCAAACAACCCGAGGACACATCAACAGAAAGCCCTAAAACGCTGCATATATCCCAGTCAGAAAATGCCTTGGCTAGTCTAGTCAGCTCAGACAATGGCAAGAAGTGTAGTGAAGGAACCAAGGGACAGGATAAGAAGGCCAAAAAAGGTAGTGGCCATTTTATTTTACTAGTTTATGGAATTTCTTTTCGTCTTGGGAAGGGTCACTCTTCTTATCTTGGGACGTTGGTATGTGAATTAGAATGCAATGAACTTGTCTTAACTTTTTTGAAATCTATACCAGGTCTCAGTGGCTAGTTAATAAATTTGTACTAACTGGCGAGACCTGTTACTTGATTTAAATGCATGACCAAGGGCCAATTTCACAAAGCACGAAGATGCGTCTTAGGAAGGGTCTCTCTTCTTGTCTTGGCACGTTGCTATTGGAATCAGGATGCATTGTACTCGTCGGAAATCAGGATGCATTATGCCTGTCCATCAGTAAAACTGAATGCCGATGTCATAATTTGTATTCCAGAGTCCAAGAAACACGGCTCCTCGCAAAATGACGGAGACACCGACAGTCTGGAAATGGACGAAGAGAAGAAGAAAAAGAAACGTCTTAGAATACCGGGATTGTCATCGAGCAACAAAGCGGAGAGACTTAAGACGTGTTAATTTATCTACTGGCCAGCCGCCTTCAGATGTCAAGATGCTTCGTATAAGTACAGCTGTCTCAAAAATGTTAAACCTAATTTACGGAATGAGGTGACGTCAGTGCAACAAAACCACGTCGTGCAAGAGTTCATGGGATTGTTTGAAGTACTCTAAAAATGACAAATGCTGTGTAGTGTTGCTATGTGAATTTTCCATTACCAAAACTACTCCAGCGACTCTTTAAGGGGAGTTCATACTATCGCAGAAAAACCACACTGCTGCGCTGCACTTACCACATTGCATGAGCTCCCAATCGCCGATCTTTCCAAAATAGAAAATTCAACACCGTTAACTTGGGGATTCTCTGATAGCTCATTGGCTGCGCGTTTGAAGGTCAGCGCACCACGGTCAAAGTTCAACAAGCGGAAAACCAGCCCCTGTACAAACCAATGGCACAGTCGCATGCAAAGCCATTTTTCTGCGATAGTGTGAACGCCCCTTTAGAGGTGGCTCTAGTGTCGGGGGCTAACTGCATCCCATTCAGTTGAAGTACACAATATAAACTACATGTACAATAAATTTAACGTACGTAAACACCAACACATTGAGCGACACTTCAGTGAGTACTCCACTTAATCCCATCATGCTTCGTGTGGAGTTGTTTGATACGTCATCTTGTAGTTCGTAAGTTTGTACGTGGTGCCTTCGTTAGTGGTTACAAAGACTGAGTGAAGGGTAAAACTGAAATGGTGCATAAAGGGACGGGGAACATCTTGTAGAAAAGCAGAACTTCTTATGCATAAACTATGTAAACATTTACAGGCGCAGGCTCGTCAGCAATGCGCGCCACGAAATACACAGCTCCATGCCTTTGCTATGGAGCTGCGTATTTCGTGGCACGTATTTGGCGCACGCGCATTGCTGACGAGCCTGTGCCTTTAATCATTGATTTAGCAATGGTGATTCCCAGTTAAAGGGCCCCTTATTTAGGATTGTTATCAAAGAAATCTATGCTTTAAAACCACTCTACTCAGTTAAAGTCATAAAAATCGTATTTGGAGCTTGCTTTGGGGGTTAAAACAAAGGTTTTTAGTTTTTATGCTAATGCAAATATGCATATTCATGACCAAGGTCACTATGTCACAAGAGGCAAACACAGGAAAAGTAACATTCAACTGTGCACAAAAGATTCCACTTTTTTCTCAATTTTCCTGAAACTTTTGTAATCCATGGCTGTTTGAGTTTGTTTTACAAGTTGCCTGCTGTAAGCCATGACAAAACTGGGGGTAGAAATTGCAGCAATTTGCCACAAGTCCAACTTGAAGTCTTATGTTTTTTCTTAACTTTTCCCTTCTGTCTTCCTTATGTGATGCACTCAAAACAGCGCCCTCTGTCTGTGATTTATTGCAGTAAAATCTTCAAAGTTGAAAAAGACCACCTTTTATTGATTTTACATCCAAACGAACAATAGTATGTCTTACTGAACTAGTAATCCGTCATTATCATGAAGCAAAGCTTAGGCACAAAGTTGTTTAGCATGTCACAGGCCCTTTAAATTTAAATGTCGGTTTGTGGTCTCGACGGATGTGAACATGTTTCATATCCCCAAATTAAAAGGAGAACATTATTATTAGAGAGTAATATTATTCCTTTTTGTCTAGGTATAAAATGGCATGGCCTTGCCCAGGCCAAGGTTCTAAATATAGTTGACTCGACCCGATTACTAAACCCTTAGTTTAGTATGCCGAAGGTCATGGGTTCGAGTCCCACCAGGGCCCAATTTCATGGAGCTGCTTAACAGCCTATTTTCTCATAACCGAGCATCAGGCTATTTCATAGACATCGTTAACGGTAAGAAGCTGAAAACGTGCCTTAACTGCAGAGCCAAACGCAACAATGCGCGTGCATGCTTAACCATGCCGCGACCATGAAATAGTGCTTAACTTGTCTGCTACAGTAAGCACGCCGTTACTGCTTGTGCTTAAAGGGCCTGTGACATCCTAAATAACTTTGTGCCTAAGCTTTGCTTCATAATAATGGAATACTTGTTCAGCAAGACATACTATTGTTTGTTTGGATGTAAAATCAATAAAAGGTGGCCTTTTGCAACTTTGAAGATTTCATTGCAATAAATCACAGACAGAGGGCGCTGTTTTGAGTGCATCACATAAGGAAGACAGAAGGGAAAAGTTAAGAAAAAACATAAGACTTCAAGTTGGACTTGTGGCAAATTGCTGCAGTTTCTACCCCCAGTTTTATCATGGCTTACAGCAGGCAACATGTAAATCAAACTCAAACAGCCATGGGTTACAAAAGTTTCAGGAAAATTGAGAAAAAAGTGGAATCGTTTGTGCACAGTTAAATGTGATTTTCCTGTCTGTGCCTCTTGTGACATCGTGACCTTGGTCATGAATATGCATATTCGCATTAGCATAAAAACTAAAACCCTTCGTTTTAACCCCCAAAGCAAGCTCCAAATAGGATTTTTATGACTTTAACTGAGTAGAGTGGTTTTAAAGCATAGATTTCATTGGTAAAAATCCTAAATAAGGGGCCCTTTAAGCGGCTCTATGAAATTGGGCCCAGAGCATGCTGTGAGTTTTTAACTTGTTTTCGTAAAAAAGCACTCGGTATGCACTGCATATACAACATTGTGTATGGGAAAATGACATCCATTTAATAACACTATGTGGACCGACGTAATAATTCATTGGTTAAACTTGTACATGTACCATACTACGTTGTCTTTGACAAGATAAGAAAATACACGTAAGAACCACACAATTCTATTGCACTGTACATACAGCCAACGTGTTCATACTATGCACCATTAAAATATCACTTCAAGTGAATAAATAGACAGTGCCTACTGTAACAAAGGTGTAATAAACTTGTCATGTTTTGTGTGTAAATATTTGGGAAAATTACCAAGTTTGAATAGATTGTACAAAGGAAATAATATATTTTTGGCTTACCGTGAATTTGGCCATTCCAAATGATTGTTTTTTTCTGAATCAGTGTTTGTCTTAGTGTCTATGTTACCAATTCGTTGCACATTTTGATGTTTTTAGATGTATTAATCTACTTTTAGCTTACAAAAATTAATGGGTCATTTCAAAGTTATGGTTGTCTTCTTACCAGAATTGTCCATCTTCTGTCATAGTCGTATTGCATTTCTCACTAATTTCATTACTCAATTTCTTTGCGATAATCCAATTTAAAACTTTGAAAAGGTAAAGTAAAAACAGTTTGTTAAAAAATAAAAATGTTGTCTTCTTTACTTAAAGGCACAGGCTCGTCAGCAATGCGCACCCGTCAAATTCGTGCTCGAAACACGCAGCTCCATGCCTTTGCTATGGAGCTGCGTATTGCGTGGCACACATTTGGCGGGCGCGCATTGCTGACGAGCCTGTGCCTTTAACTAGTTAATGCCGGGATTATTTCAAACATTGATATACATGTACGTAGGCGCGGGTTTATTTTTAGTTGAAGCATGGAGGAAGGAAAACAACTGAACTCATTAACCATGTATAGTGAAGTATTGTTATGACGATGCACTTCCATTGTACACCCCCCAATATCGCTTTGTTATAAACTGTTTTGGCCATTTCTCTCCGGGAAATTACTGCGAGTGTAGACGTCAAACGCAGTAACAAACGAATTTCTCCTAAACAAGTTTACTAGTCCTCCGCTACAACGGTGTGAAAGTATTGGCGTGTTTACACGGCCTCCGGCATCAAGTGGTTAAATAAGACGGCATTACCTCATAAAATATGAAATGGATCTACATGTAGGGTGCATTATGTTGCTCATCAAGGGCTTTAAAATTGTTTATTTTTACTTGCCATGTTTGGGGAATAAAATGATTTGTGTGGATTTGATCAATTTTTTTATGCTTTTTGTGAAATATCAAATATCATGTCTTATATTCTTAACAAATCTGTTCTTTTTAATAACTTTACGTTATATCCTTTTAAACATTTTAGTTTCATTTTATTTGTTGCATATTTGTGGTTTAAACATCTCAAACAATGCCAAAGTTCTGCTGTTCTCACACTGTGGCGAATATTCTTGCGAATATGAATATTTGAATTTCGCGGTGAATTCGCCCAAAAATTGCGATTGGATAGTGAATATTTTCATCTCGGTCACCCCTCGGTCGTCCCTCGACCTCTCCTTACCAATATCTTACGAATATATTACTAATGCTTACCAACGCTTGCCAATGCCTTACGAATAGCTAGCTAACGAATGTTACGAATGCTTACGAATGGGCTTACAAAGTACGTTACGAATGCACTTACGAATGTCTTACCAACGTTGCCAATGCCTTGCCATTTTCTTACGAATGTTACGAATATTTGATGACGCGGCCGCGATTGACATAAATAGCGGACGCGGAGCGAATCTGCCTCTGGCTCATCATTGTTCGTTTGACTTTGGAAAAAAAACAGCAACACCACATGTCATCAAGAAATGACCCGGCGAAAGTTACAAACGCCTTACAAATGCCTTTACGTTCCGAATTTGTTACCAACGCTTACGAAGACACGGCGAATGTTGCGAAGTTTGAGCGATTGTCAAATATTTCCATTCGTAAGCACATTCGCTAGCATATTCGCCACAGTGTGAGAGCAGCATTCATCACTATATATGCACATTATCACTTTTCTACATAAAATCTGTATTATTTCATCTATTCCATAAAGTGTAGTGCACATGTAACATGTTTTAGCAGTCTCGTGTATGTATGAGTAGGTATTTCTATCTGCTTTTGCCTTATTATAGACCGTATCGAATAGCCACCATCTTGTGGGGGAGTTTCTTTGTTCCTTGATGAGGACATGCATGGTTGCACATATTGTGCTTACGTTGTTGAACAGTTTAAGTAACAAAAGGTGCCCCACAAGATGGCAGTTATTCGATACGGTCTATTGGAAAATATAACAACTTCAAAAAGTATTTGTGCAAAATTTACAAAAGTTCTGCCATTTTTGTGTTTTATTTTCTTTTCTTTGCTAAGCTAATTCGTGTCATACTTTATAGACGTTTATTTTAGTCAGTGGAGCAATTGGCAGCCACTTTTTATGGCCAATTTACATGATCATAGTTTTGTTTCGGCGCCGTAATAAGTGGCTGTGGGACTGCGACACAGCTGTACCCTGATCAGCAAAGGAACTCCGTAGAGGGTCACTGGTGGACAGGGAGTGAATGGTAGGCAGAGGATTCCAATATAGGAACAATGGCTGGCATTCACTACTCGGAGAGTTGCAGTAGTTCTGGGGACCTGCTGCAACTATTAGCCCCTTGGTATATATAAATCAGACCTTGGTGAACGGGTTGCCAATGTAAAAACTTCTGGCCTAGCCGGTGGAGGTTGTGTGATGAGGTTGGCAGACCTGCACCGTCATCTAGCGGCCGCCTCAGAATAGGAATGTTGCAGAGAATAGAAGAAGTTCGAGAGGACCATGGTGGCCGACCTTCGATACGAAGAAGCCCATTTGATGACTTGTCTTGAACAAAAGTTTGATCGTGTTAATTGGCCTTAATGCTTACAGTTCTGTTATTTTCCGACATCTTTATCGTGTAAAATAACTTGTTTTATGGAAAAATCATCTTTGTATATGAGGCTTAATTATTATTGGATATTGATTAAATATTGTACAGTGCACTCTAAACTGGAGTTTTTGATGCAAATATCAAGTCAACTTAATAAATAAATAAGTTTTTGGTTCTATTTAAAGGGTTGGTAACGGGTAGATTCGTTTAAATTCCTCTGTTGGGAAGTGTAAAACATGTACATGTACTGTTATGATTATCCTTCTGCTGGTCATGTACACACCACACATTTTCATATATATTTCAGAATATACAAACCAAAGTATACTTTCATTGCAAGACGCAATATTTGTGATCAGAAACATAGTATTAATTGTGGTGGAGCGATGGACCCGTTAATTCCAGGGGATGGGTTCATATCCAATCACTGCACTTTTAATTGTGTGTCGCTGGAAGCTACTAGTCGTGCAAATTTGCATTTAAAAAAATATAATTACTCTTTTTGTTCATTTCGAAATTGAAATTGAAGAGACAATGCTCAAAGGTCGCATTCTTTGTTGGATATATTTTTGGTCTTTGTGGCTCGACTGCTTTTGTTTTTAAATTTTGTTTTAATTGTAACGGCTTAGCAGGCCTGAACCTTTCCTTTTTAAAAATTAAATTAAATAATTTCAGCCGTCTTTATATGAATTGTGCTTTGTTGCTAGACTATGTTGATTTGCACGAATTTGGTGTGACATAATAAACAGGTCAAAAAGAATAAGTCTGGGAAATGTTCATTTTTCTGGAAAACAGTTAGGCTCCTTAACCTGTTACAAAAATGTAAAGTGAAATGTTACACATTTAATGTGCAAAAAAGTTTCACCCAACAGTTAACCCTCGCCTTGAAATGCTGCCATTTAGTAAATTTAATGACCAATTAAAAATGACACTTTCTTGCATAGGGATTTGACAAATTGATGAAATTTTAAACCCATGAAAAATTCAAACACATTAATAAACTTTCTTCAAATGGTTGTCACCTGTTTGGATAAAAATGTGAAGGACCTATTCATGGTTGGATGAATAACATTCATTGAAAGTGTAAATAATCCCTTGGAGTAGACTTCAGGTCCATAAATTTGTCAAATCCCTATGCAAGAAAGTGTCATTTTTAATTGGTCATCAAATTTACTAAATGGCAGCATTTCAAGGCGAGGGTTAACTGTTGGGTGAAACTTTTTTGCACATTAAATGTGTAACATTTCACTCTACATTTTACATTTTTGTAACAGGTTAAGGAGCCTAACTGTTTTCCAAAAAAATGAACATTTCACAGGGGGGACTTATTTCTTTTGACCTGTTTATTTAGTTGAATGGCGATGGAGGCCTGTTTAAAAGCAGGTACTAAGATGTTGGCATGCATGTAAATTTGGGAGCAAAATTTAATATTTAAAAAAAAAAAAAAAAAATGGAGCCCCTCTAAAGTACTGAAATTGTATGGTCCATATATGTATTAATTTGTTAATTTGCTGTAATTTGAAGAAAATAAAATAAGGCCTCTGCCCGTGTATTATAGTGTTATCGATATTTTGTACGATTAAACAAATTGAATGGTGTTTTTGTTGTAATTTGTCAATAAAATTTCCATGCATTTGCTGAGGGCACCCCCTGCTGCTTCACAACCAAATGACAAAAACCCATTTTTGTTCACAAAAATTGACAGATAATTTTATTGTGGACTTTGCATTATTTTTCCCCACCAAAATGGACACCTGTGCCTCACTTTTATTTTAAATGAGACAAGAGTCTTGTTGGTAAAGGACAAAAAGAAAAAGTCGAATAGAAAAACACATTATTCAGATTATGAAAATGCAATAATCTCAGTTGTTAAAAAAGTGTAGGTAAAAAAACAAAAACATTAGCAGAGCGAGGTTTCGATCCTCGGACCTCTGGGTTATGGGCCCAGCACGCTTCCGCTGCGCCACTCTGCTCCTTGAATAAGTTCATGCAATATTAGGTATATAACGACATTAAGAAATAAACCACTGGTAACCTCGATTAAATTCCTGTGGTTTTGTAAACGAGCACCAATGAATTGTTTTATACCGAAGATATTAACAGCAGAGGGCGTCCTAACGTCGTATGGTTCGGTTTTCAATCGCGCGCGGCCTGCAAACAAATATGAAAGAAAGTGGTGATGAGCATATTTTTACCAAAATATAGGTTTGTATTCTAAAATTCAACATTTTAGTTTCCACTCTGCTCGATGTACTGTTGGCATAAGGCATAAGTAGTTTTAGGATTCTGTTATACGTGCCATTGCAAAGCATGACGTCATCCCGGCCATTATTTATTGTGCCGAGTAAATTTTGTGAACGTTTTTGCTTTTGCGAATTGCAGCATCTTCAGAAACTCACTTAAAAGGGCATTTAAATTGCCTAAAAAGCTCTTAAAAGAATGACAACAATTTAAATTTATTCTTGATTTATTTTTGCTAAAAAAGACGTAGGCCTACCGCCAAAAAGAATAAATGCCAAAACCAATGATGCGTCACCATTGCATTAAGATTTAAAGCACCCGTCAGTTAAGTGTCGTCACAGAGTGTTTACTCACTGGGGACGACTGATCACGTCTTACATCGTCGCAAGTCTTGCTCCATTTTTGTATCGGCATCCACTGCTTTAGTCTGGGAGAAAAAAACTAAGTTTTTTGAACCGGGACGACTTGACCATGTTGACTCGGGGGCGACTTGACTCGTGGATGACTTGACTCGGTGAAAACTTGATTCGGGGAACGACTTCACCTAGGTGTTAATTGAGAGGGGCGAGTTGACTCGGGGACGACTTGACCCGTTACCCGGCCCGTCTATCATGTCTATCGAGTGTAGCGTTAGCCGAAAGAAATCACCTCAAATTGAAGCTCGTTATTTTCTCATAAAAGATAATGCAGCCCAGATTTGAAATTTTGCCGCCCATATTAAGAAGATATACTATTAGGTATCATCGTGTAAAAGTTTAGGCCAATGAAATTAGATTACTAGTTTCTCGTCAACCATTTATCAAATTTTGGTGAGGGATTTTTTTCATTATTCATTATTTAATCAAGGAAAAATACAACCTTTACACATACACGAACTGCCATTTAGAAACCGATTATTAAGGCTGAAAACTCGCCCAGAAATGGTTTGGTGCCAGTATATCAATGCCATTAAGTTATACCGGATAGGTTGTGTTTGAAGGAACATGGTTGAGATGACAAAATCATGGGAAATGACAAAGGAGATGTCTGGTTATAAACACAAAAGCTGCAAAACACAGATCGCGATTAACAACTGAAATGGAAACGTTTCGCATGGAAGTAGTTTGCATCTTTTTTTTCCTCTTTTTTTGAAAAATAATGAAATTTTGGCATAATGAATTTTTTTGGTGCGGGGTGACGGGTCGAAATCACATGCGGGCGCTGACGAGAAACTAGTAATCTAATTTCATTGGCCTTAGGTAAATTGAGGCTGATCTTCATATAATAATCTCCGACCCTAGGGTCGATAAGGCTCAATTGTCAGTGTGACTCCACAGTAAAGAAGTACATGTATGATGGCATCAAGCACATACTCGTTGACTAAAAAAAACATGATTTTTGAAGTTACTCAGACTTATACAAAAACAAAGGATTTTTGTTCATATACATTGAACACGGATTTGGGTGAATTTATATATTGGAATCGATATACTTATTCAATTCTAAGATATACTTCCCACTGACACTTCCGTCGCAAACATGGCAAATGTTGCATTTCTGAGATAAATAAATGATAAAATTACTGCGTAAAGTAATGCACAAAATGACGTGGCGAGCGGTCTGTGCGTAAGCGCGACAACAGAGGGCGCTGCACGCGCGCGTGTGAATGGTTATCTTGTGCACTAACTGAAGGCAATTTTTGAAGAAGAAAACTGGATTTTTCTACAGAAAAGCAACATTTGCGACAAAAGTGCAAGTGGGAAGTATATCTTAAAATTACATTATGTGTTGATTCCAGGAGGTAATTTCCTTAAAATCTTTGTTCAATGTAGGAATATACGAAAAAAATACCGAAACTAGTAATCTAATTTCATTGGCCTTAGGTAAATTGAGGCTGTTCTTCATATAATAATCTCCGACCCTAGGGTCGATAAGGCTCAATTGTCAGTGTGACTCCACCGTAAAGAAGTACATGTATGATGGCATCAAGCACATCATACTAGTTGACTAAAAAAAACATAAATTTTGAAGTTACTCGGACTGATACAAAAACAAACTTTAATACTGCAAATTGCATGTGTGCTAAATGCCTTGTTGTTTTGTCTTGTCATTTTCAGTTACTTGGAAGGATTATGCATCGGAAAAGATTACAAGATCTCCCTGGAAGTGTTATGACATGTATGGCAACTGACGTTTGACCGTTAATACCGGCTGATGTGCACATATTACAACTAGCACCTGAGATGCTGAAACACAGTTACCCAATTCATGGAAATAAGATATACATGTATGGAGGCAGCAGATGACCTATAAAAGAGAACCAATTAAGATCATTGAATCATCCCATGTTAATTAGCTGGTTAGTGATGTGAATGACAATGACTTTAAGAATGGTGCCATAAACTGTGTACACCCTGTCCATATGTCAACTAAAGCAACTTGAAACAAAGTCTCTGTCGCAGGACATTCCCGAAATGGAAAATAACAATGGAATTGAAGGGTCTGGAATATGTACATGTCTGCATGCTCATCCAAAGACAATTGATGAGAGCAGGGATTCCTGTGTGTCGAAATCTACTACATGTAGTGGAAACGGATATGTCGGACAATCAAACTCTGTCCAGCAAGAAACGCTGCTATTGAATGATCCGGAATGTTCGTTATCAAGAGAAGATGGACATATTGAACAAAGGGTTGATGAATGTAATGAAGAATTGAACACAGACACGTCTTCAGTTTGCGAAGTTAAAACTACGAATCAAGAATCCGCGTCTTTTAAGTTCTTTAATGAACTTCCCAGCGAGTTATTCTTCAAGATTCTAAGCTACCTCACTGCCAAGGAATTGTGTTGGACCGTAGCCCTCGTCTGCAGAGAATGGCATGAATACTCAGACAACGCCATCTTGTGGCAGCATTTAGATCTCTCCGAGAATCGCGACATTAATCATTATCAACTCTGCATGTTAATCAAGAGAGCAACTTTGCTAAGGTCACTGAGCCTGCGGGGCAGAGAACACTTGGCAATCAGTGACGTGCAGATGCTGAAAGACTGCCCTCTGTTGACCAAATTGAATGTCGGATTTTGTGACACTCTCAATGGAAAGGTGCTGAGTGAAATCATCACATCGTGTCCATGTTTAGAGGTAATGGGAGACGCTTGGTGGCAGCAAACATAATGGTCCCACGTGACTACTTTTAGAAGGCTAAAAGTGGTTTTTTTTACGTTTATATTGGGACGTTATCATTTTCTAATAACACTTTTAGCCCCATACCAATTTAACCCCATTCACTACCTTACATTTTGCTGCATGCGGCAAGACGGCCGCCGTACCCCAAACTATAGTTCACCATACAGTCAAAATTAAACATTGAAAAACTTATCATGGAATTACCTGGAATCTTCAGAATGTTGTACCGTGGTCCGTTTTACCCGATGATTCTTCTAAACAGAAAAAAACTAGTCCAACGTAATTTTTCTTGACATTTTCGAGCACACTCGGGACAACAGCCGTGTACAGACTAACAAAAGATCATTGTACTGCTAGTGACGTCATACGATGAGATGACCACAAGAGGGCGGGATATCTGTGCCCTGACTGATCAGCTCTACACACGTGGTAAATGTCGCTGTTGTCCTGAGAGTGCTCGAAAATGTCAAGAAAAATTACGTTGGGCTAGTTTTTTTCTGTTTAGAAGAATCATCGGGTAAAAAGGACCATGGTACAACATTCTGAAGATTCTAGGTAATTCCATGATAAGTTTTTCAATGTTTAATTTTGACTGTATGGTGAACTATAGTTTGGGGTACGGCGGCCATCTTTGCCGCGTGCATCAAAATGTAAGGTAGCGAATGGGGTTAAATTGGTATGGGGCTAAAAGTGTTATATAGAAAATGATAATGTCCCAATATAAACGTTAAAAAAAAAACACTTTTAGCCTTCTAAAAGTACCACGTGACCAGTCTGCATGCTCAAAATGATGCAAACTAGGAGCAAGTTGGATTCACGACTAGAGTCAACCATTGGTCGAACGTCATCCTGGCAACACACATGCGCGTTAACGTGCAAGTCCGAATGCCTTTGGTTAGTCAGTTAGTTCCGCGCAAAACACTGCATCAATTCTATATGCGATGGGTACCAGTGACCAGCGCAACCGTGCCCTGTGGGCTGGTTCCAAATGGTCTACCAGACACGACTAACCATCGCTGACTAGACTGCGTTCAGTTTGAAATAGTCGAACTACACATGTACATGTATGGTTAATAATGGAGTGGTCAATTCATGTACCGGTAGGACCGTTATGTTTGCTGCTGCACCAAGCGTCTCCCATGAAGAAAATATTTGGTATTTATATCATTGAAGTGAAACAACCAAACATACATGTAGGATGAGGGAAAAATCATGGTCCTTATTGGGATTTGAACCCGAGACCTCTGACTCTACCAGCTGAACTACCTGAGCTACATTTGGAACAAAATTGGCCATGGTGCCCCTCCAGTTGGCATCGGTGCCCTTTGACATTTGGACAAAATCAATGCTGGAGTGACCTGCCCCTTACTAGTCATAATGTCAAAGCCTTTAAGCCTAGCGTACATCGACATTGCAACTGGAAGCAACTAGTGGCAACTGGTGTTTCCGGCAACTGGAAGCAACTCGCGGCAACTAGGAGCAACTGATCAGTTGCTTTAAAAGGTCGATGTACGCGCACTTGCAACTACATGTACTGGCAACTTGAAAAATCCCAGTTGCCGTGAGTTGCTCATGTTCTACTTTCTGGTAACTAGTTGTACCTAGTTGCGGTCATCAGTTCCGTCGATGTACGCGTACTTGCAACTACATGTAGTTGCTGCCAGTTGCTCATGTGCATCTGATCACATGCGCACGTGTCGATGTACGCGCATTTGCAATTACATGTACTGGCAACTTGAAAAATCCCAGTTGCCGCGAGTTGCTCATGTTCTACTTTCTGGTAACTAGTTGTACCTAGTTGCGGTCATCAGTTCCGTCGATGTACGCGTACTTGCAACTAGTTGCTGCCAGTTGCTCGTGTGCATCTGATCACGTGCGCACACATCGACAGCAACTGCAAGCAACAGTTGCTTCCAGTTGCAAAGTCAATGTACTCTGCGCTTTACCGAGTTGCCGTGTCGATGTGCATGCTCTGGAAATGTAGACATGGCTGGATGCTCCCAGTTGCCGCTAGTTGCGCAACTGATCAGTTGCTGGCGATAAGCTCGCTACGCACACAGTGACAGCAACTGATCAGTTGAGTTGCTTCCAGTTGCAATGTCGATGTACGCTAGGCTTTACACTACTAAACTTTGGGTATGAATTCCATTCACTGGTTGCCACTGATACGCTGTGTGTTAAGTCTACGGAACAGAGCAGAAAAAGTATTTTCAAGGAATTATTTTATTTTTTTTCACTCATAAAATTACTTCCTATTTATTAACGCATTTTGGTGGTTATTGAGTTATTACAAGGAGACTAAGTGGCGACCAGTAAACGGAATGTTTTCCAAACTTTGTGCTGTACTTTGTTCAGATACTAAACATGGAAGGTTGTGTGGCGATTGACGACAAGGCCGTTTCCCAACTCCAACATCTGATGTGCCTCAAGTCTCTCAACTTGTCTCACTGTACTCAAATAACAGACGATGGTATCGTCATGATAAGCCAGGGCTGTGTGTTACTGCAGGAACTCAATGTGGATGGTATTCCATGGATTACAGACAGGTAAAGGGCCGTGCATAAAGTACATACGCACGAAATGCCGAATTTTTAGACCTCTCTTGCCCCTGTAACACATTTTTGGGCAAAAAAAAAAGGTTGCCTTTGAAGGTCACACAAGTTTTAAGAAGTATACAATAAATACAATATTGTATTATGTAACAGATTATGTGTAATAGGTTCTTTTGCATGTGTTCTGACTGTTCTCTGATTTTTTGAGGTCCCTGGAGCGTGTTCAAAATCACTTTGTACTAGCTGAATGCACAGTATTGGCACCACTCAGTTCTTGACCACTATCGGATACATTGTAGCTATCTAGTCTATATTTGCATTTCTTGCATACACAACTGTTGTAAAATGGCAAAAGGACCCCAGTTGAGTAAAGAAAAGGGAAAGCTTTGATTACTCTACGAAATGAGGGTCAATCTTACAGACAAATTGCAAATACATGTACATAGTTTTCAACAAGTGTACTCAAACTTTTGGCCGGTACTGTACTTCTGAAAACTTGAAAAATCCATGCATGGTTTTTGTGTTGAGTTGAATAGTTAGAAAACCATCTTCAATTGTTAATTTTTCACTCAAAATACCATTTTGGACTGAAATAAATTCATGTGGTCTTCGGTACTATTGTTATTAACTCGTTTAGTAAGGTTTTTCTTGTCAACTCATTAATCAAAAACTGAGGTCACTGCAAATGATGTGTTCTACCTTTAACATTAGCATGTACATTAGCTCTGACCGCCCCTCCCCCTCCGTGCATACATACTTTATGGATGACCCCTAAAGTCACGTGTCAGAAATCTCACGTTACAGTCAAAATCAAACTTAGAAAAACATACCATGGAGGTCGTTCTCCTCTCAAGAATTCTGAGCAATGATCGGTTTTTCCTAATGAATCTTCCAAACAGCAGATCACTCACGAAAGCACGTTTTAACAAGTTACCTCAATCATAGCCTTGGAAGAACTGCATGGACACAAAGAACCCACATGTTGGGTGTCTGTCACATGTGGTTAAAGCCAAAAACTGGGGATGCCCAGATAGCTCAGTTAATAGAGCAATTGGTCATGTAAGCCCAGGACCTGGGTTCGAATCCCAGTCGGGGCACTGCAATTTTCTCGTGTTTTTAAATTCATCTTTCAATTATCAATCCTGTCATATACATATACATGTACCTTAACAAAACTAGTTGAGTAATTGACCATGATGACTCTGAACACAAAACATAATTCTGGCCAAATCTTCATATTTTTTGGATGCTAAATTTGGGGTTTTTCATCAGATCTGCGCTCATTAATGGTTAAAGGATTGTGTTCAAATTTTTCCAGAAAATACCTCCCCAAAATACTATCCATGGGACGAAAACAGAAAAATTGCAATCTCCAATTTGGATGTAGAAGCAAAAAGGTTGGTGTAATTACTGCACTGCTTTATGGAACCAGATAAATTTGTCTTCAAAACATCGGTGTTTTTTTGACGATAGCCTTAAAAATATATGGATTGAGAACACAAAATTTCAGAATGGTAATGAGAAAAATATGACAAATGATATGGTATCAAAATTTAAACACCCATGGGGAAAAATGGGGGTCAAAAATGTGATCTGAACACGCTCTTTTAAGACATTTTTTGTGCTTTACTGTAGTTACTATTAATGAAAAATACCACTTGCATGTCACTAACTCCCAATAGCGACATTTCCTTGATTTAGTATTACTGCCTGACATTAAATCTATCCTTGGAGAATGGATTAATGACCATTAAAAGGGAAGATATGCAGTCGTTTCCAGTTATAGAAATCTACCTGTCACTTAAGGAAGAAACAATAGGTTTTCCTTGCTTTAGTTGCTAATTAAAAATACCGCTTGCATGTCACTATCTGCTAGAAGCGACATTTCCTTAATTTAATGCCTGAAGTCTCTGCTAGGCTGTATTCATTTGCCAAGATACGATTTATGAAGCGGAGCATTTTCCTGGAAATTTAATCAGTAAACCAGCTGGGTGATCGTGAAATAGGTACTGTACCTGAACATCAGCTTACGAATGGCCAATTACATGTATGTGGCGCAGTGAACTATTCACAGTAATCCCTACACTGCAGTGTCATTGTCAACTAAAGTGCTTAAATTGACCTAGAAAAAGATGGGTAAAAAAGTTCTTCACTGCATTTTCATCCAACTGAAAGTATTATTTTAGAGGACAATTTTTAGGTTAACTGTGGCCGAGTGGTTAGGACTATTGACTCGCAATCATGCATGGGTGAAAACGTGGGGTTGCGGGTTCGAATCCGGCTGCGGTACCTGTGCCCTTGGGCAAGGCACTCAACCACACTTGCTCCATCCTTCGGAAGGGATGTAAAGCAGTTGGTCCAGTGTGTTAGGTAATGGTAACGCACTCTAAAGATCCCAGAGCATTCTTTCGTGAAGAGCAAGGGGATTCCCCGGTGTCTCAGGCAATTTCTAATTCTAATTCTTCATGGGTTTTCTCACGCTTACGAGTGACAGTGCAATGAGCACTATTGAGGAATCCTTGGTATGAATACCAGAAAGAAATAATAATAATAATAATACCGGTCTTAGCGATGTTATATTCAACGTGCATTAATGTTCCTACAAATATGGCGGGAAATACTCTGATATTGCTTATTCACAATATCACAGTATTCTTAAAATGATTATTTTTGTGCACAGAGCAGTCAACGTTCTGGTATCAGAGCGATCTCAAACACTGAGGGCAGTATTCTTGGATGGCGCTGAACTGACAGATGCCTCAGCGAGCTCTCTCATTGGCTGCCCATTTCTGCACACGCTGAGTTTGTCATTTTGTGAACAGTTCACAAATAGGACACTAAATATGTTGAAGGTTGGTTGTTTTTTTTAAAAGTCAATTTTTGTTCAGCCTTGAACTTTTTTTCCATTTCTTTTACAGTAATTGACGTCAGGAATAAGGCATAACGGATGAGTTTATTATCACTCATCAGATATACCTTATATATTTTTTAGTGTCTCTGGAGGAGATATGTGCAAACCGCGTACAGTAGTCCGTAATGGCATGAGATTATCTGTGATCAAGTTTTCTGTGAAATGAATGCCGCAAAACGAGCAAGACGCTATGCAGCACGAGATCACATCCCAGCTGCCACACCAGCCACCCAGACGCACAGCTGTCAATACTGCAGGCATGCAGCTTTTTAGCTGATTAGCTGATTTCCTCGTTTTTGTTTCCTCATCTGTCCCATTGAAAATTTAAAAACACTGTTGGAGATTTTTTGCATTTTCCTCTTTTTTTGTAATGATGCAGTTGCATGCCTGGTACTGTGGCCACCCATGCACTAACAGGATAGGTATCCCCAGCCATGAACGTGCCTGTGTCAAATGTTGACTTTAATATAACATCGATTGCCATCGTCGAATCGACGGGCTGCTTCTCTCTAAAGATTGCCCAGAACAACGACAGACAAAAATAATTTCTGGACCAGGGTTAACATTTTTCCAGAAAATATATTTCATTCTAACTTGCATAGTACCAATCATATAAAACACATCCCCAAAATACTATCCATGGGAATAAAACAGGAAATTTGCAATCTGCAACTTGAATGTGGAAGCAAAACGGTTGGTATAATCACTGCAGTGCTTTATGGAACCGGATAAATAAGTTGACAAAACATCGGTGGTGTTTTGACGATATGATACGGTATCAAAATCTCAACACCCATGGGGAGCGTGATCCAATTCCGTCCCTCATGCGTGAGGGACGGAAATCAAGAGACAAATGCATTTTCCTCGTCAACAACAAATGAAAACTAAAGTGAACCCGTTTGTTTACCTTCTACTGATGTTAATACACACACCCAGTTTATCACATGTTGAAATCGACTTCACAGTTTTATGCGGAGGTTGTTTTTTATGCATGAGGGACAGAAATCAATAAAATTGACAAAAAAGGTAATTTTTTTACATGCATTTTCAACTATTTCTTGAAAATGTGATGGCACAGTGTGCCGAGTCAAATTTATTCTGTTAATTTTTATAATATGATTGTAAAATATGGACATTTCGTTACAGATTGAGGTATTATTTTGATTAATTTAAGAAATTTTGAAATCTTCATCCAGTGTTTACCAGTTTTGGATCACGCTCTGGGGGGAAAAGGGGATTTAAAAATGTGATCTGGATACGCTCCTTTGACGAGTGAGTGAAACACAGCATCATCTAGTTTTCGTTTTTGTTTCACTGCAACATTTGCAATACCTGAGGTTGATATGTCATAATGTCCAGAACTAGTAGTCTATGAAACAGGGCATCATTTAGTTTTCCTTTCTGTTTCAGACACTGCACCATTTGCAATACCTAAGGTTGAAGCGAGGTCTAGAGTTTACTGAGGATGCATTATGTCAGTTGTTTGAGCATGGAAACCTCCAGCATCTAACAGACCTTGATATGTCAGAATGCCCAGAGTTAATGGACAAGGCCATCATCATCATTGCAGCCAGGTACTTTGAATTTCTGGCTAATTTGAATTTCTGGAATTGCCCAAATGCCGCTTGAGAATCGTTGCCAAAACAAGCGGTGATCTTGAGATAAAATCTTAGCCTAGGAGTTTTATAAAAGATTACAGTTGAAGGGTTTATCTCATTGAAGGGTGTATCCCTCTGTAGGGCTTTTAAAGCCAATCCCAGTCAGTGAGGAGCAACTGCAACAACAGTTGGCTTCATAGCTCAACTGTAGGGCATCTGCACTTCAAGCAGAAGGTCCGCGGTTCGAATCCCAGTGGAGCCAAGTTGCTTGTTACTGCAACTTTTGTCCACATTTGTATCCAATTAATTCACCCGGCGGTCCCTGGGTCGTTATCTCTAAAATCACCCATTTATACTTAAAATATTACAGTGAATACAAATGCATGACTTGACTTTATTATCATCAAAGATAATATAACGCTGTGGTCTATATTGACTTCTATCACGGTGCATCCATCTTTGTCTTGTTCCTCATAGTAGTATGGGTAATTCCCAAAATTAGGGGTCCAAAATGTTTGGTGTACCAGTTACGTACGACACTCTCTGCTTCAAAAATCACCACTTATGACCACAAATTCTCAGTAATGGACTGTGGCCTGTGATTATAGGGGGCAGCATCATTTTCTTTAATATTTTGTTTTCGGATTCCTGAAAAATATTCAAAACAAAAGACCATAAAGGCTTATAATTTGTTCCATGGTATTGAATAGGAGTTTTGTGTCCCGGGTTACCTACGCCAATGAAAATTGGCTGTAGAATGAGTTTGCATTAACCTTGGTGCCATATCTACATGTACACACAAACATTAAATTTGAGTGGCATTTGTACAAATAAAAATAATAATTTTCTACTGGGAAACCACTTTCAATCATTAAAAACACTTGGAAATCTTAAAAAGCATGTCACACTTTTTGACTCCTAATTTTGGGAATTACCCGTATGTGTCGGGTACGATCAGTGCGTCTACATGACTGTGGGATAGCATGTGTTATCTTCTGTTGAGAATCACTGTCCATGCTCTCTTAATCGCGCAACGCCTTTGTCAGTGTGATGCACACAATGAACAATATCAAACGGGACAAAACTATTTTTCTGCAAGCCTCGCTTTGGTTACGTTCTTTTTAATAGGAGAAAACAAAAGGAGTGTTATGGGGTGTTATGGCCGAGCGGTCTAGTGCGTCGAACTCAAGTTCCTGTGCCAGTACTAGAATGTGGGTTCGATTCCGGGCCGTGACGGGTTGTGGCACTTGTGCTTTTGAGCAAGGCACCTAATCACATTTGTTCCGTCCTTCGGAAGGGATGTAAAGCCGTTGGTCCAGTGTGTTAGGTCCAGTGTGTTAGGTAACGCACTTTAAAGATCCCAGAGCATTCTTTCGTGAAGTGCAAGTGGAGGGATTCCCGGTGTCTCTGGCCGTTTCTAATTCAACTTAGAAGTTCATAGTTATTCGAATATCTATGTTAATTGTCCCCATTCCTGTAATTGGCAGTCCTTCCGCTGATGGATGTGGTGAATAAATAAATAAATAAAAAATAAATAAAAGGAAAGATGGCCGCACCTCGATAAAGGTCTATTGCATCTATGGCACTATATGTATATCATCTTCTGGTTTCCATCACATGCAGTGAACATTTGAAGCTATTGGTTGTGCATTTTGTGGCTTGTGTTTGGCCAGTGCAGGTGTCTGCGGCTACAGAGGATTACGCTATCCTGGTGTTGGAATATCTCAGATGCTGGTATTCAGGAAATTGTCAACAACTGTAGGTACGTCCAGCAGACCTAAAAGGCCATTGCATCAATTGCACTATGAAACCGCTTACGGATTTATGGAATAATGGCATTTAACATGTATCTAAAGAAGAATGTTGGTAAACTAGCCTGCAGAAATTGCAACTACATATAGATGGTTTTTGTGAATGTTAAACAACTGTAAATGGAGAACTTTTTTTCTCTCGTGATTTTGAGAGACATGTTGATGGTTTTGAGAAAGTACCAATGATTATTGTTTGTGTTTCTGTTTCCTAGTGACCTTAAGCATCTGGATATAATTGGGCTGGACAAGGTCAAAGGTCAATATTTGAGCTGCATTCCTGAAGCTCTCCCTAGACTGGTATTCCTGGATGTGAGACAGTGTAATCTGGTGAGACAACACCCCATATTATTTATCAATCTCCCACCCCACGTTTCCCACCCCACGGTAGGTCGGGTTACCGTAAACAAACCTTTTTTTTTTTTTGGCCTAACACAGAAAATTTGAAAATTTGCTTTCCACTTGTCATCCTCAACATGACTTGTGAAATTTTTGTTTTGATCTTTTTAAATTCCAGATGAATGACAACATGCTGGTTAATTTAGTGAAGGCCAAACCTGACTTGTGTATCTACGATTACTATGGAGAGCAGGTCACTGCTGACTCGTTGAACTGATGACTGACTCTGTGGTGATGCAACAATGGATCATAAGGTCAGGAAACTAGACCAAGCTTAAAGAAAATTTACAACATATAGGTATCCGAATTTGATGTGGAAAGGACTCATACACTGTGTATCATAAGTAAAAAAGTTGACACGCACATTGCCAGACGTGTGATTGTATCAAGGTATCTGCCTAGTATGCAGGAGATCGTGGGTTCGAGTCCCACCCGAGCACGCTATCAGGTATAAGTGTGTTCTCAAAAAAAGCAGTATATATTGCATATACTGCTTTGGTTGTGGGCAGATTACATCAATTGAACACTATGACCCCGTTCTCACTTAGAAATCGCTTCGTTCGATGATGATTAGGTAATCATCGTTAGTTTATGAAGCGTTCGTTCTCATCTCACTTGACGAAGATCGCATGAAGAGTGGTACCGTACACATTAAGCAACTGTTAAACGAAGATCGAATGAAGCTGTGCGATGCCCTCTGTTGATTGATTTTTACACTGTAGACTGGTCCCCTGTCCATGTGCGATACTCTGCTCTCGCTATACGATGAAGGGAAAGTAAATATGAGGACAGGGAACCAGTCTACTAAAGACCCGACGTGACCCCGTATATACTGGAAATACGTATTAAGGAGGTCACTCATAATGTGTCAAATCGCTCCGTCGCACGAAGGGAGCGTTCGCATTAGAAATTTGCTTCGTCGAATGAAGCGACCTCTTCGTGGAATGAAGCTAATTTGCTTCCTCGAATGAAGCGATTCTAATCATCATCGAATGAAGAGGCGTGTGTTCACATCAGAAAATCTCTTCGTCGAATCATCATCGAACGAAGCGATTTCTCTCGTGAGAACGGGGTCTATGCTGTATGTTCCCAAGAAATAAAGGGAACGATTAAATTCTTCTCTTTGCAAACACTGTTAACCTTTCCCTGATCTTTCCCTGCCTTCCACCTTGATGGCCCTGGTTCAAATCCCGTCCGGGTCAGCAAGTGGATTAAGAACAGTCCCTGTTTGATTCTAAGGGTTTCTCCCTACATGCTTGTGTACTGTGTCTGGTTTTTCTCCTACCCCTAAAACTGAACATTTCTTCTTCATCTTCTCTCAAATACCAAACTTTAATTGGCACCCGGGCCCTCTCTTGGAGAGATAAACGTAGTAACAAGTCTATTGAAATGCTCAATAACCCTGAAATGCTCAATAACTTTATGCACAGTTTTTGCTGCATATGAAGGATTACTTGTGTAGAACATGTAGAAAGACAATACTACTGTTCATTTTTCAACTTTCAAAATTTCATCACATAAACTCACAGAAAGAGGGCGCTGTTTGGGGCATGTCACTTTAGGAACACGGCAGAAAAGCAAAGAAAAAACATAAGACTTCAAACTGGAATTGTGGAAAAATGCTGCAGTTTCCAGCCTTAGTTTTTTAATGGTTTACAACAGGCAACATGTAAAACAAACCTAAACCATCATAGGTTACAAAAGTTTCAGCAAGTTGGAGAAAAGTGTGGAAACTTTTGTGCACAGTTGAATGAGATTTTCCTGTGTTTTCCTAATGTGACATCACCACTTTGCTCATGCATGTAAATTCCCATTAGCATACAAATAAAAAACCTTGATTTTAACCCCCCAAACAACTTCCAAGTAGGGTTTTTATGATTGTAAATTAATGGACTAGTTCCATAGCACAGATTTCATTGATAAAAACACCATTTCAGGGGCCCTGCCGAGATCAGAGACCAGCTTGGAGAATACGAGCCTCTAGCAGCAGTGGCACGCTGTCGGAAGTTGCAGTGGTTTGATCACGTGTGCCGAAGGCAGTCCAGTCTGGCCTATGACATTCTCCGTGGCATGGTGAAAGGTCGGCACTCCGTCGGTCGGCCTCGGCAATCCTGGCTGGCAGATGTAGAACAATGGACTGGGATGACCGCGACGGAATGTCAACAGGCGACTCCTGATCGAGAGGCCTAGAGAAAGCGGTTGCTGCATGCATCTATGCTGCCCCAACGGCCCTGATGGGCTATGGGATATTGATTGATTGAATTGGCATCAGTGATGATGTTGATTTGGTAACTGAAATCAATAGAAATGTGCAAGGAACTGGTTTCAGATGCAAAATAATGTTTGGCTGAGGTACACATTGCAAGGACCAGTGACATCATCAGGCCCGTAACCAGCGAGTTTTGCGGGGGGGATCGAATAGTGCCGTCAGGCACAAGTTTTGAAACAGTAAAATGCCGGCTATACATAACATTGCATACATAACGAAGAATGCATGGATAAGTAGATGACCCCCTTTCAGATATGATCACTGTGTGATATACAACAACATAATACAATAACAACTGGCTATATTGTGCGACGAAAAATTGAATTATTCGAAATATTGAATTTTATTTTGTAGAGCGGAACTCCCTGTTCCGCGGGGGGAGATCGTCCGATCCACCCGATCCCCCCCTGGTTACAGGCCTGGTCATGACAAGAAGCTGGGTTGTCATAAAAATAAGCAATGACGACATAAAGTACACCCAAAGCAATGATGAGTAGACCTTGAGCTCCAGCATAGGTGTGTGGCTCAGGTTAAAGGTAAAAAAATGCTTCCTGAAACTGACATACATCAGTTAAAGTCATAATTGGGTCTTTCCACAGTAAAGGGGGCATTTTGGCAACAGACCATATTTTCCAGGAAATACCTTTGTCTGGTCTCAAAATAAAATAAATAAGTTCGTTGTTCTGAAGCGACAACTTAGGCCCAAAACGGGTTACAAATAGTGTGACAACATGCGTTTCTAAAAACCCTGTGTATAAATTTCCAATATACGCTCGTAACAGGGACGGCCTAAAATGTAACACTGGTGTCCCTCCCTTTTTGGCAGGTAAACTTTTAAGACTTTTTAGTTGTCCAAACTTTATAGTTGATGCCATAAAGGAAAGCGAATTATTGGAGGGACATTCAGAAAATATCCCCATGTACAGTTTGGTTTCTGGTTTACGTCGATAGCTAGACTCGCCATATACGGTAGTCTACATCTCGGTAAAACTCAAGATTCGTTAATCTACATGTATCAAAGCATCTGTCAGCTGCAAGGGGTTGAATTCACTCGTCAGTCCCGCTACCTTAAAGGATCAGGAGCGTGTTCAGATTTGTCTGGAAAATGGATTTCGTTTTAACTAAAGAATCATATAAAATACCTCCCCAAAATACTATCCATGGGGAGAAAACTGGAAATTTGCAATCTGCAATTTGGATGGGAAGTAGAAAGGTTGGTATTATCACTGCACTTATGGAATGGATAAGTTAGTTTACAAAATATTCAATGGTTTTTTTACGACATCCTTGAAAACATACGGATTGAGAGCGCGAAATTTCAGAATGGTAATCAGAAAAATATGACAAATGATATGGTATCAAAATCTCAATACCCATGGGGAAAATGGGGGCCGGTGGGGAGCTGGCTCAAAATGTGATCTGGACACGCTCCTTTAAGCATGCGTTCACCTTGGACATGCTGAATTATCAGCTTGGGCTAGAATTCTCCAGTTCCACGACCAAGTACATGTATAATGAATGTATCACGAGGCGTGCTGCGGACGTGACTGCGGCTCGCAGTTGCTGGTACGGTATAACTTGGATTACTGTCCGCAGAGTCTTGGTACAAGCTTATCTAAACTTCATGTTTGACCAGGTCCGTGAATATACATTTAGGTTTTTTTTGAATTCACCCGATTCTGGCGGAATAAGAGCATGGTCTTGGCAGCTGAACGCATGTTAAAGTATAGACAGGGGTTGAAACATGCATGATCATGCATCAATCGAAAGCTTACGACTTCAAGAAGCTTAAAACAGTACCACTTTCAACTAAAAGTTATTGAGTAAAAGATTTAAAAACAAATCCGTTGTGCGGTTGGACTTTCAACAGCACGCCGTTTATATGATTCAAATAGGCCTGTAAGCGGATATTGGGCGCCTTGTCGATGATATAGGCGCAGGGACACAAATCTATAGTGACCTAACTCAGCGCGCCAGCTCAACATACTCGGCCAGTCGTTTAATCGTTCCATCTCGCACTCTCTTTCTGTAACTCATCGAAAAATAAATCAAAGTTGTCAAAAAAAGATTTGGATGTTGAACTAGATCATGAAGAATCTCTAGACAGCAAAGATAGTTTTCTAGGCTAAAATTCACAAGGGAATCTATGACAAAAGCCGTCGTTGTATGCTCACCAAATTTTCGAACTGTCCTCAATTTTCAACACCCGCGGGCCACGGCAGCAGGAAATTGCCATGCTTCTTTTCCCCTCATCAGAGCAGTGATTCCCCTGCAGGATGTATAATGGGATTACGGAACCCGAACAAACAAAATTGCGGGAGGACAAAAAATAATACTACACCGAAACCGTAGTAGACGGCGCCCGTTAGCGAATTTAGGAATTGTTGATTGAATGATTGGCCGAAAATGATAACCTGCCCGTAATAATGATGTATTCAAGGGAAATCTGTCGACTTCCGAGTGGGTTTAGTTTAAACAGCTGGAACCCCCCCCCCCCCCCCCCCCCCCCCCGTCCACATTTTTTTAGTTGTTCTGTTTATCATGGAGGTGTATGAGTCTACAACACCATGACAACTTGTTTTTCACAAAAAATCGACAGGCTTTTGCTTAAAACGTAAAGCAGTTCCGACCCTCTTCACCCGAATTCTGAAACGCTCGAGGTCACTCGGCTTGTTTATCAACAGGGTTTTGACGTCATCCTGAGAAACATACAAAACGGCCTGTGCAGTATTGAATGGAAAATACACGAAGTTAATGTTTATCATGCCTGTTTTGTCCTTCTAATTCAAAATACAAACGTGAAAAACACTTCATGTAATATGACAACACTCTACTATTACCTGTTTTGTAAAAAAAACGGTGAAATTGTCGCTCACAATGAAGCTCTTTTGAAGTAAATACTGGTGCATTGCGACGGGTGGTTTTGTCACGGAACGAACGGCATTCACAGCGGTCTGTCTACAGCATTGGACGGTTCACTGCGGGGGAAGCTTCGACGTGTTTGAACATTGCCAGGTACAAGTTAGAATGAGCGACTAATTTTTCTCTCTCTTGGTAATAGAAAAGAAAATCTTACTGCTCTTTTTTTTTCATAGTGTCTGGTAAAACATACAACTACGCAACTACATGGCACATCTCTGGCTTTTTGGACCAACAAAATTCTTCAAAAAACACCATCTAACAGAGACGGTTTTCCAAGTTTTTTGCGTGTAAACGTATGGAGCTAACAATCGTGTTGACTTCTCTTTCTCAGGATTGCGTCACGGGGTCACGCGCATATCATGAATACCTAATGAGCGTTTCAGAAATCGCGAAAATCTCATTTTCGCTTGCAATTTATCCACTTAAAACCGACAATTAAAAAATAATAAAAATCCACGTCGGCAAGAGCGATGTTTGGACTATCGAAAAAAGCCCAAATGCTGGATTTTCGTCAAGGGGGATTCTTCCTCTTTAAGGTCTGTCCATTACCAACAACAGTCATTATGTGGCATTGATTCCTTTTACCATAGACTGCCGAAGTGAATACGTCATCTTGTTTTAGTTGCCCATGCAGGCATGGCTCTATTCACTAAAAAATCACTGAAACGTGTCCCTGTGCTTTTTGAATGGTACTTTTTTCCCGACGGCCATGATGTTTAGATCCAATTACCATGGCAACTCATGTCACACTTCGGCGTTTATTATCTGTTTATTAATGTCACGTGACAGTTCCCTTCGCTACGTCACCATTAAATCCGTGCTCGAGTGGGCTGATTTTTGGCGGACTTTGCAGCAATATGGGATATTTTTATTTTTGCCACTCGACTTGGTTGTAGACTCTTTGCCATACCATGACATGGGGCAGTCACATTGTCACCATGCATCATGCACGAGCGAGTAGGCACTTTGTGGATCTATTGTCACATAATTTAAATATGAAAACCTGCCCCCTGTCATGGCCGCCGGTGCAATGGGTCTGTTCCGCGAAGCCTTAAAAATAATAAATTGATTTCAGAAGTCATATTTGTAGGCTTTGGATTGATGTACATGTATAATGATGTTTAAAGTTCTGTCTATTTTAAATTAAAGAGGAAGAATCCCCCTTGACGAAAATCCAGCATTTAGGCTTTTTTTGATAGTCCAAACATCCCTCTTGCCGACGTGGATTTTTATTATTTTTTAATTGTCGGTTTTAAGTGGATAAATTGCAAGCAAAAGTGCGCTTTTCGAAAATGAGATTTTCGCGATTTCTGAAACGCCATTAGGTATTCATGTTATGCGCGTGACCCCGTGACGCAATCCTGAGAAAGAGAAGTCAAAACGATTGTTAGCTCCATACGTTTACACGCAAACAACTTGGAAAACCGTCTCTGTTAGATGGTGTTTTTTTAAGAATTTTGTTGGTCCAAAAAGCCAGATATATGCCCAGTAGCTGCGTGGTTGTATGTTTTACCAGACACTATGAAAAAAAAGAGCAGAAAGATTTTCTTTTCTATTACCAAGAGAGAGAAAAATGAGTCGCTCATTCTAACTTGAAGTGTTTTTCACGTTTGTATTTTGAATTACAAGGACGAAACAGGCATGATAGACATTCACTTCGTGTATTTTTCATTCAATACTGCACAGACCGTTTTGTATGTTTCTCAGGATGACGTCAAAACCCTGTTGATAAACAGACCAAGTGACCTCGAGCGTTTCAGAATTTCGGGTGAAGAGGGTCGGACTGCTTTACGTTTTAAGCAAAAGCCTGTCGATTTTTTTGTGAAAAACAAGTTGTGATGGTGTTGTAGACACATACATGCCTCCATGATAAACAGAAAAACTAAACAAATGTGGACGGGGGGATTCTAGCTGTTTAACTTTAACCAGCCGAGCGTCGTTTGCCAATTTGTAATTAAACACACTGCAGAGACGAAGCGTATATATATATATAGTTATATATATAGGTCCACTGCATGCAGCGGACAGTTGGACGCAAGACCATGTCCGACAGCGTCTAGCCTTTTCCAAGTCTATGGCGTGAGCGACCTCTCGCGATAGGTAGCCAGCGACTAGGCTGCATGGTTACCGGAATATATTGGTCTGCAATCCAAACTTACACTCGCGTGGCTAAATCATAGCCTTGTACTTTCTGTACACGATGTGTTATGTGTTTCTTTATATCTGCGTTGGAAATCCGACGCAATAGACCGATTGCGCGACTGATGTTTACATGTCGTCACGTGACGTATAGTTAGATTATATATTCCACAAGAGACGGTCACCATGAAGTTAAGAAGTGTATACCACCGTTTTGCTTCGAGAGATTTTCCGACAGCGACGGAGCCCTGCATGCGCCGCAGGGGTAGCAGTGTCATGTTTTCGATGAGCAAGAAATGGCCAGTTTCCAAAGCACCCCAAATTTAGAAGCTCGCTTCAGCATAATTTGGTTTCTTTGATTTTTTATAACTACATGTATGTTTTAAAATTTTCCCTACAAGAAGACAGTTTTTTGGGGGCTACTTTTCTGGCAGTAAACAAATTAATATGAACAACACAAAACGCAATATGCCCAGACACCACTAAAGAATTTAAAAGAAGCTTGAGAAAATATTGGACTTTAACTGGCAAGGCAATCACGCAGACGATCCTGCATGAATGAAAGACGGGATCCTGAGGGAGCTGACGATGCTTTGGTGGAATATTTCAAGTAAAAATGTAAGTACGGTGCAATTACAACTTTATTAAGTTTATACAAGCCGTAAATACATATTTTGCAAAGTTTGGAAAATAACTCACACAAGGTAATTTGTTAAGCGACCGATTTACCGTTTGCAAAACAGCCACAAATCACGGTGGATCTCGTTCAGTCTCGTGGTAAATCAGTCTAAACTTTGCCGATCAAAACATGACGGCACGATACTTTGGAGGACGCCATGTTTGTTGATATTTCATACCCACTATAGGTCACGTGACTCAGAGGCGCAATCGGTCTATTACTTGTGCGAAACCCGAGTGGTTATAAATATTCATATCTTACATAACATCAAATCAGAGCTCACTATTTTGGCCCTCGGGTCAAATAGTGCGTGTGACCGGTTTGCAAGCATTTATAAACGTTTGTACGTCGTACATACATGTATGTAGTGTATAGTATGTATCATCACGTAATGTTACAACTGAGGAAATCAACGGTAGTTTGAATTATGCAGCCGACAAATTGCAAATTGACGACTTTCACGAAGACCAGAAGATAGCCCTCACATATTTTCTGTAAATGACGTGTTTGTGAACTTACCAACTGGGTATACGTACGGAAAATCTGCTATTTTGTTGAAACAACACCGTATTGTTCTGTCAAAACAACCGTTAACCAATGAGCTTTTACGTCTCAGTGCTCTCTTTGAAAAATTAGCATAAAGAGCCCGGCCCATAAAACACGTTGAGTACAGAAAGAACAAGGCTATGATTTAGTCTGGTTCCCGGACCAAAACATTCAATCACTAGACTGATTTTAAGGTCCGGCAACCGCTAGTATACATCTTTGTCCGCCATATTAAAACAGGAGGAATTCCTCCTTTTTCCGAAGTTACCCGAATGCACGTCCGGACGTTATCGTTAATCGTCGGGTACGATTCGTCAGTGTTTCGCCGCGTGTTTATTTTACGATGATGCAGACAAGGTTTGATTTTTGATGCCATGTTTTATTTGCCAAATATGGAATAACCCTTTTCAAATTGTTATACTCGTGCCGTAGCACGCAGCGCGCTTTTAAAATTAACGGTTATGCGCTCCTAAAAATAAATGCATGACGTAATGTTTAATAGTGCTATCAGTCGTTGTATGTGGAATATGTGGAGCGGGAACCAGTCTAGGCTATGATTTAGCCTCGCGCGTGTAAGTCTGGATTTAAGACCAAAATATTCCGGTAACCAGCCTAGTCGCTGGCTACAGTTTATCCCGAGAGGTCGCTCACGCCATAGACTTGAACAAGGCTAACCGTTGTCCTTCCGTCCAAATCTATCGTCACTCGGTTGATAAAACAATATTCCATTCATTATTGATATCACTCAACTAGGGCCTATATCGAATGGATACTGCTCACAAAAAAAAAGACTTGAACGAAATGTTCCCAATAGGTCATTTGTTCGTGCTTCTAAATAAGGTTGTATGAGTTCCTGTTATCACTCATCAGATATGCCTTATGCAGAAAACATGAAAAAAAAGACCGAAAACTTTGGGAAAAAAATCTCACTTTTTGTGTGAGTATACTGCAGTAGGCAGTTTACGCATCCCTATTGGCTGAGAGCACGTCACATGGCCAGTCTGAAATAACAGGCATGCAAATTTTCAGCTGATCAGCTGATTTCCTCTTTTTGAAAATTAAAAAAACACTATACACATTTTTATTTTTATTTATTTATTTATTTTTGGCATTCTCCTTTTTTGTTGTAATGACACAGTTACATGCCTAACTTCTCCTAACCCAACACCAGTTAAAATGAAGTACTTTTCATCAAGCCTTACAGTTACATGTATATCAGTCGATAATTTAATTAAAACTTGGGCTCCATGGTCACACTACGGTTCTGTACAAAATTATTAAACTCTTTAAATTAATTCCAAATCTAATCCATGCGGCCATTTGACAACTTTCCTGCCACTCATTAATTATTAATCTGAGCCGCTTTACCATGAATCCAAGGTGTTAAACTTTCATTTCCCACAAGCCGTCTCGTTTTGCAAGTAGCAACTCCCCTGTGGCCGCGCGCTGGGTGTGGGAAGGTGTCTGTGTTAGTACAGTCATCGTCAACTCTCAAGGCCCTTCCAGTCCTTACAAACCCACAAGCGATTTAAAGGTCTCCGTAATTAGCAGATAATGTTTTGAATTGGTTCTCGGAATGGCTACCGAGTAGTCCATGGGCCAGAGGGGCCCACCGTGCACCCCCCCCCCCCCCCCTCCACCCCCCGCCCCCTAGAATTGACGAAACAACATTTTTTTCAAGTAGATTTGCAGATTTCAAGACATGTTAACATGAGATTAACTGGATGTTACATGAACCCTCCAGCCCAAGACTTTTGACGGCCATTTTAGGGTTAGGGGAAATTCAAATATCTATTGTTCCGTCAAAAAAATACAAGTTACCCCTCAAAATGTAGGTCTTGGTGAGTTCTGCACAGTGGTACATGAGTTATGTCTTTTAATTTAGTAAGTAGGTCAACAGAGGTCAAAACGTCAATTGTAAAGGGAGTTGCGCAACATTTGGTAATCCTCGCCATCAAACAAAAATGCACGTGGAAATTAATAAAGTTTTACTATAACATGATATTATTCTGTCTCAAAGTATTTTAAACACCATATAAATACAAGTTAATTTGATTATATTGGTAGAAAGGCTTTCTGCCACAACGTGGGAAATAGGCGGGTCAATATAGCACCAAAAATACCCCAACCTAAACATAAATGCAGGCATGGAAGGGGTGGAGACAATAACTTCTCTAATATAACTGCTGATGTCAGATGTAGCTAATTTTATTGTTCAGTTATGTGTATAACATGATACTGTGACAAGACTGGCTTCACCAGCCACCAAATGAGCCGCTAAGGCAGGGTGCGCCACTCTGCCAGAATTGCCTCCCTGACAACCTGCACTTCTAGGGCTGTTTTTGAGAAGTGGGATTCAAAAGGACTGGTCATCCCATGCAGGTTTAATCAGGACAAAAACCTAATAAGCTTAGCCATCCCGGTTCAGCCCGAAGTCATCCCGGTTCAGCCCGAAGCCATCCCGGCCCAGCCCGAAGTCATCCAGCCCCAGCCCAATGCCCTCCCAGCAAAACCTGAAGTCCAGAAGCCAAGCCTGAAGCCCCAAAGCCCAGCCTGACTCGGAAGCCACCCCAACCCAGCACGAAGCAACCCTGGCCCAGCCAAAAGCTACCCCGGCCCAGCCCAAAGCCCTCAAGCCCAATCGGAAGGCCATCCTGTTCCAGCCTGAAGCCGTAGGATGACTTCGGGCTGGGCCAGGATGGCTTCGGGCTGAACTTACCGGAATGGCTTCGGGCAGAGCTAAGAAGGCTTTGGACAAGGTTGGTAGGGTTCCGGGCTGCACTGGGTTGGGTCAGGGTGCAATGGCTTCAGGGATGGCTTCAGACTGGACTGGGATGGATTCGGGCTGGGCTGGGCTGGGAATGGGATGGCTTCGGGCTGAGACAAGTGGCGTTCGAACCAACAACCCTTCGATAAAGCCCCCGTCACACTTATTCGGAATTAGCAGGAATCAAGCAGAACCAGCCGGAATGACAAATTTTCAAAATTCGTGCCACGTTCGGGCGGGAATTTCAAACTGACCAACATTCTTACAGCTTTGTAAGAATGCCGTTCGAATACTTATAATGCGCTTCGAACCGTGCTGAGAAATGTGCTTATAATGTAACACGGATGTCCCGAGTGTACCAAGAATCCCACCGGAATGGTCCCCGATAGGGTACAAAACGCTGCCGAATCTAGCATTTTCATCAGTCTCAGCCCAGACCATGTTGCTTTGCGGCAGCTAGCTGCGTTTTCATGCGATTCGGTGGTGTTCTGAATTACGTCCGGACTCATTCAAGGGCCAATCGGGACGTTCCGACTGCATTCGAGAAACAGATGTATTCGAGCGGCAATCGAAATATTCAGAAGGCATTCGAAGTGCATTCCAGCTGAACTATTTTAGTATCGAAATAGATTCCGGCAGCAATCGAGATACACTCGAGGTGCATTCTGGCTCATTCAAGGCACATTCGGGACATTCTGGCAGGATTGCCTCGGCTTGCCATTTCGATTTTTCCCTCGAACGCGATCAGAATGTTTCGAATTCTGTTGGAATGCCGTAAGAATAGTTATAATGCAGTCAAAATGCAGTTAGAATACACTTCGAATGCCGTTCGATATTTCTCCTCTTCGAATGCACCTCGAATGTTTTGAGCATGAGCAAAACATTCGGGCCGGCCACAAGAATGGGCCCAAATGTTTGGAATGCACTCGGAATGCAGTCAGAATTTTTAGAATGCACTTCGAATATCCCGGAATACACAAGGAAGTTTTATCCCGACGGCATTCCGGCTCAATCCACCTCTATAGTGTGACTGGGGTATAACGAGCACGGCTGTATAGACTATAGACCACACGTGCTCTCTATGATAAAGGTAATATACAGAATTGGCTTTTGGTTTCATTTTCATAAATGTATTTGAGGATTACAGCTAATTGAGAAACGGTGGGGCCCTCTGGTCCATGGACTATAGGCTTACGTATGCAAAGAGGAATAACCTGATCGGGTATTTTGTTACCATATTCGTCTTAGTCACGTCACCTTGGGTAAGGTTCTCCGCAATAACCTATAGCTGTTACGTAAGATTTTCAAATGATATTAATAATAATAATGGTGGATACTTATATAGCGCACCTCTCTCCGCCCCTGCGGGGGTGCCCCTGGCGCTGTTGCCATTATTACCGCTGCCATCAGGAAATCACCAGAACCATTTCGCTTCAACTATATAGGTGGCTACCTGCATGGCCAAGGCGCACAACCCTATCAGCAGTTAGATTGTAGCATTCCCCCTAACAGCTCCCCATATATCGCTTGGGTTGACGAAGCAATTGAGATTAAGTGTCTTGCTCACAGACACAAACACGTTGGCACGAATGGGGCTCGAACCAACAACCCTTCGATAACGAGCACGGCTGTATAGACCACACGTGCTCTCTATGATAAAGGTAATATACAGAATTGGCTTTTGGTTTCATTTTAATAAATGTATTTGAGGATTACAGCTAATTAAGAATTACAGGCTATAATACATTTAAAATAAAAAGGTAAAGTCATGGATGTTGGAAAAGCAAGTCGTACCGCGTTAATAAGCGGTTCTCATTAACTCTTATTGTGATTCGAAGTTGTTTGTCAACTTCCCTTTCCAATGATGGCTTGTGCACTATAGTCTTGGGAAAATTGCCTGTCTCCGCCCAGAAGTAAATGGAGCGTAGTGAAAGGAAACTGATGTTGGATTATTAGTCCCTGTGCGCGTATAAGCTGCACATGCTCCCCAGGGAGTTGAAAAGGATTAAGAAATGATATTATTGAGCCCGATGACCAGGGGTAATAATGTAAAACTCATTCAGACCATGTGTGAAATGTGCTATACAAAAACGGAACCTTATGAAATAAAACAACGATACGTTAATGTCATATGGTACCATCGGTGGTTAGGTGTTTATCGGTCTATAATTCATGTTGCTGTACTTTTGGTCTAATGAGAATATAATATGGAATCGGTCACTCGTCTAGTCTTGCAAGGTCGGTATCGTCTTAATCACTACAGGTCACTGAACTCTTAAGGTGTCTGGCAACCTTGCATTTTGGTTAATTAGAATGTGGGTGGATGTCTATTCGTAGTGCGTGTCGATTTTCGGTTAGACGTTGGTCTAAATCGTCCGATCAGCGCGACGTTGTTTTGGAGATGCCCCCGCGTGACGTCACACTTCACGTCTGCATCTCACTTCTAAAATTACCGTATTTTATAAAGTTGTATAATTGTCGAATCTCTTGGGCTGTATATCAAATGAACACGTGGCTTCTAAATCAGTATCTTTGGTTTCTTGAGATAACTTCTTTAAATTTCCAAGAAATATAGAAGGCCATATCACTATGAACATCTAACAATGGAAATTGGGCACACACCATTGTTACTAACAATGGGGTCACAATGAACATGTACATGTTTTTGCTCATAGTGTATACTGTATCAAATTGAAATGTACCCTCAAATAAATCGGTATATCTTCTGTTTCTTGAGATAACCTCCCCTTTAAGTTTCCAAGAACAAACATTATGCATGCATATGATCGGCCAACAAGTAACAGACAAAGTCGTATAAGATGCGAATAAGTCGTATACGGAGAAAGAATTCAAATATGACGTGCCGAGGTAAAAGACACGCCGCGTCGCCCCCTCGAGAAAGCACCTGAGATGCGCTGTGGGACTGTGCCGGTCTTTCGGCCAGGTTGACCGCGTCGCTTCGGCACGATCCTCCAGTGACTGATATTACCGTGGGAAATCACAATGTGGCTTAAATTACACCATCTCCAACTCTTCGTGTTCACGGCTCTCTCACCCGGTGTATTGTCCGTACAGACACAGGTGGTTTAGTTTGAGCCAAGCCGACCAATGCGAAAAGGGCAAGGCCTGTTTGTGCGTTTACCGTGGCGTTAGCTTTCAATCTCCGTTGTTTACAACAATGTGTGGATTTTGTTACGCACTCAAAGTGGACGACTTTTATTTAGGGCGTATTCCGAAACGCTGTTCGCGTTAAAGGCAAGGCAGGTCTACGACGTTCTACTTCAGAGCGGTCGTATACAGTTCAAGGAACCACACATTGTGCCTTGCGTAGCTATTGAGACTAGCGCTGTACTCAAACATTCCGTAACGATGGTACTGCGCACTACGTAAACAAGTTAGCATGGGACAAATGGCCAGCGTGCGCATGTACATGAAACAGAAGACGTTGCTTTACTAGTCTGTCGCGATTAGAGCGAGATTTGCGTGTTATACCTTATTTTCGGATAAAGATCTAAACTTTTTGTGCATTCTGGTTTTCCCGTGGCAATATTTCGAAACCCCCGCAGTACAAATCTCGTGATTCGTGGCCACGAATCGGTGGGAAAAACAGTCTCATTAGGCGCACTTTTGGTGTACAATACGCGATAGCTTACTCGGAAAATAAGATTAGGTACTTCAGTAAGCCCCCATCTCCTGTCATTAAGAATCGTATTTTCCTTTCCCTTATAGTGATGTCCCCTAACTTGGCGCACTTCGACAACTCACTGAAAATCCGCTCACCTTATAGCAAAACCCCCTAGCAGAATTAGTTGAAACTTAAACACCTTGTAGTATAATTCATAGGCTCTAAGAAAAAGTAATACTTTAATATTGTGACTCATCAACAAGTACAAAATAACACAAACAATCAGGACAAAACGATGAACACTTTTTTCCCCGAAATCGCCCGGACTGTCCCCTAACGTGGAGCGCGTCGCTGATTGGCTGAAACGGTTTGATGCCTTACTACGATGGCCCACAAAGACCACTTGCACGCACACACTGTGACACTGTACACAACGCCAGTATGCCTGGTTTTATTCACGTGAGATGCCTATTACAGGCTTCCGTGTATGGTGTCATGACAACCTGAAGCAAACGGCGATGCCTTCACATTCCGGTGAATTTCTAGTAACTGAATGATTCTTCTCCGTATTTCAGTTTTAGAATTTATGAAGGTACTTGAGAACTTTATTTCTATCTAATGCCAAGTGCAACAGATTGTTTACTGCGCCAAGAGAGAACGGAAAGTAAAGCCCGCCACGTTAGGGGCCGCGCCACGTTGGGGGACATCAACAATATATGCTACAATCTTGTAATTTCCTTGCCTCTGCAATTCAGTGACTTCAGACAGTTGAGGCTTCTTGACAAATTTTGTACAGGAAGTTTTGCTTCGCTCTTTTATGTTCAAGAAAAATTCACTATAATGTTTTTAAGCAAACTGCGGATTGACACAAGGACATATTGTCATCAGGATTTAAATCTGAGACAATTATATAGCACGCTCGGTCAACAGCCGAACTAACGTGCGAGGCCAAGTGGTTTTGTGTAATCCCCCCATCTGTTTATTCTCGGTGTTGAACGCACCGGGTTGTGCAACTTGGCAAATTATAATGCACGATACGCCGTACCAAACGTTGCACCAGATTGTGCTATGAAAGTTGGACAGTGGTTAAACCCTACGTGCAGAATCTTACACTCGAAACTCTTTCTTTAAGCGGGCCTCCCACTGTGCGATTTTTGCCACGAATTAGCTACGATTGGGTACGATTGGGTACGATTGTGTGTAGAGTCTATAGGCAGTCTCCGATAATCGTACCAATTCGTAGGAAATTCGTGGCAAAAATCGCACAGTGGGGTCATTCCATATGAACTCAACCAGAGGTGCCCAGGTGACCGACTCCAATTTGGTTCAATTTTATTTTGGAGACACCTCTATATGAATAATGAACGCATGCAAAATTTTAGCCTTCTACTCCAAAGGGTTTTTGAGATATGACCCCCAAAAATTGGGGGCCACGCCCCCTTTTTACCCTCGCGAATGCCAAATGTTAATTAGTAGGGGTTTTGGAGGTCAATATCTTCATAACGAATTAGAGACATGAGCTGCAAATTGCTATCCAGGGTAAATAGGGGCCAGACTTTCAGAATCTGCTATCAGAATTGGCCTATCTCTTTTCTTTTTCAAGTTATTGGCCTCTGAAATATGAATTTTTCGTAAGCGGAATCTCATTTTTGACAATTTTCGACTGACAGGTTCACCATGTGGGCAGTTACCCATGGTAATGATTTTGTTCTGCTTGATGGTACATGTCTTGTCTTTATTTGGTCAAAAATTCAACTTGTTTTTTCATCTCCTTCACTGTTTAATAAGCTTATCAAATATAGGCGTTTTTTTTGGCACAAACGCCCCATGTGTCACTTTTCTTTTAGTTTTACTGAGATCATCTGACATGTTTGATGCTGCATTTCTTCCCTGGGATTACAGGATAGGTGCATCTTCAAGAATTGCATCATCTCCCATGGATATTGCATCAGCTTTCATGTATTGCATCATCTTCTATGGGTATTGCATCATATTCTATGGGTATTGCATCATCTTCTATGGGTATTGCATCATCTTCTATGGGTAGTGCATCATCTTATGGGTATTGCATCATCTCCTGATTAAAACAAGAGAAATCTGCTTAACTTATTCATTGAAGCTGCAGCATGGCTTCTGACAAGTGCAAAGTTGGACTTTCCTTAAGCGGGCCTCCCACTGTGCTATTTTTGCCATGAATTTCCTACGAATTGGTAAGATTTGGTACTGTGTATAGAGTCTATACACAATCGTACTAAATCGTCCCAAATCGTAGCTAATCGTTGCAAATTCGTAGCAAACATCGCACAATGGGAGGCCCACTTAATATGCGATTTTTGCTACGAATTTCCAACGATTAGCTACGATTTTGTACGATTGTGTATAGACTCTACACACAATCGTACCCAATCGTAGGAAATTCGTGGCAAAATTCGCTTAAGCGTCATGGAGTTTCTTAGATGTCAATGCCGTCTGCATTACAAAGGCTAAATCCACCTTATAAGGTGCATGATAGCGATGCTAAAAGAGTCAATTCGGCAATACACGAGATTGCCATGGGGAGTTTCGCATTTCCTTGCCACAAGGCAACAAACCCAATCCGGACACGAGGGAAATATGTCTACGTTTTAACTCAGTTAATTCCATAATTTTATCTCATGGAACGGTTAGAGTCTTTAAAATACACGAGATTTTCTGTCACCAAATCACTTTATAAGGTATCATTATGACCTGCATAAACGTGCAGCAATTCTGGAACGCTTAAACGCCTTACATAGGTTTAGAACGCACTAACGTCCAACAAGGTTTAGGACGCACAAAATGTGCAACAATATTCCGAACGCTTAAACGGGCAACAAGGGTTGGAACGCTTAAACGTCCAACAAGGTTTTGAATGCTTAAACGTGCAACAAGGTTTGCCGGAACGCTTAAACGTGCATCAAGGCTTGGAACGCATAAGCGTGTAGCAAGGTTTGGAACGCACAAAAGTGCAACGGGATTTAGAACGCACGTGCAACAAGGTTTCGAACTCATGTAGGTGTGTCCAGTTGGCTTGCATCTTCTCACCCGCTTGGAGCAGACTCATTGCCGACCACTTTCCAACTACACACAACCACTCATGATGCGCGCCAACTCATCGGCTATCGCTTCCAAACCGCTCATGTGTCCATGCCGACCTTCCACGATTTTTTTAGGCTGCGAGAAAAAATCGTGGCGGGTTTTTTAAATTTGCCACGTGTCCCCGACTACACAAGACTGCAGAAGACTGCACAGGACAGTCCCAGACCTTGCCAAAACTACACATGAAAAAGTAAAACTGCTCACGATTTTCGAATAATGGCCAATCGTGACCAGTCTTGAGCAGTTTGGAAGTGGTTTTCTAGCAAATAATCGGCTATGAGACTGAGCCTATAGGAGGAACTTAAGATCTTGCCGACCAACTCCTGAGGAATGCCATTTTGACAAATTTATGTTCGTAAATCACTCTCAAGTCCCTCGGGATTTCGGTGTAAACAGGGTATTACTCTCCCTTAATACACTGTTTACACCGAAATCCCGAGGGACTTGAGAGTGATTTACGAACAAAATTTGTCAAAATGGCATTTCCTCAGGAGTTGGTCGGCAAGATCTTAAGTTCCTCCTATGTTACTTGTCAGAAGGTCGTAAGTTAGTCCTTAACACTCGCAATAAATCGGGGGGAATCGCCATCGCTCGGCACACGTTCCCCGACCGTATGGAACGGTTCAAAACGGTCGGGAAACTTTCTCGGTCGCCCCCTTGACAAAAGCTTCATGAACCACTCACGAGTCTAAGAAATACAGAATTTTACAACTCGTAAGTCGACCCTAACTTGGTCGTGCTTCGGTGTAAACATAGCATAAACTCCAGGGGGAATTACCTTGCGGTTACACGAAGCCAAAAGGCAGCCCGTAATGAATAATTGGCGGCGCTATTAAATAATGAAAATTTATAAGATTCAAACTGATATACCACTGTGCTCATTTTTGCACGCACATTGTACGTATCCCGGAATGCATGTAATATTGTTAAATCACACACAATTCCACTGGTTCGATCGTATCGGATCTCAACTTGGAGATGATTGTTTTTTCCCTCCATATTTGCGTATGTTTCTGACCTCATAATAAGCCCTCACTGTGCAACTTAATAACCGCCGAGGGTATCGATATAGCGCTATATATAGACATTTCTGGCGTATCGTAAATGTTTCGAGATCTTTTTTGACATTATTCCCTTAGGGAAATTGGGCTGCTGAGATTAGCGGACAGATTGTAGTATAGCTACTTATAGAAGGTTCTTCAACACGGCCATAAAGTGCGTCTGTGAATGTTCAGTATACTAAACTCCTCAAAAATAGTTCGGAAAGTCAAGTTTGACTGACGATTTCTCTCTTGTTACTAAATAATTTCCCTTGAATTTGGTATCATTGGAAAGCCCTGTTATTCATTTGTTATGATTAATCAATTGGGGATGTGCAGTATAGCGGAATACAGGGGTCGGTGGAAAGTGAAATGTCACAACATTCACTGCTATTGTCATGCAGTGCATTCCCCTTTTGCTTGGAGGATGGGAATGTGTCAATGCACTTTTTGACAATAGCGATGCATTTTGTGACATTTCACTTTACACCCACACCCGTATTCAGCTGTGCTGCACATCCCCCAATTGCTTAATCATAACAAATGACACATCATCGTAAAGAGGAATAACAGGGCTTTCCAATGATATAAAATTCAAGGAACATTATTTTGCAACAAGAGAGAAATCGTCAGTCAAACTTGACTTTCCGAACCTTTTTTGAGGAGTTTATAAGACATTATATATGTATACAGTATACTATAGGGTTTCTCGTTCAGTTTTAACAAAGTACCTCCCAAGTTCGTTTCAGATGCATTCGTTTTAGCGCAAATTTAAAAGCAGTTTGGGATCATCCTTCAGTTATTCCATTAAATTTGGTTTTTCGATCACGTAATCGGGAAAATTCCGCACTCAAATTTAAAACTACGCGCATTCAAGTTTGAAATACCAGCGAAAATTATTCAAATTCGCCCAAGCCCCGAGCTTGTGCTAAATTGACTAAAGATTCAATGATTTGTATTTAAATGACGCAAATTATAATTTGAATGTCTTAGCGAGCTTATGTGAATGTCTTTAAACGAAATTGAATAACGTGCAAATGAACAAGAACCAGAGAAATTGCGTCCTGATCAAAATCACTTGAATACCTACTTCCACAAACGAAATCGAATGCATTTCTGATGAATTCGAGCGAGAAAACCTATATTATTTTCAAGCAGAGTGCAATTTATGTATTGACACTGGTATAGCCTCGTTATTCAGATGTTTAGCCATTGTATTGCGTCACGCGTCTTTTCATTTACAAATTTTATCACAAAAGAAAGCACTGAGCAGACTCTCGTTTTCGATGACAATTCGAATTTCCTAAATTAATTGTTATGTGGTTGGCCGACCACCGTCTGAAACACGTAAAATATACGCAACGGTTCATTGCGTGGCCCGAAACTTCCCAGCTTCTGTCTTTCAGTTGCTAAAATATTAAATAATTGCATTAGACATAAATTGCCAAGTGGGCTTAGCCTATGGGTCAAAATGCCCATTGCAAAAATACAGTGAAACGGTTGACTGCCAAAATATTAAATAATTGCATTATACATAAATTGCCAAAGTGGGCTTAGCCTATAGGTCAAAATGCCCATTGCAAAAATACAGTGAAACGGTTGACTGCCAAAATATTAAATAATTGCATTATACATAAATTGCCAAAGTGGGCTTAGCCTATGGGTCTAAATGCCCATTGCGAAAACACAGTGAAACGGTTGACTGCCAACCCAATTAACAATGCACAACAAGGTAGTGGAACTGTTTAATAAAAGATCATCATTCTGGCGTAACTGTTATTTGGGTTGATGTATATTTTATGATTCTCTATTTTGGACATTTCAGTTTTATAATACCTAAGTCACAATTAAAGCGGAGGCCGGGCGGCGTGTGCGATTTATCGGCATCGGTCGGCGTGTAGAGGCCGGCGAAAGATCGCGCGATATAGGGCAGTCACAGTCACAATTAAAAGTGCCCCGCACGCTGCCATGACGGAATGGGGTCGATTTATTGGCCCGTTTATCGGCCGGTGTCCGGCAGGCACTCGTCCGATGTCCTGCCGATGTCCTGCCTATGTTCCTGCGATACCCCGGCGAATGTCTGGCCGATTTCCGGCCGGGCGCCGCCAAGTCGGCCGGACGCCGGGCGCCGGGCGGGGCCTGGCCGGCGTCTGAGCGGCGTATGGGCGGCGCCTGGGCGGCGCCTGGCCAATATATGGATTGTCTGGGTTGTCTAAAATTTGACCCGGCGCCCGCCCGATGTGTGCGATGCCCTGCCGGACATCGGCCAGGCATCGACCGATTTATTGCCGATCAGTTTGCGATGCGAAACGCCGCACCAGGTTTTAAGTCCGAGTTAAAAGTAACTCGATGCCCGCCCGATGCCCAAAAATTACCCGGCAGCCGCAAGGAGTCCCGTGGGGCCCCGGCCGAAAATTCCTAGAAATCCGTCGCAAACTACTTGCAAACCCATCGCAAGCTAATTGTTACTGGGGTATAACTCAAGTATTTATACCCAGCACGATATGTGGCAAAGGGACTGCCCCCTAACGCCCCTATACCTCAACACACTCTTCCCTTTTGTTAACGCACCAAACCCACCCAACACCGCCCCACCCCCACCCCCCTCCTTCCCCCAACCACCCTAAAAACTGAAAGGAATTCCTTGGAAATTCCCTGGATGTTTGAGACACAATGGGGGAACAATGGGAGGGGGCATACCCTCTGCCACATATCGTGCTGCATATGCAAGTATTTAGGCAAACCAAGTTGCTATTCTTGACAAGTACGTTTAAAAAACGGTCACATAATATCTCGTCAAATATGCATAGTTAACAGGTCATATAGACCGTATCGAATAGCTGCCATATTGTTGGGCAGTTTCTTTTTTCTGTGAGGACGTGCGTGTTTGCATGCACATTTTGTGCTTACATTGTTTACACATTTAAACAACAAAAGTTGCCCTACAAGGTGGCAGATGGGTCATTCCGCGTCAAATCAACAAATTTTCTGAAAAGTTCCCAGGTGACCCTCTCAGATTTTGATGAAATTTCATAAGAATGATTGAGTGTGGCCCAAATGAACACATACAAAAAAGTAAGATCATACTCCATGTCGTTTTCGAGATACCAGTTGAAATTTGGTCAAGAGGGCCATTTTGTGCTCGTGCGAGTCGCGAAAAGTGATTTTTGTGATATTTTCCGACTTTGAAAGCTCATAGTTCAGTCTTTGTACCAGGTAGATAGCTCAAATTTGGTATTCTAGCTTACTTCTTGGCAAGATTCATGAATCTGCACTCAATTTAACTGTATCTGCTTTATTTTTCTGGTTATGGTCACCCAAAGTAGGCACTTTATTCAGCCAAAAATGTTTTTTGTGATTTTTGGGGCCACCCTGTGCCCACATGAGGGGTCAAATAAATCCTATATTCCCTGGGTATTATCTATGGGTGCATGTCTATACCCATAAGCAATTATAAGCTCACCAATGCATTAATTAAGAAATGGCATGGGCCCAAATTTGGCTCCAGCCAGAAAAAGGTCAAAAAGACCCCTCCCGTCTTGACCCTGGTTGACCCCGGCCCCGCGATCAATTAAATTTTTTTTGAAATTTACACCACTTAAACATATATATTATATCTACTTGTACACTAAATTTCAGCTTTGGCACTCAACTCCTTCATGGTGTGGTGGCAATTTGAGAAATAGACGTTTTTCGCACCTTTTTTCTTGATTTGCAAAAATGCGTATTTGTCAAAATGCGTAATTGTTTATTTATTTGTTAGCTTAAGATGTAAGGAACATTTCCAGAAAGATTTGGGATGGCCACTCTTACAGTTTTTTTAGTTACAATAATTTTAACATTGGCTAGCATGTACATGTAAATACCATGTAAATACCATGTAAATAACATGTAACTGTGTCTGTATGTGTGCTGTACATGGTATTTACATGTTATTTCTAAAAAACAATAATAAAAACAAAAACAAACTTTTTCTGATGAAATTTAGTGTTGAATATACTTTTTTTTTAGCTGCAAAAAATAAATTACACAAGATTTATGTTTAAATAAGCGAAAAACTTATAATATTCAAATTGCCACCACACCATGAAGGAGTTGAGTGCCAAAGCTGAAATTTGGTGTATAAGTAGATATAATATATATGTTTAACTGGTGTAAATTTAAAAAAATGTTTCAATTGATCACGGGGTCAACCGGGGTCAAGACGGGAGGGGTCGTTTTGACCTTTTTGTGGCTGGAGCCAACTTTGGGCCCATGCCATTTCTTAATTAATGCATTGGTGAGCTTATAATTGCTTATGGGTATAGACATGCACCCATAGATACTACCCAGGGAATATAGGATTTATATGACCCCTCATGTGGGCACAGGGTGACCACAACAATCACAAAAAAACATTTTTGGCTGAATAAAGTGCCTACTTTGGGTGACCATAACCAGAAAAATAAAGGAGATACAGTTAAATTGAGTGCAGATTCAAGAATTTTGCCAAGAAGTAAGCTAGAATACCAAATTTGAGCTCTCTACCTGGTACAAAGACTGAATTATGAGCTTTCAAAGTCGGAAAATATCACAAAAATCACTTTTCACGACACGCGCGAGCAGAAAATGGCCCTCTTGACCGAATTTCAACTGGCCATATCTCGAAAACGACATGGAGAATGATCTTACTTTTTTGTATGTGTTCATTCGGGCCACACTCAATCATTCTTATGAAATTTTATCAAAATCTGAGAGGGTCACCTGGGGACCACTGGTTGATTTGACATGGAATGACCCACCTATTCCATACGATCTATTGACCGTATACCAATATAAGCTCGTCTTGTGTACGTCATCTGCGGGTGTATACAGTCTACGAACACAGTATCTGGTATGGTGCCTAATCATTATTGAAACGTAACAAATTGGGTTCTTAGGGAAAACCTGAGGGAGTATACAGCCGTTAGAGTGTCTGCCCGGTGAGTCAGAGGTCTCGGATTCGAATCCCGATAAGGCTCTTACGATTTGTCTCCCACCCTACGTCTTTGCTACGTGAGTGATCTAGATTATCCGACAAGCGACGGAACGTGAAAAACAGGCGACAAGAAGCAGCCTTTATGCTCAAGCCCCATTATGGATGCCTTGCAAACATATTAAACATGAAACAGAATTATCCCCATGCAAAATTGAATAGGCTATATGCTGTGCACTTTGCAGTGAAACGTGACCTATTTTTGCTTTTTAATTTTTGACGAGCAGATGGCGACTGCCGGGTCTGTTTAATGAGGCGTGTCCTCTTCAATTAATGGTTAGTCTTACTGTCCATACATGTATCCATGTGGGTGAATAAAGCCCCAGAACTATAAAATTGTAATGAAATAGTTTTGGACTCGAGGTTAATAGTCAAATCACTGCACTCATTTTTAAGAAAAGTGGAATTCTCCAAAGTCGACCATCGCTATATAGACAGGAATTTTTAATCCAATTACTGCCTCTAATTTACCAATTTTAATAATTTTGCATTTAAAAAACCACATACTTGTGTATAGAGTGCCGAAGTATGTGATCATTCCAAGAACAGGCACGTCGGCTAAAACGTCATTAAAAAAACTTTATATCATTATGGTCCAATTATTTAGTGTATAGAGCAGGGGCAGCGTAACAAAATCTTGATATCAGGTACACGGGGGCCATTTTAGACTTATTTCAAGTCCGAGATCGCGCATACTGAGAAGTATACCTTATACATGATTTGGTAAGATTTGAAATAAGTCTAAAATGGCACAACCTGCCCCCCGTAACTGATATCAAGAATGTTTTCTTACGCTGCCCCCTGTAGAGCTGTAGCACAACTATAGTCTCGGGTTTGTTTCACTATAACATATATAACATGTATCTTAGGGGTTCCTACGTCCAGTTGTAAGACTAAAGCATCTCTGACTCTGAGACCCTTTCCACTAAGTCCTCTTATGCGAAACAAATCACAGACATCGACTAGGAACCTATGCGTTATCAATTAGGCTTCCTGAATCAGTTCTATAGAATACAAGCGGCCGATTGGAAAGGTGCCAGTAACGTAGTGCGTTCCAAATCTCGCTCTGAAGACGAGGATTGGATGGAAAACATAGGTATAGATCCGAAACCTCACCAGAATCCGAAGGTTCCTTAATTTCGATGCCTGCCACAATGCAGTTCGTTCATTAATTCTGTCCAGATTGGACTACTGCAATTCTCTGTTGAATGGTCTGTCACAGAAGAACATATTACGTCTGCAAAAAAATACAAAATAGGTGTGCCAGGCTCACCACTCCTGCGTGAGCTTCGTTGGCTCCTGCAGTTGCTAAACGTATTCAATTTCGCACTCTTGTCTACACATACAAGTCATTGAATAATATATCTCCAGGTTACCTCTCAGCTGTTCTAGGAATTAGGAAGTCTTCATCATATTCACTACGATCTCAAACTAGCACATGTCTTGATATTCCCAGATCACGCACTCAAGCTGGTGATAGGGCTTTTTCCGTCTCTGCTCCTCGCCTTTGGAACAACTTGCCAGCTACAGTCAAGAATTTAACTAACATCACTTCTTTCAGAAAGGCTCTTAAGACCCACCTCTTTCTCTATGATTTGAACGATTCGATATCCCTCATTTCTTTTTATCTCCCTGCGCTTTGCATCCTTCGGTTAAAAGCGCATTATAAATGCCATATTTATTATTTATTATTTATAGTCTGGCTCCTTTCTGGTCAACAGTTTGGATTCTATAGAACTGATTCAGGAGACCCGATTGAACTGTTGCAACACTTAGAACACATCATTGGTAATCTCGAAAATCCGAAATGTTCACAGATTTACACATAACTTACACAATATAAACATGACGGTAGTAAACTTCCCCCGAAATGGTTTTGTCTGAAGTGCTATAGTCTTTGAGAAATGAGCAAAACAATTGTTTTTCGTCTCGCGAGACGTAAATTCACTTCGCCCCAAAACCATTTCGCCCTGCGCCACTTCGCCGTGAACCACTTCTCCCCAAAAGCCACCTTGCCTCAAAACCACTTCGCCCTTACACCACTTCAACCGAATACCACTTCGCTTTAAAAACACTTCGTACACAGGCCGTGGTTCACGGCGAAGTGGTTCGGGGCGAAATGGTTTTGGGGCGAAGTGACCGTAAAGCCTTTTTTTACTGTTTTCTCAAAGGTTAGACAAAGTACGGAGCTGATTTTTGCTCAGGTTGGTTTTAATCATGCATATCTTCAATCACACACAGGCAGATAAAACCATTTGTAACGGTTTACCAATCATGTGTTCTGCCTTTAGACCGCAATGCTTGTAAACCGTGAAGATAGAATTGAATATAGAGTATAGTATGCAAATGTCATAATAATACAGTATAATATTTCTTTTGTATGTCCAGTGCGCATTGAGCTGAATAGGAAATGAATGCACGTGAGATATCAGCCCATATACAGGATCTCTTGCGGAACAAGGGTCATGCAGTGGGAGTTATCCAGCGTAAACCTGCTCGATTGAAACTAAAGCCACAGCCAAGCGGCGCTTTATTAGGACACGTCGGCTGACTTTTGAATTGAGAGCAGCAGTCAAGAGTTCTTCCCCAAGATTCATCTTCAAAAAGAGAAAGGTAAGAATTTCATCCTCCTTAAAGATTTGCAAACAGAAGAAAGAAAAGCTAGTACCTTTTGACTGTCTTGAATTGCTGCATGTCATGACATCTCAAGAAAAGTTTGGGTATATGCCGTACACCCTCTCCACTAATTCTCCCTAATAATAATATGATATGATAATGGCCCAGAAAGTGTAAATTTGGTTAGGAAACCTGATTTTAGCAATGAGAAAATATGAAGTTTTTCTTTGAAAACACTTAGGTTTTTATGTCATGCTCCATAGACTTACGTAGTGCATGGAGTCACAACTGGCGAATGTATGGTAGTTTTTCTAAAGTTTGTCTGACAACCATCTTCAGAATTACCCGAGTATTGGCTCAATTTATCAAAATCAACCCTTCTCTGCGGTAAAAAGGTTACTCAACGTCTAGTCATATACAACCAAACCACGCGAGATGGCTAGTAGTGTTTTTCTAACTGGCAAATCACATCCTTGTTACATCCGTACTTAAATCCATCAGTATGTTATTTCCAGCGATAGTGGCATTCTCTCAACAGTCAAGGGTTCTCAATCTTTCGTGTTTTTGAACTTCAAGGAGATTGAGAACGAAGTGAATTTGCACTCGCAACATTACCGTGATACCTGATGTGAATATAAATGGGTATACATAGTCCATTTCGCAAATACTGCTTGAGTAATCAACTTGGACAAAAATGAAAACTGCATTGTGGGAAGGATAGTGATCAAACAACCTTCCCACAATGCAGTTCAGCCTTGTCAAAGCATTATTGCTAAGAGCATTTGGCAGGCTTGGATCTGCGTGCGGTCATCGTAAAGATATGTTTGAGACTGGGCGAGTTTTAGCGATAAAAAACACCCAAAAGTGATTCGGAAAGTCGGAATGTGAAAAATAATGATAATTTACTGATCCTTCCAAATGCCTCGTTATTCTATCATTTTCCGACAACGGTATACAGAGTTTCAAGAACACAATTGTAATCTTCGGCACTTTATGGTATTCTCATATCAGTTGCGGTTGCGGCATTCACCTGATAAACCGTGTCTTCCATCTGTAATGCTGCTAACGTTTGTCCCATGCACAACTTGTGTACATAGTGCATGGTATCTTGGCACATAGTGCATAGTATTTTGGCACGTAGTGCGTGATACTAATACAATGTATTCATTGATGGATTACTTCTGACATTTTCTAACCTTTTCATACGAATGCGATAGACGAATTTTGCATTGTGAATTATCGGTGAAATTTCGCACAAATTTCGCACAAATTTCGCACAAAATATAACAAATTCAACGTTTTGCGATATCGCTGCGTAAATATCCTGCCCCCGTGGCGACAAAAATTGTCAAATTCACGTTTTTCTATTTTCAACAGAAAGGTCAAATTGAGCAGTTCACAAATAGAGAGGCACTCAAGCATGTCGTGCTCAATTTCGGGTTACCAATAGGTGAAATTGACATTTAGGAATAGTTGTCGTCAGTCACAAACGTTTTAGATGTATACAAAAAGAAACAGAAAGATATCTTCAGTTGATAAGTTTCTTTTGATGCTCAATATAAATGCGCGTTTTGTATTGACAGTATAGGCCCCCTACCGTCATTGGTACTTTACAACCTAAGTGGCCCGTTAACTCCAAGGGGGAAAATTTATTACTGAACAAATAAAAACTACTCTATAACTGATGCATGGATGATTTTGCTGAACCGATGCGAAAGTGCGATCATGGCAAATATTTTATGGCAAAATAGAAAGGGTGACAATTACTTGGTTCTATAGGTGAACAACTACGCATGACGTGTGTCTGTGGGCGTTGCAAAACACAAAACCGAAATCTTTTGACGCGAGGTGCTGACGCCGAAACTGGTTTTGCTCGAAAGAGCAAATTTTTAGAATCATTGCCGCTACAGTTTAGGGTAGGCCTATCCTTTTAACCTTAAAACGAAATTTATAGCCTACATATTCAATACGAACAAACAAAAAGAAGAATTGAATAGCGACAAGGACATGTTTATGCTACTTGCACTCATTTATGGTGAACGAAGCCCTCTACCATAAAATTGGTAATCACATGGTCCCGTTGCTGAATGGCGATTGGTCTGTAGCCAGGAGCACGCTACCGCGCATGGTCCAAATGTCTATATATATACTCTGTTTTGTTTGCTAAAGCGAATTCCCCGTTTTCAACGCAAATTCTCGGCGCGTCCACACTGCATGAAGTGTATAGACCTGAAACGTAATGACGTCACGCAATGTTTACCGCGGTGGGTTATGAGTGAAAAGTGGGGACGAAATCTCTGTATCTCTAGTTTGCGTGCATTGCATGCATAGCGCCTAGCGTATAGTATGCACGTAACTTTGAGAACTTTACTAACCGCTTCGGTGGCAAAAAAGCATCAAAAACAAAGATCGTAAATTTATAAAATAGTTCGCGTCAACTTAGTTGTGCCTGCGTGAGTTTTAAGCCCACGACGGACGCCGTAACTATGGTTTTAACTTTTAAGGCCTCAAAAGGCAGCGAAAATGGCCCTGCAATAATTGTGCAAACTAGCGATGCAGAGATTTCGTCCCCACATTTCACCCATAAAGCACCGCGGTAAACATTGCGTGACGTCATTATGTCATAGGTCTATTGATTGCTTTCCGGTGACGTCACGCCTTCCATCCACCATTTTTGTTGTCATTTTTCATGACGCACGTGGCTCGAGTGATAACCGGCAAAAACAGCAAGAAAGGCGCATTGGTTGCACTTACCTCTGTTGCTTAACCTTGCTTTATGTTGTTGCGCCATGACTGTTGTATCGATAAAGATAAAAACGTATTTCTTCAGGCTAAAAATCGCGATCAAGTAGAAGCACTTTCGTGTTTATTTTTACAAGCAGAGTGCATGCTCAATAATTTGAACGTATCGCAACGCGCGCGTGCGGCATCTTCGAATGAAAATACGCTGGTGAGTATTTTTTACGCGTGTTCATGTGCGTATATTGGCGCGCGCGTGTATGCGCGTGATCGTTGACCATCAAACATTCCCGGATGTTCTACGTCACGGAAAGCAATCAATTGCGACGGAAGCGGCAGGCGACGGAACGTCAACGTCAGCGGCACCGCTATTACATACCGTTGTCGTTTCTGTGGACGTCCACACTAGGGGCGTTCGAGATGCTTATATACACCGTGTAATACCAACTTACACCGGAGCGTTCTTTTAGCCAATACGTGATACACGAGTCTGTCCCGGTGGCAGCCACCACTGCCCGAGCTCGCGGCTTGGTTTCTGGTGTAATGACGTCATCTAGTAACCGCGAGTAGTAAAACATGGCGGACAGTTTGGAATCGCGACGTGAGTATACGAAGAAAAACACAGATTTATGACACAAAATAAAAGGGAATAAGGCTGTAAATACGTTTTGCTTAATCAGTAGATGTCTGTGGGCATTGACAAAGTTTATTGCGGTATACTTTAGGGCAACTGTTTTTGCGTCGCGCCGGCTTCATTTGTCATGATCGTGAGTCAAACGATAACAGCGTTTATAAAGCTCCACCCGGCAACAACCTTTGACATGTGTTCCCAGAAACCCCGTGTCGTTCGTTTTGCATCTTCTGGAAGCTTCCCCCGGTGTAAACCCCGTGTTACCCGGTGTAAGCATCTCGAACGCCCCCACTGTGAACGTCGAAAATTGGACGCGCGCCCAAAATAAAACGGCAGCCAAACGGGAAAATGCTATACTACCCTTCTTCGCGAATGAACCATACGGTTATACTTGTATATACATGTAGTATACTTGTATCTGCCTTATAGTTCACCATTTGTTTGGTCCTTTCGTCGGGATTTGAACTCAAAACTTTTCTCACACCGTGCAGTTTTATTTTCACGCCGTGTTTGGCTATTTCAGTATAAAAGGCAAAGATGGTATACATCAAGTATACTGTATTCATATTTCAAATAATACTCGATGTAATACGTTTGAAATACCTGTTTGACATGTTTATTGTTGTTTCCATTCCATAGGTAGATTTTACAGTTTCGGGGCAACTGGGCAACGTAGGTGCGTAAATCAGGTACACGTGCGTGTTATTTATGCACGTTTCCTATTATACAACGCACTTTGAGGAAATATTTTACCTTAATTTTCGGCTTTTTTATAAACGATTTCGTCTCGTGCATATAATGTAAGGTAATTGTTCTATGTTGTCAGTTTCAGGAATGTGTATATAATGTAAGGTAATTGTTCTATGTGGTCAGTTTCAGGAATGTGTAGATTTAGGGGTTGAAGCTGATGCTGTGCACTCAAATGCTGTTCAATGGTTTACGTTCAAAGAAGTCTATACTTTCCAACTTTAAAGGAGTGTGACCAGATCACTTTTTTTTTACCCATAACTCCCCGGGACTTACCTTATGGGTCATGAGATTTTTATATCATAACATCCGTTATATTTTTCTGATTACGAAACTGAAACTCCCGCGCTTCTAGGCCGCATATTTCCGAGGATATCGTCGAAAATCCACCGATTATTTGTAAACTAATTTTCCAGTATCAACGTTTATCCGCTGAAAGCATACTCGATAGTTTTGTTAAATTTTTTACTGGAAATTGCGAATGTTTTCGGGTTTTTGGGACATGGGAGGTGTGTATGGGAGTTACTTGATAATATTGGTAAGTTACATCGAAAACTATTTTCCAGAAACTCTGGTTACGCTCCTATTGCGCCCAAAGTCAAAGTCCGTGCCCCATACCCGCACGCCGCGCTCATGAATCCCTTTTCATTAATTGGTTATCTTATAACCAGCCTCAAAAACTATCCCGGTTTTAATACAATCTTCAATATAGAGATTTCCACTTCATTTTCACAAACATTTATACCAAATGTCAGACGATTCTTACGTGACCGCGTGCAAACAACCATTGGACACTTTTCATTTGCTGATCAAATAAACACCGGGACTTTTTTCGTTTTAATTTGTGAAATATACATGGACGAACCGAATAATTGGCCTATAATAAATTTATTTCATTTCCCTTTGGGGAGCCACATCTCAGCTAATCTCTAATACATTACGCTTTTTTTGAACATTCACATTATGAAATATTAAAGAGCTCTTGGAACGGTTTCTGAAGCAATTTACTTTATTTGGACAGAAAAAGAAACCCTTTTCAACAAATGTACACAAAGTCATGTGAATGATCATAGGGGATGTAGAAGTAAACTTTTCTCGCTAAAGTTTGTTGTGTTTTTGTTTCTCTGTGGATCACTTTTAGCTGAAACCTAATCACGTCGTGTTAACACGAAATCACCGCGTGCACGCAGTATTTTAGGACGTGGGCACATTGGACATTTTTATGAACTTGTGGCATGGGATTTAAACAGCTGCTGTTATATATCATTACAATGCCGTCTTATATGACCACCCACAGAATGAGTATCAAATAAGGAAGATACTAGGCTAAGATGCTTTAATTTATAGACTCTCAGCCTTACAGAGAGTGCGGTAATTAGACAGCTTGGCGCCCATACGCTAACCCACGTAGGCTGAAACTTGCAACGTAAATTATACAGATTATGCTTCTGTTTGTAGGTCAGGGAAATTTTGTGTGAGTGGATGCTGTTATACAGATCCCTTCTCCCATTCTATAAGGAAAAGTTGAATGCTCTAAAATATCCAGATAAGTGGGATAAGGTTTGCTTCAAGATGTAACAAGGACGCCACAACGTCTCAAACTCATGTGTCTAGTCTTATTGTTTATTCCATGTTTGTTATATTGGCTGGATAAATGATCGCATCATTTTACACTTGAAGACATTACCGATAATCTGTCCTGCACTTCTTATGTACCACATTTCATGTCTACATGACATCAGTCACCACTAAACATAGACTTAAAGCCCCAGTATACATCATTTGCATTTACCCGTATACGTTTACTTTACGTGTCGACAAGTAAACACGGACTAAAAGTGTTGATAGCAATGGTAACAAACACCACATAAGTATGGTGTTTGTTACCATTTGTGGGAGAAAATGCCAACTGAAGGTTTTTTACGATTCATTCACGCACAAAAACCATGCGTAAATTTTTTTCAGGTCTTCTGAAGTATTACTGCATCTATGTGGCTGAAATTTCTACAAAGTACAAGGACGTTTTCTCGAGATAGGCTTTTAATTACGAGTGGAAATAACGTCGTTTTTAACAGTTTACCAATCATTTACTCTATTTTTAAACATCGAGATGCGTGAACATGCATGTTGGCGCCTTGAGCATTCGAACAAGAGGAACCAGGAAGTCGACTATAATCTCCCTTCTCTTGCAGACAGATGTTCTGGGATCTTTTAAAACCAAGGAGAATGTAATTAAACGGCCCTGCAGATAATGTCACATCCATACATGGTCTTATCTATAGCCATTGGCAGTTACAATATTCTGAGACATGAAGACGAGTTCTCAATCGATCGCCTTATTGAACACTTAAAGATTGACCCAAATAAGAAGTATTACGAATCTGCGATCAGTGTGCTTGCTGGCTCAATTTAAAACCATGCACATTCAATCACTGTTTTCTTCTAAAAATGCATCGTCTGCAGGCGAAATAAATCAGAATCATATACATCCACTTTTCCTCGGCAACTTAGATTTAAGTGAGTATGAGATTGAGATGAGTGTGAAAGATACAATGGGCCGTTATGCCGCGTTCACAAGGGCATCTATCGTTCTACACGTACTTATACATTTAATGACGCCATAGCACACCGCGTTTTGTATACCATACAAGTTTACCACACCAAACCGACACCCGAACAGTGTACTGAATTCCTCTCGGGGGAAACGCATACACTTATCTTCTTTTTTAATCGTGTTCCCCGATCAGCTCTTAAATGGCACATGACATGCTAAACAACTTTATGCCAAGTCTTTGCTGCATATGATGAATTACTGGTTTAGAAAGAAATTACTGTTGCTCGTTTTGATGTAAAATCAATAATAGCCTTTTTAAACGTTGAAGATTTCATTGCAGTAAATCACATAAAGAGGGCGATGTTTGGGGTGCACACGTCAGGAAGACACACGGGAAACGTAAAGAAAAAACACAAGACTTCATGAAACATCATGAAACATCATGTAAACCAAACTCAAACAGCCATGGATTACAAGTTTCAGCAAGTTCGAGAAAAAAGTGGAGTCTTGTGTGCAAAGCTGAATGTGATTTTCCTGTGTTTGCCTCTTGTGACATTACAACCTTGCTCATGAATATGCATATTACATTAGCATAACAGCTAAAAACCTTTGCTCTAACCCCCCAAACAAGTTCCAAATGGGATTTTTATGACTGTAACTGAGTATATATAGAGTAGTTTTATAGCATAGATTTCATTGATAAAAATTATGGCCCTTTAATTCGACACTTCTGATTGCAAAGGCAAACTGTGCATGTGCGTTCCAAGGCAAGCCTCGTTGTTAAGACGAGGCTGGAACACAGGTTTGGTACACAGCTTAGGCCTACTGGTTTAGTTTATTACTGTATACCAGCACATTTACACCAATGGTTAAGCGATCTTTTCGTCGTACGAAGCTATATTTTGCTTTATCCTACGAAACTATATTAATTTTGGTCGAATGAATATATAGGCCTGCGTTCACATTAGGACATATCTTCGTCAAATCATAGAAAACACATTGGTGGAACATATCGTTTCCCGCACATTATCTGATTATTTCTGATACTGATAACCGATTCGAAACTTAGCAACCCCGGCAAACTGAGAAAGTTGTCATTTTGTTAAAGTCACATTTTTGTTTCGGGCATCTTTAAAAACTCAAAGTAGGGCACATAATGTCGCTGAATGTGACGTGTGCATGCATACATATATCGACTATGGGTGAGCGGTATCACTCCGGAGCGCGTGTAATCGCATGAAGATACCGCAACACGGACATCGGCCGAGAAGCCCTTCAAAGCACGCCAGCAAAATACGCACTCATCAGTGATACATGTAATTACAAATGCCATCAGTAACAAATTAGCGTACTGAGAATCAAATTATCGGTGGTTATGAGGTTAGATGCCCCATTCACTCAATGCAATATGACAGCTGGAAAAGCCCATATCCGGATCCATATGGATTATGCCAGATTATGTTCGAATTATTACTAGGAAATACATGGTCGTTAGATACAGCCAAATCAATGTCATTCGGAAGGTGGTTTCGGCGAAGTGTGGTGAAACCAAATGCGAATTGAGTTATTGGCACATCTGCGCACGAACGCGTTTATCATACTGATTTAATCCCAATACTTTATTTCCATTACGTGGTTGCGGGTAGGGCCTACTTGTGGTTTTGCTATTTAGCGTTTCAATGAAACGCCTGAAGCATCCTTAAATAGACATCCGCATCGTTGTCCCACTTACGCCTACGCTCGTGTTTTTCAAAGCAAAACAACCCTGTTATGGTCTCAGTATTTTATATTACTTATTTTGCAATTTTTAAAACCCCATTTTCACTTTATATTAAATTCAATTCGTTTTATTTCCACACTCTTCACAAAATAATTAACAAATCAAAACATTATATTCGCTCAATATATAAAAGAAAAGTGAAAGTGCAGAGGAACCTAAAGAAGCCTCGCTTGTTAAATATAGGCCTACTATTGAAGGTATAAAGAGCCAGTTACCACCATTGACATTACACTTTGGCTCTCCATACAAATGAATAAGTTGCAAACTATACCTTGATTTAATACAAAATATACAAAAACAAACAAAACTTATGCCTAAAACCAGCATGGGAATCTTGAGATAACTACCAGTAATACATGCATTGTACATTAATGATAATTAGAAAGTAAAATGGATACATAAGTGCGCTTAAATATTGCAAGGTTTGTACATCTTTTCAATAAATCACTAAGTGAGTTCCATAACTTGGGCCTCTCATATCTGACAGTTTTCTGTGCGAAGGAAGTACGAGTCAACGGAAGATGGAAGTGAAGAGCCTGTCGGGTAAGATAATTATGTACATTACAATTCCGAACGAACATTGAATGACGGAGGAAGGTAATGTTTTTAAAATAGACTGATACATAAGGGACCCAAGCTGATGATAATAAATATCCTTAATTTTCAATGTTTTATGTTGGTAAAATAATGGATCGGTATGAGAATTAAATTCAGAAAAATTAATTGTACGTATAGTGCACGTTTCTGTAGACGAAACAACCTATTAATGTTACTGGATGCAGAATTACCCCAAGCAAGTATTCCATAATTTATATATGACACCACTAAGGTATTATATGAGGAAAATAGGATATATGATGGAACAAAATGTCTGATTCTATAAATCACACCAATATTCCTACTAATAATTGTACATAAATAATCAACATGACTGTTCCAGGTTAACCCAGAATCAATCACTAACCCAATAACCTAATACAGTCAGTTATATCTATGTTAATATTATTAATTGAAATTTCACCGCGTAATTCACTTACAGAGTTGCTGAATAGCATATATCTAGTTTTGTTTAAATTTTTTGAAAGTTTATTGACCCGAAACCAATTTGAGACAGAAGTAAGTATCCGTCATTGGCGTGGCGTTATGGAGCAAAAAACTACCTTAATTGTTGTAATAGGCGTATCATATTTCGTCTTTTGAACATTAGTTGCATTTATATCAGTTTTATTTCGCTATACGAATCTTGCACAAATTCAAGAAATTATGTAAAATTAAAAACATTCCAGGGACTTCACGACAGAATGGTTTTTTAATGAAACCCGAGTAGGCCTACATGACATTTTGTATTCCCATTGATGCACAATGCAATCCAACTACAGTCCGACCAAATAAACTAATTTGGATTCTCAAATATTTACACCAAGTCATATTTACAGTGCTCACGTATACAAAGTTATTTGTCACAATTACTAATTAGCATAGAAATTGATCTAAAACAATGGGGAATTCAAGCTCGATTCAAGGTTCTCGATTTCTCTGTTCACGTTCGGGATCTTCGGCCAAACTGCGCATGCGCACGGGGGTCATTCAGAAGGTTCTAAGCGTCTCACAGAAAGAAGAGTTACTAAAAAGTATGCAGGGATTCTGAATTTCTGAGGGTGTTGTTGCGATAGACAATTTGGAAAGGGGTCATTACTCGTCTCCATAGCAGTAACTGTTGAAAGAAGGAATCAAAAGAATATTTAGTGGAGAGCTGCGAGGGGGCATGCTGTTGCTCTGTCCACACAGCGCAGATGGTAGTTTCATCGGTGCTTCTGTAAAAAGGGTCAAGATTTTCTTGAACATTGGTATAGTTCTGATAATTTTGGTATAGTTCTGATTTAGGTTTGTGTGTGTCCAAAGTCATTTTTTAATAGAATTTGTTACGAAAAGTATCATTATACATGTAGGCCTGTACCCGCATCTATGCGATGTGATTTATTCAAGTTGTTTTGATAATAAACTTCTTCTTTTTTTAAATCTCAAACCTGAATCATAAAGTGCGCGTTGACCTGACGAATTAATTTTAATTTCAATTTCAATTTCAATTTCATAATTTATTGCCATTGTCAGTTTATCCGTATACCAGCACAAATTAACTAGCAATTACCAGCTATGATGGATGGGCCGTTGTACCAGGTTAAGATTTTATTACCAAAACCAACACGCGACGGAAATTTAATCGCGGGAAATGTTCGCACCTTGGTTATTTTCTGTCGCCGGTGCTGTATATGGATAGCGCGTTGCGTGCCCACGACGCTCTCACGGGAACTGCGCAGCGGATGCGAACGGAGATTGCGTATTCTGCGAGCAAACCTTAATGCCGAAATAGCGAGCAGGTACTTTGCACAGGGAAATTGCTCGTGTAATATTAATGCTGATGTATAGCCACGACCCATCGATATAGACTGCAAATAGAGTGGTAATAGTGCTCGGGACTGAGTCATCGAGGTGAATACAGTGTCGTTTGCAGTAATGTCAAATCGAGAATATCGTATCGAAGGGTTTATCCTCTGTAGGACTTGTTAAGCTCACGTGATAGTCAATCCCAATCAGTGAGGAACAACTGCACTACCGTGATTTGAGACTACCAGTTGGCTTTACAGCTCAATTGGTAGGGCGTCTGCACGTTAAGCAGAAGGTCCGTGGTTCGAATCCTGGTGGAGCCAAGTTGTTTTTTTCAATGCATCCGGATTTCCCAAACTCATGGACATTGATTCTGTATCGAATCGAGGAAACACTCACTCAGTGGTTTACAGACACTGTATACCAAAGTATGGAATTGGTCCGCCGAAGATGCTATCCAATTCAAGAAAACGGTGAATGAAGATTTCGTTTAAACTGGGTACACTTTTAAGAGATTTGTTTCATACCCTCATGCATAGACAAGTTTAGTCGACATTATTGGCTCTCGATCTCACGGTTTAACATACTTGTAGTAAATATTGTGTAAAAAGACACGCTGACGAGCTGTGCAAAGCTGCATAAGAGTGTGTTGATTTTTGTATGTCCTGTGGCCCTGGTTAAGGTTCGAATCCTGTCCAGGTCGATATCTGGATTGGGTTTTCAGTACCTGCTTGATCCCGTGCGTTTCCCCCACATGCTTGTTGTGTGGTCCCCCTTCTCTTCCTAAAACTAAATACATGGATTTCTTCCTCATCTTTCAAATACCAGTCTGTAATTGGCGTCGCCGATGCTGTTGGTGTTACATGTGGCAATAACTTGCGCAAATACATGTGCTACTCCAACACGCAAGGAGGGCGCCCTAACGCTACACAGTTCCAAGAGCAGGCTTAATAACAGCCAATCAGTGACCGATGCGTGATTCCCAGCCGATTAGCGCGCCAACATTTATGTATTTTATTGGCTATAAATACGGCAGCTTATCACACGCCGCGCAGTATTATGCCAGTCCTTGCAGTGCTCGGTGTCACGTGATATGTCCGCCTCTACTTGCTGCCGTAAACTCAGCAGGATTTAGTGTTATTTTCATCTGGTTTTCCGAATCAAGCAGAACGGACTTATTGCAAACGGTGAGTTTTGTAGTTCCTTTCCGCCATATTATTGGGATAGCAAACAGTTTGCTTAATTGCAAGCTAGCATTTTGAACAGATGCCGTTGACATTAACTCGTTCGTGCTTTCTATAGAACTGGGTTAGGCATATTCGTAATGTATTTTGCATAATGTAAGACTAGTTAGTTACATTTTATAGAGTAATCGAAGGCCTACACGCAATATATCTGCCATTTAGCATGCAATGTTATATTTGAGGAGAGTTTTTGTCCACTAAGGAGCTGTCACTCTGATTGAAAAACAAATTATATTAAAATTGTATTTAGTTAATTGTTTTTGAAAACTGCAATTTGAGAGACTTTGGCGTGACGTCAGATTCATAATTTGTACAATTTGCCCACTTTGATTTTTCCACATATCTCATTTGGAAACTGTAATTTCAAATTATCAATTTTTGTTAGAAATTTTCACAGTGAATCCCGAGCATATAGTGAAACATCTCATGATCTTCTGTGCCTCAAAATGTGTTGGATCACGAGACGGTGTCTCATAATAATTCGTCGCTGTCACCACGAAGTGACACCCAAGTGAACTTCAGTTACAGTTCGTGAAAACCGCACAGTAGTGGGGGACACAAGTTTTCACGAACTGACATCCAAGTGTGCGCCCGCACTCCGTACACTGCACCCAAAACCATGAATTTTTGTTTCCACGAACTGACACCCAAGAAAACGTTAAATTTATCCGAAAAAAAGCCTTGAAAATGCTTCATACGAATGATATCATCTGAATACTTGTAGAATAATAGTAAAATATTTACCGCAACAATCCCTAATTAGTTAATTTACGATGGGTGTCAGTTCGTGAAAACAAAAATATTGGGTGTCAGTTCGTGAAAACAAAATTACGTGCATTTTGTCAGCACTTAATTTTGTTTTCACAAACTGACACCCAATATTTGTGTTTTCACGAACTGACACCCATCGTAAATTAACTATTTAGGGATTGTTGCGGTAAATATTTTACTATTATTCTACAAGTATTCAGATGATATCATTCGTATCAAGCATTTTCAAGGCTTTTTTTCGGATAAATTTAACGTTTTCTTGGGTGTCAGTTCGTGGAAACAAACATTCATGGTTTTGGGTGCAGTGTACGGAGTGCGCGCGCACACTTGGATGTCAGTTCGTGAAAACTTGTCCCCCACTATACTGTGCGGTTTTCACGAACTGTAACTGAAGTTCACTTGGGTGTCACTTCGTGGTGACAGCGATAGTAGGCCGGTCAAACACACTGTACGGTTCTACTATATATAGACAACGCATGAAAACACGATAACGATGGACAATCTGTTGATGATATTTCACAGGGTTCCACAACAATTTACAGTTTATATTCGGTATCATGAAGAACTAGAGCCTTCTTTTTACAAGAATATTAAATAAAAACCCAAAATTATCACAAATATCAATGAAGTTACCCACTTCACGCTCTTCGAGCTCGGCCGACCGGCGCGGCGCGCGGGTGCTGGTGACCGGTGTTGAAATTGAGAATTTCTCACTGGCAAATCTTGCCCAATCTCAACTATTTAGGGCGCACTTGAAAGCTTATGACACGATCTTTCAATTTCTGCTTGCGCGTTTTAGCGATGGCCGACAGTTTTGGGTCGAAACGAAGCTTTGATAAATGGGTCGAATTTAACGGGAAAATCGGCCGATTTTGTGAAACGTGCAACTTTCAACGAAAAATAGGAACGATTATCTGTCTCCAGGTGAAATGGAAATGAAATCTGCCAGTATTTGCCAGTAGAAATCAAGCCGCAAAATCTGGTATTATTTGCTGAAAATTCGTAAATATTTTTTTACCCCAAAACTCAACTTTTAAGAATAATTTTATTGAAGTGTTTTTCTCTGAACCTGTTGTCATATTGTGTACTGTACCTACTGACAAAATTTCAGCTAAATAGCATCATCAGAACCTGAGATATGACTTGTTGCATATGTAATTAGTTGGACTTAGTCTCCAGAGCACAAATTATTGAAATTGTGTCTTTTAACCCAAATTTGGGCCACTGTTTCACAAGAACTGAAAATTAGTATTATTTGTAACACACTTATATTTTTAATAAAGGCAGCAGACATTCATATGTGAAAATGACACATTACATTGCCTCAGATCACCAAGAATAAGGCATCTGAACTACACACCTTCTTGAAATGTAGGCGATTTGGGCTTAAAAGTTGGCCCCGTTTTTAACTTACGGGCTTTTGTAATGCACTGTATTTAAATAATGAGGTGTGTTACTTGTGATAGAAACACTGATATGTAAAGTTTGGGTGATTTACTTCCAGGAAAAGAGCAAATAAGATATTTAAAGCCTATGAATATAATAGAAAAGTTGGCGTGAAATCACAATTTTTAAGATTTTTGCCATTTATTTGTTGAGTTGTCTATAGGAAATGGTCATTTTTTCAAAACCTTTTTTTGGCCCTAACTTGGGAACCCCTGTACCGATACTAAAAATTCAAAGTGTTTTGTAATCTACTCAACAAGGTCCTTCGGGGGAATTGTAAATTAGATTCAAAGAAGCGCTTTTAATTTGTTCATTGTCCTGCCTAATAATAGTTTAAATGAGTGATGTTTGCCACTATATAGTACTAAAGTGAAAACGTCACGCTTCGCGATGAGGTAGTTTTGTAAAATCAAGGGCCTCATAAGATACTTTGAGTGCGCCTGATCCCCCACCCTCCCCTCCCCTATATCTGTATATACTGCCAAAATATCGGGCACGTTGCGTCAAATGGGGTTAAATTAATTACATGTACCGTCATTATAGCCGTCCAGGGCCATGTCCAGCCACCCCATGCTATTTTTGGCCGTTTTATGACCCAATAATTGTAGTCACAATACCTACTTCCGACCCGGGTATCTTTCTACCTGGGAGCTTCGTATCATACGTCAAATTTTAACCCGGAGAAATACTTAACCAGGTCGTCTACCCTTTTCTCAACGGGATTTCAATGAATTGTGTGCATTATGACTGAAGTTCAATCTTTACTTATAAATAGTTATGGTATTTTAGTTATATTTTTGATACTGAGATTTTTTTTCGGCGCCATCACTGTCTTTTGTAGTGGAGCTGATGCAGCAGAAGCGTAAATTGTGGGGAGAGGGGGGGGGGGGAATCACTGCACATTTTGTATGTGAAACCACCCTTTAAAGGCCTGTAGATGATCTGTTTTTGAGCGATTCTGCGAATAAAACCATTATAAATCAAAAGAAAGACATCAACAAACTCATCCGAAGAAATTTTAGCTTTGTCAAATGTACCACGTTTAAAAAACCCATGAAAATCCATATGCGTTTTCCTGGTCTTGGCGGGGTGTTTCAAATATTCGTTCTCAGTTGATCGGGTACTATGTGGCTTGCGCACAGATATCTATTAACAACAAGATAGGAAACGACAGTGTTATTGAATGGCACATCATCGTAACCGGCTTGGGGCGGTTCCGAACGTGTGCGCGTGCGTAACATTAAATATTTATGTAATTTATGTTTGATCTCATGACGTCAAAATTAACATACCCGGAGAAAAAAAAATTTAAACGACCATCTTGTTTTTGACCAGTGTGGCGCAAATTCCGGGCTTATTATGCTGAAAATATACTTTAAATTTGTAACCATGGAGCTATAAAGGTGATGTAGTTTGAATATTGTATGTAATTGAAGCAATGTCTTGACAGGATAGAATCTGCCACGATATTGCAAGGTTTATTTAAGACAATTTCGACCGTCGTCGCGACGGTATGGACTCGTTACCGCATACTACATAGCGGACGGAGTCCGGGATATGAAGTTCCAAAAACATGGCACAAACTTTATAAGAAAGATTTTCAAATTGTCTACCATGTCCTAATCTCTGGCATTGACGGGTTTAGAAATACCCTACACATCACCAAACTGCTTAATCCGGAGGAAAATGGCAAAAAAGTCACGCTAAATTGTGCACAGAAATACCAATATACGTATACACTGTTCCAAGTTCGTTCATCCTTCTATTGTACGCGTACGCGTGCCAATACAGCGCGCATATGTATGTAAATCAATGTGTAGAAGTGCCAAAAATCATGCAAATTACGGTGCCCAAAATCATGCAAATGAGGTGGCTTGAACCACGCAAATATGGAAATACTTATGCAAATGTGCCCAAAAGTATGTAAATGTGCCCAAAAGTATGTAAATGAGGGTATGCTAATGAGAAGGCGCGGTTATGCTTGTACGGCCTCCGTTTCCTATCTTGTTGTTAATAGATATCTGTGGGCTTGCGTCATGCACTCTGTAGCGCACATCATATACTGCGTGTGCGCGCAATCCATAAAAATGCATCGCACACGCAGTACACAGCGCCCATGCATTTTGGACCGCGTAGATGCGAACCAAAAATAAGTAAATCGTTTGCAAACGATCTAAATAATTTCATCTTTACGGATTATTTTCTGGTAAAATTATATCATTTTGAGCGGAAACCTTTCATTGGGTAGTTGCTATTAATTCAATCTTTAATTTCAGAACTTTTCCCCTGTAAACTCGTCTATTACTTTTTGGGGTCATTGCAAATGATATATACACTGGGCCTTTAATGCCCTGGCCACATCTTTTATTCTCTCAACAGTCATTTTAATATCTGGTAACATCTCACCAAGGATTTTTTTTTCGTCCCAGTGCATTCCAGGGACTCAAGATTTACAACTCTGCTCGACCCACCCGGTCATATAGCCCCATGTACATGTATATACAGTGTTTTAATAAGGGGTTAAAAGTAGGTTTGGCCAAGCTTAAACACACGTTTAAAGCCAGCTATAGGGGTCCTGGGGCCGATTTCACAAAGCGCTAAGATTCGTCATATAGGAAGTGTAACTCGTCTTATCTTGGAACTAATCCTAGGACCGATTTCACAAAACTTAGGATGTGTTCAATTCGTCCTATTTCCCATGGCAACACGGCCCAACTCTTCCTAACTTAAGATCGATGTTTGGGTCGTCTTATCTGTACGAATGCATGGAGTAAATGCAGTGACCGAAGGCACTTATCTTCTGCTTGCCGAACGTGAAGCTAGCCCGGCATACGGCAGTAGCAGGCGGTCATACAGACGGAATTTTTCTTTGCCGTGATAGGCGAAATTCTCTTAAAAATGAGGCGTAATTTAAATCGCAGAAAAGCACTTACCGAAAAAGGTTGAGGCATTTGTATGTCCATCCACGTGAAGCCATAACTTGCTGTAGCCCTAGCTAGGTTTCTCGATGTTTACACGCGTAAAGTACGGATTTATATTTCGGCAAAATATATCCATACAATAAAATTAAAAACCACGAAATATGTATTGTACTAGCTATAGGCCTACTACTGTTGATTGAGCATGCACAGACTGAAAGTTACTTGTGGTGCGCGCGCGCGTGCTAGTACTAGCGCGCGATGCTCCCGAAAAAAAGATACATTTATGAAAATTAAAGTTTTTTCCGTCAAGCATACTGCTCTGCACGTACATAAATACGAGTGTGCCATTTGTACAGCCGAACGATAGGCCTACATGTACATCTAAGTTCAAGTAGGCCTACATCGACTTGAATTAGTTCACGTTAATGTACCTTCCATAACTGCCGACAAAATGCGATACGCCAAGCAGACGACACTACAAAGTCGGCCATTTTGATTTGCAATGTGCGTGCCGTTATCCCGACAACTGTTGTATTCGGTACTGTTAACAAACATGGTACAGCCGTTGATAAATGTATAATAAGCAATTGCGACTCGTCTTGTAAAAGACGGGTTTTGTGAAATCGATCTCAGGACACGTCTTAGCAAAGACCGATCTTACTGATCGAACTCTTCTTAAATCCTAGGATCGATCCTAAGATAAGAGTAGTTTTGTGAAATCGACCCCTGGGCACTGATAATGCCCGAGCCGCCAGGTAAAACTCACCAAAATTAGCTCGTAGTTTTGCCATGTTTTGTATTCACTTAAATTTCCTACACCCACAGTTATCAACACCGCGTTCGTACAACTGCTATAGCTGTGCGTGATGTTGTTTTTGTTCGATCGCGCGCGTTACGCGTAACGCAGGCGTGTTGCCCGCGCACGCATACGACCGGATATAAATGCACAGTTTGCTTTTGGGCGCGTGCAGTTTCTGTGTGCGTGTTCCGTATACGCGCTGACTAGGGCACAAACGCGGGTCAGCCGGCCGGGCATTATTACTGGTCATTATCGCTGGCCATTATCGCTAATTTAGGACTACCCACGTGACGTGCTCCCAACCAATAGGGATGCGTAAACTGTCTAAGGTATTTATGAATGCATAATAGCATTGTCTGTCCCATTCATTGGTCAGTAAAACCACATGTATACACAGTGCCCAGGTCCAAACGACCTTGGCAGACATGCACAATGTGTGTAGGCTGGCTTAATACCACTTGGTTTGGTTTATTTATCTCTGCGACCACAGAGGGGTATGAGAGCCAGTATAAATTACATGACAATAAGTACGTTAATTAATAGGAAAAACATATTTACAAGTAAACAAAATAAGTTAAATGAGGATTAACCAGAGAAGACTGTAGATACAATACAAGTTATTATGGAAACTTGGATAAAATAATCTATATAAATTTTGCAAGATTATACAGTTGATGGGAGCTGGTTATGTTAAAAAGCAAACACAATTTCTCTTTGTTTGGCCTAGTCCAGTAACAATTCCTAATCAAACTCGATCTTTCAGTGGCTAAGTGCAGTGCAAACAAGAACAAACTGGTCTTCACTACACAAAGGACATAAAGTGACATTGTTAGATGAGTCGGATGAAATATAACGGAATTCAGTTCCAGGTAAATTATGAATTTTTTTAAACAGATTTATAGAAAGAACAAAGTATATTATTTACAATATCACTCTGCCAGTTTTGGGTGGCAATATCTTTAAGCCTTCTATCAAAGCACGTATACTTAGTCTACTCTTAAACCAAGCGTTAATAATGTTATTTTCTTCCCACAACATTAAAAAACCAGAGTCATCTAATAAATATTTTATGCAGGTAATCCATTCAGAGTGAACAATATTCTGGTCAGATAATGATCTCATAGGCCTAAGGCGATACATTGTGTTAGAGAGACTGTTACTTAGGACTAGTTACAATACGAATCAATAAATTAAACATACGTAAATGAACAGTGTGATTTAGCTCTAATCTACCCAGCTCTCCGTAAACAATACAGTTAGCAGTACGATAATTAACTCGAATTTGTCAAAGATTTCCTGTGAAAACTCTCAACCTGAGCAATATTTGAGTAGCCCCAGACTTCACATCCATATAAAAAACTGGGGCAACAATTTGGTCAAATAGTTGACACTGAATATCAACTGGTAAATCCAGTCTGGTTGCTTTGCATGGCTTTGAGACTATAAACAAAGCACGTCTGGCTTGGTCCACCTGTTTCTTAACAGCTTTATTAAGAAGACCGTTATAGTTGAATTGACTCCTAAGTAAGTATAGTCGTGAACAAACTCATGCAGAACTACAATGCACACTGCATGGCGTCCTCGTTCATAATAATGTGGTCTCATTTTTCAAAAGAATGTTGTTATTCTGCGATCTTTTACACGGGGAAATAAAAAATTCCGACCCTTTATCTTCTAGACCAGCCCGAAATATCCACGCACGAATATATTCAGCCAGTTTCGTTCAGGCGCCTAGGAGTTTATCTATAACAAACGAAAAAGGGCTTACTCAAATTAGTATAAGATAAGATACGTTTCGGATTATCAGCGAATGTTTAGACCCAGTTATACCTAGTAACTGACGTCATACTGTAGCAGTCTATTGCCCAAAAAATGAAGAAACGGAAAAGAAAGAAAATATTTAAAGAAAATTGCTCAGGATGCAGTATATAGCCCCCATTTACTGTGCCTGGTATGTAGTTTGTCACGTAGGCAGTTTGCCATAGACGATTAGGCGACATAGACTGATGAAAACCCAAACTGACTTTGGCATAGTTTTTTCATCTGCTTGCAACATTTTAATGTATGAATGGACGTTAACGGAACGGAGACCGGAAAGTGATTTTTATGGAACATTAATAATTATTCCATAAAAAGTATACTGTTCCAAGCGCACAAATTAGGTGGTGGTGCAATTCTGTTCAAATGCGCCATTAATTGTATGCGTCCATGGTAACAAATGGTCGCGGTGGATTCCGAGTGGCGTTTAATACATTGTGCATATGTCATGCATATTGCACGATGTTAATATTTTACTATTTCTCGGAAATCTTCCACTTTAACTTGTCAACTTAATCAATTTGCTACGATTTGTAACCCTTATAGCTGAGCTACTGAATTTTGTACATATTACACAACAAACATGTTTACCATTCTAATATCCATTCTGTTATGCACCACATTTAACATATGTATGTAGGAGGTATAACAGATATTTCCGTTTTACCTAGCCCAAGTTGGACGTCGTCTTCATTGCATTACGACTGACGTCCCCAATGTATTATGCGGTACGGAGTCCAACCTTTTACCCAACGTTTTACCCAACATTGGGCAAGAACTATTCTGCATTACACGTTTAAGCAAAATTTCTGACCTACATGGTTGACTTCAGCTGAACATCTCTCAACATTCCCGACAGTATACTTTTATAGTATATATGTCACCATGCACACATTTCAAGTTTCTCGTATAATTTTGTATGTGTGAAGTACTCTATAATAATATTGCAGTCGATCGCAAATTGAGAGTCGGAACCGTAGTTTCTGTCTGGGAGGAATTGGTTACTAGAAACAGAGCCATTTGACCGCCGTTGGGCTGCCTTGAAGCGGCCTGGCAACCCTCCCAGCTAAATTCGTATCTTAAAGGGGCCGTGCACTTGGCTTTAAAATTGTCCGAGTCTTCACCGAAAAGGTATCGGTTTGTCAGTACAAAAAAACAACTCCGAAATTGGTTGGTTGTAAGCATTTCAGAGGAAAATGCCTGCTGTATATAACAGTCAGTATACGCCTATGTGGCATTGCATATGTGATGTAATTGGCCAAATGGCGTTATATTCGCAAAATACCCCACATGTTACAATTAGAATATCCACGTTGTGCTATGTGGTCCTATCTTGTTCCGAATTTCGTCATACCGTTGATTTTGATTGCAGCAATGTTTACATGTAAATCATAACAGTAATCCTTTGCAGTCATAGTTGAATACATAAAAATGGATGTATGAAATAATGAGGAGAGAACCTAATGCCTTTAAAGAGATTATAGCATCATACCTCGGGTGTGTGCACTTTGCAGTTAACTTTGATAGGCCTGGCGTGGAGTGGTCAATCCTTAAGTTATAATGGACGTTTTACGTTGTGAGATATAGACGCAAATGATGCCACTTAAGAAAGTCAGTTTTATGCTAATCCCTGTAATGCGCGCGTTACATTAGGAAATATAGACGCGGAGGATGTCTACTTCAAAATAGTCGATTCTGTGGTATAGACCAGACCTACTATGCACGGTACTCGAAGGTTACGGTCATATAGCCTACTCGGCCAGAAAGTGGGCGGGGCGGGCGAGCATTCTGATCCGTAGAACTTTCTGGTCGTTTGGACACACGTACAAATTGAAGGAGTAAAACTTTAGACGCTGTTTTCCATTTTTTTTTGACAGTATGTAAATTATAATTGTACAAACTCACAGGAAACTGAAAACCAAACAATCGGGATGAGAGAAAATCACATAGACCTCATCGGGATTCGAACCCGAGATCTCTGACAGCCCAGGCAGGCTCTACCAGCAAGGTCAAGTGGCATATACTCCCCCCCAGGTTTTTCTAATTTTCTCTCTGTCCCATGGGCACGCAACTGAGCGAAGTAACGAACGCAATATTTGGTATGGTGTCAGATCACCATGGAAATGCCACAATCACATATCTCGCGGTAAAATAACACTTTGATCTGCGAACCATCGATGTATATTAATATCAAAATACTACTTTTCTCGAAAATGCCAGACAATAATTACTCACTATACAATCAAACAAGGCATTTCATAATACTAGAAGCTGTAATCGGATTTTAAAATCGAATCGCGATTCAGTTTGTAATAGTGTTTCGCGAATAGGATGCCGCAAGCAAATTGGCAGTATCAGCAAACTGTAAAATGCGTTGGGAAAGTGTTTGTTTGGGGCTTATATTACAAGATAAATGTGTAGGCCTACTCGTTTTCTCAGGAGTTCTTCCCAGTAGGCCTAAACCCATGCATCTTTCTAGTCACGTTCGTACCGGCGATATGCGACCCGGAGCTCTTGTGAAATATGGAGATAATTGAAACTAGATTGATAAATGTTCTGGTGTTGCTTCACGCCGCATATCTCGCATTACGCCAGACCAATGCTAAAATTGCGGACCTAGCACCTGCAGGCTATAGTCAAACTGCCCCGTTGCATCATGCACTCTATTTATTCTTGCAGTGACATTTGCAACTTGGCCGTGCGTGTCGAACATATCCAATTATGTAAATAAAGTACATTGCCTAAAGCAAAGGGCTTGGCCAATTTTTAAATATAAAAAACCACACTGCGCACGCGCAAAGACGACCAATTACAGATCAAGATGAAGCGCCCTTTACCTGTCCTTATATTCTCCTGTGTGGAATATGTGGACGGGAACCAGTCTAGTTTGAACACTGTAGCAACACGGTAGATGCAACTGATATATCCTGCAACTGATATATCCCGACGAGGAGATTGTTGCAGTATTTGACAGATACAGATACAGATAGATATACGGTAGAGATACGGTAGACCGCAGTAGACCACGGTATGAACACGGTATTTTGCGGTATGTGGCTACCGCGCTCTACCGATCTACCGCGCTGTTCCGTGTTGCTACCGTGCTGTACCGTGTTCCTACCGCATGTACCGTGAGGCTACCGTGCTCTACCGCGCTCTACCGCATTTGCATCGTGTTGGCGCCGTGTTGACACCGTGTTCTAACGTGTTCTACCGCGTTCTGCCGTGTTGTACCGTGTGGGAACCGTGCCCTATACCGGGGGGACAGTGACTATCGACCCTCGAAACGACCGTCGACGCGATTTTACGCGATTTTCGGGCCGGTAGAGCACGGTATAGCACCGCGTTCTACCGTACTCTACCGTGCGCCACCGTTTTATTTTTCCCCCCGTATGTTGCACCTGTGAAGTAAATAAAGCACATCATGGCGTCGATAACCGTGAAAGGGTTTATTACAGTCACTTTCCCTTTTGGCATTTTCATTCAGCGATAAAACACATCATATGGCTTGTTTTAATGGTCGATTTGAACGGAATAGACCGTAATCACCGTATCGAATAGCCGCCATTTCGTGGGGCACCTTTTGTTACTTAAACCGTTCAACAATGGAAGCACAATATGTGCAACCATGCATGTCCTCAAGGAACAAAGAAACTGCCCCACGAACTGCCCCACGCCCTGAGGGCGTGTTTGTTTCGGACGGATCCAGATTCAGATTTGTGCAGATCCAATTCACGTGACTTGAATTCCTAGTTGAGAGCAGTTTGGTTTTTTTCTGCGCGGTATTTAAAAACTCGGGATCTGGATTCGGATCTGTCGTGAAACAAACACGCCCTAAGTACGTACACAATTTTCCAACACTGAGGCTGCGTTCGGGCGTGTACTCGTGTTAACACGAGCATACTCCTGCGCGCGCGAGCGACAAGATTAACAACACTCGGGTCAGTGAGCGTATGCTCTCGGTACTCCCCAACAAATGGGGAGTGTGCTCTTACTCCTGACAAGTGCCATGTCATTTGTATACGAAGATGGCGGGATATAGGTTGGATTTTTGGTGAATTTGCTCAACGTGTCAACTGAATAACTGAAACAACAGCTCACTGAGGTTTGTTTTACACGGCATCAAAGGTTCTCACGACTTACGGTCTGTATTTTCTTCAAATTCTTGTGAGCAGTGAAACGGCGTTTTTTTGTGTAGTCATGGCAAGAGACGGCCATCTTGACTGATGGTCATTCGCGCATGCGGACTGCGGACTTGCCGTTCGCGTAATGTGACCCGAGTGCAATGCTCACACATTACTCCGGAGTATAGCGAGAACTGCACGCCCGAACGCAGCCTGCAAGTTTCATTCCCCTGTGTTTAGAGACATCGTAACCTGGACGTCACTCGTAATGCAATGAAGACGACGTCCAACCTGCATGGGCTACCTGTTTAGCTAGCAAGCCAATACTATTGTTCATTTTGATACCCCATGAATAAAAGGTGACATTTTTAAACTTTGAAAATTTCTTTACAGAAACTCACAGAAAGAGGGCGCTGTTTGGGGCATGTCACTTTAGGAACACACAACAGAAAAGCAAGACAAAACACAAGACTTTCAACTGGAATTGTGGAAATTGTTTGATGTTTCCAGCTTTAGTTTTTTCAAGGCTTACTACAAGCAATGTAAACAAACCCAAGTTTCAGCAAGTTTGAGAAAATACTAAAATCTTGTGTGCACAGATGAATGCTATTTGTCTGTGTTTTCCTAATGTGACATCACAACCTTGCTCATGAATATGTAAATATTAATTAGCATAAAAATAAAAAACCTTTATTTTAACCCCTTAAACAACTTCAAAGTAGAGTTTTTATGACTGTAAATGAATAAAAGAGCAGTTTTATATAGCATACATGTCATTGATTTAAACAATATATAATTTGAGGCCCTTTAAACGCACTCCCACAACTTTTTTTGGCTTACTGTAAAGGAACGAGGCAACTTTTGTAATGGCCGAAGGTACAAACTAAATTTCTAAAATCGCATTTCAGGTGGGTTGAAATAAATGAATCTTGAAGTTATTTTAGTCACGCCAGCAGGCAAAGCAGGTGCAAATCAGACTTGCACAATCAACGTGCACAAATGTGAATAGAAGATACCTTGGGGCATTTTGGCTTCAAAATCAAAGTTATAGACGGATGTCGTATAGGTGTATGTGGGTGCATTGCTGTACATAGTTCTATAGGCTGTAGTTATTGTTTGCTGTATCCTTGTTAGTTTTGTGCGGAAGGTTGGGGCTATTTGTTTCCACCGCTCAAGGTTTCATGTCGGAAGGAATTCACTGACTTTGTGTCACATTACCTGCTTCTGTATGGCTTTCACCAAGTAGCCCCCACATTCTCTTCCCCCTCCCCCGTTCTCCGCCCCCACACACCCCACTCATTCCACAGTTCTTGTCCCCCACTCCCCTCTTTCCTGCAGTACACCTAATCCCCCGTTGTGTTCACCCTCCAGCCCCAGACCTGCCCTTTGTTTCCCTAATTGGCTTTCCACTCCAACCCATCTTTCTGTCCGTGACTGCTTCTTTGTGTTCCTCCTAACATCGTGTTAAGTGCTGTTTTGGATATCCGCTTTCATTTTGCCTTTGAAGAAAACTCTGCTATGGTCTTAACGCGAGGCCAGTAAATTTACAGTGTAAAGTTACGATGTCTTATCTCGTTAAAAGGCGCAAATTTTCATTAATTTGAATGTTGAATAGGAGGAAAGGATCTCATTTTCATTGATTACGTTATTATAGCAAACAGGATTGATTCCTGTATTGTTGCTATGACCCTGTCTGGTGCATGTAATTAGATTAAGATCTTGAAATATTCAACTTGGCTTTCTTTTGTTTCTTATTGAGGTACAACATGACGTAACAGTGTCCGAGTTCCACACAAAACGAAGCTTGTTGTTCTTAGAGTCGCATGGGAAATTAGAAATCATCTTCTGAGTTGACATGTGCGTGCTTGACACAGTTTTAACTTCATCCCTCGTGAGGAAAATGCTCGCAAAGGGATAATTAGTCCGCACAGACATCGGTCACGAGCTTGTTTGTCATTTCACACAGACTGTCAAGAAAGGTACTTATCTGACATGATACGATGTATTCAGAGATTAAATCAAATAAAGGTTTTTTCCTGATCGCTTTGTGCTGTAGTTTTCTATATATGGCAAGACCGTAGTCTCGTCCACATCTAGCGGGCATTGTCAGTCGTATCAACGGACCTGTCTCCGTGTAATACGCTGGAGGGGCACACTGTGTGCATCACGAGCGCGGAGGATCAGCGATGACAATTTCAACTGTTACATTTTTAATGCTCGTCTGATAAACCCCTTGCAGAATAACTTGGCAAATGCGATCTTTGACACTAGGTATATTAACCAATTCGCCAATAAAATAATGCCTTAAACAAACCAAACCTTGCCGGGACTTTCTTCCTTCCTGCTTTTTCGGTGCTGAGGTAAGCAGCCTTTATGGGAAGGTTAATTGAGGACATTTTTTTAGTAAGAGCCTTAAAATAGCTTAAAATAGGGGAAAAGCTGAATTGTGTAAAATTAGGATCTTAAAATACGTAAAAGGCTGAATATATTGTGTAAAGATAGACCTTATGCGAATGTCTTATAGGGCTAATCTTCCCCAAGAATATATTTGGGGCATAATAATTTATACTTTTATTTGTACGAAATTTAAATGACAAATAATGCCCATAGGCTGGCTGATACACGAAATGGCAGTTTGTGCGACATCTTAACGTATTAATGACGCCATTGCTGTTTCTGCTGTTACGCTATTTGCTCTCACAGCAAAACCAACTTGCCAAGTTTGCCTCATAAATTCACGATATAGGAAGACGTAATATAGACCCTTTCCTTTATGGTCAAATCTATCGATCAACATCTTAGACGCTTGTTTGTCGTCAAAGTTAATCATTTTGAGCGCTCCGAGTATACTATTGGGTGCAGTGAATCGTAACGAAGTGAGTGAGTCCGCGTCTATAAGCAACGAGTCACGCGTGAACAAACAGGCTTTAATTACTCTTTTGATTATTTTCCATTACGCTGCATGCGCAGTCAGGCTTTTCACCATTACCTAAAAATTAATTACATCATGCAGGCGGGTATATGTATATAGGGTGTTATGGCCGATCGGTCTATAGTGCGTCAAACTCAAGTTCATGTGCCAGTACTAGAATGTGGGTTCGATTCCGGGCCGTGACGGGTTGTGGCACTTGTGCTCTTGAGCAAGGCACCTAATCACACTTGTTCCGTCCTTCGGAAGGGATGTAAAGCCCGGCGTTGGTTCAGTGTGTTAGGTTTCGGTAACACACTTTAAAGATCCCAGAGCATTCTTTCGTGAAGAGCAAGGGGAGGGATTCCCCGGTGTCTCTGGCCGTTTCTAATTCAACTTAGAAGTTGATAGTTATTCGAATATCTATGTTAATTGATCCCATTCCTGTAATTGGCGGTCCTTCCGCTGTTGGATGTGGTTAATAAATAAATTAAATCAAATCAAATCAAATAAGAAATTTACAAGACGAATTTTATATATATACATTATAATGAGTTCTAAGAAAAGTTATTATCATTTGGTTTACCCAGCTGCATGTGTGTGTTAAAGTTGATTTATATCCAGATAAATGTGTTTGTATCAATGCTTTGCAAGACATGCACGTCTTCGGTAATGAAGTTAATGGCATGGTAGGATCTTTGCACGGTTGCTTCCAAAAGGAGGCTCTATACATGCAAATGCAATGTTTTTCAAACAACAACCGACTGCGTGCAACAATAGGAGACTTCTGAGACGCTTGGTGGCAGCAAACAAACCGGTCCTTTTATATTGCTACGTCATATTAAGCACGCGCACTTTGGCTTAAACGTGACCTAAACAATGACTTTGGAAAAGTACTGGTTTGTTTCCTGCCACCGATCGTTTCAAAAGTCTCCCATAATAACGACGCCAGGGAGTCATTGTTTCCTGCGTGTATATAGACTGGTTCCCGTCCACATATTCCACACAGGAGAATATAAGGACAGGTAAAGGGCGCTTCATCTTGATCTGTAATTGGTCGTCTTTGCGCGTGCGCATTGTGTTTTTTATATTTAAAAATTGGCCAAGCCCTTTGCTTTAGGCAATGTACTTTATTTACATAATTGGATATGTTCGACACGCACGGCCAAGTTACAAATGTCAATGCAAAATCTGCGCACTTACTAAAAAAATAAAAATAATAATAACCACGTGACGGGCAGAATTCTGCCCGTCATGGCTGCCCTTTACCGATCCCTATATTTTCACAATAAGCGAACCAATCTATAGGGATCGGGAACCAATCTAGCGTGTATAGAGCTTCGCTGTTTGGCCAATAGACTACTAAAGTGTGACGTCAGTTGCCATGGTAATCGGGTCTAAACATTCGCTGGTAATCTGGAACGTCCATTGGTAAAGCGCAGGGAAACAGTTCACTGGTTTTAGTGTAGACCCAAAAACCATTGCAACACACAAAGGGTGACGTTTTCACCTTAGTAGTCTATATGGGCTGCTTTCGAGCGCGGCACCAGGGATCCCTGGTGCTCCATGGTGCTCGCCCGAAAGAGTGTGTTCGCATGTGTGTGACGTACGTTCCCAACACCTAGGAGCACCAGGGCAGGGACGAGTGCTCGAAAGCAGCCCGGGTCGTTCCGTACCGCTTAGCTCGTTTAAAGATAGTATACATGATTGGTAAACTGTTACAAATAGTTTTATCCCCCTGTGTGATTGAAGGTATGCATGATTAAAACCAACCTGAGCAAAAACCAGCTCCGTACTTCGTCTAACTTTTGAGAAAACAGTTTAAAAAGGGTTTGCAGTGGTATTGGGGCGAAGTGGCATTTGGGCGATGTAGTGTTTGAACGAAGTAATTTGGGGCGAAATGGCACTCGGGCGAAGTAGTTTGGGGCGAAATGGCACTTGGGCGAAATGGTTTTGGGGCGAATTGAATTTTCATCTCATGAGACGAAAACTAATTGTTTTACTCATTTCTCAAAGACTATAGCACTTCAGACAACCATTTCAGGGGAAATTGTCTACGGTCATCATGTTTATATTGTGTAAGTTAGGCGTAAATCTGTGAACATTTCTGATTTTCGAGATTACCAATGATGTATACTGCCTTTAAATGAGTTTCGAATAAGCTTTAGTCATTGAACACGCGTGCACTCTTTAAGAGCATTCCCAAAATTAGGGGTCCAAAATTGTTGGTGTTCCAGTTACGTACGACACTCTGCTTCAAAAATCACCCCTCCTGATCACAAATTATCAGTAATGGACTGTGGCCTGTGATCATAGGGGGCAGCGTCATTTTCTTTAATATTTTGTTCTTCGATTCCTGAAAAATATTTAAAACAAAAGACCATAAAAGCTTATAATTTGTTCCATGGTATTGAATAGGAGTTTGGTGTCTCGGGTTACCTACGCCAATGAAAATTGGCTGTAGAATGAGTTTGCATTAACCTTGGTGCCATATTTACACACAAACATTAAATTTAAGTGGCATTTGTTGAAATAAAAATAATTATTATCTACTGGGAAACCACTTTCAATCACTAAAAACACTTGGAAATCTTAAAAAGCATGTCACACTTTTGGACCCTCTAATTTTGGGAATGACCCTTAAAGCCCCCATCACACTTATTCGGAATTAGCAGGAATCAAGCAGAACCAGCCGGAATGAAAAATTTTCAAAATTCGTGCCACATTCGGGCGGGAATTTTAAACTGACCAACATTCTTACAGCTTTGTAAGAATGCCGTTCGAATACTTAGAATGCGCTTCGAACCCGCCTCAATGATTCTTGCACATTCCGGGTGCTTTCGAATGCAGTTTAAATGTAGTTGGAACACAGTAGGGATACCTAGAATGCTGTTAGAATGCATTAAGAATATTAAGAATGCACTTCGAATGCCGTACGAGTGCGGTTCGATTGCTGCCCGAATACCACCCGAAGTCTGGTTGGAAGGTGCCTCGAATGCTGTACGAATTCACCTCAAATGCAGTCAGAACGCTCCCGGAATAGCCGCCGAATATGTTTCGAACGTCTAAGAATTCAAAGAGAATGCAGCTCGAATATTTATAATGTACTTCGAATGTGCTTAGAATGTAACACGAAATGTCCCGAGTGTACCAAGAATGCCACCGGAATGGTCCCCGATAGGGTATATAAAACGCTGCCGAATATAGCATACCATAATTATATGGACCCCCTGGACCATATTGCTTTTCGGCAGCTAGCCGCGTTTTTATGCGATTCGGTGGTGTTCTGAATTACGTCCGGACTCATTCAAGGGCCAATCGGGACGTTCCGACTGCATTCGAGATGTATTCGAGCGGCAATCGAAATATTCAGAAGGCAATCGAAGTGCATTCCAGCTGAACTATTTTAATATCGAAATAGATTCCGGCAGCAATCGAGATGCACTCGAGGTGCATTCCGGCTCATTCGAGGCACATTCAGAACATTCTGGCAGGATTGCCATGGCTTGCCATTTCGATTTTTCCCTCGAACGCGATCAGAATGTTTCGAATTCTGTTGGAATGCCGTAAGAATATTTAGAATGCAGTCAGAATGCAGTTATAGAATACACTTCGAATGCCGTTCGATATTTCTCCTCTTCGAATGCACCTCGAATGTTTTGAGCATGAGCAAAACATTCGGGCCGGCCACAAGAATGGGCCCAAATGTTTGGAATGCACTCAGAATGCAGTCAGAATTTTTAGAATGCACTTTGAATATCCCGGAATATACGAAAAATGTTTATTCAGACGGCATTCCGGCTCATTCCGCCTCTAGTGTGACTGGGGTATAAGAGAGCTTGAGGAACCAGTCGGTTTGTAGCTCTGTAGAAATTACAAAAAGCGTACACGTAAGCAAATAGTGACGTCATTAGTATGTCTTGACCTTATCCACTTCGTAAGTACGACGTCACAGCAACATTGCCCACGCTTCAAATCTAGCGAACGCCGCATTGCATTTCATGGAATATGACATTGCTCCACTATTCACCCTTTGGCCACCTCATCACTTTTTCTATCAATTTGAATATCACGTGTGGACACCTTGTCCACCTGTTTGCGAGATCGTGTTTTCTTAAATCATCAATCTTGTTTTCCATTTTATGGATTAACGTTGCTCCAGTATACTCCCACTGTTCACCCTTTGGCCACTTAGCACTTTTTCTGTGAATCTGAATATGCACGCGTGAACACCTTGTCCATCTGTTTGCGAGATCGTGATTTCCACAAGCGATCTCGTTTTCGTTTTCATTAATAAGTAACCGAGATTCTTTGAAGTGACCGCTATGTCCTGAATAGTAACCCAAACCACTGCTAACGTAGCCAGTAGAACGTGTTAAGGGTGCGCAGGTGGTCAGCTCGTTACGTCACTCCTACGGTCATTTGCACCTTACAGTGTCCCCTTATGAAATGGGCCATTTGGAAACAGATGACCGTGTTATGATTCCCCAAGCCTCGCCGCCATAGCTGTGTTAACCACTGCAGAATATGAGGGAGGTGACATTTATGTTGGGTTTCCGAGCCGTTTCTGCCGAAGCGCATCTGATCCGCTTCAGTTTTTGTTTTTGCCGCTTAATACTACACGTATTATATTTCTTCTTTTTTTCTAATTATATTTTTAAAAATATATTTGTCGACTTTGTTTGGGGGACATTTTGCTGGTCAGATTTCAGTAAAAAGGGAAACGTTACAGCAGTTAAGTAAGGTTGTTTTTGTCCTTACCCGACGTAATTATTAACACCGTATACTCGGTGCTTCCCCGAGACACTATGACAAACTTCATAGCGTGCTCGGGTGGGACTCGAACCCACGACCTCCTGCATACAAGGCAGACGTCTTAACCACTCGACCACCGATATAGCCGGTGTCAGCTCGGGAAAGCACTGAGTATACAGTGTTAATAATTACGTCGGGTAAGGGCAAAAACAACCTTACTTAACATTCAATTTCTCAGACGCAAGTCTGAATCCATTTCTGACTAATTGCAATCCCCGTTGCAAAATGATTCGAGCCGGCCATTCAACACCTGCTAGCTCGGTGGTCGAGTGGTTAAGACGTCTGCCTTGTATGCAGGAGGTCGTGGGTTCGAGTCCCACCGATCCGAGCACGCTATAAAGTTTTTCATAGTGTCTCGGGAAAGCACTGAGTATACAGTGTTAATAATTACGTCGGGTAAGGGCAAAAACAACCTTACTTAACATCCAATTTCCCTGATGCAAGTCTAAATCAGTTACAGCAGTTGTTTTACCCACTGTCCAAATGGTGTAGAAAACATAATTTCTTTAGGTGCATAAATCGATGCACATCGAAACTGGGCCTCAAAGTTCTGCAAAGAAAACAAAACAGTTATTAAACAAACGAAAACATAAAAATTGTTTTAAAATGAAAGAAGATAACGATCTCGAACATTAACAGCAGTCATACCCCGCAAGACGAAATAGATTTACCGAGAAGGATGTCTGGGGGCTGTGAAGCGCATAATACCACTTTATACCGGCTGGAAAAGGCGGATTGGAGTTATCCCAATTTAATTGGAGATGACTGTACCCCTGGGCAATCATAAATCCATGCTCTCTTTAAATACACCTGTCCCACGAGATTTTCATTATAAGACTCTAGGCCCGGGCGATTTGGATTTAAGATCCACTCACTTGAGAGAGCGCGACGCGTTACCAAATTGCTAGATCAAGCACACATAATGACAGCCGGTCATCTGTTGAATTCGATGAATCTGCGTCTGCCATCGGCAAAATGATACGATCCATTCCATTAAGGGATTTTTAGCACTTGAAATATTTTTTAGGAAACCTGAGAGCCTTGTAACTCGGCTGGTAGAGCATAATCCTTGAAGTCTTAGTCTAATGGTATCAGGTTCAAACTCCAATCGCACAACCCGTATTTAGATATGTCATTTTGTGTCCTCGCTCGGTTAATTTGTGCCTCCGTGCAACACCAAGGTAAAGGTTATATGTTCTTCGGTAAACCTGAGCCAGTGTATACCACTCGATTAATATACAGTACCGGCCAAAGGTTTGAGTACACTTGTTGAAAACTATGTATTTGCAATTTGTCTGTAAGATTGACCCTCATTTCGTAGAGTAATCACAGCTTGCCCTTTTCTTTACTCAACTGGGGTCCTTTTGCCATTTTACAACAGTTGTGTATGCAAGAAATGCAAATATAGACTAAATAGCTATCTGATAGTGGTCAAGAACTGACTGGTGCCAATACTGTGCATTCAGCTAGTACAGAGTGATTTTGGTCACGCTCCAGGGACCTCAGAAAATCAGAGAACAGTCAGAACACATGCAAAAGAACAATTACACATAATCTGTTACATAATACAATATTGTATTCATTGTATACTTCTTAAAACTTGTGTGACCTTTAGAGGCTACTTTTTTTTATATGAAGCCAGAGGTGGCTATTTTGAGGAATGAAAGATAAAGAGACATTTCTGAAGTTTCAAGGACATTTCTATGACATGCATTGAATATATTGGTTGCATAATGTGTTTTTTGTACTGGGCATAACATGCTGTAAAGTGTTACTAAACATAGTTTTCAACAGGTGTACTCAAACTTTTGGCCGGTACTGTATGCATGTAGCTCAAGGCATCTGTCTACACTCTCAGAACGCTGGTTAAAATATCACTGGTTAAAAATCAGTTGGTTAAAAATCTCCCAATGTTGGTTAAATTCTCTGAGTTGGGTAAATATTTCTTTAACCAGGGGTTGGTTAAGAAATATACTGCTTTCTGGTTGGGTAAACTGCGGGTTGTGTAAAATATAAGATCAGAGGGCTGTATTTTAACCAACTATGGTTATAATTCATACCCCCCACAAAGCAAAAGTTGGTTAAACAATTCGCCCAACCATGTCACGTGGTGTCCAGTGAAAGCTACCATTGGTTAGTGACTCGATTGTCTGCAGAATAGCAGCATCGGCAAAATCCCCACGCGCGTTCGTTTCGTGTGTGTGTGCCTTGTACGTGTAAAACTACTACACAAACGTATACAGGACTGTGTCATGGCGGATGTGTTGACGGCAAATTTGCAAAATGTAGTCGTGTTTCCGAGCCGAAACAACTAATTTAAGGTAAGTTCTGCCTCGTTAATTGTCTGGTCTGATCGGTGAATGGTGGGGAGACATTTTAGTGGTTGCTAGCGGTCGGTTTTGGAAACCTTTCTCGAAGATTTAAGCCGAAAGTGTAATTTTGTACCCGTACGGGTTGTCACGAGTATAACGTTACTTCACGTTGTAGGCCGTGTGCACGTGCAGCGAGTGCGGGCCGCGCTGCACAAACTACATCATACATTTGTACACCATACTCGCTACGCACGGCCTATATACATGTACGTGTAACTTTTCCCCACCACTCCCGCCGGGCTGCCCCACCTAAGAGGTAGGGTTGTCACTTTTCGAATGACAATTCTCCACCCGTGGGGCAAAATTTGGGTTACAAACTCCCCACCCATGGGGCAAAAGATGCACGTTTTGCTCCCTGTGCGCTGACAATTTGATTTCCATGCGTTTAAGTCCCACCCTGGGGCACGGAAATAGTCGGACCAAATCCCCACCTATAAGGGGTGGGGTAGCGCGGGGGAGGGGTGGGGGCAGTGATAGGTGCAATATTAATAATAATAATGAATATTTGTAATGCGCCGGTATCCATCAGAAAGATTATCAGATGCTATTAGTTTAATAGTAGTATGAATGGATGGGTCACATAGGCCTATACCGCCTTTGGATCTTACTAATAGTTAATAGTCCTTGTTTCATTTTGTTTATCCACACAGGAGGGGCTGATCGGATCGGATTTGGCATCTTGGCAGCAACTGTTACTCAACAACAACTATGACAGCAGAAGCCAAGGCGGCATAACCACTCATTGTGCACATCACAGTTGGTCTGACTAGGCTACTGCTAAGCAAGGCTTCGGCGTGAACCACGTCTTCTTGATCAAAGCTGCATTTTGACCACTTTTTCGACACAACTACAGGTTGAGTAAAAAAAAACTATACACTTTTAAAATTACTTGTTGTGTTTCAGTGTATCATTATTTATTTGGGATGTTTTGACAACCTGTATTTTGGATAAGTTCTGCTGTGTTATTTGGTAGCAGTTTAATTAAATTATGTTTCATGCATGACCGCACATGAGGCAAATAAGGGTGTCGGGTGGAACACGACTTGCGCCAATTCAGTATGGCTAGGAAAAAGAAAAGGATTTGAACCAGTGCAGAGCTGCCATCCGTCCCGAATTTTTGGTCTCTTTTTTGTTCAATTCTGATGTTGGCGCAAGTCGTGTAACGTTCCACCTGACACCCTTATTTGCCTCATGTGCGGTCATGCATGAAACATAATTTAAAGGACACAGGAGAACCTATACAAAATACATGTCAGAACATCTCATATAAATATTGGTACACTAAAACACAAAAAGTAATTTTAAAAGTGTACATATAGTTTTTTTTACTCGCACTGTAGAACGAACTTGCCATTTTAATTGCAACTCGGAAATGTTGCAAGTGTTATTTCCTAATCTGAATTTAAACTTTCTTTGGCTGTGTAAACCACAAAAATAAAAGTACGCTCTTCTCTGACTTCATATAGTGCAGCTGAGCTAAACGTCACACAAGCATTCTCGAACTCATTGTTAACACAGTGTGATGTGAAACATTTAAAGATGAAAATGTTTGAAGGAAGCCAAACACTTTCATTTAGAAAATACCAGTATATATTTGGCCTACACCTGCTGCTAAAGTATATAGGGATGTACATCAAATATCACAAAATAAATAAAATACATAAATTGTAGAACTGTCAAGTCCATCGTGTGGTGTTTGCCTTTATTTAGTGTCCTTTATACCCAAATATATTTTTTTTAAACTTTTAACATAATAAATTAACCAACTGTTGGTAAAATATTGCCCAATTACTGTGAACAGCATTTCAGTAAAATGCCCAACCATTCGGGTATAACCAACTGCATGGTTAAAATTTGCCCAACTCGGCATTAACCAACAGATTGGTTAAAATAAAATTAACCAATAATTGGTTAAAAAGTTTAACCAACCACGTATTAAAATTTAACCAACCTGGGTTGGTTAAGGTTTTAACCAACTGTTGGGATGTTCACCTGGTAATACATGGTTGGTTAAAATTTTAACCAAGTTGGTTAAAATTTTTAACAACGTTCTGAGAGTGTAGTTCGCTAGATATATTGGATTTAATACACCCTTTGCGCTGGCGGCCATGAGAGGGGTAGGTTAGTGGGTATGAAGCGGGACTCCCAATCAGAGGTTGTGGGTTCAAGCCCCACTTCGACCAACGTGTCTGTGTCCCTGGGCAAGGCACTTAATCCCAGTTTTCCCAAGCGATATTTTGGAAGCTGTTAAGGGGAATGCCACTGCTGATAGGGTTGAGCGCCTGGCCAGCAGCCACCTAGTTGAAGCGAAATGGTTCTGGTGATTTCCTGATGGCAACGGTAATAATGGCAACAGCGCCAGGAGCACCCCGCAGGGTGGACATGAGCGCTATATAAGTATCCACCATTATCATTATTATTACGTGTATGTAGATTGGGTTTGCAGTCCCTACTTGACCGCGTGGGTTTTCCCCTGGGGCATTTCTCTGGGGGTTTTCCTCCCACTTCTAAAACTGCAACTCCTTCTTCGTCATCTCAAGTTGATAATATAGTATAGTTAAAGCTAAAACCGTATAGTTGATGGCATAAAGGGCCTTAGTTGCCGAAGATGCCATAAAATCAACAACAACAACATTATTATTATTCAGGTGTTCATATTTAACAATAGATCCACAAAGTGCCTACTCGTGACGCACGGTGACAGGGTGAATGCCCCTGTCATGGCCGCCCGTGCAAAGGGTCTATTGCCGATGAAAACCATAATGGGATTTTTCTCTTATCCCGTAGTTTATCTCTCATCTCAATTACAGTCATGAAAACTCAAATCGACAGCTAGTTTGATGCTGTTAATCCAGGGTTTATCAACAGTTCTTCTTTAGATATGTAAATACACAGGGGCAGATTCAGAAGGGCGGGTTTTGGGGGTAAAAACCCCACCGCTTTGACACCAGCAGCAAATACTGCAATGTATATTGCATAATGTTTCGTCTGTAGATGATAAAATTACCTTTAATGTTCCGAAAGTAACATACATAACACAAAGATGGCAAAATGGCTTTCTTTCCACATGTATTTGAAATTAAAATGAACAGCTGCAATATCGTTTTAGAATAATATTTTATAGCCCAAACCTTATAGCCTATAAACCCTATATGAAGTGAGCATTTGACGACCCTTAAACGAGTAATCCCGTATAGGCGTGGAACATCTTAATGCATCGCTTAACGGATTACTAACGTCCGCTCCATATCCGACGATCGATTTGTTATTCACTCCTGGCTGCCGGGGTTTATAAAAGGCCAGGGGTCCAAAATGTTTGGTGTCCTAACTACGTACGACACTCTCTGCTTCAAAAATCACCACTTATGACCACAAATTCTCAGTAATGGACTGTGGCCTGTGATTATGGGGCAGCATCATTTTCTTCAATATTTTGTTTTCTGATTCCTGAAAAATATTCTAAACAAAAGACCATAAAGGCTTATAATTTGTTCCATGGTATTGGATAGGAGTTTGGTGTCCCGGGTTACCTACTTGGCTGTAGAATGAGTTTGAATCAACCTTGGTGCCATATCTACACACAAACATTAAATTTGAGTGGCATTTGTTCAAATAAAAATAGTTATTTTCTACTGGGAAACCACTTTCAATCATTAAAAACACTTGGAAATCTTAGAAAGCATGTCACACTTTTGGACCCCTAATTTTGGGAATTACCATGTGTATTGCTGACTGCGGTTTATGTACACCCTCACGCGAGGGACGGAAATCAGGAGACAAATGCCTTTCCTTAGTCGATACAACAATTTAAAACTAAAGTGAACCTGTATGTTTACCTGCTACTGATGTTAATGCACACACCCAGTTTATCACATGTTGAAATTGACTTTACAGTTTTATGCAGAGGTTGGTTTAATGCGTGAGGGATGGACAATCAATAACAATCGACAAAAACTACAATTTCTTACATGTATTTTCATATATTTCTTGAAAACGTGATAGCACAGTGTGACTAGGAAAATTTATTTTGTTAATTATTGTAATATGATTGTAAAATATGGACATTTCTTTACTGTTCGAGGTATTATTTTGATTGATTTAAGAAATGTCGAAATTTCCATTTAGTGTTTACCAGTTTTGGATCACGCTCATGAGAGGTTTTTGTGCCCTACCCGGTGTAATCTGACCAGTACTGCACACTCAGTGCCTCCCCGAGACACTGAGGTTTTTCTCGTAGTGTATCAAGGAGACACTGAGTGTGCGGTGCTGGTCAGATTATATGTGCCTGGCGGGATGTGCCTTTTTTAGGACTTACGGGTGGGGAAAAATCTTACGAGCTTCCATAGAAAACTATGCAAAGAAAGCGTTTAAGGTGTATTCCTGATCGTGAGAATCCCCACACTGTAAAAACAAAAATTATTTTTGTAGGCAATGGTGTAAGCTCAAAAAGACTTAAGTAAAACAGCATTGACCATAATTTACCGCAGAATCATATTGTAAAGCGCACGGTGATCCCGCAGGACAGATATATGCGCTATATAAGATGTCACCATTATCATCATTATGATTAAATCAGTCCACTTCCTAAAATTATACACTAAACGAAAATGATATATGCGTGCTTTTAGATACGCTGTGCTGACCTCGCGGTGTTGCAGTTATCATATCCTGATAGCATATCCTGAATTGGTATATACGGTGACAGTAAAGACCTTATCATGATGATGACCATATTTTGATGATGTTCTCCAATGTGTAGTTTCCTGCCGCGCAACTTGATTCCGGCCCAATCACTGACCGTCCGATGGTCAAAACGGGTCATCATCCCGATAATTAGACAGCTCGTATAACCTTGCTCATCTTGCTCTCCCTGGTTCGAATGCTAGACCCTGGATTGGGTTTGCAGTCCCTATAACTTGACCGCGTGGGGTTTCCCCCAGGAGATTTATCTGGAGGTTTTCCTCCACTTCTAAAACTGCATCTCCTTCTTCATCATCTCAAGAAATGAAGCTGTGAGGGTTGACGAGTACTTCAATTCGGAAACTCTATTACTTCGGAAACTCTATTAGCTAAACCGTGTAGTTGATGGCATAAAGGGCCTTGTCCAATTAATAATGTCCAATTCTTATATAGCGCAATTCACAGTCTTACATTATAATTATTACCCCTGGTCATTGGGCTCAGTAATATCATTCCTTAATCCTTCTCAACTCCTTGGGGAGTATGCAGTCCCATGCAGCTTACGCGCACAGAGACTAATCAAACACATCAGCTTTCACTACCCTCACAGGTACCAATTTCCTCCGGGTGGAGAGAGGCAATTCATGGCAAAGTGCCTTGCCCAAGAGCACACGCACCATGGACGAGCCCACAACCTGTGGATTTACCACAGTCTTGGGCTTAGCACCCTACACCACTCGGCCATGATGCCCCATGTAATGTACTTATACAACCACTACCTTACTCTCCGGTTTACTTCGTATTGGGTGAGGGAATCAGGTTGGCGTAGTGATATTTTCCTCGCCATCCACCTCTGTGGCGGCGTGGCCCTGGTTCGAATCCCGTCTGGATCAGTATGTGGATTATGTTCTCAGTCCCTGCTTGATTCCGTGGGCTTTCTCCCACACGTTCCTGTGATGGGTTTTCTTCCCACCTCTAAAACTTTCTTTTTGTTCTGTCGCACTTCGTGTGCAGGGCAAGAACGCAAGTCGCTAAAGGGATTATAAGAAAGAAGAGTTGTACTTTGTGGGAGCAATCGTTTTGCTTTGCTTTGCCTTGCCAAGACAAACTACGTATTACTAACCGCGTTAAGATGACAATGACGTCATCAAGGTGTAGCAGGAAGTGTGCCACAATGACATGTGTGGTTTTACGAATAGTTAAACAATAAAATCGGATTCTGATTTGGACTGTATTAAAACCTATATAAAGGCTTTAACAAGTCTTTCAATTGTTACATTTAATGAAGACATTGTACATAAAAGATAAAACTGCATGTCGTGTGGTTCGCATTTGTTCTTCTTTGCAAACATGCACCTTTTAAAAGCTCCCTTTTCGAAAATAATTACGTTTTCTTCATTTGAACAAGAATCGAATGAGGTAATATACGTCTCACTGTGGCGACCTCAATACAAAATAAAAATAGGTATTACAGTCGATTGGGATATGACATTTAACTCTGTAGTGGGACGGATCACTCAAAGTACACAAGCCACACCCGCGCCAATCTCGCGCCAAACTTTCAGACTCGTGTAGAAGTAATAGAGTTCCCGAATTGAAGTACTCGTCAACCCTCACAGCTTCATTTAGTTCCCATTTCCAGTTATATAATGAACATTTTGCGGATTGCTGCATGCGATGATCTTTAAAATCGGTCCAGCTTGTACGAGACGCCAAACGGGAAATCTTGAGTTTTCTTTTCCGATGAGCCGCACCTGATTTATTGCCGATTTAAAACACAACGGCTTCTTTTTCTCAATGTTTTGACATCCACGAGATGTCATCTTCAAACGAAATTATTGTCCATTTTGGCGATTGCCGGGGGAAGGCATCTGAGTTTATCTAACACTCGAAGTTGACAGAAGCAACGCCATAATGTCACGTAGCTGGTTTACACTTACTTGACAGGCAACTGGCGGGGTTGATTGTCTCACGCCACGGTCAATTGGCAACGTTCGCACTCCGTGTCAATCCTCGGTTTTTCCTCTCAATATAACTGTATATTCATCGATGATTGGGTTATGATTTATACGAAGCCCGTGGAATTTAGCCCGCCGTCCAAACAGGCAGCCGTTTCCGTTTATATAACGCTGGGGAAGCAATTTAGTATATAAACCTCGTCACACGCATCGCTGGAATCTGACTTCAAGACCGATGAAATGGTTGCTTTTGAAACGGAATTATTTTTCTTTGAAACCTGAGCCTAATCGTGGTCAAGAACTTTCAAACGGGTTTTCATACCAAAGTATATACAATCGAAGCAAGTATATAGGATTTGAAAACACAAACCAATACCTTGTTTGACTACAGTTGAATCATAGTCCCAACCACCGCGTAGTGCGCTGTAAAGGGGCGTTCACACTATCGCGAAAAATGTTGCCACAAAAGTAGGGCATGCCTGCCTGACAAAACTTAGTGCCTCACTCGCCTAATTGCCACAAAGTTTACTCTTTAGGTTACACTTGCCCCAAAAGTACTTTGCGTGCTTTATACTAGACACGCTTGCCCAGCCTTTGGCACGTTTGTCACCCAATGCTTACACATTACGGTTCCAATGCTAACCACTGTCTACAACAGTTCAGAAGTAAATTGTGTTATAACTGTCTTAAACTGAAGATAGTATACATGATTGGTAAACTGTTACAAATATAGTTTTATCCTCCTGTGTGGTTGAAGATATGCATGATTAAAACAAACCTGAGCAAAAACCAGCTCCGTACTTCATCTAACTTTTGAGAAAACAGTCAAAAAAGGGTTTGCAGTCATTTCGCCCCAAAACCACTTCGCCCTGAACCATTTCGCCCTGAACCATGGCCTATGCATGAAGTGGTTTTGGGGCGAAGTGGCATTTGGGCGATGTAGTGTTTGGACGAAGTGATTTGGGGCGAAATGGCACTCGGGCTAAGTGGTTTGGGGGCGAAATGGCACTTAGGCGAAATGGTTTTGGGGCGAATTGAATTTTCGTCTCTTGTTTTACTCAGTTCTCAAAGACTATAGCACTTCAGACAAAACAATTTCAGGGGAAGTTTTCTACGGTCATCATGTTTATATTGTGTAAGTTAGGCGTAAATCTGTGAACATTTCTGATTTTCGAGATACCAATCATGTATACTGCCTTTAAGTCAAAGACATATCATGAATTTCATGTGTCTCAAGATACCAGTTATGACACACAAAGTTTTATTGCAAGACAAAACTGACCTATAATGACGTCTTAGTTAAGACGTCTTAAGAGTTAAGACGTCTTAAAGGACGTATGAAATAGGATTTTTATTACATAAAATAATAAGTAAAGAATGTTTTTTACACATTTCAATCAATTTCAGACAATTTACTAGATGCGTTTTGGTGTAATTGCAAGTTTCCTATTTTTATGTTAATGAGAATTTCCATATTCATGAGCAAAGCGGTGATGTCATCTCAGGACATCAGAGGAATCATCCATAGACTTGTGTACAAAAGTTGGTGTCATTGTCGGTGGCTTCTTGGTATCATGAACTGTACCAATTCACTGAGTTTGTTTAGTATGTCATTTGCAACAATCCCAACAAGTTTGTTTGAGTCAAAAATGTATCAGTTGGCTGCTGTTTCAGTTTGAAATGTAATGTTCTTACTTTGTTTTTCAACTGTGAGTTCCCTCCATGACCATTAATAAACAGCGCCCTCGCCTGTCAAGAAAATGTTTTAAGTAGAGAAAAGTTCACAAATTTGTAATAACAAATTTGAGTTTGCCCTTTTGTCTACATCAGTTTGATCTTTTGATTTGTGTATAAAACCAGCTGACTGATAATTTTCATTTCACTAAACCTTTAACTTTCTTTATTGCAATCCACCCGAGGGTATACTATCAAAGTGTTTACAAATTGCGAGCTTGCAAAACATAAAATTAACCGAAAATAGCTGGCAACTGATTTTGTCTCGTGTTGCGTGCAGCAAATCCTGCCCTGATTTCACAACCAGCAAATACTGTGTCGAATCAGGTCTACCTTTTATCTAAGGACAAAATCCAACGTTTGGCGACAGGGATTTCAATTATCAGCCGCACAAAACCTTGTCACGAAACTGCTGTGTTTAATGGAAAATATTCATAATATGTACACGTGCACATCCATGTATTCCAGGGCGAATAATTTGGCCCGGGGGAGTTTCAGCGAAATTGTTTTTCGACTTCTTGGCACGGTATATGCTTACACAAACGGCACACTTCCCTTTGCCCCAGAAATGAACTTGCAGCGTTTGTATAAATTATTATGGCCACCCTTAAGCGGCGCAAGCAAAATTTGTAACTTTGATGATTTTTCTGGAGTAGTTAACACTTGTAAAATCCGTCAAATCTTTTACTTACAAATCTCCAGTTTTGTTACGAGTCTAATTAGTGGATAATTTAAATCTAAATATATATATATTTTTTTTTTTTAGTTGCTTGATTTTACTACAATCGTTTAATCATTTAGTGACACCAAACGGTAACACAACATGTTGAATATTGATACAGAGCAGAGAGTACCACACTGTTGCAGGCCGTCCTGTTTGGCACTTTTTGGTCTGGTATGGACCGTGTCGAATAGCTGCCAGCTGTTTATTTGTTCCTTAAGGACATGCATGGTTGCGCATTTTGTGCTTACATTGTTGACCAATTTAAATGGCAAATGTTGCTCTATACAATGTGGCAGCTATTCGATACAGTCTACAGCATTCAGGAAAAATCCATTACATCCTCTCCACTTACGCTGAATATCGCAGTTTCTGAAGTTTATTGTACATTTTACAATCCTCAACTCACGTTTTCAACCTTAACAATTTCAGCCAAGTTTCCGCTCTGCAGAGGACACGATGGCGTATACCTACCTGGCCAATGCCACTTCGGCAGCTATTAACGTATCATCCTACGACCAGTACTACGGGGAAGATGACATAGATCCTCGTGTCTTCAGTGCCATGTGTGGTATCGTCGTGGTTCTTACTGCAGTAGGAGTCGTTGGCAATAGCTTCATCATCTACATCGTGTTGAGAAACCGCTCCATGCGTAACCGCCCCAACGCCCTGGTAGCTAGCCTAGCTGTTGGAGATCTGCTCTTGTTATTGGTGTGTGTGCCACCCCGGGCGTACCAGATGATATCCTTCCAATGGCCGTTTGGTACGGTCATGTGCAAGCTATCTCACGGCTCAGCCATCGTGTCTCAGGCCGTATCTATCCTATCCATGGTCGCGTTGAGTCACGACCGTTACCGTGCCATTGTGACACCCATCAACTACCAATCCCGGGGGACCAGTCGCACATTCGTTGTCATCGCTGTCATCTGGTTCCTGGCTATCGTTATGTCTTTCCCAGCCGTCATCTTCTCACACGCGTCATCTAACCAGTACTTCGCGTGGTGTAAGTACATCGACCACTCCTCCATACAAGGCCAGATCCACGCGGTCCTGCGTAGCATATTGCTATTCTTCATGCCGTTGTCCATTATCAGTGCCTATTACTGCATGGTGTCTAGGAAGCTTATTGGCAGCACGCGATCTCTACCCGGTGAAGTTCACGACAAGAGATCCCAGATCAGCTCCCGGAAGCGTCTGGCGTACCTTGTCCTCGCGATCGTGATTCTATTCACAATCTGCTGGCTCCCATCCGTAATCTTCGATCTTCTATTCCAGATAGACGCCTACATCTTCACCAATTCCAACTCCCTGACCTATCTAAGGATCCTGAGTGAAATCCTGACCTACACTAACTCATGCATCAACCCCATCCTGATTACCGTAGTCAGTTCCACCTATAGGAAGTACTTTGCGTCCTACCTTTGCTGTTGTTGTTACCAGAAGGCTCGTTTTAAGAGGCCTCGTAATTCCACTGTCTCGTCAAAAGCGTCTTCAACTCGTACTCGCATTACTGAATTTGCTTGATATATTAGCTTTGCTGCCGCGACGCGTTGTCCTTGCATAGTACCACCACCGCACACGTTGCAAGGGTAGCCATAATTTTGAGAGTCATAGAAAGGACTCGCGTCCGCGCATGGAGCGTGCTATGTGAGGCGCAATGGGGTCAAATTATTGGCCTGTTTATCGGCCGGTGTCCGGCAGGCACTCGTCTGATGTCCTGCAGATGTCCTGCCTATGTCACTGCGATCCCCCCCGGCCGATGTCTGGCCGATTTCCGGCCGGGCGCCGCCAAGTCGGCCGGACGCTGGGCGGGGTCCGGCCGGCGTCTGAGCGGCGTCTGAGCGGCGTCTGGACGGCGCCTGGGCGGCGCCTGGCCGATATATGGATTGTCTGGGTTGTCCAAAATTTTGCCCGGCGCCCGCCCGATGTGTGCAATGCCCTGCCGGACATCGGCCAGGCATCGACCGATTTATTGGCGATCTGTTTGCGATGCGAAACGCCGAACCAGGTTTTAAGTCCGAGTTTAAAGTAACTCGATGCCCTCCCGATGCCGAAAAAAATGACCCGGCAGCCGCAAGGAGTCCCGTGGGGCCACGGCTGAAAATGCCCAGAAATCCGTCGCAAACTACTCGCAAACCCATCGCAAGCTAATTGTGACTGGGGTATTAGACATTTGTTAAAAACACTGCAACCCCCGCAGTAACAAGTGTTAGCGAGCGTTGGGAACGTTCGTGTATATTAAACGAACCTTCATTATTTTGGTGTGTTATTGGAAATAAAGTGAGAAACGAAACCATGTAAATTGTTTAGATTCGTTCGCGTTGTACAATTCAGTTTTGAGGGACTTTACCCAATATAATTATAGATATTTAATCCTACCAATATAGAGGATGTGTGAGTTTATGTTCTATGAATAATCGTCTATTGTATATAACACTGTGAAAATGTACATACCCGGTATGTTTGTTCATTGGAAAGAAAATATGTTAAAAGTATAACGCTAATTTCTTGTGAGAAATCCGTTAATATGCCCGAGACATAATGGCGTCAGTTGTGTAATTTCCTATAGGAAAATAATGCCAATAATGTGTAGATTAAGTATCAATAATTGTGGTTTACAATGTGATACTGGTATATAGGAGAGATTCGAAATTATTGAAAATCCGTTTATTCGTCCATGCGATCTTCTTGAGCGGTCGAGTTGACGCAGTGGTTCTCTCCCCGCCTTTTACCTCTGACGTCCCGGGTTCGATTCCTGGGCGTGTATTTGGATTGGGTTTGCAGTCCCTACTTGGCCGCGTGGGTTTCCCCAAGGGATTTCTCTGAGGTTTTTCCTCCCACTTATAAAACTGCAACTCCTTCTTCGTCTTCTGAAATTGATAATAAAGTATTAAAGCAAATATACATGTATAGCACAAAGGGCCTTAGTTACCGAAGATAACATAAAATTGACAACTAAGGTATTACGTTTTAACAACTTTAACAAGTTGTTAGAAACGAACATCGACTTGCCGCCAAAGATACTCTTTGGATAAGGGAAGACAGTCTTCTTGGCTATCAGCAGTAAACGTTAGGACATTTTAATCTGTACATTTGGTGTTCTTCAGGCAGTTTAAGAAAATTGCAGTTTCCAATCCAAGGATTGAGGCATGCCTTGTTTAGGTCATACGATACCGACTCCATCGTCGTATGCATATTGGCACGTCTTAAAGGCAAGCGATTTCTCCTTATACAAAGTCCCGCCTAATACGAGGACCTGCTACAAACATGGACGCCGGTGCAAAAAGGTTCTATCATTGTAGACTGTAATTCTCGTTTCAGATCACATGTACTTCCGGAGACCTATCAAGGAATGGCAATTAGGGTTTTAACGTCGTGACGGTATTCTTTGATGTTTCACCTTGGGCCAATTTCATAGAGCTGCTTAAGCATGAAAAATTGCTTAAAGGGCCCCTTATTTAGGATTTTTATCAATGAAATCTATGCTTTAAAACCACTTTACTCAGTTAAAGTCATAAAAATCCTATTTGGAGCTTGCTTTGGGGGTTAAAACAAAGGTTTTTAGTTTTTATGCTAATGAAAATATGCATATTCATGACCAAGGTCACGACGTCACAAGAGGCAAACACAGGAAAATCACATTGTACTGTGCACAAAAGATCCCACTTTTTCCTCAATGTTCCTGAAACTTTTGTAATCCATGGCTGTTTGAGTATGTTTTACATGTTGCCTGCTGTAAGCCATGACAAAACTGGGGGTAGAAACTGCAGCAATTTGCCACAAGTCCAACTTGAAGTCTTATGTTTTTTCTTAACTTTTCCCTTCTGTCTTCCTTATGTGATGCACTCAAAACAGCGCCCTCTGTCTGTGATTTATTGCAATGAAATCTTCAAAGTTGAAAAATGCCACCTTTTATTGATTTTACATCCAAACAAACAATAGTATGTCTTGCTGGACAAGTAATCCGTCATTATGAAGCAAAGCTTAGGCACAAAGTTGTTTAGGATGTCACAGGCCCTTTAAGCATGAAAAACCTTGCTTGATAAAATGATGTTACCACCAAAAATTTCACGTGAATGTCATGGTAATGAAACAGTCCACACTGGTCATACACTATTTCTATCACATGAGGATTTCACTGGTATAACGTTCCCTACTAAGAAAGAGTTTTGTTTTACTTCAGCACATTATTTGTGCTTAAACACCTATGAAATTGGCCCCTGATCATACCGCGTTTGTAAGCACTCAAAAGCCAATAAATGGGGAAATTAGCTTCAAATCTATCGATTCAATAAATAAAATGAAGAAAATGTTGTCCGAATTTGTCACAAACAAAAAACAAAAATTTGGACCTGTTTGCAAGTACATTGCGAAGTACGGCCCTCGGGCTTGGTGCATATGTGAAGCATTAACAAGGCTGAACAAATACCTGGTTTGAACGCATAGAGTTATATATGGAAAACTAGAGTGGCACTGGCTATTCAAGTCACGTTTGTGGACTGTGCCGAAGTGGGCAAAACCCTTTTGCCCACCGAGCACCCCATAGCGTTAAGCCAAAACGGCGGCGTCCATATCGGCACATCGTGTATTGGAAGTGCGCACTCTAGTTTTCTATATAACTCTTTGTTTAAACGACATCTCGGACGTTCATTACTGTTAAGAGTAGGTCAAACCAACACCAAAGAACCCAAACAATTAAAGTACACACAGTCAGGACGGATATAGCAAAGACCGTCTGAAGCCGAATCAAGAACTTTTGAAAACGGCCATAATACATGTACGTCGTGATGCGTCCTATTTGCGCCAAATACACGGCGCAAAAAAAATCACGCCAGTTGCAGACTACCAGCGACGCGGTGTCATGGCAGTGTCATGGCAGTTTGGTTTTACGTGTAAGGTTACCAGTTTATGTCAGAGACGGAAGTATTTAAAATTGTACGAACTTTTTGCTCAATCAACCTTTCGCACAGGTGATAAATGAGATTTTAAGGATTTGTATAGGTGGACCCCGAATCGGTAGGTAAAACTGCTAATGTTGACGTGGTGTCAAAATAGTACCGCAAAAGAAACGGTCGTTGCCTATGGTTAAGCTGCTATCTGAGGTTCCCGGAAGTCGACGAGTCTCGCAGAGTCCCGCTCGTTCTCGAGGTCAACTTACACGTTCTATTAGCATTCTCTTTAAATGTCAAGTACCCCGGGGTATTGTTATCACTATATGGGAGGAGTTCTATCCATTAGTCGCTCAGTGCTTTTGACGGCTCTACACGTTCCTTAAGGGGACCGTTTGTAACGCTGAAGCTAATGCACCGACGATTTTGAGTTCGTTGACATTAACAATATTATTTCAATTGAATGTGCAAATGTGATTTAGGGAATGGATTTCATGTAGAGTGTTTGTATAGAGCTCATGTAGAGTATGACAGTTTCAGAAAGCATGAAATCTTCAGGTTTTGCCGGTCGTCGATAATGACATAATGGGTGTATTTTCATCCGGCTTCGGAAGAAAAGTTTGTCCGATTATGGTTTTATCTCAACATATTCTCGTCAACTATGTTATGGCATATAGTCAGGGAATTTTTTCCGATATTTGGCAAATCTGGGAACTAAATCCTTACCAAATAATTTCTTCACCAATTTGTTACTGAAGGTGTCTACTAACACCCCTTAAAAAGTTGAAATTCAATTCCCCTAGGAAAGTCCGGGACAGCTTCTTAAAAATGCAGTACAGACTTAAAAATGTAAAAACTAAAAAATGCAGTACATCAGACAACAGCCGTTGGCAAACGCAAAGTGCCCATTTGTTTTGAATAGCGTATACGCTGTGTCAGACGGCTGTTTTGTGTTTCATCTCGCGCAAATGCCGACAGCGTTGTGTGTAGTTCTTTGGCCATGGGATTGCAAAAATAGTGTCACATAATTTGAATGGGAGAACCCTGGCTGCGTTCCATTTAACCAGAGACCTAGAGATAAATCTGATTTAACCATGTGCTGCCGACGTTCGCTACTGGTTACAGTACTTTTGGAAACTCGTCTATGAAAAGTCGGGCACCCTTCTTGGCCAACGTTTGCAAACTTTCGCGTATGTGGAACAGCAGCGTAGCCAGGATTGTTTTCACTGGGGAAGGGGGGTGGGGGCGGAGGTGGGGGTGAAAGGTGCACATGGGTGCATTGCTTTTTAGCGAGGGGGGAGGGGCGAGGGGGAGGGGCATGTATAATCAGGGCATACAGCACTATCAGCAGACATCCAGTCAGTTACAGGTAGGTATATGCCCTATCGGTATAAAAAAAAACCTTTATTTTCCACTTTTCCTTGCCTTTTTCAGGGCAATACAGGATTTTCCGTGGGCGGGGGAAGGGGGGGGGTTGGAGGGGGGGAATCTGACCCCCCGTATTTACGCTGCTGATGTCGAACGCAGCTTCAGTCCCTCGCATGCATGGCTGTCGGTTGAAAGGCTCTGTTATTTATTTATTCACCACATCCAACAATTACAGGAATGGGATCAATTAACATAGATATCAATTAACATAGATATCAATTAACATAGATATCAATTAATATAGATATTCGAATAACTATCAACTTCTAAGTTGAATTAGAAACGGCCAGAGACACCGAGGAATCCCTCCCCTTGCTCTTTACGAAAGAATGCTCTGGGATCTTTAAAGTGCGTTACATGTAACACACTGGACCAACGGCTTTACATCCCTTCCGAAGGACGGAACAATTGTGATTAAGTGCCTTGCTCAAGAGCACAAGTGCCACAACCCGTCACGGCCCGGAATCGAACCCACATTCTAGTACTGGCACAGGAACTTGAGTTCGACGCGCTAGACCGCTCGGACATAACAGTAACACCCCACGTCATTATAATACTGGGCTTGGGCGATTCGGCGCCGGAATCGGTAGAATCTATCCCACTTTAGGAATCGTAATCGCGATTCCAGATGTTTGAGGTATCGATTCCTTTCATTTATTATATTCGATTATATGAGTGGTAGCTTGCCGATTCCAGAAATTACCAAGCAATTCCGAAGGCAAAACTTCAACTTTTGTAAGAATATTTAGCCTCTGATCATGTTCACATTGTTAAGAAAGTGTGTGTGGTACATTTCGGGGACGTTTAGTGCCACTCGGTGCCAATGATAGACCAGTTGCGTAATAGACTTGCACTAAATTATTATATTTGCATAAATGCTACTACAGTCCCGCCTTCGCGCTATAGACCGTTTTGAATAGCCGCGATTCTGTGGGGCAGTTTCTTTGTTCCTTGAGGACATGCATGATTGCACATATTGTGCTTCCATTGTTGAACGGTTTAAGTAACAAAAGGTGCCCCACGAAAACGAAATGGCGGCTATTCGATACGGTCTGTAGGTCTACCTGACAAATCGGGCTGTTTTCAGGTGGTGCACGCTGGGCCTGGGTAAAAGGGCAAGTTCCTGGAAATGACCCTGATCCTCCGAACTTTCATCGTTATAAAAACCTCGGAATTGGATTCAGCACCATGGAAAACCTACACCTGACACGGCCTACGCCTGGCACCTGCAAATTTCAATGGCGGCCATCTTGGGAATGGCCCCGATTCTCAGCTTAGTCACGTGACCCTGACCTTTCATCATTTTAAAAACCTCAGAATTCGATTCAGAACCACAGAAAACCACAGGAGCAGCACCAGAATCCAATTAAATCACAGCGCTGCCCGTATTTGCGCCAGTATGAAACACAAAACAGTCGTCTGCTTAGGCGCACACCATTCAAAACAAATGGGCGCTTTGTCAACGGCTGTTGTATGTACTGTATTTTTAAGGTAAAACTTTTAGAAGCTGTCACGTGGTTTCCTAGGGGAATTGAATTTCAACTTTTTAAGAGGTGTTAGTAGACACCTTCACTAACACATTGGCGAAGAAATTATTTGGTAAGGATTTAGTTCCCAGGTTTCAGCAAAATTCCCTGACTAATAGGACAAGTGTCGATAAACTTTGCGGAAAGGCGTCAGTCTGTTTGGAAAATGTTCAGTAGCATCAAGCGTTTCGCGGGTTTGTGGAGCACTGTGGCGGGGCGATCTGGTGCATCGTACGTTTACATGTACATGGTGCGTGTGCCTTTGGGCAAGGCACTTTGCCATAACTGTCTTCCCTCCATAGGAGTAAATGGGTAGCAGCGATGGTAAGGCTGCGTTCAGGCGTGTACTCGTTTTAACACAAGTATACTCCTGCGCGCGGGAACGGCAAGAATAACGACACTCGGGTCAACGAGAGTATGCTCTCGCTACTCCCCGACAAATGGGGAGTGTGCTCTTACTCCTGACGAATGCCATGTGATTTGTACGAAGATGGCGGAATATGGGATAGGAATTTTGGTGAATTTGCTCAACGAGTCAACTGGATAACTGAAACAACAACAACTCACTAAGGTTTGTTTTAGACGGCTTAAAAGGTTCTCACGACTTACGGTCTGTATTTTCTTCAGTTTCTTGTGAGCAGTGAAACAGCGTTTTTTGTTCAGTCATGGCAAGAGACGGTCATCTTGACTGCTGACTCGCCGTTCGCGTAATGTGACCCGAGTGCAATGCGCACGCATTACTGTACGCCCGAACGCAGCATATGCGCTGATTTAAAAACAAAATGGGCAAAATTTGCCAAACTTTTTACCCAACGTTGGTTTAAATATCAACATACCCATCTTTGGGGCGCATAATAATGCCCAACTGGTGTTGGGTAACAGCCTTACCCAAGCCTTAAACTAATCTTTCGGTGAATGTGCATATCCAATTATTGGTTAAAAGTTAATTATCCAAGGTTTGGGTAAATGTGCATGGCCAATTGTTGCTTAAATTCAATCATCCAAGGTTTAGGTGAGATTGCATAGCCTGTTGTTGGTTAAATTAATTCATCCAAGGTTTAATTAATGTTTATGGCCAATTGTTGGTTAAATCCAATCACCAAATGTTTGGGTAAATGTGCAAGCCCAATACATGAAATTGTTGGTTCAATTCAATCATCCAAGGTTTGGGTGAGCTTACATAGCCAATTGTTGGTTACCATTTTACCCCTTAAGGATTACGTATGCTCCAACAGTTGTTGTTGTTAATTTTATGGCATCTTCGGCAACTAAGGCCCTTGATGCCATCAACTATACGGTTTTAGCTTTAACTATACGTTTATTATCAGCTTGAGATGACGAAGAAGGAGTTGCAGTTTTAGAAGTGGGAGAAAAAAACCCAGAGAAATCCCCAGATAAACTCCCCCGGGGAAAACCCACGCGGTCAAGAAGGGACTGCAAACCCAATCCACATACACGCCCCGGATTCGAACCCGGGACGCCAGAGGTGAAAGGCGAGGAAAGAACCGCCCTGCTCCAACAGAACAACCAGGACAGATAGTCTTGTCACAAATACAACGCAGTGCTATACGGTTTGTGTGTGAACCGTTGAGAAACGTTAATAAATGCCTGTAGCCTATCAAGTTGCTGGATTTTCACGCATGCTCACTTAAGGGGAGTTCACACTATCGCGGAAAAATCACACTGTTCCATTGGTTTGTACACAAACTGGTTTGCCGCTTGTGCGCGGCCTATCGCGACGCGCAAAAAAATTTGAGCAGGGTCAAAGTTCAAATCTGTTGAACTTTGACCGCGGTGGGCTGACCTTTCCAACGCGCAGCCAATGAGGTATCAGAGAAGCCCCAAGTTACCAGAGTCTAATTTTCTATTGTGGAATAATCGGCGATTGGGAGCTCATGCAATGCGGTGAGCGCAGCGTGAAAGTGTGATTTTTCCGCGATAGTGTGAACGCACCTTTAGCCTTACTTTTTAATACCAGTAACATTTACATTGCAAGATATTGAATAGGATATAAAAATCAGAATATACATCTGAAACAACTCCATCATGAGAAGTGTGGAAAGAACACGTACACAGATGCGCTCCTAAACATTTTTTTCAAAAGCCTTCTGGTAATAGTCGAGCATATTTGGCCCGAGATACCCAACATGTTGGGCATATACGAAAAGATTTCTGCTTTATGTGGAATTTAACCAACAATTGGCCAAGCACATTTACCCAAATGTGGATAATTAGCTTTTAACCAACGATTAGATATGCACATATCTACCCAAACATTGGCTTATAGAATTTAAACAACAATTGTACATACAATGCCATGCACCTAAGGGTATTTTGCGCCCCAAAGATGGGCATGTTGATATTTAAACCAATTTGGGTAAAAGTTGGGCAAAATTTACCCAGTATTATTTACAGTGCAGTTATGCGGTTGATAGAATGCGCCCTGCTTTGTGTCGAAAATTCCCCAATAACTGGAGATAAATGTCATGTGTGTATCATTTGCTCAGCGTTTTAATACTTTCAGCACACGGTATAATAAGTGCCCAATAAATGGACACCCTTTGACCAACGTAACTTGGGATGAGAGAAAAATTATAAGGGCCGTATAGATCTTTAAATGTTACCAACGTTGGTCGCTTGGATGTTTTACCCAACAGAACATTTTCTGCATATGTTGAGGAAATATGACCTAACAAACGTCAAAATGAAATTCTCCAACTTTATTTTACCCAGCATTTTTTACAGTGTGTGTTTGATTAGCTCGTAAAAAACACTAGCAGGCAGCCGGGACTGTATACTCCCTAGGTAGCTATACATACTCACCAGGGAGCTGATGAGAAGGTTCAAATTAAGAAATGCTAAATTAATAGCCTAATGACAAGGGAGAAAAAATATAAATATGAAGCACCGTGATGTACGTGATATGTGCGCTGTATATAGGCTTAATATATATCTACATTATTATTCACATCATGTCCCCAAATACGTGTGTGTTGTAATTAGAGCACCAAGTTAGTGTCACCTTTTCGCCCACGTTCCCTTTATACAGTCAAACCTCATATTAATACCTAAGTCACAATTAAAGCGGAGGCCGGGCGGCGTGTGCGATTTATAGGCATCGGCCGGCGTGTAGAGGTCGGCGAAAGATCGCGCGATAGGGCGGTCACAGTCACAATTAAAAGTGCCCCGCACGCTGCCATGACGGAATGGGGTCGATTTATTGGCCCGTTTATCGGCCTGTGTGCGGCAGGCACTCGTCCGATGTCCTGCCGATGTCCTGCCTATGTCACTGCGATACCCCAGCCGATATCTGGCCGATTTCCGGCCGGGGCGGCGCCTGGCCGATATATGGATTGTCTGGGTTGTCAACAATTTGTCCCGGAGTCCGCCCGATGTGTGCGATGCCCTGCCGGACATCGGCCAGGCATCGACCGATTTATTGGCGATCAGTTTGCGATGCGAAACGCCGCAACAGGTTTACAATCCGATTTAAAAGTAACTCGATGCCCGCCCGATGCCCAAAAATGACCCGGCAGCCGCAAGGAGTCCCGTGGGGCGCCGGCCGAAAATGCCTAAAAATCCGTCGCAAACTACTCGCAAACCCACCGCAAGCTAATTGTGACTGGGGTATAAGGCCACCTACTTATAGTGGCCACTCGTCTTTGGTTTAAATTGCCATGTGTATTGTGGTTACGCAACCTCTATAAAGTGGTCACCTGTTTATAGTGGCCGGTTTTTTACGGTCCCGAGGGTGGCCACTATAGACGATGTGCCCTATGACGTCACAGCAAAATAAAACATTTTCGAAGTTATGCACACGCATCAAGGTTTGCATAAATTGGGTTTAGGAATGAGGTCGCATGTAAAATTGTCTTTGAATTATGTGACCTTTGACATCATTACCAAACCAAATTTATGCAAAACAGGATGCGTGCGCATAACGACGATCAATTGTCAACCAACAGGGCGGTTAGATATAAACAAAGAGCGCATCGATCGTCTATATAGACAAATTTAGACATGTAGTCCCATGTTTGTAGCAATTAGGTACAAAACACAAAGCTGTATACCATAGCTTCGTCCCTTGAGTCTTGTGATGAATGTTTCCCGTGTGATTTCACATAATCCTACTCGTATTATTCTCTGGGTTTTATTTTTCCTCATTTGTAGCCATTCCCCTTCGGTAACTGCCGGCTTTGTTTATACTGTGGAGGTTTGTTCCGTCCTCGTTGTTTGGGGAAAATTTGGAAATGAGGAAATTACACAGGAACTTACCTATAGTATACATCAATTGGCGACTAAAAATCTTGTCGTGAGCACGATCGTTGCCGGTATAGGGTGACGGAGAGTTATTGCTGAATGCGCGAGTTCAGACTTCTAATAGGGTGCATGACTTTTATTAAAGTTTCACTCGAAGCAGAAATAAGAGTTTATGTTGACATAGAATACAGGCATGCAACTTTTGAGCTGATCAGCTGATTTCCTCTTTTTGTTTTCTCATCTGTCCCAGTGAAAATAAAAATAAAAAACACTGTAAAAAGTTGGAATATTTGGCATTTTCCTCTTATTTGTTTGTTGTGACACAGTACATGCCAGAGGATAGTGTTGTATGTGCGATTGAAAATATCCGCATACAGTGACTGTAAGTTATTGTATAGGCATGAAAATTCAGATTTCGTATTTATTTTTTGTACGGGTTTGTTTTGTTATGATAGGCGTATTAAAAGATATTTTAATTTTCCCACTTATTCTCTGGAAAACAACTCAATCTATCACTGAGTTATTTAGTTGCCTTAGCTCTTTCAGTTTTTATTTTTAGTCGTAATTACCTGTATGTAGTTATGATTGAATAAATATTAAAAATATATTCCATATATAACATAATTGTCAATCGTATACGTTCTGTAATATATTGTGTGAAACAGTACACGGTTAATAGTTTTACTTTGTACATACAAAATATATATGACCGTGTATATTACACGTATATTGTAAATTGTAAGGAATAAAACTGTCTATTTTCAATTATTACATCACGACCCATAAAGCGGCACTTGTCTTACACCTTGCCTTAATCTAAATAACTGTACAATGTAAGCCACAGAATGTGTAAAAACCAATGATATTAAAGTTAATAAAGTGTGAATATCAAATTACGATGCAATGTTGTAATTTTCTGTGTAATGTTGTAATTTTCTGTGGATTTTTTGTGTAAATTTCTGTAGATGGTTCGCCAACCATTGTTAGAAACACCCGACTTTTTCAAATAAACTGCCACCAATTGACCAAATTTAATCAGTCCCATTAGATACCAAACTATGAGCAAGCTCAAGCTTTAATTTTAATAGCGCATCGTACAATACTCACAATAAGTTAGGGATATTGGTGTGGTTGAATTTTTCAAATGACTGTTTTCCCATATTCCTGTAACAAGGTGTGTCTGTCAACCCAAGCGATATATGGGAAGCTGTTATGGGGAGTGCCACAATCTAACTGCTGATAGGATTGTGCGCCTTGGCCGGGTTGCCACCTAGTTGAAGCGAAATGGTTCTGGTGATTTCCTGATGGCAGCGGTAATAATGGCAACAGCCGCCTCGGAATATGTCTACATAGATAGATGGCGCTTTACAAATGCTTGTGTTATTGGCTTTCCGCACTTCTGCGGAAAGCCTTTGAAACTGTTCTGATTTTTTTTTTTTTTGGCTTTCCGCACTCCTGCGGAAAGCCTTTGAAACTGTTCTGATTTTTTTTTTTTTTTTTTTAGCTTTTTTTATTCTTCTCCCAAAACCCCATAGACAAAGCGCATGGTCTTTCAGCCTGGCAAAATGGTCACTTGCAAAGCTCGGATCATCATCAAACTTGGTCACAACAATCACCTCATAATGAAGTACTGCACAAATGTGTTTACATTTTGATGACGTCATCAGGTGTCAGATTACAAGCGTTTGAAATATATGGCCTTCAATATTGAAACTTCTGTAAAAATTCAACCGTTTGAGATACAAACTTTATTCCTTCGGCAATAGTCATGACTATCCAAGGTCTAAATTTCATACACAGACATTGACCTTGAATCTTGCTTCCTATTGGTCGAAAACGAGGCTGCCCTGTCATTTAAAACTGGTAGCAGATACAGAGATCGGGTCAAAAGTGTTAGTCTCAAGACCTCTTGGGCATTCCAAAAATACCAAAAGTTAAGTCGTGACACGAAAGAGCGCCCTCTAGCGGCAGGTTGAAAAATGGCCAAAACCTATTTTGAAGAGATGTCTGTGGCGAAGTTTTTGCAAATTGGCCCAAAATTGGTGCATATGTTCACTGAGGGTCAGTGAACATGCCCATACCTTCAAAAGTTTGATGACGTCACCAGGTGTCAAATTACACTCAGTTGAACATGCGTTCTTCTAACGGTTATATATAGAGAACGAAAAGGCCGATGGAGGTCAAATTTTGTGTTTTAGGTTTGTTGTGACTTGGTCTAATGCATATTAGCAGCAACATTTGGTGGCGTAACGATGACGTCATCAAATAAGCCCGTTTGTGCAGCATACATTTGCCAAGGTCGTTCACTTCCTCTAATGGGCGTATGACCTTGCAACCTAGCAGGGACGTAGACGTGGTCATTAACATATAACATACCAAGTTACATTAGTGTGACGTCCTTTGTTGATTTGTTATGAATTTTTGAATCTGGCAACCTATACCACAGCATACACACAGTGCAGTATATACGGGTGTACATAAGCATGAACAATCGCCATACATCTGCACTACCCCATTTCCCATAGACAAAGCACATAGTCTATCTCGCTGCTAGAAGGGTCGCTTGCAAAGCTTGGATCATCATCAAACTTGGTCACAATAAGGAACCCATACTAAAGTACTATACCAAAGAGGTTACATATTGATGACGTCACCAGGGGTCAGATTACATGTGTCTGAAATTTAATGCCTTAAAAATTAAAAAAATTGTAAAAATTCAACCGTTTGAGATACAAACATTTTTGTTTCGGCAATGGTCATGACTATCCAATGTCTAAATTTCATGCAGAGACAATGACCTTGAATCTTGCTTCCTATTGGTCGAAAACGAGGCTGCGTTGTCATTTAAAACTGGTAGCAGATACCGAAATTGGGTCAACGTTGTTAGTCTCGGGACCCCTTGGGCATTACAAAAATACCAAAAGTTAAGTCGTCACACGAAACAGCGCCCTCTAGCGGCAAGTTGAAAAATGGCCAAAACGCATTTTGAAGAGATGTCTGTGGCGAAGTTTTTGCAAATTGGCCCAAAATTAGTGCATATGTTCACTGAGGGTCAGTGAATACGCCCATACTTTCAAAAGTTTGATGACGTCACCAGGTGTCAAATTACACTCGCTTGAACGTGCATCCTTTTAACAGCTATATCTAGAGAACGAAACGGCCGATGAAGGTCAAATATTTTGTTTCAGGTTTGTTGTGACTTGGTCTAACGCATATTAGCAGCAAAATTTGGTGGCGTAACGATGACGTCATCAAATAAGCCCGTTTGTACAGCATACATTAGCCAAGGTCGTTCACTTCCTCTAATGGTCGTATGACTTTGAAACCAAGCAGGGACGTAGACTTGGTCATTAACATATAACATACCAAGTTACATTAGTGTGACGTCATTTGTTGATTTGTTATGAATTTTTGAATCTGGCAACCTATACTACAGCATACACACAGTGCAGTATATACATGTATACGAGTGTACATAAGCATGTACAATATGCATACATCTGCACTATCCCATAGACAAAGCACACAGTCTGTCTCGGTGCTAGAAGAGTCGCTTGCAAAGCTCGGATCATCATCAAACTTAGTCACAATAAGGAACCCATAGTAAAGTACTATACCAAAGAGGTTAGATCTTGATGACGTCAGCAGGTGTTAGATTACATGTGTCTGAAATTTAATGCCTTGCAAATTGAAAAATCTGTAAAAATTGAACCGTTTGAGATACAATCTTTATTCTTTCGGCACTGGTCATGACTATCCAAGGTCTAAATTTCATGCAGGGACATTGACCTTGAATCTTGTTTCCTATTGGTCGAAAAAGAGGCTGCCTTGTCATTTAAAACTGGTAAGCGATGCCGAGATCGTGTCAACGGTGTTAGTCTCAGGACCCCTTGGGCATTCAAAAAATACAAAAAGTTAAGTCGTCACACGAAACAGCCCCCTCTAGTGACGAGTTGAAAAAAGACCAAAACGTATTTTGAATTGGTCAAATGTATATTATCAGCTAAATATTGTGACGTCACGATGACGTAATCAAATAAGAGTTCCTCAAGTATACATTAACCAAGGTCGTTTACTTTCTCCATTGGTCGTATGACCTTGAAAACTATCAGGTGCCTGGACCTGGTCATTAACATGTAACATACCAAGTTACATTAGTATGACATGCATGATTTGTTGATTTATTATGAATTTTTGAATCTTGTCACTGTGCATATTGTACATGTATATGTACAGTATGTATTTATATTGTACAAAGTGTACATGTAGTATTATACAGCATGCAGTTTTACATGCATACAAACATACAAAAAAAGAAAAGCGGAAAGCCATATGCTCTGTTATCAACAGACATACCTCTAGTTTTTTTAGCTTTTTTTATTCTTCTCCCAAAACCCCATAGACAAAGCGCATGGTCTTTCGGCCTGGCAAAATGGTCACTTGCAAAGCTCGGATCATCATCAAACTTGGTCACAACAATCACCTCATAGTGAAGTACTGCACAAATGTGTTTACATTTTGATGACGTCATCAGGTGTCAGATTACAAGCGTTTGAAATATATGGCCTTCAAATTGAAACTTCTGTAAAAATTCAACCGTTTGAGATACAAACTTTATTTCTTCGGCAATGGTCATGACTATCCAAGGTCTAACTTTCATACACAGACATTGACCTTGAATCTTGCTTCCTATTGGTCGAAAACGAGGCTGCCCTGTCATTTAAAACTGGTAGCAGATACAGGGATCGGGTCAAAAGTGTTAGTCTCAAGACATCTTGGGCATTCCAAAAATACCAAAAGTTAAGTCGTGACACGAAAGAGCGCCCTCTAGCGGCAAGTTGAAAAATGGCCAAAACCTATTTTGAAGAGATGTCTGTGGCGAAGTTTTTGCAAATTGGCCCAAAATTGGTGCATATGTTCACTAAGGGTCAGTGAACATGCCCATACCTTCAAAAGTTTGATGACGTCACCAGGTGTCAAATTACACTCAGTTGAACATGCGTTCTTCTAACGGTTATATATAGAGAACGAAAAGGCCGATGGAGGTCAAATTTTGTGTTTTAGGTTTGTTGTGACTTGGTCTAATGCATATTAGCAGCAAAATTTGGTGGCGTAACGATGACGTCATCAAATAAGCCCGTTTGTACAGCATACATTAGCCAAGGTCGTTCACTTCCTCTAATGGTCGTATGACCTTGAAACCAAGCAGGGACGTAGACTTGGTCATTAACATATAACATACCAAGTTACATTAGTGTGACGTCATTTGTTGATTTGTTATGAATTTTTGAATCTGGCAACCTATACTACAGCATACACACAGTGCAGTATATACGAGTGTACATAAACATGTACAATATGCATACATCTGCACTACCCCATATCCCATAGACAAAGCACATAGTCTATCTCGCTGCTAGAAGGGCCGCTTGCAAAGCTTGGATCATCATCAAACTTGGTCACAATAAGGAACCCATAGTAAAGTACTATACCAAAGAGGTTACATCTTGACAACGTCACCAGGTGTCAGATTACATATGTCTGAAATTTAATGCCTTAAAAATTCAAAAATCTGTAAAAATTCAACCGTTTGAGATACAAACATTTTTGTTTCGGCAATGGTCATGACTATCCAATGTCTAAATTTCATGCAGAGACAATGACCTTGAATCTTGCTTCCTATTGGTCGAAAACGAGGCTGCGTTGTCATTTAAAACTGGTAGCAGATACCGAGATTGGGTCAACGTTGTTAGTCTCGGGACCCCTTGGGCATTACAAAAATACCAAAAGTTAAGTCGTCACACGAAATAGCGCCCTCTAGCGGCGAGTTGAAAAATGGCCAAAACTTATTTTGAAGAGATGTTTGTGGCGAAGTTTTTGCTAATTGGCCCAAAATTGGTGCATATGGTCACTGAGGGACAGTGAACATGCCCATACCTTCAAAAGTTTGATGACGTCACCAGGTGTCAAATGACACTCAGTTGAACATGCGTTCTTCTAACGGTTATATCTAGAGAACGAAAAGGCCGATAGAGGTCAAATTTTGTGTTTTAGGCTTGTTGTGACTTGTTCGAATGCATATTTTCAGGAAAATCTTATGACGTCACGATGACGTCAACAAATAAGCGCGTTTGTGCAGCATAAATTAGCCAAGGTCGTTCACTTCCTGTATTGGTCGTATGACCTTGAAACCTAGCAGGTACGTAGACCTGGTCATTAACATGTAACATTCCAAGTAACATTAGTGTGACGTCATTTGTTGATTTGTTATGAATTTTTGAATCTGGCAACCTATACTACAGCATACACACAGTGCAGTGTATACGAGTGTACATAAGCATGTACAATATGCATACATCTGCACTACCCCATATCCCATAGACAAAGCACATAGTCTATCTCGCTGCTAGAAGGGCCGCTTGCAAAGCTTGGATCATTATCACACTTGGTCACAATAAGAAACCCATAGTAAAGTACTATACCAAAGAGGTTACATCTTGATGACGTCACCAGGTGTCAGATTACATGTCTGAAATTTAATGCCTTAAAAATTCAAATATCTGTAAAAATTCAACCGTTTGAGATACAAACATTTTTGTTTCGGCAATGGTCATGATTATCCAATGTCTAAATTTCATGCCAAGACAATGACCTTGAATCTTGCTTCCTATTGGTCGAAAACGAGGCTGCGTTGTCATTTAAAACTGGTAAGCGATACCGAGCTCGGTCAATGTTGTTAGTTTCAAGACTCCTTGGGCACCCCAAAAATACAACAGGTTAAGTCGTCACACGAAACAGCGCCCTCTAGTGACGAGTTAAAAAATGGCCAAAACGTATTTTGAACAGATGTCTGTGGAGACGTTTTAGCAAATTGGCCCAGAATGGGTGCATGTGTACTTTGAGGGTCAGTGAATATGCCCATACCTTCGAAAGATTACACTCGGTTAAAAATCATCCACTCTTTAAACGGCTATATGGCCTTGAAACCAAGCAAGTGCTTGGACCTGGTCATTAACATGTAACATACCAAGTTACATTAGTGTGACATGCATGATTTGTTGATTTATTATGAATTTTTGAATCTTGTCACTGCATGTACATGTACGGTATACATTCACATTGTACAAAGTGTACATGTATTATACATCATGCAGTCTTACATGCATACAAACATACAAAAAAAGAAAAGCGGAAAGCCATATGCTCTGTTATCAACAGACATACTTCTAGTTATTATTATTATTATTAATTGTCTAATCATATATACAAATCATTCAAGCGGAATGCATACCTTCAATGAAATATCTGTGTACACCCCACAACACCCCTAACTTATTGTAAATGATCTCGCGTGCAAGGCGAGATCATTTATCTAAACATTTATCATTCTATCTGATCATTTATTGTAACATTACTTGCCAGACACACATATGGAGAGCCGTGGATAATTAACCCCAGATGTTCATATTTGCAGCTGCGTTTACCAGAACGAAAACTACAGCGCTTGGAATTTTGTTTTTGGTAGTCATTTCACAGAACAAGTCATCATGATTGATCACAATGTCGCAGGCGACGTGAGAAGATCTGAAATGTCGCCGTATAGTGACATGGCCTTACAATTTGGCTAACACGATGTGAAAATGATATCTCGTACACAAGAGATATTTCATCTTACAATTAATTGTCAGGTACATTCAACAGAGCATTTCTTCCCGTTCTCTCGCATTTCTTGGCCGTACAGGGCAACGACTTACGTCGGCTAATCTCAGCAACCAGATTCCTTTACGAGATCTTATACGAGAGAAGAAATGTGCACATTTAACGTGTACAGCATGTCTTTTAACGAGAAAGGTGCCATAAGGTGAAATTAATTTTTGGAAACATAACACCACATGTAATTGTTTCCGAAATGACAAACAAATTGCACCTCGTTTCAGACGAAGAACCCCAAGCTCCATAGTCGCTGGATAGGCCGCTCTTTGTAAGTCACAGCAGTGGTTTGGGCAATGACTCGGAATAGACGAACTTGCAGATTATTTCCAGTCATATAAACATGTCAGAATGAAGCGACTTAGCGGCAACATTGCCAGTCGAACAACTCTGACACAGCGAGTTGACGATGATGTTGCATGTTCTACTAAGCTGTCTTTAACCTTTCACAATTAATAAGAGTTAATAAGTCCCCATGCTTTACCCACGTTTTGTGTAAATGATGTGGCTTAAAGTATTACCCGTATAAATCAGATGTTTCCCAGATGAAATTCCCGAGGGTTTATTGGAGGACAGAGAGGATATACTTTTAAAAGAAAGCCACATTCCATATGTGGAGTTGTGTCAAATTACAGTTGCACAAATTTGCCGAGGGGGAGTCCATGCGAGCCGAAGTCACTGAGCGGCTGGGGGAGGGGAAGGGGAGGGGGTGAGAGGTGGGGGAGGGCTGGGTGCCCTCTTTTACAACCTGTCAGAATTTGTGGGCATAATCAGAGCATCATGTATAATGACCAGAAGTTGATTTAGACTTGCGTCGGGGAAATTGAATGTTAAGTAAGGTTGTTTTGTTTGCCCTTACCCGACGTATTTATTAACACTGTATACTCAGTGCTTTCCCGAGACACTATGAAAAACTTCATAGCGTGCTCGGGTGGGACTCGAACCCACGACCTCCTGCATACAAGGCAGACGTCTTAACCACTCGACCACCGAGCTAGCCGGTGTTGAATGGCCGGTTCGAATCATTTCGCAACGGGGATTGCAATTAGTCAGAAGTTGATTTAGACTTGCGTCGGGGAAATTGAATGTTAAGTAAGGTTGTTTTTTTTCCCTTACCCGACGTATTTATTAACACTGTATACTCAGTGCTTTCCCGAGACACTATGAAAAACTTCATAGCGTGCTCGGGTGGGACTCGAACCCACGACCTCCTGCATACAAGGCAGACGTCTTAACCACTCGACCACCGAGCTAGCCGGTGTTGAATGGCCGGTTCGAATCATTTCGCAACGGGGATTGCAATTAGTCAGAAGTTGATTTAGACTTGCGTCGGGGAAATTGAATGTTAAGTAAGGTTGTTTAATGACATCACAGGTCCGTCAATGACAGCTATCGTGTGCAAAACAACTCAGAGGGGGCGCATATGGCAACAACAACACCCCCACCCCACCCTCACCCCCACCCCACCCCACTCCACCCCATCCCACTCCACCCCTCGCTACGCCACTAACACTGGTTGAAGCATGGAAGAAGGAAACAAGATACACATTAGGCTACCCGCTGTACCTTATAATAAAACTTCCATCAGTTCGGAAGACCTTTAATCGTGATGTTCAAGTCAGAAGGGAAGGATGTCACTACAAAGGGTGACTTGTCTTCAAGGCGTTCATAAGATGGAGTGGTTGACTCTAACTGCGTCACTCCCGATGGAGCGTTCGGAGCTAGGACTCCGGAATTTGAAGATGTGTTATAGGGAACAAAATTCAGGTGTCTCTGTCTATGGTTGGTCTTTGTCTACCATTTCAATTTTCTTCTTTGATCAGTCTTTGATCACACTTTACTAAGAAAATGTATTTTATAATCCTTTAATACTTTTTTGCTTGTTGATGTTTACAAATCTCGCATACTGCTTTACAGATAATTGCAATAAAGATATGACAAAGAATAGTGATTATAATGTGATAAGTTTGATTAAATGTATTTCGTTTTAGCCTAACAGATAAGAATCATAAAATACCTCCCTAAAAACTACCAATGGGAAGAAAACAATACATTTTCAATCTCGAATTTGGATGTGGACGCAAAAAAGGTTGGTGACTTGGTGTAATAACTGCACTGCTTTTATGGAACCAGATAAAACATCAGTGTTTTTGACGATATCCTTTAAAATATACGGATTTGGAGCGCGAAATTTCAGAATGGTAATGAGAAAAATATGACAAATGATATGGTATCAAAATATCAACACCCAAGGGAAAAATAGGAGGAGTTAAAAATGTGATCTGGACACGCCCCTTTAAAACTAAACCACAATAAACTGTAGTCGAACTATCTAAGACAGGAATTGTCTTCTTAGAATTTTCAATAAAAACGACATCCAGAAAGTTAGCGTCGTGTCTATTCCATGGTTCTCAATAAACAAATCCTGCAGTTTGTCCAGATAACTCACTGAAGTCACTCCGGTATTAAACACGAACAGATCACTTTATATAGCAGCAGTGCTTTGCGGCATAAACCTGTCGGCAAGGGGTGTGAAGATTGAGATTGTGTCGCCTCTTAAAAGATAGTTGACTTTTGATTTGTCTCTCACTGTGTAAACACTCATTCCAGGTTTAAATGAGAATCCTGGGTAGCTAGTGTGCTATTATTCAGGGCGAATCTAATTATGTTTAGATAAACCTGGCCAAAACTTGCCGATTTAATTAGAGAAAAGTCCTATTTGTGGAGACATTTAAAAGAAACATATCTACGGCGAGACATAACTGTATGAAATCGTGTGATGGAAACGCAGGATTGTGACACCGCTCGAGGCATTTTATTGGTTACGTGAAAGCAATTGAAAAACAGTAAAACTGCCATCAGCGAAGAGTTCGTTTACCAGGCCGAAGAAGGGCGTATAAATTATTGAACAGATTATCCGGGTTTCGGGGACAAAGTGGGATGGGGAGAAAGTTGACGATAACTTTTGCTGTTTGTTACTTTTTTCGATTTATTATTATGATATGCAAATAAAATGCGAAATTGGTTCCAGAATATTTAGGCCATGGGCCAAAATAATAGGAGGCCTAGAACTTGAGTTTCGTCTTATCTTTTTAGGGGTAACTTAAAATTAAGTGATCTTTACTAATTCGATAGCGCTGAATCCGAATCTGGTTGTTCACATCGTCCAAATTTGCACATTAACCCAGGGTGACAATTGTTTCTTAAATATTGGCCGTTTTTGATAAAAAAAACAGCATTTTTATCATAGTGGCTTTGTTTTACATTCAAATATGCATTCAAACTTGCCACAGTAATTAGTTGTCAGTCATATTAGCATAATATGAGTCACTATTTTTCACTTCGGGTCGCCGCTAGGGGGCGCTATTCTTATGTTTTCCCCAAATTGTGTGATTTTTGTCCCAAAATTTGACTTTCTAATCTGCAGTAAACTGCATGTGTTGAGGACTCATGTCTAAGTTTGTATACACATCTGGGAAAACCACTATAAAAAAAGCTTTTTCTTAAGGTCTGGATGCTTTTAGTTTGAAATACTTCATTCGGTAGTACTGGTTTTTAGGTACTTGCCATTATTTTCTGTGTGGTTAAAACCACGATTGTGGTAATTTTATTCTCGATTTCAACCTCGTCTTCGCTCAATTATTCGGGAATTAGCAAGCCCGAATTGAGTATTGACGTTGGTTGTGGGATTTTATTGATCCTTTTATTGGAATTACTTTTTAAATACGAATATTTGTAGCTACATGTTGTCAATCACAGTATGTAGTAAATTTATTCCTTTTTACGGTCTGTAAATAGACTGTTTGAGAATATTATTTTAAATACTTTTTAGTAGCCAGATTTGTGGAATATTCGGCTTTGGTGATATTTAGGCCAAATTGGGAGGAATTATTTGTACTTGTCCATTTTGAGGTAAACTCGTATTTTCCAGGGAAATCCTGGAAGTGGACGTATTGTACGCAGCCTCTCGACCTTTTATGATACACCTGATTTTCCCAAGGGCTATACAGTTAAGGATTGGTAGACCTGAAATCATGTCGTCAAATTTAGTGTTTTACAAGCACACGAAATTGCCAATTTTATTCAACTTAAATATGCTTGGGACGCAGAAAATTGCATGTTCAAACTTACATATATAGAAGTGTCCTTTAATATATATATTTTACTTTTTTGAAAATCAAGGGGCGAGTGTGACCAGGCCAGCTTGTCTGGTCACGGTAATTTTAAAAAGCTCTGCTATCTGCATGTTTGGGGTGCCGCTGTGTGCAATTGTTCCTTGGAATGTCTGGAATTCTTTTGTAAGGAACAGTTGCATTTACAGTGGGTCCCCTGGCTGCAGGTGGCAGGAGCTAGCCTACACTATTGTTTTTGTATTCTGGCATACTTGGGATTCCAGGTGCTCAGTCTGTGTTCCTATGTAAGGGTGTGCAGGCCAGGTTTCTGCAGTTATTCTGTTCTGGCTGCTGGTGGAACACAGGCTGTGCACTGCCTGTGGTGCTGCTGCTACCTGTCATCATTTATCAAGTGAGTTTATTTCTTTAATTGAAAAGTAGCTTATTTTATATATTATGTTTAAATACGTTTGCTGCTTTTCAATCCTTTTTATTCAAAAATCCTTTTGTCTGCTTTCTTGTAGCTTGATTAACATAATGCTACTTGGCTGCCGTTTCGTTTGGTTCGTTTTGTTTTGTTCCGTTTTATTTTTGCATACACCAATACCGTGCAATACAATGTGAAATAAACTACTACTGTAAACATTTAAATAATTATTTTTAATAAATAACCCACTACTTCTCAATTACGGATTTGTTTTGTGCATTATTTTACGCCTGTTCGCCATCCCTATTTTATATCTTTATTTTACCAACTCGGTTACACAAATATACATGCTTTCTTTTAAGTTTGTTTCCTCCATAAAATAGGCCTGCTACTATATGTGGCACAGCTAAAGATGAGATGAACCGATAACCGGCAAAAGCTTTAAAGGTGTATGCGACATTGAAATTAATACTGTTTTAAACATATAAATAATGCAGTGTATTAAATTGCACGTAGTTTCTTTTTTTGGGGTGGTCCGTTTCTTCCATAAACATTCAATTCAACTTTATACATTAGATAAAGATAAAATGAAACCCTATTTACCGATAACTGACAAAAGCTTTAATTTAAGGTGTATGTGTCATGAAAATAAATACTCACTATATATAATCGTGTAGTATAATAATAAAAGGCACGAGTTTCAAACTGATTAGTTATACATGTGTTTTTTTTTGTGGTGGTCCGTTTTCTCCTTGAACATGGTATGGTACCGACGATTTTCAAAAGCTTTAACGTGCATTTGTCATTCGATTGACAATTAAAAGGGAACTATAACCTTCTCAGTTGGCAGAAATTCCGTGACTGCAACTATATAATAGAAGTTGCTTAATGCCATTTAGCGGGAATTAGTTGAGAAAAATAAAGAATTCACTCAGGAAATCGCGACCATGGTTTAAGCAACCATCCGGATGATGTGCTCGCGCTGTCCCGCTGCTTTTTTTTAGTCCAAAGTCACGGTTAAATGTACATATTCTGCCCGCGGTTAGGTGGGTTTTGGAGATATACCAAAACTGTTGCAGATGTCCTGTTTAATGTATTTGTGATCTCATTTTGTGTCACATAAAATACTCTTAAGCATTTACACTTGACAAGAAAAGTGGTGTCCGCAACGTGAAAACGGATGTAATTGCCCTTTTTAGTGTATGCAAAATAATTTTTAATGTGTCATTAAGTTTGTTTTAGACTTTTAAAAAATGTTTTTCCACTTAAAAGAAAGGCACCGTGGCAACAAAATAATATTGTTGAAAAATGGGGCCGTAATTTTCCGAACAACAACCCACCCGCCCCCGCCCCCTCCCCACCCCCGCCCCCGTCCCCACCCCCCACAACCCCCAAAAGTCACTATATGTTAACGCGAAGATGGGACAAACATTATAATAATTGCAGTGTATATAAACACGTACGTATACACATGCGGTTGAACTTATAACTAAATAGTTTTTTTGGGGGGAGGGTGTGTTTCGGGCCGTGTTCCCCCAGCAAAAATCCAGTGCCTCCCCAGATACCCCCTAGGAAAAACAATAATGCAGTGCCATAAAAAGGCAAGGAAAACTGCATGAGGAAAATAACGTAATTTGACTTAAAATCGTGTACCCGCGTCCCCCTCCCCTTAACTAAAATGCAATGCCCCCACTGGTTCCCCAGTGACAAATCGTGGCTACGCCGCTGAAACAAAGGTATTGTTGCAAAATATCACTATTTTGACCAAAAATGGGCAAACAAAATCTCAAAATAAGTATTGTTTCTCCTGCTGTGTTAACCTAGGGCCTACAACTTACAAGCAGGGAACATAAGATTCGGATTCGACATTATTGAAACTGTGCACCATTCTGTATCAACTCTGAAAACATTTGAATTTAAGATGGAGGCACTATGGTCAAAATACCGTTTTGACCAAAACCGGGCAAATCCTCCCATCAGTCCAAGTAGCACAGGGTCATTTTGCATTTATTGTGAAGAATTACGTGGCAATGTGGACTAGGCAGATTCACGGCATATTATAAAGATCACTTAAAAAGTTATGATGATCGAAATCGATACAAATAGCTCAATTGGTAGGGCGCGCGTCTGCACGTTCAGCAAAAGGTCCGTAGTTCGAATACCGGTGAAGCCAAGTTGCTTTTCACTGCATCCAGATTTTCCAAACTCATGGACATTTGTCAACATTTGTATCGAATTTATTCACCCCGGCTGGATTATAATCCCTAAAAATAATCGCCTATATTACGATTGCAGTCACGTAATTATTCATTGCTAATGGATAGACCTACTGACTGCAAATGGGTTCCTTTTTCATTCTCAATCAGAATGCCAATACACGTTGGCACGGCCAGGGCACTGAGCTTTATTGGGCCAGGGTGGATCGGGATTCAGTCTATTGTAATCATAACTCGTGTCCGGATTAACGCGACGACACTGTATTTTGCAATAGCAGCGATAGCTCAAGGTTGAGAAAAAAAACGGCGCGAGAAGGCGGCTTAAATAGTCGACTTTTCTGACCTTTATTTCTAAGTTACGTGCAAATGGTTCAAATGTAAACATTAAGTGAAATATTATTCAGCTCAAACTTCTTATATCCGAAAAATAAAGTTGCCCCTAAAAAGTTAAGACGAAACTGCAAGATACGGGCCTTTGGGCCATGGCCTAATTATGTTTTTATCACTTAAATGATGCAGATTGTTCGCAATACATGTAGTAGCGAATGATTCGTTTTGCTCCAAATTATATACAGACGTTTGGTAGCATGAGGAAGCCTTAGGTACGAATTAGGCAAATTCGGTGTGCATAATTTATATGATTTTGCAAACAAATCGTGCTTGCATAAACCATTATTAAGTGGAAGTCCTGAAAGATAAATGTGGCGTTTTTTAAACTTCAAAGTAGTGAAAAATGTTACTGATGGCCATGTACGTTTTAGTCAAATTTAGTGTTAAGCAACTTGTCGGGCCACATTCGAATAGGTACCAAATCCTCGAGGTTATTCACCTATCAATTGTTTCCTCCACCCCTCACCGCCACCGCGCTGCCCCACCCCTTAGGTGGGGATTTTGACCCATTGAAATAAAAATGCCCGTGTATCTGATAGCAAGACGCGTAAGTTTTGCACCCGTGGGTGGGGATTTTGTCACTAAAACTTTGCCCCAGGGGTGGAGATTTTGTCACGCGAAAACTTGACAACCCCCACCTCTTAGGTGGGGTAGCCCGGGGGCAGGGTTGGGGGAAACAATTATTGATAGGTACATTACGTTGATTGACGTAAACCGGACACCGCGCCAATTGATACAGATTCCGCGACTTGTACGCTATTTGAGCCGACTCCATGAGGCACACGACACTTCGCTAATTGGATAATGATGTATAACACGGAGGTAAGACGTCCAAGAAACTCGCTTTCTTAAATTACACGCTCCGGCTAAGTGTAAGTCGTTCGTCTTGGCTCAGATGCTAATGAAAAAGTAACATCAAAGACACCTTTTCTGCTTAACTCTGCTGGGATTTTTAACGCGAAACCTCGGGGGTAGTGACCTCAATACAAAGACTGATGAGGCGGAGACTCGGATGCAACACGCCGAGGCTGCGTGAATACACCTTGGCATGGAAATGTGGGTTATTGTTGATGAAATGCGAAAAGCTGCAGCCACCGCGAGAATGTACAGGCTTTGGCTATGCGTGATTACAATGGGGTACGCTTGCACTACTTATCTTTTGTCTGCATGTGGTAAGGAAATGACTCAAAGGGGACATACATTCGTTAGCTCTAGTTTGTTCATTTCAATTTTATTTGTTTCCGCTTTTTTTACATGAATAGTTTAACACGATTCCTGTGTGGCTGAGTTTGTATCCAGCGATGGTCTGCTGATTATAGACCCTTTGCACAAGCGGCCATGACAGGGGCAGTGAGTCACATTCTCACTGTACATCATGCACGAGTAGGCACTTTGTGGATCTTTTGTCACATCATTTAATTAAGAAAATCTGCCCCTATCGTGGCCGCCATGGCAATGGGTCTATTTTTTAGCAATAGTTCATCTGTTTAGATGCTGCCTTCAATTTGTTCATCACGATATCAATTCACAATGCATGTTTGAAGCCAACTGCATGACATTCATTCCCTGATCTCTCAAATTCTCTCAATCTCAGTCTCTTCCATGTTTCTCGTACAACTTTGGACTTTAAACAAATTTTGGGCCGATACATGGGACCGAAATTAAAATAGTGGAGTAAAGCGGGCCTCCCACTGTGCTATTTTTGCCACGAATTTCCAACGATTCGGTACGATTTGGTGAGATTACCAGAGATTGTGTATAGAGTCTATAGACAGTCTCAAGTAATCTCACCAAATCGTACCTAATCGTTAGAAATTATTGGCAAAAATCGCACAGTGGGAGGCCCGCTAGTCATGTATATCGCTACAGAATGTCGCCACGACACATTTTACAGAAGTAAATTTATCTGCGACTCATTTTATGGCTTCCATAATACCTCGTGAACATGCAACAAGCTAAATGTGGCCCACACATAGGAATGTGATGGCAGTCACATAGGAATAGATGTGTGTACATAGGCCCATGGGATTCCGTGAATTCTACACCTATTTTGGCATTTTTTTCATGGTAAAACTCTAGGTGCGATTTGGAGACGAAAGCAATTAATTTCGATGGAAACTTTTGCTGTGGGGCATTGCGAGTAAGAACGTGTCATTGTCGCAAGTCGCCAACCGCGTTGCGTGAAACTGTGACGAAGATTATATTGATTGCCATCTGTAGGATTTCATTTTCATTTTCTTTTCGCCTATCCGAGGCAGGAACTGGTGTCGAATAAGTTTCGCCAGTGGGGAATTAACGGTTTGACGACTCAGAGGCTTAATTGCGTTTTACAATAAAAAAGAAAACGAAATACTAAAGGATACCTTTTACAGGAATGTGCTTAAGCATGCAATTCTTTAAATATAACTGTAGGAACAAGTTAGTTCCTACAGTTATTGAGTGTCGGGTTTTTTGGTACCCAATTGTTCACGCAACATGTTTACGCAACAGGGGAGAATTGCTATATCTAATGAATGAGAATGCGAATTTTACTGTAAGCACTTTGAATTGATTTTGTTTCGACATCCATTCTCCTTGCCGTAGCAAGCTGACAATTCAGTTCTCAAAGTGCCCATTTACATCTTCAGGGGACTGGTTGCATGGAATATACCGAGTTGTGAGAAAATTATTGAGCTGCGGTGTCGTGAATGAGGGATTAATTTAGTTTGATAACGAGGTTGACGTGGCAATCATAAGCTTGAGAATATTATTGCCTGCAAAGTAAATTTTGCTTGAATTTTTCTAAATGAAAATAATAAAAGCTGTTATCAAGTAGGTTAATCCGAAACAACAAAATATCAAAATTTAGAGGATTTGTCACATTTTGGCAATCATCTGCCATCGTGCGTACCGCCATATACCACTCCCATACAACGCTGCACTGCGGGTTTTTATGTTAATGGCGGCATACTACGTTTAGTTGGCCAACCGAGCGACCATTAACCTTCGGCTTTAATAAGCATGCTTTCCCATTTTCACTGTTTATTTGAATGATATTTATTTACAGTTATTTGAATGATTTAAGCTATTGTATACAAATGTCATGTTTAATCAAAACATTCCAGCAAACATGTTGTACTGTCTATAATCACTTGCCAATTAAATTCCAAAATGGAATGTGCACCATCACTACTGCATGCCTCAGTGACGTGTTTAATTCCCCACACGGACGAGTTCAATATCCGATAGCAAACATTGGTCCGTATATAGTGCTTTGACAAAATACATTCCCGAGAAAGAATATGTGTGGTACTGTTTATTTCTTCAAAGATTCATCTTTAGATACAGTATAAAAAAACTACGACCATACATTACGCGGCACACCGTAATGGGAGACTTGAGACACTTGGTGGCAGCAAACAAACCGGTCATTTTCCATTGTTTCGTCACGTTTGAGTGCGCATGCTCAATATGACGTAGACAATGGAAAAGGACCGGTTTGTTTGCTACCACCAAGCGTCTCAAAAGTCTCCCATTAACAACCATACGTTAAAAAAAGGGCCTTGTGGATGTTCCATACGTATGGTTTAGTGTTGAATTCGTTCCTTGAAATTCACTAAAGATTCGAATATGCCTGTATTGTATACTAAGTACGTCTTATGGCTAAGTTCAATTCTCAACTATAATTTTCTCGAGGTAGGCCTACAACATTATAGCACATGGAGATGATCATTGCCAACAACTAATTACAGTACACTTAATAAAATTAGATGGTTTCTAAGTCTATGTTATCAGGTATTTGCTTCTTTTGGACCGTAATCCCCAATCTCCGGACCAGTTGGTCTACGGTCTCCTCAAGCCGATTCATGGTTGCGTCTGTCCTTCGGAATTGCTGCAAACACCGGGCTATGCGGCCAGGGTTTGGTGTAGTTCCCTGGGGGTGCTTGGGCGCCATCTTGGTATGCACTTCTCCTTTGGTCTTCCTTGTAGATGTTACGGTTGACTTTGCATTTGGTCCACTCGAAGGTTTGTTTGCTGAAAGCATTCTATCGTCCCATCTTTTGATAACTATAGAGACAGATTACGCATTAATGGTTAATATTTAGTTTTATGTCAAGTGGAAATTAGCTTATAGTAAATAAAATTGATAAATGTTAACAAAATTGAAAAGATGAGACTTCAATTGATATTTTGCTTTTTGTTTCGAGACGCTGTAAGACGTAGTGGTTTCTAAATATTGGGCATTTAGCATACTTCCTATATAATTATGGTCAGGTATACTAACCATTTAGTGCAGGTATACTGTTTGCGAAACCAACATACCGGCTTTAATGCCATATTATTTACTTCTCCTGAGATCTATTTTTGAAAACCGTGAGTTTAAAGGCAGTATACATGATTGGTATCTCGAAAATCAGAAATGTTCACAAATTTCCGCCTAACTTACACAATATAAACATGATGACTGTAGAAAACCTCCCCTGAAACGATTTTGTCTGAAAGTGCTATAGTCTTTGAGGAATGAGTAAAACAATTAGTTTTCGTCTCATGAGACGAAAATTCAATTCGCCCCAAAACCATTTCGCCCAAGTGCCATTTCGCCCCCAAACCACTTCGCCCGAGTGCCATTTCGCCCCAAATCACTTCGTCCAAACACTACATCGCCCAAATGCCACTTCGCCCCAAAACCACTTCGTGCACAGGCCGTGGTTTAGGGCGAAAAGGTCTTGGGGCGAAATGACTGCAAACCCTTTTTTTCTCAAAAGTTAGACGAAGTACGGAGCTGGTTTTTGCTCAGGTTGGTTTTAATCATGCATATCTTCAATCACACAGGGGGATAAAACTATCTGTAACAGTTTACCAATCATGTATACTATCTTTAGGAGAAAGGTTGTAAGTCTAAGCGTGAAAACCAATGCGGCGTGTAGGTATAGCACAATACTTTGCACAACTTTGAAAAGTCACCATCTTGTCATTGATTTCTACTCGCCTCTTGGTGGGAGTATCTTCCTGATATATCGGGTAAACTCCGATCGAATAACATCTTCAAGATACACCTTGCTGTGGTACGTTGCCTCTTCGTTCCTTACAGTCGCATACGAATCAATGATAACGGACATCAGCATGTTTAGTAGAATAAAACCCTGCATAAATAAGCCAAAACAAACGACATCACTCGATTTGCATAGTTGCGTCGCCGGCGCCGCGGATTAATACTGACTTATATAAAGTGTGTTTTCTAGAGAGAGAAAAAACGGTGCCACTAGTCAGAGTATGCCTGCTTAAAGATATACAGTCCGTGCGTTATGGGTGTGGCACCCTCAAAAATAAGGGTTTTTTTTAAATTGATATTTTTCTAGAAACATCAAAGTTATTCGCTTTCAAATGAAACATCAACAACAAAAAATTCGACCAACGTATAGTTATCGAACAATTATACTATCAATATTTCAAATTATTTCAGACCGCCAATAATTCAAGGCATATATTTGTCCAAGTCTGCCCTCCGTACACCGGTGGCCTGTCCAATCTTGTTTCCTCTGTCTCAAAAAGTCTTCCGAGACAGACAAAAAGAGATTTGACAGGCCACTACTAATCCAGAGGGCTCGCTGCACACCGCGGGTCACAGACCAAATACCGAGTGAGACTTGGGCAACCAAGTCAAAAACGGCGCAAAAACGGCCGTACAAAACGGCGTTTTTCACAGGGTTGCCGATGTCTAAAGTTCAAAGTTTGAGGTTTTCTCGTTAAAATAAAGTAAATGCTTTAAAAATTCGTTCAGAGAAAGAAAAAAAATAATTTGCTGAGAACCACGGACTGTATATCTTCGCGTCCCTTTTAAAAATTGCCAAAGCATTGTAGTTCCCGATATAATTCGTCAATTTACTCCAGAGAGTGAATTATATGTGCGCGAAGGCTCTGTCACCATAATGTACTGTCCTAGACCAAGGAACAATGAGAAGCAATGAGGGTAGAACGTCTCCCCACTGTGCAGCAAGTCTTTGATGTAATCCTGGTCATGATTATGAAGGGATAGACCGGCGTGAGAATCATAATCCTTTTCCTGATTGGCAGTCAGTTGATGGTCGATTTTAGGATAATGATCATGTTTCTTGACTCGTCCAAGGACCCGTACTACATAACTCTCAAGAAAGAGTTATTTGACACAACTAGAAACATGCATACACTCTCAGAATGCTGGTTAAAATATCACTGGTTAAAAATCAGTTGGTTAAAAATCTCCCAATGTTGGTTAAATTCTCCGAGTTGGGTAATTTTTTCTTTAACCAGGGGTTGGTTAGGAAATATTATGCTTTCTGGTTGGGTAAACAGCGGGTTGTGTAAAATATAAGATCAGAGGGCTGTATTTTAACCAACTATGGTTATAATTTACACCCCCCGCAAAGCGAAAGTTGGTTAAAAAATTCGCCCAACCATGTCACGTGGTGTCCAGTGAAAGCTACCATTGGTTAGTGACTCGATTGTCTGCAGAAAGGCAAGAGCGACAAAATGCCCACGCGCGTTCGTTTCGTGTGTGTGTGTGCCTTGTACGTGTAAAACTACCACACAAACGTATATACAGGACTTTGCAAAATTTGCAAAATGTAGTGGTGTTTCCGAGCCGAAACGACTAATTTAGGCCTAAGGTAAGTTTTGCCTCGTTAATTGTCTGGTCCGATCGGTGAATGGTGGGGGGACATTTTAGTGGTTGCTAGCGGTCGGTTTTGGAAACCTTTCTCGAAGATTTAAGCCGATTTCAAAGTGTTATTTTTTACCCGTACGCGCGGGTTGTCACGAGTATAACGTTACCTTCACGTTGCATGCAGCGCGCCGTGTGCAGCGAGTGCGGGCCACAAACTACATCACATGTGTACAGTACACCAACTCGCTACGCACGGCCTGTATACGTGTAACTTTTTCCCACCACTGGCCCGCCGGGCTGCCCCACCTAAGAGGTAGGGATTATCACTTTTCGAATGACAAATTCTCCACCCGTGGGGCAAAATTTGGGTTACAAACTCCCCACCCATGGGCCAAAAGATGCACGTTTTGCTCCCTGTGCGCTGAAAATTTGATTTTCATGCGTTTAAGTCCCACCCTGGGGCACGGAAATCGTCGGACCAAATCCCCACCTAAGGGGTGGGGCATCGCAGGGTGGAGTAGCGCGGGGGAGGGATGGGGGCAGTGATAGGTGCATTATTAATAATAATAATGAATATTTGTAATGCGCCGGTATCCATCAGAAAGATTATCAGTTGCTATTAGTTTAATAGTAGTATGAATGGATGGGTCACATATAGGCCTACCGCCTTTGGATCTTACTATGTTAATACTAGTCCTTGTTTCATTTTGTTTATCCACACAGTGCTGATCGGATCGGATAGGATTTGGCATCTTGGCAGCAACTGTTACTCGACAACAACTATGACAGCAGAGGCCAAGGCCATAACCACTCATCATGCACATCACAGTTGATATGACTAGGCTACTGCTAAGCAAGGCTTCGGCGTGAACCACGTCTTTTTGATCAAAGCTGCATTTTGGCCACTTTTTCGACACAACTACAGGTTGAGTAAAAAAAAAACTATACACTTTTAAAATTACTTGTTGTGTTTTAGTGTATCAATATTTATTTGAGATGTTTTGACAACATGTATTTTGGATAAGTTCTCCTGTGTCTTTTGGTAACAGTTTAATTAAATTATGTCTCATGCATGACCGCACATGAGGCAAATAAGGGTGTCGGGTGGAACACGACTTGCGCCAATTCAGTATGGCTAGGAAAAAGAAAAGGATTTGAACCAGTGCAGAGCTGCCATCCGTCCCAGATTTTGCAACAGGTTCTTCGGAAAATAATTAATTTGGTGGTCTCTTTTTTTTTTCTCTTCTGATGTTGGCGCAAGTCGTGTTCCACCTGACATCCTTATTTGCCTCATGTGCGGTCATGCATGAAACATAATTTAAATGACACAGGAGAACCTATCCAAAATACATGTCAGAACATCTCATATAAATATTTGTACACTAAAACACAAAAAGTAATTTAAAAAGTGTATAATAGTTTTTTGTTTACTCACACTGTAGAACGAACTTGCCATTAATTGTAATTGTAACTCGGAAATTGTTATTTCCTAATCTGAATTTAACCTTTCTTTGGCTGTGTAAACCACAAAAATAAAAGTACGCTCTCTGACTTCATATAGTGCAGCTGAGCTAAACGTCACACAAGCATTCTCGAACTCATTGTTAACACAGTGTGATGGTGAAACATTTAAAAATGAAAATGTTTGAAGGAAGCCAAACACTTTCATTTAGAAAATACCAGTATATATTTGGCCTACACCTGCTGCTAAAGTACATACATGTACATCAAATATCACAAAATAAAAAAAATAAAACAATGTAAAACTGTCAAGTCCATCGTGTGGTGTTTGCCTTTATTTAGTGTCCTTTATACCCAAATATCTTTTTTATAAACTTTTAACATAATAAATTAACCAACTGTTGGTAAAATATTGCCCAATTACTGTGAACAGCATTTCAGTAAAATGCCCAACCATTCGGGTATAACCAACTGCATGGTTAAAATTTGCCCAACTCGGCATTAACCAACAGATTGGTTAAAATAAAATTAACCAATAATTGGTTAAAAAGTTTAACCAACCACGTATTAAAATTTAACCAACCTGGGTTGGTTAAGGTTTTAACCAACTGTTGGGATGTTCACCTGGTAATACATGGTTGGTTAAAATTTTAACCAAGTTGGTTAACATTTTTAACCAACGTTCTGAGAGTGTACCTGTACAATGCAGAACAAGCTGAAGGTAATAATAGTCAGGGTCTTGGACGATCCGGTGTCAAACTGATTGAAACGGAACTTGCCCAGGAGTGTGATGAGAAGGGTTTCAGACGTCGAGATAATCGTGCTGTATGTAAACAGAGGCAAAGGGTTAGACATTTCACCAGCCACTGTGAAATCAAACTCAACTGTGCTGTATTTTAAAGCTCAGCAGTTGTGGACCATATGATTTTTTCTTTAAATGCTCGACGATTAAAAAATCGTTTAATCTTAGACCAATATCACTTTTAGCCAATCAGACCTCAACTTGTTCTACGAGCACATAGGTCAACCCCCCTTTGCGCTTATATCTCTATAGGTGTTATGGCCGAGCGGTCTAGTGCGTCGAACTTAAGTTCCTGTGCTAGTACTAGAATGTAGGTTCGATTCCTGGCCGGTGACGAGTTGTGGCACCTGTGCCCTTGAGGAAGGCACTCAACTACACTTGCTCCCATTCCTGTAAATGGCGGTCCCTCCGCTGTTGGATGTGGTATATAAATAAATAAATAAATACCCGCCCCCTCTCCGCTCCCCCTATAAGCCTACTGTGTCTGCCCAAGCACGTGTATAAACCTCTCTGGAGTTGATAAGAATCGATTCCTAGTTAAGAATTGGAATCATGATTTTGTCTTTTAGAGGAATCGATTATCCATGGTGATTCTGGGAAGTACCCGGTGAATCTGAATGTGTAATAGTGCAGAAATTACAACATTCAATTTGGTGGTGTAAGGCGACGCAGCCGGTACAGTGTGGTGTCCGTTTCCCAGCACAGCGCGGTAGCCCACGGTACAGCACGGTAGAGCGCGGTACCGATACGGTTACCTCTGCGGTAGATCTAGAGCATAGTAGACGCCGATTTTCAACCGTACCTCCAGTGTGACTGTAGCCTTAGATTTGGGCGACTCCAGCATTTTCGGAGCCGACTCCGATTCCAAAAAAGAATCGCGATTCCACTCGGGATCGATTCTATTTTTAGCGGGAAAACATTGAATATACTGAGCGTGTTTAATAGGTAAATGGGCGTGTTTATGTACATGTGTACATCGGCGATACTACTTATCGTGCCGACGACGACCCACTTATTGGCACCGAATGGTACTAAAATGATGCCAGCCCGTACCACACACACTTTCTTACTAATTGGAAATTATCAGAGGCTAAATATTCCTACAAAAGTTTTGCCTTCGGAATTGATAGGTAATTTCTGGAAACGGCAAGCTATCACTCTAAATCGAATCTAAATGAAAGGGAATCGATTTCTACTAGGAATCGATTCCTCAAAAATCTGGAATCGCGATTTCGATTCCTAAAGTGGAATTGATTTTACTCAAGCCTATTCTGCATCGGGTTTGCGAGATATTGTTGCAATTTTAGTGCCAACTTTTGTTTTAAAATGGAATCGATTCCAATAAATTTGGGATCGCCCGCACCCACCTGTAACCCTTCTGTTGTGTTCCAATCACCAGGTGGTTGATCCAGACAAACGCGTAGAACACAATGAAGAAGATGATAGCGCAGTGAAACAACTTGAACTTTGCGTCTGAGAGAGTTCTAGTTAAGACCGTGAATCTTCTATCGAAGCAGAGTATTGCCTGAAGTTTGACCGTAGCAATGAAGGCGATTAGACCCAGCATCAGGGCATAGAGCTCGTCCACAAACACCACCGCGCGGAAGGTGAAATGGAGGTCTGAAAAACAAGGAAAGACACGGACAGGTAGCGTATCTATTACCAAGGAGGTCTGAGAGAATTTCCCTCGTGGATTTTGTTCTATATAAATGTTCATAAAATGTTATAAGCGTCCTGAGCACCTTGCGTGGTGGATATGTGCGTTATATAAGACTCCAGCATAATATTTAATTCATACTAATTGGCGTTGTTTAAACTGAGGAATAAAGAATGTGTATAAGCATGCAGGTCTCGATTAAATTATGGTTGTGGTACGTAGTAATAATCCGTTTTATCAATTGGGGAGAAAGGGTGCTCTAAAATATTTCCCAACTTCTGCCGGCGGGGGCGATCAAAAAGCCGGCATGCCATGCGCACAATATTTGGGTCTGGGTGGGTGTGTGTGTGTGTGTATATATATAGAGGGCAGTATGCCAACTAAGCTGTTTCTTTTCGACTTCTCCTTTCAGGCAAATTGACCTACCATCGTTGGATCGTATCTTCACACTCATCGCGTCCACTGCAAACTTCCTGACTGCATAAACAAATACTTGGAAGAGGCTCAGTACAATGGCTACGGCTTCTAGACAGTTGGTGAAGGACATGAAATAGCGAACTCTTGCCTTCTTGATGTGCTCATACTCGACAAAGGCAAGATGCACAAGCCATAGGAGAAACACGGCGTGTAGGAGCGTGATCATTAAGGAGTATAGCTGCGTCCTGTCAGTGACGTCATATAGACGGAGGGTGTGGACATACGATGAAGGGACGCCGGCATTAGACGGTGGAAACTCCAACACGTAAGTGATCAATGTGAAGTAATTAGCGTCCGGGTTGTACAGCGTGAACTCGATGAAGACCGTACGGGTTCGCACATCAATCCAGCGGGTGTCTCTAAGGTAGCGAATCGCGCGGTGTCCATGCTCGGCTGTGATCCCCAAATCGGCTATAAAACCACCACCGCCGTACACTGTCCCCCGAACTCCTATGAATTTACCAGTGATGGGGTTGGGAGATGGTGTGTACCTCCAGGGGCAGTCTTGGCCATTGTATACCCACATTGGAATGAGTCCATTCTGCCAACTCTCGCCATAGTCTGATGTGTCATCGTTGGAGGTGGAATATGCATCGTTACACTTGGATGAAAGTCCATACTCGGTCATCCTCTCCGAAACCACGCACGTTTCTATAAAAAGAATTGAACCAAAAAGGTTTTAACTGCTTTAAGGTCATACTTTTCATAACTGCTCTCAGGGCAAATTTTACCAACCCTTTGTATATTATTCGCGCAGCCGCTACCGCCGTCTAAGAACGTTTATTCATTTCACTTTCCAAGTATAGACGAAATTATCATTTAAGACGCGATAAATCAATGTTCCGTATACCAGGCCGAACGCGTAACTGTCTGAGCCGAACGGAGCCGACTCTGAAGCCGATAGCCATTCCAACAAACTTCGTCTGTTCCTCTGTAGGCGCTTCTCCGTTGTACAACTCGCTGCCGTAAAGCGTCGGAAGCAGGACAGTGTCTGTCCAGTCCCAGTAATTATCAAATGTCCTTATCTGCAACAGAGAGAAAAGATGTATCCACCATATTCATTTATGACGTAATAGCACTCACTGGTATTGTCTAACCCCAGAGCTTGTTGGTAATGTAAATGTTCCTTGTAATGTTAAGTAATATCTCTTGTCAAGAACAATAGTAACCACCCTTACTACACACAGGATTTGAAAGAGGATGAGTCAAGCTATGAGTACATGCCTATCAATTGAGGGTGTGTTTGCATAAACTTGAATTTCACTGACAGAGTTTAACTTAATTGGAAGAAATACAAGGCGGTTTGGGGCACTTTGAGAAGAAAGGTGCTGATCTGCCATAAATGTCTAGAGTCAAAAAGTTTTTGTTGTAAAGTAAAGGATCCTTTTACGTTAGAGCTTTTAAAATATAGCCACTAACAGAAACCTCGGGAATGTTTTAGATGCATCTGGGGCCAATTTCATGGCGCTGCTTTAGCGCTAGCTGAAAACGTGTGCTAACTGTAGCAGAAAAGTTGTGCTAACTTTAAGGCTATTTCACGGCCACGGCATGCTTAAGCATGCGCGTGCTTGGAAACGGGCATTGTTGCGTCACTAGTGTTTAGCAAATTTGACTCTGAAGCTAGCAAACGTTTGGCAGTGCTTAGGGTTACGGTCTCCATGAAATAGCCGGAGGCTCCGTTAGCACAAAATCGGCTGCTAAACAGCTCCATGAAATTGGCCCCAGATGATTGTATTGTTCTCCTTCTGGAGGACAAACACGGAAAAATTAGTAGTGTTCTGTAACAACGTGAAACCACTCTGTGCCATGTTTGACCAAAACCTATCAATTTGACAAAATACAGAACATATACTGTCAACATATCGTAGTTCTTTCTTTGACAAGTTTTTGGTATTCACAAGTTCTTGAAATAAGGCTTTGGAGAAAGAAACGCGTCGTTGACCGCTTTGCTCATGTAATACGCGTCGCTGTCTCTATAAAATATGATGATGGCGATTATTAATGAAATGAATACGAGGTGGCGCCCTATATGTTGCACGATGTCTTCAGCATTAATGTTCCCTTGCCACCACAAGGTGTTCAAGCTAGCTTGGTCAGGCTGGGACGTTTTCGTATCTACAAACAGGAAAGAGTATGTAAAATGTAAAAACATTTATCGTTCCAGTGGCATTGATGTATAGTCTATTATTAGGTGCAAGAAACATTGGTATCTTCAAAAATTAAATCAACGTTCTTAATAAAATGTTGATCATTTACTTACATTTACTTATGTTGGTCAACACTTACCCTCCTTGGTATTCCGATCATGTTCAATAATGTTATCAGGATTTTTAAACATGAACCTCCGCAGAAACTTCCCACAGCAGCAGCTGAGTAGAAAGGCCACAAAGACGACCTGTAATCAACATAGGACAACAATACACATTGGTCACATTATTGATATCTACAACATTGTACACAAATAATCAGGTATAATTTGCTGTAACGTCCGTCGACACAATGATACAATATCGGTTAGAAAATTGTGAGACAATGTTGGTCTCATTACCGCGTAGCCATACAATTTGTCAATTGTATTACCTTAACTGGTTCAACTAGTAAGACCGATTCAATGAGCGACGTGAACACGGAAACAAGCCACGACTCCGATTGCCTCTTGCCCCACTGGAGACTGTACAACACCACGAAGAACCCACTCGTTATCACCGAGAGTAGGACCATGAACCAGGCGACGTAGACACACCAATGAGGCAGATGTCCACGATGGACCCGGCTGGGTGTCTGCTCGTACCTGGTGGCAAAGTCCACAAGTTTTCCTCCAAGAGTGGGCGTTTTGAGCGGTCTCCGGGCGTGACGGAAGATCTGGACGATGACGAAGTTGTATGGGAAGACAATGAGGGACGTGATAGTTCCTACATACAACTGCTGTGAGGTGATCGTATATGGTCCGATAGTCACCCTGAATGGTGAACATATGGGTTTCTCTTCCAGCGAGTCTAATGAGTAAAACATGGCATTGGTGATCAGAAAGAGAAATAGTAACGATACACACACACCGAGCCGCTGAACTCGACTGAAACGGCTCGATAACGGTCGGTGAAAGAGCGAGTTCCAGAGATGGTTATCAGCGAATCTTTCTTGTACGATACGATAGAAATCTGATTGGACTGCCAGGGTCTCCTCGCGGCCTCCGAGGGGGAGAGATCGGCTGGGGACCTTGTTGGTGTTGCTGTCCGCAGCTAGCCAGTCGTTCAAGATAAAGCAGTATCTGCAGAAGCAAAAGAGAAAATATTACTGTCATATCATGATAGTCATGTCCGCACGGTCTAGCGGATTCTTACTCAAGACCTTGGATGATTCTTAATGGTTGGCGGTTTGAGTCCCTGGTGGTCCCTGGTACCCTTTGGACAGGGCCATAACTTGCCTCCCTCCAACCAGTGATTGGCTATACCCACAAAGGTACTCTAACTGACAGCTGGGCATTTATACTCACCAGAGAGCTGAGAAGGTTTAACCCTACTAGTACCCCTGATCCCTCCACGATCAATATGATTTTCCTTAGATGGAGTTAAGGAACGATAGTTGAGCCCAATGAACATGGATGATTATGACAAATCAGCACTCTGAGTACCTTGATAACTCACCTGAACTTGTTTTGTAGGTCGCACACAACGATCCAGTACATGTACCAGGACGCGTAGTGTCCCTCGCCGGAGTTGTCGTGGCGGATTCGCATCGTGATCAATGGTCCTAGACAGCGAGGCATGCCCATTAGGTAGTGGTTCAGGGTCCCCGTGTCAAGTTTCTGGTGAAATTTAAAAGGAAACTAGACATGTTCAACTGAAACAAGAGATGAAGGAACAAAAGAAAACCAAGCATTTGCAAGGTTTTAGCCAAGTTTACCCTGCATGACGTAAGTCCTTGGATGTTTTTAGTCTCTGGTCGAAACAATTAGCATTTCAACCGATACTGAAAGTTCTCTGCCAGTGTCGTACTTTTCAGTGTCTCATTGATATAGTCTCGTTCTCAGGTCATTGCTAGGCCGCAGCCAGATAAACAAGATGCTACTCCCGGTGCGCTGACGGTTTGTTCACCCATAACCACAACATACCCTGTGTGGTTCGGTTGAGCTGCTCGACCATTCAGTCATACATCGGATCTTAGGACAAGGCGTAGGCTCTTCTAATGCCAAGAATCAAGCACATCTAGCGTACCACTGTTCTTCGTAAATGTATACACAACACAACTCGACATTATGTACGAAATCAGAAATGTTTGGGCTTTCTCTTCACCTCTAGTGATGGAACAAACTATGATGTCATGATAAATTTAACTAATATCTGGACTTTTTGCTCCTGTGGAACCGGACGGTGAAATGATGTTCATGTACTCACCACACTGTCTCCTATATCCTGTAGTCTTCGATCTCTAGTTTCTCCGCTTTCTCCCACCAAGTCTAAATATACCACCGACCGCGTACCGCTGTTCTTGGCGTAACCCGTGTAAACAGACAACATGTAGAAGTACGTGTCATCAGAACTGTTGTCTGCCAATGGATGGGCAGCCCACTGCAATAAAGGTAAAAGAGAAGATTCCCCGTATTGATACTGAACAGTACAGTACCTCGAATTACTATACTGATGTCAGCCTCAATAGTGCACTTTCAACAGGCAAGAGCATACGTGTGTTTACTTCTGCGCAAATACAACATCAGTTAAGCACACTTTAGTTGTCAGCTTCCCACTATAATTTACCTTCAGCAAGTCTTGACGGTCCTTCCACCTCATGACTGGAGCCAATAGCATGGCAAGGCCTATGATGCCGAGTACCACAGCAAATACAGCCGCATTCTCTCCTAAGTTAGTCTTGGTGAAGACGTAGATGAAATCAATCTTGTTGACGGGACGGACGATGGAAGCAAAGTTCGTGAGGTGATTGCATTGACACACCGTTGCACTGCCCGTGGACAGTGGGCTGACCTACAAAGTGTACAATACATTTTGACTGAGAGAAAGACTTACGTGTCATCATTGTAAATTACCGTCACTGTGGCAGATTTACCGAAAGGATTGGCTGTCAACTTTTGAATGGAGAGAAGTCATTAACACTTTTATCCTTCGCATGTGATTTAAGTGTTGTGCAATACAGTGAAAAGATCCTGGAGCATTGTTTTGCGGGGGAAAGGTCTTTCCGAGACTTCTACATGTATGTCCGTACTGGTTAATACGTATCTTGATAATCTGGATAAAGTGACTTTGACTTGCTATTGCAGCTTTTATGATAACATAAAGTTAGAAGAGGAAGATTGCACGGTCGCCATGGCCACACCCAGACGAGCTTATATACAAGTTCAAGTAAGTTTTGTCAATGTCCATGTTGTGAGACGCCAGGGTTCGAGATAGCATCAGATAAACAACAGAACTCACCCTACATCCGTTTTGCCTCCAAGTCTCACTTGCTTCGTGCCAGTACACACAGCTCTGAAAGTGGAACTGGAAGGTCAATTAATACCCTGCTCTGTGTTGAGAATCTTGGAAGTAGACGTGTCCCAGCCCTCCGTGAATTCACAGTCAGTTTCCACGGTGAGTATACCAAGTGTCTCGTTCAGGCTGTTTCTGAAATCTCTCAAGGAATTGTTAATGGTGTCTTTATCCAAGGAAATTTCGGTCACTGCCGGTGCGCATGGGTCCTTTTCATCGCTGTCCTGAGTACCATACGCAGACCGAATGGCGTCGCTCAATGCTATATATAGACCACTTGAGACATTGCCTTTCAGTTCTTCGCTGAATTCTTTCTGTGAAATGTGAAGCATGTAGCAGAACTTGTTGTTCCCTGATGAAAACTGGACCAAGAGTGCGTTTTGGTAGGTCTCGTTTGCCGGACGGTATGGCTCCTCTGTTGCCGTGACGTCATCGGGATTGTCTGGCGGATCCGGGCCTGTCGACTCCCGTCCTTGGTGGAAGATAATATCGATGGGGTCTGCAGTATCTCTCACCTCGATTTGCTGGTACTCCTCGTCTAGGATGTCTAATGCCTGGACGGCTGAAGATACCCTGTGTCCAAGATCGTCTCCCCATACGTAAGGGTTGAATTGGTAGTGACGCGTCTACAAATATGACGATTTTGAAAATTCACAGTCAAACGTGGACCACTCTTTAAGTCAGGTGGACGAACGTTGGCCAAAATTCGGCTTTCATTTTCTAACCAATACAGCAAAACCTTAATGACAATCTTTGAAATAAATACCAATCTTTTAAACAAAAATTAAGCCTCCGGTTCCGTGTACATACTGATTGTGTAATTATGGTTAAAAGAATGCAATTAATACGATTAATATGGTTACATTGGTCAGTTGCGTGTCCATATAACACCGAGAGAAAACCTTACCCTCAGCGAAATGGGACTCCTACTTCCACTCCCGGAATCGAATATATCATCAGTCAGCATAGCCGGCAACGTGAAGCCATCAACCGACAGGCCAGTCCTTGACGCCTGTAATGCCCTCGTGTGACGTCTGCTAAACAATGGGTCCTTCCATAGGCTGACAGTCAGACCGGCGGCTTGGAGTCTGAGCAAGCTATCCCCGGAGTAGAGTCGGCGAAGTACGCTGGTTGAGATGTCCCTCTCCACGCGGTCGCACCGAGTCACTACCTCTCTTGTCTGGTGAGGGGAAGAAAGCAACGTACAAAATGACATTGAAGCGATAATGGAGGCAGCTCCCTATAAGCTTCCTGATCAGATTGAACCGGAATCTGGGACTAAAGGTACCTTATGAGGCCTCAGCGACGGGAAAGTGTGACACGCTATACCAAAAATATTGTCTAAGTCCTTAATTTAAGACTAAAATCGGCAACTCTGTGGTTGAATGGAAGATCGGCAAAGTTGTGATCACATACCCTCCCAACGAAAATCTCAGTCGCCAAATTGGCTGCCACAACCTCCAAAGAATGCCTGATCCCGTTCTAATGCCCGATCTTTTCCCCGTTCAAATATGGCACCTATACGACTAAAGCGTGACGTCAGGTACCAGATAAACTGGGTCTGAAAGAAAATCGCCGGTAATCTGAAACGTCCATTGCTAAAGCGCAGGGAACACATCCCTGGTTTTAGTGTAGACCCAGGGGGACGTTTTCACTATTCGACACATGGGCAATTACGGAAATTCAAATTTACACTTCAGAGACTTTGAGGGCTTCTAATGCTTCACGTATTCAAGTCGTTTGATTTTAAACACATGCTCTTCAGGCATCATTGATGGAAGTGTAATTCCTGAAAAAAATATTGCAATGCCATTCTCAGTAAGTGTGTAGGGTCCCCAAAACCCTCGGTTTCGGACGTACTCAATGAGTACGTCCGAAACCGAGATATTCTTGGATGTACCATGCATATTGAGAGTGACATTGCAATCAGTTTTTCAGGAATTACACTTCCATCAATGATGCTTGAAGAACATGTGTTTAAAATCAAACAACTTGAATACGTGAAGCATTACAAGCCCTCAAAGTCTCTAAGGTGTAAATTTAAATTTCCGGAATTGCCTACATGTTCAGTTCAAACGTATTGACGCCGAAATTGTGACGGAAGGGTGCATCGGTGTTACGACCTATACTAGATGTAGCGATAAGCTACACCTTAAAAAGCAATGTAAATCCTATACATGTACCACTGTTAATTCAACCGCGCTGACATTTTCTGCTCCTGTCTTGCCATACACAGCTGCTTGCTGTAGACTACTCACTATAGAGACGATATCTGTAATTTCAAAGTTCAGACCACCGACGTGTAATTAGTTATTAAGGCTGGGGAATGAACACGTCATGCCAATGACACCAAGGCTGCGTTCGGGCGTGCAGTTCTCGTTACTCGGGAGTAATGCGTGCGCATTGCACTCGGGTCACATCACGCGAACAGCCGCAGTCCGCGTTCGCGAATGGCAATCAGTGAAGATGGCCGTCTCTTGCCATCACTGCACAATAAAATGCCGTTTGATTGCTCACAAGAAACTGAGGAAATACAGGCCGTAAGTCGTGAGAACCTTTGATGCCGTCTAAAACAAACCTTAGTGAGTTATTGTTTCAGTTATTGAGTTGACACGTTGGGCAAATTCACCAAAAATCCCACCCATATTCCACCATCTTCGTACAAATCACATGACACTTGACAGGAGTACGAGCTCACTTCCCATTTGTTGGGGAGTAGTGAGAGCATACTCTCACTGACCCGAGTGTCGTTATTCTTGCCGTTCACGCGCGCAGGAGTATAACTCGTGTTAACACAAGTACACGCCCGAACGCAGCCCAGGAGTTACATATTCCATAGTGACGTTGGTTACTGCAATTAGTTCTATGTGAAACCATACATTTGACAGATTAAAAAACAAACGATTACCATTGTGTAAAACTCTTAAACAACAATTAATCCATTTAATAGGCAAGGGCGTGTCTTGTATTACCTCTGGCGACATTGTTGTACTGTTGCCTGGACATGAACAGGGAGACTCGAATCAAGTTAGCAGTCACGTTCTCCAACGTTTCCACAAGAAGTAACTGGGATACACAGAACAGTATAAAGTATTTTGTTATAAAATTATATACTTGTTATAAAATATTTATTTATGTTGCTAAAAATCGAAATGCATTTACATCTATGATACCAAACGCAATATTGGGTATGATACCTAATTATCAATAAAAGGAAACAACCAAAGTCTGGTTATTTCACCTATGATACCAATTGCGTGTACCAGATTACGTGGCCATTAAAGGGACACACCGGCTTTGTTCGGCTATTTTGGGCTCGAAATAGACCCATACATTATTCTGAAGTGCTTTCCAGAGTAAATTAGATAAATCCTGAAAAGACGCCGTCAAATTTGGCCGCTTTTGAGAATTTTTCAGAAATTCAAGGTCACGTGACTTTTCGGAACCAGATTCTGGTTCCGAAAAGTCACGTGGTCTTGTGAGTTAGTTGTATTTCCAGCCGTAGAAACCAGCGCGAAGTGTGAGTTGCTTTTGTCATTCGCGGTTGGTTTATCTTCTTGTTGGAAAATAATGTCCTACGAACACTATGTACATACCGTATTTTCCAATTTGTATACAAATCTGCCAACAGATTTCATAAGAAAGGTTTCTGGGTGTTGATATGGACGAGAGAATCTCTCAGATTTTCGTGTCTTCGCTTCGCGTTCGCGGCGATAAATAATATCCGAAGAAAAAACAGCATAGGCCTATTGAGGACGCTAAAGACACCAAAATGTTGCGTTCGAGTTGCTTCCTCGAGTCAGCGCTGACCTGAGGGATCATGCAAGGTGTGATGAGTCAGGGAAAACAAGAAATCGAGGTTAAACACGTGTCGACCCATATCGAACGCCACCTTTACTTATATTAAGTATCCCTTAAGCTTGGAACATCTTTATGGAGGTTGACCTCTGAGTGTATTCAAGTTTTAACCCAAGATGCATACTGATGTTCGAGTTTAACGGTATCAGATGCCCTTCGTATTCAGCTGTTCTAAAGACCATAAAATATGGTAACAGCTATCGCGATATGGACTGCTTGCGTATGCTACGCGCATGATGTACATGATGCGTATTATATATTTGGCCACCTGGACAACTGAGTACGCCAGACATCCAAGACCGTGACCCCGGGTCTAACCTGTGTTTGTCCCGTCAACTCATCGGGTTTATTCGCAATCAGGCTCAGGGTGCTCAAAGCTTGTAGCCAAGTCTCTGTGTGTTCCACTTCGACTTGAATTGACCCGTCAGACCTCTGTAGATTGTTGATCAAATCAGCCAAAGTCTGCGCCATAGCTGTGCGCATCTGTAAAACGCGTGCACAGATGCATGGTCATAAGGTCATTCCTGAAACTCATTTGCAGTGACGATATGCGATATCGCCTCTACCCAAATTATGTTATGATTATACAAATATAGGCTATTTGGGATAGGGTTCGAGCTTTCACGGGAGATAAACCTTGATTAGATCCGTGCTAAAAATCATCGCTAACTTGGCGAACAAGCCCACATGTGATAAACAAAGGCACACTTAAAGGCCCTGTAGATGATCTGTTTTTGAGCGATTCTGCGAATAAAACCATTATAAATCAAAAGAAAGACATCAACAAACTCATCCGAAGAAATTTCAGCTTTGTCAAATGTACCGCGTTTAAAATTAACATGAAAATCCATATATATGCGTTTTCCTGGTCTTGGCGGGGTGTTTCAAATATTTGTTCTCAGTTGATCGGGTACTATATATGTGGCTTGCGTCATGCACTCTGTGGCGCACATCATATACTGCTTGTGCGCGCGATCCATAAAAATGCATCGCGTTGGAACACGCACACGCAGTACACAGCGCCCATGCATTTTGGACTGCGTAGATGCGAACCAAAAATAAGTAAATCGTTTGCAAACGATCTAAATAATTTCATCTTTACGGATTATTTTCTGGTAAAATTATATCATTTTGAGCTGAAACATTTCATTGGGTAGTTGCTATTAATTCAATCTTTACTTTCAGAACTTTTCCCCTGTAAACTCGTCGATTACTTTTTGGGGTCATTGCATGATACACTGGGCCTTTAACATCTTTCGTCATGAATGGATTTCATTCAACTTTTGGGTTTTAGCTTGCATTGTACATTGCCGGCAGATCGTGTCAAGTAACTGAATAAAGTACAGAACTCTGCTTACCAGTTTGTTAGCCTCGTTCAAGACAGTTGAAATCGTCATCAATTTGCGCATGATCTGTGACGGATCAGTGTCACGTGACAAGATTTCAGCCAATCGAAGCGCTGGACTTGTTCCTAGTAGACGATCGAGGTCAGGCAGAGTTGTCTGTTTGGTACAAACGCATAAAACTGGGGGATATTAGGAAACAAATTATAGGTTTTTCTTGAGTACTGTCTGGACATGTCATCCTCCTTAATTGCGTCTTTATGATTAAGCTGGTACTTTCACATTGTAATTAGGTTATAAGGAGATAAATCGGCAGTGGCTAGATATGGTATTAAACCAGATATGCTTTTCTTTTTGATTTGTAAACTTTCTGTGTGTGTTTACGCTTCAAAATGAAACTTATTACGAGCTTGACTTACGTACCTGGACTTCTAAATTGACGATTGTATATCCGAAACTTGAGTCAAAGATGTAAGCCCGAACACGAAGCAAGTAGCCATTGTCTCTATCACCAACAGGCAGAACCAGGTCACCTGAGCTGCCATTTGTACCGTGATATAGCAATGATTCAATGGCGTCTCCACTTCCAAGTATGGTGTAGTAAGAGTAATAAAGTGATTGGTCGACGTCCTCCATGGCTGACCAATCAGAGCATTGTATCTGGAAGATGGTCTCATATGCAATACCTAAACAGAAAACAATCGCGATCCAATGTGTTTGAATGGGCTGGTCTTCAAAATCATGCATGCCGAAATTATATTGTACATTGAAAGTCAAAAGGAACAACAACTTAATATATTGTCTTTTGCCATCATTTTCAGAAATAGGGTGATTTGTTGGTATACGGCTGTGCTGTTTCATTCAAAACATTGACATGATTGTTTAAAGGTATATGCTTGAATAGTTGAAAAAGTTATAAACATTTGTCTAGTTCCCTCTCCCTATACTCTAAATGAAGCTAAAAAATTAACTTTTTTCATGGATTTGTGTCTGAAGGGAAATGCAGACAGGTTAGATTGAGTAAACTGGGGCAATATCGGGGGATCTTAACGAATAAATAACGATAATCGCTAACAAAAATGTCGTACATAAAATCAATTTAGTTTAAGTAACAGCCGATCATTAATCAAGAAAGTTATTTCACGATAATTTAGTGGTTTTCTTTTCGGTGTTTGCCAATCCTACATAATGGTTTTAACAGCCTTTTCGACATTACCGGGCAGTACCTACCCGAAGCAGGAGATATAAGACATGTTCCCTGGTTCGGTGCTTGATTGCTCCGTAGGTACAGGTCGACTTGTCTTGTGAGATATTGGTCCAGTACTGGTGTTGTTACCTCGCAAATCACGCGGTAATCGCGGTTCCGATCGAGAAAGTCCTCCTTGATTGTGATGGCGCATGAAGTGTGATCTAAAATAGGAAACATGGGGATCCGTCAGTGTGACGTCTGTTGTCATAAAAGTGGCACTATAGCAGAGCGCTGTAGTCGAGTCTATCCTGGCCAAGAGTCTATCACAAGTCCCTATAGGTCTAGGATTGGAAAATGTACAAACGGGGTTATCTCATTGTGTGATAAACTGTGTACGTACTTTCAAGAAATAAGGCGAAGCCACCGTCCTATTTAGGCTTGTTTCTCTACATGGAAACCAGAGTCATAATACAATGTTATTGATGCATTTTATTTTTGAAAATCCTTAACTACCGCTGTTTATGAGCGACGATTCCCAATTGGGTAGATCTTCGTAGTCGGGCGCATTTTCCTTCTTGATCTGTAGACTCCATCTGTATGTAAATGGTGTCGCTATTCCGAGCACCGTGGTGTTGACAAGAGCACGTATGGTGATCCGTAGGGATGGTTCAACCACGGCGTTGCAGTTAGATTGGCATTCGGCGTCTGGAGAGTATTTTAAAGAGACTTGGGTTACGATGTAAAAAGAGGTTACATTTATGTCATAGACGACGGTATATGCAAAGTGTATGCTAATTTATAAGTAAACTTTGGAAATTTAGCAAGCTGCAAAGTTTGCTTGGAAAATAACATTGTGTGACCCGCTCTGGAAAAAGGTAGTATAAGTCGCGCAGGATAGGTCGAGTTTTTGCGACCATAAGTAAAAATCGGTGACGCTTATTAAAATACCAAAACAATGGAAAACAAAAGGCTTCCTGACGTTCTACGTCAGTTACACTACCATTTCTGTCCGGTTTGGCAGCAAACACAAAGCACCATTATGTTGCATAATCATGACAATGAAGAGACAACCAAGGTAATATGTATGCCAACTTACCATCGCAAAACACACTGGCTGCCTCATCTACGCTAGCACAGATATACTGATTGCAAGACTCATATTGTGTTATGTCGCCGCAGTTAAAATGACCTACATTATAAACAAACAAACAAAAAGATAAAAGCGATACAAAGGGAACAAGTATAACTCTAAATCTTCCGTACTCTGGATTTTTCAGTTTAATCAGTAGTCACAGAACAGTCATATCTAGCGGAAAATACTTCCTAAGCGCACTAAAGGCGTTGCCTCCATATCGTGGTGAAATAAAAATGGCTGCTCAACATTTAATATATACGACTGGTGAAACGAACTTTAAGCTTCGGCCATATTTAGAGGTTATTTTCCACTTTGAATTTAGCATGTACTTAGGTCCACTGTTCTAATTCCCCTAAGCTTGTGCTTTCTGGGATGTTGGAATACTCAAACAATGTATGCTACTTTTACTTTGAACATGACCTCCATATATAAATACATGTGTAATTTGTAACCTGCTGATTGGCTAAGTGATGCGCTACAAGCGATGATGAATATGGTTTTACACCTTTATGGGGTACCCGGAAGAATGGTACCCCACAGGGAACAAAGGCGAACAAAGGTACCCCACAAGTCGGTCTTTGTCTACTTAGTACCCCACAAGGTAAGACCAGTGTTAAGCCCATGGGAAGAGTTTAGACAAATGAAACAATAGAAGGATAAAGGAAGGAAGGGAGGGTATCAAGAGCGGTACCCCAAGTGTGTAACAATACGGTTGTGTGCTTTTGTACCTGGGTGTCAGGGAACTAAACGGTATCTATCCCCCCCACCCCCAAAAAAACGCAGTGTAACCAGACTGTGACGTCATGATGTATTATAGGTCTATTGATTCAGGGAACAAGACTGGAAACTGCTACCACTTGAGTATTATAAAGGCCGTTGTGTTGTATCATCTGCCACTACACCAATTTCATGCATCGCACAATAATAATAATAATGATTAGATTTGTAAGAACTCTGGGTGCCGCAATAGGGCGACATTTCGGGAAGACTCTCTCCGGGGACCACCGAAATTTCGGCAAGAGTCACTCAAAATGACACCTTATTTGTTTACCCAAAGCTTCTAAAAATGCTTCCAGACCTAAGAGAATTGGTTCTATAGACCTAATAAAAATGGTTCCCGATTTTAAATATATATATATTAGGGCGACACCAAAATGTCGCCCTATTGAGCGTGTCGCCCTAATATACCTTTTTTACACACAAATTGTCGCCCTATCCTAGCATCCATACTGTAGTTTTTGTATAGGGCACATATCCACCCTGCAGGGTGCTCAAGGCGCTGTTACCATTATTACCGCTGCCATCAGGGAATCACCAGAACCATTTCGCTTCAACTAGGTGGCTGCTGGTCAGGCGCACAACCCTATCAGCAGTTAGATTGTGGCATTCCCCTTAACAGCTTCCCATATATCGCTTGGGTTGACGAGGCAACTGGGATTAAGTGCCTTGCCCAGGGACACAGACACGTTGGTCGAAGTGGGGCTCGAACCCCCAACCTCTGATTGGGAGTCCCGCTTCATACCCACTAGACCACACACGCTCCTAGACCAAGGAACAATGAGAAGCAATGAGGGTAGAACGTCTCCCCACTGTGCAGCAAGTCTTTGATGTAATCCTGGTCATGATTATGAAGGGATAGACCGGCGTGAGAATCATAATCTTTTTCCTGATTGGCAGTCAGTTGATGGGCGATTTTAGGATAATGATCATGTTTCTTGACTCGTCCAAGGACCCGTACTACATAACTCTCAAGAAAGAGTTATTTGACACAACTAGAAACATGCATACCTGTACAATGCAGAACAAGCTGAAGGTAATAATAGTCAGGGTCTTAATATATTGTCTTTTGCCATCATTTTCAGAAATAGGGTGATTTGTTGGTATACGGCTGTGCTGTTTCATTCAAAACATTGACATGATTGTTTAAAGGTATATGCTTGAATAGTTGAAAAAGTTATAAACATTTGTCTATGGGATTAAGTGCCTTGCCCAGGGACACAGACACGTTGGTCGAAGTGGGGCTCGAACCCCCAACCTCTGATTGGGAGTCCCGCTTCAGACCACACGCGCTCTCTAAACCAACACCATACGGCAACATTTATGCACATTGGTGCCCCTAGCCCCTCTGTCATGGCCGCCGGTGCAAAGGGTTTATTGCCGTGTATCATCTGCCATCGAACGAGTGGTGTCATCTCGTAGATCAATACCTTACTGAATAGTTTATGCTCAATGGTGCCCCGCATATATGCACTCATGCAATCTCTTTCCATAAAAACAAAGGGCAATAATTAGAAGCACTCGCGCTTCTCCGAATTAAAATTGCATCACATTAAGTGCAATTGTATATGTCTATAATTTATGTTATCGTTTTAATACGCAAAGGTCAAGAACAGGGCTGGGTACCAAACGCAGACCTTGGCAGAACTGGCATTTAGGTATAATAATTGGCTCCACCAATAAAACCTTTGCAGGGCAGCCATCTTAGTGATCTTGCGGGTAATCACTTTGTCACCTTGTGTTATGAATGACGACTATGCACTTTGTGGATCTATTACCACTTTGTAAAGATGAAAATCTGCCCCAATATGGCCGCCATTGCATTATTCCCATATTCCGCCCTCTGCTGGTGTTTCTAGTTTGTTAACATATTGACGAGCATCCTTTTAACAGCGCTTTTGTTGTACTGTACTGCATATCATAATATTATTCAATACCCATATACCGAGCAACAAAAGTAATGCAAAATGACAGTCAATCAAAATTTGAAAAGTTATTTTGTAAATAAGCCGATATCGAAATATTCACATGACAGCTTCGATCATTGTGCATTACTGCATAAAGATTCGGTGTTTTGAAAATTTCCACTCTCACATTTAAATCAAAAAGTGGCGAACATTTTGCGTTTCCTTTGCTGGTCGATATATTTAAATGTTTACCCTATTGTTTCCGAATGGATTTCGTGGTTTAAAGTGGTGATATGTACATGTCTTATAAACGGAAAATGGAGTTAAATGATATACAATGCATTTCCAACGTGCGTTGCTACCATATCCCATAATTATACGACATGGCAGCCAGAACCTTCACGCTGTTCCGTGACTCCTAAGGCCAATTTCATGGCGCTGCTAAGCACAAAAATTTGCTTAACACATGATTTGTTTGCTTTATTTTGCAAAAAATGGCCCGCCAGCCAAAATCGTAAGTGATGTGTATTGAAAGGTATTCTCCTACTCTTGCGAAGAACACAAGTTGGCGTATAATGTTGGCTTGTAATCCATTTTATAAAGCAAACAAATTCTGTCCTAAGCAAATTTTTGTGCTTAGCAGCGCCATGAAATTGGCCCCTTTTTAATTTTTCTGGAAGGTAATAATTAGTAATTCAAAGACACCAAGGAAATATGAACAAAGTATAATTATAGGCCTAAAAGGTGTCTGTCCTTACGTGCATGGTTGATACTTTGTGGAAACGGCTTTACACTACTTCAGTAAATCTGAAAGTGTCAGTGATAATTTTAATACACGAAACGGCGATTCTTACCGTTTGCCGCAGCGTTGCCGGAGGTGATCATGTAGCTTATAGCGACCACGCTTACAAGCACGTTGCTCAGTAATTTCCACGTTTTCTTATCGTTACCCATCATACATCGTCCTTATAATAGTCTTGGATCTGGAGAAATGCTTATCCGATGTCTGTCAAGCTCAAAAACACACTGATCCGCCGAAAGATCAATATATGGGAAATGAAGCTGCGCGTGCGCAGATAGTTTAATGAACTGTGGGCGGGGCAGCAGATGCTTTCGTCAAATGAAACCACGCAACTGTAATACAATTATACGATTGTACTTAGAATAAACGCCGCAAAGAGTCTGGAAATTAGTTTTCAATTGTCGATATTCTGATTATTTGTGACAGTTTATATACCAAAACAAAACGTATTCATTCCAGTCCACTGCGAATCCCCCGAGGGTTTCTGACCAAAGTGTTTTCCTATACTTAATTTGTACCATATGTTTTCGCCAATAAAGTCACAATAAAACGCACTACAATAAAGTGCTATTTTGATATTTAAATCAAAAAGAATAATACCATTTGATTAAGCTCGTTTTCATCCAAAAATGTATCAGAGTATAGGTCAGGATCGTCATCACCTTGTTACGGGGACGGACGGTTCAGTCGCGCCTCCTGAATCCATTCCATTAAACCCATATTGCTGATGGGAAAGGTACCATCTACGTAATGTAACACAATCCTCGTTGTCAAGTCGAGGTTCGTATTGTAAAATAGTCTGGTGCTTGCACAATCAGCAGGTTGGATTTTTCTAACAGTAGTCAGGTTCTGAAACAAGACCTGATTAAATAGACCAGTAAAACGAATTCCCAATTAATCAATTTGAGACCGGTCGGTGCACTTCCGAGTTTGATAACAAGGCTATTCGTGTTAATCAACTAAAGTGAATATACGTCATAGGCGTAGGAGACGAAGGGCAAAGGGGGCTGATGCCCCTCCCCCCCCCCCCCCCCCCCCCCCCACTTTCAAAAGTTGGGGGCAGGGGGCGCAAAGATATCGACGTCTACGGTTTGAATGCGGACACGCACGCACACTTTTTTGCTTCCCATATATGATTTCATTTTAAAAAATTGTCGGCAAGATCATGGTACTTTTGGCAAAAATAAAAATAAAATTAATGAAACTAATATAACACCGCTGATAAAACGCCACGACAATGGCAATGCTATTACATTATGTTACTGGATGTCTATACAAGCTGTTGCGTGAGGGCGCTCACCCGCCTCGGTTTCAATGCGGAAGTGCGCAGACCAGGCTAATGGGTGCACCCAAGTAAATAGGGCTCCCATAGGAACCAATGCTAAATGCCCCATTTTCAAAAATCATTTTAAAATACTCACAACTCTATCAGCTTCTCAGGACAACAACCAAAATACTCATTGAAGTCTCATCTTTTCAATTCTGTTCAATTTTATTAGGGTAAGCCGTCACTTTTATTCCCTAATTTCCACTTGAAACAAAACTACCCCTGCAACAGTGAACATTGCTAAACAGACCAGCGTCTAGTTTGGAACAAAAGCACATACGCAACTGGGCAAACTAGGGCCACTTTTAGGAGCTACATTGTACAAATTGTTTATAGTTTGAATACAAAATACCCCACATCACGGCGATGGCCACATTCTACACAAGACTACACTCGTTTAGCTCGCCGCTCTCTCTAATTAAGAAGAATTTGAGGGCATACAAATGAGCTCAGCGCACGGATCTCTGCCTATTTAATTGGGTTCACCCTAATGTGACATTCGTCTGTAGGACTCCTGATGCAGTAGTTTCAGCAGTGTCGCCCTCCTCAGCTCGTGTTTATGGTCTAAAAAGCTCAGTCATTCTTGGGGGCGCTGTTTAGTCTACCCGTCCTGTGCGGGAGGCGATATTTTTTTCCGTACCGCTGTTTAGCGAACATTGCTTATGATTGGTTTAACCCCTATGCATATGTTGCATACTGATGTGTTTTGTCGATAACTACCTCAACACAACCCCACACCATACCACACTCTTTCCTCAATTAATAGTGAAAAAAATGTGTACGACTCAAAGGAGATTCAAACCTGCAATCTCTCGATTGATAGTGCTACGTCTTAACCACTAGACTACCAAACGACTCGACAAACCCTTAGATTTTCTTTCTTATATCCTTTTATTTAATAACTCTGCACCAATCGCGCCCGGCGGGGAGACGGAATATCAGGCCAGGTAGAGCGACAGACGTTATTCATAGACATGCATACAACAAAAGCTTGTCATGGTTGTTGAGCATGCGCTGTATTCAATACATGACTCGAGCTTTTGTTGTACATGTTTATGTATATAACGTCTGTCGTTCTACCTGGCCTGATATTCCGTCTCCCGTCCTGTACCCATCATCGATATATACATACACCGGATGAAGTATGTAATAGCAGTTGGCTATACAAGAATTGAAGCCACGCGCCGGCCGCCATTGTAGACCATGACGTACACTGAAAACATTATCTAGTCAATCACAGTGGAAAATTAGTCAAACAAGGGCAAAATGATTAGTCATGTATACAATTTGTCAGTTGACAACTTTTTGTTGGTACATGACAAATCTTTGTTGGTGCATGACAAATTAAAACTGTTACAGGACAAATTAATATTAGCGGAAGACTAATCTGAACGACTGACAAATGTGATGATCGTCTTTTGACTAATTTGTATTGTCACGTAAAACAACAACTGACGATTTATTTTCCCATGACTAATTGCATGACTAACTTTTGATTGCATTACTAATGGCAAGAATAATGCAGCCGAAACTCATGACTAATTTAATTAGTCATGAGTTTTGGCGGGATTATTCTTCACATTGATAATGTATTAAAAGGTTAGTCATGAAATCAGTCGTGGGAAAATAAATCTTCAGTTCTTGTTTTCGTGCAGCTGTGCGACGCCATTACATGCGAACCGCACCGTAAAATGAGGTCGTGTTTGACTGGACTAAACATTTTGTGACGTTACTCTGGAAAGGTAAGCGTGTGACGGGTTTTGTGTGACACCAACGAATTGTGCGGGACTCTGAGATTTCTAAGGCAATAATTGGTGTGCATGTTTCAAACTATGTCGTGTGTCGGAGTAAAGACATGGTTGAGGCCGTGCTTCGGGTCTCAACATCCGTGTATTGACACAAATAGTCATGATCTGTATTTTAAGGACAACTCAGTACGTATTCGTAATGTTAGGTCAGCCCAGGTTAGACTCCTTTTCTCGCTGCAGTTAGAAGTAGGTTTATAAAATGAGCTACGAATAGTACCTGGATGTTTTCCTGGGTACATCGTTGCCTCTTCCATTTTTGTTGTCCCCATTATATCGTCATCAAACTGCGGATGTCTTTGTTGCATTAACACAACACACCGTGCAGTCATTGCACGTATTCTGCGTAGGCCTATTTCAGTACGTTATACGAAACACACCGTATATTGCACGTGACAAAGTAGGTTTGTCAGGCTGACTAACTGACATTACTAATTAATTTTACTGCAGGACTAATTTAATTTCCTGCAAGACTAATAATTTTACTGCAGGACTAATAATTTTGTGTGCAAGACTAATTAATTTTGCCGCATGACAAATTAATTTTCCCGCATGACTAATCATTTTTTAAATTAGGCAAATAAGACCCTTTTTCATGACTAATTAAAATTAGTCAATTCAAACCACGTATGACTAATTGGAAATTAGTCAAATAAGACCCAGAGTATGACTAATTTTTTTGTGTCAATTGACGAAATAAAGTTTTCAGTGTACTAGTGAAGACAGTGTGGCCAGTCTAGGCAATGCACTGTATTAGGTGGTGTACAATGGCGGACGTTGGCTTTAATTTTAGACGTCGTTGCTTCATCCAGGGTATATATATATCGATGGTACCCATCCAGTGGCCTGTTTCCTGCCTGCATGTTTCCTATCGTTAGTACCCTTGATAAAGCAACGACGTATAAAATTGAAGCCACCGTCCGCCATTGTACCCTACCAAATACAATGCCTTGCCAAGACTATACTGTCTTAACTAGTCTATAAGTGGAACGCAAGCGATCGCATAATGCAGACTTCATCCAGTGTATATATATCGATGGTTTTCTGTGCCTGTTTCAGACTTCTGACGACGCATCAAAACATGTTTAGGGGTGTGGCTGTCACTGTGCGCACGCGCATTATGTTGTGCATGCATTTGGATTAGGAATGAGGTCGCTGGTCGTATTGGCTTTTAATTGTCTGACCTTTGACATCGTTGAGGTTTAAACTACATAGAGTACAGAAGCGATGACGTCACAAAAAACTTTTTTTACATTTCAGCGTTTTGGATACCATGTATCGGTGGAGCATGATGAAAAACATCCACAGCCCAAATTTGGTGGGAATCGGTTCAGTGGGGCCCGAGATATGGCCGCATGAATACATAATTAGCCCCTTTGAAATCAGTGTAAATTGGCCTGGTTCCAAAAGTTACGATCCAGGCCAATTTACACTGATTTCAATGGGGATAATTAGGTATTCATGCGGCCATATCTCGGGCCACCATGAACCAATTCATGTCAAATTTTATGTGTGAGGGTTTTTCATCATGTTCTACCGAAATATGGTCATGAAAATGCTGAAATGCAAAAAAGAAAATTTGATGACGTCACACTTCGGCTGTCTATTTCCATTGATCCAACTGATGGAACCTTGCATTTATCTCCGATCGTTGCCATTCATTCGGATGCATCCAGGTGCTGAGCACGGACAATAGTTCGACCAATGACCCTCGCGGAAAATGGATATTATATTCGTCTTTTGAAGGACGTCGGTCGAGGTACAGTTATGATGAAACCTTCCCACAGTTGGGGCCGATTTTTCCAGGATCTAATTTCCGCAAAGTTTCCGCAAAGCAAGCCAATTTCACCGGAAAGCAGCTGAGACGTATTTTGCTCAAAAACTAAGTTTCCCTTGAGCTTGTAAGAGCAAATTACTTCTGAAGTCTTGCTGATTATTACCTTCTCTCCTAAAATCTGTCTTTACGATTAACCTTGCCCTGTTTTCTCCTGTGAGCGTACCTCTTCGACCTCTTCATTTTAAAGTGTGCATTAGAATCCCATCGGCAGCCTAAACAAGTCAGTTCCTTGATTTCGGATAAAAAGAAAACACGGTTGCATCCAGCCTCACAGAGAAAACGCAAAACAATTCTAGAATTAGAATCAAAGGAAATGTCTGAGTCGAATTTTAATCAGACTCGTGTTCCTTCATCAAAAAGAACAACAATGGTGACCTCGTCAAATCGAATTGTACTTGATTGGTTCGCCTCTACGCATGTATAATTAAATCTGACTGTGTGTTGTTACCGAGATTCGGTCGCATCGGAGATTGCGAATCGAAGGCACACAGTCCCTTCAATTTGTGTACCTTAAATTTCTTTCCTAAATTTGTAAGATGGCAATCGTTATTAATAAAATTGGTATGAATTTAACTAGAAATGTTAAAAACCAAAAATAGAACGTATAACCTAACGACGGCCGTAAGCATTGGAGACTTTTGAAACACGCGGTGGCAACAAATAAACTGGTCCTTTTCCATTGTCTACGTCAGGTTTGAGCTAAAGTGCGCATGCTCAATATGACGTGCAATAGAAAAAGGACCAGTTTGTTTGCTGCCACCAAGCATCTCAAAGGTCTCCCATTCGAGCTGCAAATACAATCGATCTGAAATTGACCTGCATCAACGTTATTGAGTCGTCTTATTGAGCCGCCACTACTGCGCGCGATGTGAACAAGCTACAATATGCAAGACAGACGATGAGTCTATATTACAATGTACTATGCAAAAAATCGTTTGGAGTGCTATGGTGGAGCGGTCTAGGGGTCGTAGTCAGTCCGGTCCATCAATTGTACGTATGCCCTTGAGCAAGGCGCTTTGCCACGCATCGCTTCTTCACCCACATTGCTTCAAGCTCTCACATAATAATACATTTTTGAGCAAGAAGTAAAAAACTATCGATAGACCAAACCACTTTGAGAATGTTCACTTTAAATTTTATTAAACGGCCAAAACGAAAGTCCATAGCTTGTAGCAGTAGCATGCTCGAATAAAGGCGACAAGTTTCGCTTGTAGGTGGCAAAAATGACCACAACAGATTGCCCTGTTCCCATGGTGATAAGGCGCCATTGTCACATCGGTTTTGCTACTTTGCCAATTTGCGCATCCATGCATGGTTCTAGGGAAGCATGAGGAGCAATGCAACTTGACATCATATCTCTCCAGGTAACAGCACCTGTCTAGTGTGTCGGAGGTCCGGGCTCAAATATCTCACGTATTTAATTTTCCATGGTGATGAAATGCCTCACCAAGAATAATTATTGTGCAATGAAAAAAGACGGGAGACACAATGACGTCACAGTTTGTTCACATTGTGATTTCCCATAAACCGTTTGGTCCCCAGACTCCCATAGGAATGTGCCAATGTGCAGCTGGAATTTAAAATGTTTGAAAAGCCATTTCAAAGTGAACATAAGACCGTATTTTCTTCAGCAACGGCAAACATTCAACTGGAAAAAGAACGAATGTTGTTATCAAATGCGCGTTGTCAGAACTTCTGTTCCTGTAAATAATCGAACTTTGCCTTGCATTTCATACATTTCTAAATACTGAAACACGATGAGCTTGTACATAATGCAGTATCGCTTCATAAATAACCCGTTGGCATTTATTAAACAATCATTCAATTAATAAAAAGTCGTACCTCGTTTTATAATGTCCAATTCATGAAAAGATACAGTTGCGAAGTGGAACGGAAAATAATTATTTCCCCATTGTAAACACAGAGTGTATGATGAACCGCTCTTCTATGCATTATTTAGCTTATTTGCATATTAGTCTGACGAAGGTGACAGCCATACCGTGACATCTTTAGCGGGAGAAGGGCTTGGTTGGTTGCGGATAACGAGTTCAATTCTCATGGGGACCGCCATCGCTCCACGCCTGGATTGCTGGCCTGTCCGTTCCATCTTTGTTTCCTTTGAGAACATTTCATCGTCTCGGGCTTTAAGGCCATACGACGTCTTTAATACTTTATTTCTTAAAAACTTATAAATTCCCATCGCTCCTTTTTAGGGGTCAAGGGGTGGTTTAATTAGTAGGGAATAAAATCCCCTCATTTCAATCCCCCTCGAGTGTGACGCTGGGTATTTAGGTTTACTGGCGAAATACAGGCTTAGGGGCCTTATTTTTACATCGGTGAGTATGTGTGTGGAGTCTGACTTATTTCCAGATTCATGATTGTTAGTAAAAGCCTACGATCACGTAAGCAATTTAAATGCAAATTGTTTAATTTTCTGGCAAAAAACTGCGTCTCATGTTTCATCGATTCACATTATAAGATACTGCTGTGTATTTTGCGCATACAGCTGCTTGTTCAAGGTGCTGCAATTTCGCAGAAAACTATTTACAATCGACATTATCAAAAAAATATGGCTTGGTCTTCAGTTAACTGTTTATGTATATTTATGTCTAAAATATTTTGTGAACATTGTAGATGCAAATTATTAGGCTATAATAGCGTACTTCACTATACCCAGCACGATATGTGGCAAATGGACTTCCCCTTATGCCCCTATACCTCAACACACTCTTCCCTTTTGTTAACGCACCAATCCCCATAAAATCTGATAGGGATTCCTTGGAAATTCCTTAGATGTTTGAGTCACAATTGGGGAACAATAATAGGGGGATACCCTCTGCCACATATCGTGCTGCATATGTACTTCACAGACACTCAGAAATATTTTTTCAATTGTTAGCTGAGCTAACCGATTTGCATAAGAATGTTTTGCAGGAAGGACTCGGGTGCAATGGGGTGTGGAAGCATTGCAGTAGGCACTGACCTCGTTCGGCACGCAAGACAACGGACGTGCAATTTTGAGATAAGAAGTTCACGAGTGTTGGAGGAATAAGGCAGGAGCAGGAGCGGGAGCGGAACTTCGGAACAAGTTAACAACAGGAATAGAAGAACAGAATCTGGTCTCTTCCAAGCTCTGGCCTCATCCGGCACACAGAAGGAAGAGGTAACGGTAGAGACAGGACATCTTGGAAGGTACCGGTAATGGAGCTGGTGAGTACTGTTAGTGAGGAAGAGCAACACGGAGATGCTACATAGCTGTCCCGTAACGTTGGTAAGCACCAGCTCAGTCTCGGTTTCGCCCGCTCTGTCTTGTCGTCGAAGCTTGGTGCTCCCCAAGTTCATGGTATGTTATTGTTATGTTTCTTTTTCAGCTTATGCAATACGGTAGGAATGCGGAATTGAAAATACTTTATTCACGGTTGAGTACGCGAATAAGGGAATAAATCTTATTCATGCGTTTGAACGGTTCAATCGTGGCCCCTGAATCAGTTCTATAGAATGCAAACAGCCGATTGGAAAGGTACCAGTAAACCTCAATCTAAAGACGAGGCTTGGAATGCAGAAGTAGTCGGGTACCTTTCTAATCAGCAGTTTGGACTCTATAGAACTGATTCAGGAGGCCCGATTAAACCGTTTTAATAGAGGAATTTTAAATTGTCATCAAAAACGAGGGTCTTTCTTTTGCGATAAAATTTTGCGAAATAAAAAGACGCGTAACGTAATACAATGGGTCAGCATCTGGAATGAGGCTGTCATTGCTAATTTGTCAATATGGTCTTTAGTCTAGACACTACCATTCCATCACTACGCCCCCTTCTAACCCACTGCCTCGCAGACTGAGAGCTTAGGGTATTTCCAGCTGTTCATGCGTTAGAGGAGTGCGTTAAAGAAGCCCTGTTGCAAGTAGACTTGATGTCAAGTCGGTAACTAGACCGGTTATTATTATAATTATTTATTTAGCCATTCCTGCAATACACAAAATAGCAAGGAGCAACAAAAGTAATAATTACTGTGATCCAAGAACCTGCTGCCCCAAAAATAAATAAATAAGACGTTGTGTATGGAAATAGATCATTGAACTAAAATACAGTTTAAATATATGAAAAATGAAATGAAAAGTAAAAAAAATTATATAAAAATTAAAAATAAAAACATATATATAAATCAACAATATAAATATGATTCAACAATATAACATTAAAAAGGAATTTTTAAAATGTAAAAATAAAAATTGCAAGGAAAACAATTATAACTTATCCAAACAAATAAATATTTAAATAAGTAGATACATAAATAAACAAGCATACCGTAAATAAACAGTGAATTGGCAAATGAAAACAGTGAATTGGCAAATGAAAAAGCTGAAGAAGAAAAAACGCAGCAGCGTGGTCGCGAATGGACTCGGAACAAGTCTAGTCGACCTCCAGTTACCGACTTGAAAAACCTGTCTGTTACTTTGTACACGGGCTATGGAGTTTGCTACCAGAATTTGACGTAGAGATCTGGTTGGTCGAGACACGGGGCTTGATTAATATTCATGCAACATTTTCAAAAAAAATGTGCTTGTGAATTATATTTCCTCAAGTAGTGGACCTATCAATATCCATTACTCCTGATTTTCAAAATGAGACATAATCATAATAATTTGACCTTTCCGTTGGCCCAAGTTTTGGTTAAGAAATAAATTCAAAAATCGTAGCCGACAATTCTCTTAACTGTCTTTTTATGTACATGTGTATTACTTTATTGTACACTTATGTACGCAGTATAAATGCTCGTGACTCAAAGAAGACATACTAGTACTTATAGTCTACATTTCGCTAAAAGTTGAACGCAGTTTATCTGAATGAAGATGCGTATCTATTGAAAAATGTTCTTACTGCGTATTCATTTAACACCCCCCTGGTAAAAAATGGACGGTACCACACAGTGGAGTGCGTTGCGTGGATTACCGTGATTGGTTCGTGCTATGTCAACAGCGTCAACACGCTTTGAATCGTGAATATTGTCGCGCAATCAGGTTTCTCAAGTCGGTATACAGGTCGAAACCAAAATATATACTGCACATAAAAACGGATATCGATCGTGCGCGGTAAAATGGCGTTAGACGGACAACTTAACACGACCGTATACCGAATCGATTTTAAGTCTATGTTAAGTCTATCGTACCCACCGCACTCAATGCGCTGGGAACGGCAAAATGCGCTTCACAGGTTCTTGTAAAGGAAATACGTCACAGGGGTTTACACGCAGAGCATTGTGGGTTGCTTGCGCAATTGCTGTCAATAGTAAAATGATATAACCAGTGTAAAAAACATCTGTATGTTATGTGTGCAGAATCTGTCTAGCCTATACTGGAAAACTTGTTTTATGGTATGTTCACAAAATAAAAAGAAGACCTCGCGGTCCCATCAGCGCCCCATCAGCGAATGCCGAGAGGCACACATCGGTCCATTCCATGCAGTCCAAGCATGCATTGCATTGCAAACATTCAACTCGTTAGATGTCCGTCCCTATCTTTATGAATCACCTGATGCGCATGTGGTAATTAGAGCAATGTTAGCACGCCATATCAAGGCATGATGCCTAATTGGGTCGTACACGCTTATAAAACCAAGTGTTAAATCAACAACCAAAACGTGCGCTGAGTGACTACTCATTAAGGGGCCGTCCAACTTGTCAACATTTTCACAGTTCTACAGAAAGTAGTACTTTTCAAGTCCCCCATGCACCCTCCCTCCGAAATACTATATCAACATATTTGATTACGAAATGTTAACATTCAAGTTTGGCAGCGAATGTAAAGTCATTGCGGACTCTATACGGCTTATATTTGAGTTGAAAAAGTTAAATATTTATTTAATGAAATGCGATTAGGAAAATTAAACAAAAGGGTAAAATTCTTCACAGTTGGGTCTTTCTATAAATTAGGGGTCCAAAAGTGTGACATTTGGTGTCCCCCGTTACACCTAAAATGTGTTATTTTTCGTACGAAAATAATTAAAATAGCTTTTAAACTATTTTGTATGAATTGTACTTTATGTACTCACTCTTTGAGATGGAAAGTATTTAAAGAATGTGTCCTGAATTTACAAAAACAAGATGTAAAATGTAACGGGGGACACCAACATTGGACCCCTAACTTATAGAAAGACCCAGTTGACCGAAGTAGTGAGCTTTTTATTTTTACACAACCATCTGGTACGTTTTACACAACACGTCTCATACATTGTCAGATACATGCCAAATTTAAATTAATATATTTTTTAACCTTTTTAAAATGTCTTTGGCGAAGACTGTGCCATAATAATTTTAAACCTTTAAAGTTGCATTGCCCGTGTTTCGGTGAAAGGATTAAAAAAATTAATTTACACAAGCGAACGAATTTAGAAAGCTTACGTGTCTCTGTAACGAAACATATCAAAAACTTAAATTTCCGACGTCGGGAATTGGAGATACAAGCCTTTTTCTTGAAACGTGCTTCACATGTTGTACATGTGCGCGTACGCTCATATGTACATAGTATGTGTACAATGTACACATGTACGCGCACATGTACATTTACGTCATAACCCTGTCGATTAATTGACCTGCCAGCCATTTAATAATTTCTTGTTTTTAATCGACTGGCATTAATCCTTGACGGATTTTTACGTTCTTGGTACCAAATGAAAGCTGATAACTTTTTCTATTCTAGAAAAATACCTATTTATCTTTTTAAAAAACAATTGACGCCCAAATCGGCCAAAACACGGGCAGTGCAACTTTAACTATATTTGATTAAATACGATGACTATTACGTTTAATCGTTTCCCAAATTAAATGAAACCAAGCAAGTGCTTATATTCCATAGTTTTCCATATACTCTAAACTATTACGTGAAATATTTCCGTTATTACGACACGCTTTACACAGCAATATTCGTCAAATACACTGCACATATCCCAACATGACATTGTAATACATGTATCCGTTTATAATACGCTATAAATGTATATGCATTATGTACAATGCATTAGAAGAATAACACAAAATCGTCAACACCGAAGTAAAATACATGCTGCAGCCATAAACACCCAAAGCGTATACAACCAGTAAACTGACACAAATGTATTACATGTAAAAGAGCGTGTCCAGATCACATTTTCGAGCGCTCCCCGTTTTCGGGTTCGAATCCGGGGCGTGTATGTGGATTGGGTTTGCAGTCCCTACTTGACCGCGTAGGTTTTACCCCGAGGATTTCTCTGGGGGTTTTCCTCTCACTTCTAAAACTGCAACTCCTTCTTCGTCATCTTAAGTTGATAATAAAGTATAGTTAAAGCTAAAACCGTATAGTTGATGGCATGAAGGGCCTTAGTTGCCGAAGATGCCATAAATTAACAACAACAACAACAACAATAACTGGATGGTGTGCATAAACATAATGCCCCATCCCCCCATTTGGGTGTTGAGATTTTGATACCATATCATTTGTCACAGTTTGTTTATTACCATTCTGAAATTTCGTGCTCTCAATCCGTATAATTATTTTCAAGGATATCGTCAGAAAGCCTCAATTTGTTTGCAATTAATTTATCTGGTTACATAAAGCAGTGCAGTAATTACACTAACCCGTTTGCTTCCACATCCAAATTGGAGATTGTAAATTTCCTGTTTTCTCCCCATGGATAGTATTTTGGGAGGTATTTAATGTATTATATAATGATTGTTATAGGTTACAACAAAATCCATTTTCTGGAAAACAAATCTGAACAAGCTTATTTAAGCTGTTCTTATGCAGAGATCGGAACTTCATCGATATTGTTATGAGTATAAGACATTACATCGATGTTATAAGTTACACGTCCCGTAAATTATGACCTACGACATTGGTGTTATTACATCAACGCCAATGAGAGACTTTTGAGACGCTTGGTGGCAGCAAACAAACTGGTCCCTTTCCATTGCTACGTCATATTGTAGATTGGTTCCCGATCCCTATAGATTGGTTCGCTCATTGTGAAAATATAGGGATCGGTAAAGGGCAGCCATGACGGCAGAATTCTGCCCGTCACGTGGTTATTATTATTTTTTATTTTTTTAGTAAGTGCGCAGATTTTGCATTGACATTTGTAACTTGGCCGTGCGTGTCGAACATATCCAATTATGTAAATAAAGTACATTGCCTAAAGCAAAGGGCTCGGGCAATTTTTAAATATAAAAAACACAATGCGCACGCGCAAAGACGACCAATTACAGATCAAGATGAAGCGCCCTTTACCTGTCCTTATATTCTCCTGTGTGGAATATGTGGACGGGAACCAGTCTACGTCATATTGTAGCCCAAACGTGACGTAACAATGGAAAAAGACTCGTTTGTTTGCTGCCGCTTTTCAAAAGTCCCCATTAAATTCCGTTCGTTACCGTTAATATATACTTTTGAGACCCAAATTATTAACATTTACTATACTTTAGGCTTATATATTACACCTCTTGGTAACTTTTTAAGTTAGTTGTCTGCGATGTTGTGAACGTTAACACTGTCAGTTTGTCGTTTTCGCGACGGGTGATGCACGGTGCTCTGTAGTGTAATGAACGAGCTTTTGTATTTGCCTTGAGAACGCTGGTTCTTTGGGCGATATTGGGGGCAACAACAGAAACACGCTTCTATCAAATAGCGGCGGTGTGACGAGCTTAGGATAAACAGGATTATCGGATTAATAACAGAGTTAGTCCGGATTAGGAGAAACTTCAAATACTCAAAGATCTTAATAGCATTGTATTTGTAAACACAGCCTGATGCGGGATCATAATACATGTAGTAGTTTAACTCATCGATTATAGCCACCACGTCCAGTCCGTAATTCAGAGACCACGTGGTCACAAACACAGTTACGATAATAATGACGGCAATGGCCAATCGCAGCCGTTGGCGGTGCTGTCGCTTGGACATATTGGCCGTCGATTGGCCCTCTAAGATTTGATTTGGTTTCAGCAAATCCTTGGCCGTAGAGCAGTAGCTAGCCGATATTATAATGCTCGGAATTAGTAGGAATATGATAATAGACACGTATGTATACGGTGCGAAGCGCGGCTCAAATGCAGGAATGCTGCACGATCCTGTTACCGATAGCTCAAACACTGCAATGCTGTAAATAGCAAAGAGCCCGGAAGCGACCCATATGAACGTTATGCCCAAAATAACCGCGCAGAGCCGATTCCGACCGCTACGAAACGCACGGCATGCTAGAGGCTTGGACACGGCAAGGTAGCGATCAACACTAAGAGCTGTCAGTGTGAATATAGACACACCCAAAAACACCATTCTGAGATAGCCGTTAAATTTGCAGTGTCCCACGGACTTGAAGAAGTAGTATTTACCCTGATCCAAGTAGAGCTTATCCAGGATATCATGAGGTATGATCGAAAACAAAAATACCAAATCCACGACAGCCAAATTAAGAATAAGATAATTGGGCACAGTGCGCATGCTCTTAAACCTCGGCGTTATAAAGATCAAACATATGTTTCCTACAAACCCGATGATAAAGAATATGACATTTAGAATTACAAAATCCCAACGCGGGCCACAATAAAAACAATTACAATTATCCAAATCATAATCTACACTGCTTGTGTTGTTCATCGTGAACGCAAATAGATAAATTGGCACCAGAATGTTCTTCTAATAGAAAGTCGCAACAAAAATACCCTTCAGACCACCCAGTAACAAACTCGAGTCAGATATATAATAACCGAACCAGTCATGTAAATCAAGCAGATTAAGCGCCAGGAATAGTTTGTACCACGCAGTGTGTTAGATATTACATGTTGCCCGCAGTCTGTGTGCTTCTATAGTGGTAAAAATTAAGATTACAAAACCCACATGAGTTTTCAACTGTTTCTTGTAAGCACGTGGGGTAGTTCTGTCTTTAGACGAGCCGCATATCTCGTGGTGTCTCTGGAGGGCTTCCGTCGGTTATTGTATATTTTCTGAGCTTCACGGTAAGACGCTCTCGTGTTGATGTCTTCTGTAGTCGGAGGTTCTAAAAAGTAAAAGAATAAACATTCTCAATGATGATCAGTGTTGGCTAAGTCGGTTGCTGCATGTCACGTTGGATTTTATCCGTTGTAGGATATTAAAAATACTAGCCTGTGCGATGGAGCCACGTCTTGAACGCAACATTACTGTGCAAGCAGTCTATGTGCTCCTTGTGTTCAAAACATGCAAACGTCCGCAGTCATACTTTACATATACAATTCACCACAACGTCATAACAATTCTATATACATCCAATTTCTCCAGTAAAACGGTAGAAACCGCATCCCAGGCCCACTAGAGTAAGAAGGCGTAACGCGGGTACTAGAGGAGTTACATTCTTGTTTGGAAATTGGACGTGTTGGACAGGAAATCGGCAACACTCCGTTTAAATAAATCCAAACTTGGAGAACTGATGATGTTGCCTGGAAGTTTATTCCAATAAGGAAATTGTGGCTGGGAAAAAAACTAGTACCTCTGGCGTGTGGACGATGATACGAAAATTAGTGAGACCTTCTGTGCGACCGGGTTTGGAGGGTGAGGTTACCAGCATTTCTATCGATGTCAACTAAACCATGGACGATCTTGTAAAACATACACAAACGTAGGTAGACCCTTCTCGATTCCAGAGATGGCCAGTTGAGATATGTTAACATAACGGTAACACTAGCCTTTCTGGTATAGTTATTACAACACATTCTTGCAGCAAATCTCTGGATGCTTTCAATTTTGTTCCGCTCACCCTCTGTAAATGAGCCCAACCACAGATGCCAAATTCAGGGCGCACCATGCAGGGACTGATATATAAAGACGAGATTTAGCTTGTATACCGAAGGATTAAAAAAAAGGCCGAATAATACCAACTGCTTGCTTAGCACTAGTAGTAATTTTGTTAATATGAGATGACAACCTCCAGTCACTATACTAAGGATAAGACAAAGGTACGGATGACTAGATGTTGTCTGGATAGGGCTATTGTTGATGAAATAGCTATGAGCTGCAGGGATCCTTTTGGTGCTCAAGTGCATAACGAAGCATTTATCGGTATTAAATTTCATTTCCCACTCTTTCTTCCATCTGCACAAGGCATCTAGATCATTCTGAAGGTGGGCAGCATCAGTGGGTGATGATATTTCCCGATATAATAGGCCGTCATCAGCAAAAGGTCTGGAATTAGATGTAACGTAAGATGGAATATCGTTCACGTATACGGAAGGAATAGCAAGGGGCCCAACACGGTGGATGTATCTCTTTCATGGTTATATCGTGGATGTATCTCTTCCATGGTTATATCAACCTACGCGAGGGAGTTATTGTTCCGGCATATAATATAGCTATAATATGGCGGTTCCGTGTAAAATGTACTTTGGTCAGATATAGACCATGCAGTTGACACGTGGTATATAGGCTTTTGTGGAGCTATAGACCGTGTCGAATAGCCGCCATAAGAGGGCAGTTTCGTTGTTTCTTGAGGACATGCATGGTTGCACATTTTGTGCTTATATTGTCGACCAGTTTAAAGACAACGGTTGCCTTTCAAGATGGCAGCTGTTCGATACGGTCTATACTATTGATCTGAGTGTTACGTCACTATTTCGACAACGAATCAGCGAGACCTACCGTGACCCTGGGATTTGCATTGGTCCCTTTTAGGCGCCGAAGTTTGTCATCTTCTCCGTGCAAAATGTTTTCGACTTTGGTAGAAGTTGTGGATCCTTGGGAAAACACAAGCCGTGGCTGTCAAACAAAAGAAAAAATCAAAACAATTTGCAATCATCACATGAATTGTCCAGTGGCTCTGTTCCGACCAATCTATTTAGCCTACTCGTGGTATCCTTTGCATATAGCGGCCATCATAGGGTTCAAGCGATCTGTTCCGCAAGACGCGACGACCTGCATTGCTATTGTGATGTGATACGCAAAATGAACCAGTAAAAACAAAGTTTCGAGGTTATCTGAAACATTTACACTACCCACAAAACGTTATAGGGATATTGTGGGGTGTATATTATACAAATATTGACTGCAATGAGGGGCATGGTTAAGATTATAGGCCCAAGGTGATCTCGAAGCCATGACTGTGCCCCGAGGCGGAAGCCGAGGGGCATAGTCATGGCTTCGAGATCACAGAGGGCCTATAATCTTAACCATGACCCGAATAAACAGCAGTCAATATTTGTTTTATATACCGAATGTGTAGATTTTTGTCATCTGGTTGGTTAAAAGTAACGAGACATCATATACAGTCATGACAGTGGTCCTTCGCGTTTCGATTTCGGAAGCTGGTCTACGGCGGAAAAGTTGTATATTTACAGCAAACATTGTAGCATAATCACCTGGCACTTTAGTAGCACATTTCACCTGACACAGTTTTCACTGTAGGCCACTTCTCTGTAGCCCAGCAGGATTTCATCATAATTTTGAGTGCAAAAGGTTTGAAGTGTGGGATTGGTAGAAGTAGCTGGGACATCTCCCAAACGGGCTTTCTTAAGTGTCCCGGGTGGTGCGTTGGGAGGGGGCAGCCCCCTAAAGTCACCCAAAAATTCGGTTTCATCATAATTGAGAGTGCAAACCCAATTTTAGCACGGATCGTAAGGCCAACCTACACTGATTGAGAATTCGTTACTTAAGAAAGATATATTTGGTGCGTTAGCCACTTAAGAAAGCGGTTAATTAGCGCTAATTAGACGTTTAATCATAATTCTGAGTGCAGAGACAAAACGTATGTCTATGTGCACCCTACACATGGCTGAACACAAAAATGCCACTTAAGAAAATTTCTGGTGGTGCGAACCCTACTTAAGAAAGGGTCAAAGGTTAATTAGGTCAAAGGTCACCAATATTCAAAATACGAAGAGCAAGTTTCTAGCGTGTTTGGACTGAAAGTTTATGACAAATCAATCACTGATTAACCATTTAAGAACAAGATATGTGGTGCTAAGTCTAATTAAGAAGGCCTTCAATTAGCACTAATTACACCTTTAATCATAATTACGAGTGCATCAATAAAACAAGTGCCAATGTGTTCCTATAACCATACAAAAGCAAAATCACCCGCTTAAGAAAATGTTCGGTGGTGCGAACCCTGCTTAAGAACGCCTGGAAATCCTAAAGCTCAGGGTCACGTGTAACAGTAAGCCCCGCCCCCTGCGTCTTCCCATTCCCGCCCTGCACCCCGGCGCACTGCATCCCGGGCGCCCTGCACTGCCGACCCCCACCTCCCGGACCGCATGACCCAGGCGCCATGGTCCCCGGTTCCCTCTCCCAGTCCTGATCCCCACACCAGTCACTCCCCCCCCCCCCCCCCTTCTCCCCCAGCCGGTCATGATACTTGCAAGTTGCGGATATGTGCTGTTGTCAAACACGATTGCCTAAAACATATGCCAAATTGAAGAATAGTGTCCAGGTGGTTACTGTGTATAAAAGCTAGGAGGGCACCAGCGCTCCCTCCCCCATTCCCGCCGAGCTACATCAGTGGCTAACGCACCAAATCTATCTTTCTTAAGTAACGAATTCTCAATCAGTGTAGGTTGGCCTTACGATCCGTGCTAAAATTGGGTTTGCACTCTCAATTATGATGAAACCGAATTTTTGGGTGACTTTAGGGGGCTGCTCCCTCCCAACGCACCACCCGGGACACTTAAGAAAGCCCGTTTGGGAGATGTCCCAGCTACTTCTACCAATCCCACACTTCAAACCTTTTGCACTCAAAATTATGATGAAATCCTGCTGGGCTCCCGGATTCATCATCTACGACAGACGACAAAATTACGTCGAGATTCCGCCATTACCGTCCTGATGAATGTTTACGTGAAGCGCACAGCTGCATAGTTGGTGCACAGCTATAGCTATGCTAACATATGTAATGCGCGCGTCCGGAACCCGCTAAATGACTATGACCGGGGCATGGCAAAGACTATTGACCGGTGGGCATATACGCGCCGGGTCTAGCCGATTCAATGCCCCCACTTTTAACCAATCAGATGACTGGAATCTACACATGAGGTATATAAACGCAGATATTTAATAGACCGTGTAAGTTGACATCGAGAACGTGTGGGACTCCGCGAGACTCGTCAACTTCCGGAGACCTCGTATAGCAGCTTAACCACAGGCAGCAAGCTTTTTTTTCGGTACTAGTTTGACACCACGTCAATGTTAGCAATTTTACCTACCGATTGGGGATCCACTGTACACAATTTTAAAATCCCACTTATTACTTGTGAGAAAAGTTAATTGAGCACAAAGTTTATAAAAAGTTTAAATCTGACCTTTTATCTCCGTCTCTGAGATAAACTGGTAACCCTGCATGCACGTAATATAAAAACCATACAGCCATGACAACGACAAAAAGTGGCGCGAAAATATTGGCTCAGCGAATACGGTGCATTATGGCCGTTTTCAAAAGTTCTTGATTCGGCTTTAGACCGTCTTTGCGATTTCTGTCCTGACCATGACGTGTACTTTATTTGTTTGGGTTTTTGGTGGTGGTTTTATCTTCTCTCAACAGAAGTGAACGTTTAAGTTGTCGTTCAAACCAGGTATTTGTTCAGCCACGTTAATATTTCTGAGATGCACCAAGTCTAAGCCTGCCTTTCGTAAAGGTACTTGCAAACTGGAAACAAAAGGTCAAAAAATTTTATTTGTTTGTGACAAACTCGGACAACATTTTCAACATTTTATTTAATAAATCGATATATTTTAAGATGCCTTTTCCATTTATTAGTGTTTAGGCGCTTGCAAACGCGGTACGGTAAGGTGATAATTCAAAGAAGATCGTCATAACGTTAAAATCCCATTGCCATTCTCTGACTGTCTCCGGAAGTGTGACCCGAAACGAGACTTACACGGTCTATTGAGGGTATATGCATTCCGCTTGAATGAGTTTGTATATAATTAGACAATAATTGTATCTGCATGACAGATACACCTTGTCACAGGAAAAGGTGAAAACAGTCATTTGAAAACAATATATATATACACGCATATGCGCTAATACGACGACCGGTTGTATATAGAAAAGCCGTATTAGGACGACCACCGTCGCTATAGGACGACCGGCTACCAGTCGTTATAACGCAAAGTGCTCAAAAACCATCTTAATTAGGTCAAAAACCATTTTTTTTAGGTTACTCACCATTTGTATTAGGTTTGTAACCATTTCGGTTTAGGTCGAAAAACGTTTTTATGAGAACTTTAAGTCGAGAAAATTGGTGTCAACGGCAGAGTTTCTTGCCGACAAATTTACCGTTTTAGTGGTCCCCCAGAGCACTCTGCCCAAAACGGTCGTCGTAATGGTGGAAAAACAATTATATATATATTTAAATAACTTCTTTTCCCTGTATAGGACGACCGTTTTGGGCAGAGTGGTCTGGGGGACCAAACGGTAAATTTGTCGACAAGAAACTCTGCCGTTGACACCCATTTTCTCGACTTAAAGTTCTCATAAAAATGTTTTTCGACCTAGACCGAAATGGTGAGAAACCTAAAAAGAATGGTGAGAAACCTAATAAAAATGGTTTTTGACCTAAAAATATGGTTTTAGAGGCAAAAAACATTAAGACGACCGGTTTTCGGTCGTCCTAACGCGGCCGGTCGTCTTAACAATACCTTTTTTATCCAAAACCGGTCGTCCTATACAGGAAAAAGTGGTTATACATGTACACCACTACCATCATCATCCAAAATGGTAAACAGGACTACCTGAACCATTGCAAGGTGTGCAAGCTAAGTTTTAAGTACTGCAAGCACGTGAGGAATTCCACAATATCACGACTTTAGTAAAGACTGTTACAAAAATGGTGACAACGCAAGTTTAAGCACACCAGTTTTAACACAGTTGTATGTAAACTTCTGACTACAACTGTATATAACATTCCAAAAACACAGCATACTGATATCCCTAACTCATTATGAGTAGTGTATTTCCCCCCCACCATTCTCACTTACAGTACGTCGGACAAGTAGGCCCTAAGTAAGATATACTTTAACGTATATAAGTTTGTTTTTTTGTTCAATTACTGTGAAACGAGATATTTTGAAGGAATACTTAAAGGAGCGTGACCATATCACATTTTTAACCCCCCCCCCCATTTTTTGCATGGGTTTTGATATTTTGATATCATATCATTTGTCATATTTTTCTCATTATCAACTTTTTCCCAGATCATAACTGGCTAATTGTCTTTCCCTCTTCTTGTTTTCTTTTTCTTTCTTCTTGTAAGCGCCTTGCATCCTCAGGTAATTTGGCGCTATATAAGTACAGTTATTTTTACAAATAGGTTAATAGGGAGACACTTTAGGGGTAAAATGGGGTATTAGGGGGACATTTAGAATTAGGGAGACATTTTCGATGTCTCCCTAATTTTCAAAAATCAATTTAAAATGTTAGGGCGCAAACATATCTTATTAGGGCACAAACCATTCTTATTAGGGAATAAACCATTAATGTTTCAAATTCCAGTTCGTTAGCTTTAGGTAAACAAAAAGATAAGTGACAAAGTTTTTGTGCACGTTTATATGGAAATGTCTCCTTACGTACCCATTACCGGTTATTCTGAAATTTCGCGCCCTCAATCCGTACATTTCCAGGGATATCATCAACAATCCATCGAAGTTTAGTAAACTAATTTATCCGGTTACCTAAAGCAGTGCAGTGATTACACCAACCTTTTTGCTTCCACATCCAAATTGGGGATTGCAAACTTCCTGTTTTCTTCCCACGGTAGTATTTTGGGGAAGTATTTTATATGATTACTAGGTTACAGGGTCCCTTATTTAGGATTTTTATCAATGAAATCTACGCTTTAAAACCACTCTACTCAGTTAAAGTCATACAAATCCTATTTGGAGCTTGCTTTGGGGATTAAAACAAAGGTTTTTAGTTTTTATGCTAATGTGAATATACATATTCATGAAAATCACATTCAACTGTGCACAAAAGATTCCACTTTTTTCTCAATTTTCCTGAAACTTTTGTAATCCATGGCTGTTTGAGTTTGTTCTATATGTTTCCTGTTGTAAGCCATGACAAAACTGGGGGTAGAAACTGCAGCAATTTGCCACAAGTCCAACTTGAAGTCTTATGTTTTTTCCTTAACTTTTCCTTTCTGTGTTCCTTACGTGTGCACTCCGAACAGCACCCTCTGTCTGTGATTTATTGCAATGAAATCTTTAAAGTTGAAAAAGGCCACCTTTTATTGATTTTACATCCAAATGAACAATAGTATGTCTTGCTGAACAAGTAATCCGTCATTATGAAGCAAAGCTTAGGCACACAGTTGTTTAGCATGTCACAGCACTTTAAACAAAATCCGTTTTTAGGAAAAATCTGGTACGTTCCTTTAATTGTGCATCCTGAGATCTCAGGGAATTTCCACTATGCGAAGCGACGTGACAATACCCTGAGGAAATACACGCAAATCTGTGGAGCGAGCCGGTCTCAACTCACGCCCGAGTCATTTTGATGTAATTTAATCAATTCGGTCATGTTATGCCGAAAAGAAACAATTTCTATACTTTCCAGAAATTGTATTGGGTTCCGTTCCTTATGACTGTCCCATTCCTACTAAACTTTCAAACGACGAACCTTATTTACTCCGCAGTTGTATTAATAACAGGGATGCATGCTGACGAATGTAATGGAACGGATTCCCCAGTATTCTTTAAATAGCAGCCAATCGTCGACGCGGACAACGGCCAGCATTACCGAGTACATGTATCACATGCATACACGGTGTTTACAATCTGCGCGCGTTACATTTTGAATGCTTGCAATCGTGCTACAATGCACTGCAAGCGTCCTGATTGGTCCAGCAGAGGCGACAAGATTTCTGTCTCCAGTCCGACCGCCAAATGGGGCCTTTTTCAACAGGGCCACTGTACGCAGGAGTTAGGGAGTGCGTTAAAGGGGCACTGTTGCAAGAGGATGTTAATTGTGTGGATCATCCTCTAGAGAAATTTCAAATTGTCATCGAAAACGAGGGTCTCGGTGCTTTCTTTTACTGGTAAAAATGAATAGACGCGTGACGTTATACAATAGATTGGCATCTAAAACGAGGCTGCCAATGCTAATTTGAAATTGTCAATTATGCCTTTATGTCATCTTTCCACATCTCGCATCAGTTCGAGGCGTCCAATTTAAGGACGACATGTCCTCATTTCTTGCTGAAACTCCTTTGAGGACCTTTCATCATTCTGAGGCACGGAATCTATTCCAACCACCAGGATTGGCCTGGGGATTTGCCCGTTACGGAGTTGATTTGATCAGAGATAATCACGCCCTGCACGCTCCGTACCCACCGTAAAACCCAATAGCCGTGACTTATGTGCGATTAAATCTCACAGACCACGTGGGACAACTGTCCACTTTAGGCCTAATTAAAACCAAGGTACAAAACCACAAACGCGTTGAATTCAATTAAAATATCTTATTCGCGCGTCACTTTTAATCTATTCGTGCTGGAAAGGCCGAGCGGTCATCAGCAACGCAAGGCTTTCGCTGGCCCTTACAAGCCCGGTTTCCATATAGACGTAACAAACGCAGAGAGTACCGCAAACTAGCAACGCAAACATTAACGCAGACAGTCGGCAAAGTTTAACCATGTTTAACTTTTCCGATTGTTTCCGTCAGTATTTGCGTTGCAGTGGTTTGCCTCTAGTCTGCGTGCGCGCGTTATACGATTACATGGAAACTAGGCTTTACAGGGCGGAAAACTGCTGGAAAACTGCTTTTACGTCTGTTTACAGGAAAAAGGCGTGACCTCGTGATCACGTGTCGTATAAAATTTTGGCCAATGAGGACGCAAACAGATTAGCCCGTCCCAGCACCCTGTAAAGCCTAGTTTTCATATATGGGCTTCCATATAGACGTAACAAACGCAGAGAGTGCCGCAAACTAGCGACGCAAACAGTTACGCAGACAGTCGGCAAAGTGGAACCAAGTTTAACTTTGCCGATTGTTTCCATGGGTGTTTGCGTTGCAGTTGTTTGCAGCTAGTCTGCGAACGCGCGTTACGATGATATGGAAACAAGGCTTTAAAGGCCTGTAGATGAACTGTTTTTGAGCGATTCGGCGAATAAAACCATTATAAATCAAAAGAAACTCATCCGAAGAAATTTCAGCTTTGTCAAATGTACCACGTTTAAAAAACCCATGAAAATCCATATGCATTTTCCTGGTCTTGGCGGGGTGTTTCAAATATTCGTTCTCAGTTGATCGGGTACTATGTGGCTTGCGTCATGCACTCTGTGGCGCACATACTGCGTGTGCGCGCGATCCATAAAAAATGCATCGCGTTGGAACACGCACACGCAGTACACAGCGCCCATGCATTTTGGACCGCGTAGATGCGAACCAAAAATAAGTAAATCTTTGCAAACGATCTAAATAATTTCATCTTTACGGATTATTTTCTGGTAATTATATCATTTTGAGCGGAAACCTTTGATTGGATAGTTGCTATTAATTCAATATTTACTTTCAGAACTTTTCCCCTGTAAACTCGTCGATTGCTTTTTGGGGTCATTGCAAATGATCCACTGGGCCTTTAAGGCGAGCTGGTTACGAGCGAACGCAAGGCCAAAACAAAAGAACTATGTTTAGCGTTAGCGTGCGCGTCACTTTCAACCCTGCGCGTCAACGGTTTTATTTTGTGGGGTTTGTTTTTTAGTGTTTTGATTAAAAACATGCCTGTTGGCTTCATGTCAACTTGACTTTATTGCTTGGAGTCCACTTTCAAACAAAAAAAAGCGGGGAAAAAGCCGCGTCACCGCATCATTTTGGGAGACTTCAACTTACGCTAAACATAGTTCTTTTTTTTGGCCTAACATGTGGAAAATTCATTATATGGTGCAGTTTTCGCTCTGTTTCGCCACAAAATCATTCACCCGCCAATGATTGATTGACGGTCAAAAACATAGTAGGCGGTTGCACGTCCCTGTCTAAAACCTTTAGAAATTGACTTTTGTAGCCTACCTCTTGGAACTACGTAAAATCAACTAATTATTATAGATTCGAGGGTGATGAATCAAAATATCAATGTTGGCAGCTTTATTTGTGTGCATTTGACACAAAACAAATCAGTAAAAAGCCGTTAAAGTGCCCTGCGTTTTTTGACTCGGATTTCTGTGACGTAGCCTTCTCACAGTGCCGTATCAGCCAATCAGCGTCCACGATATGGACAACGCCTACCAAGATGGCAGCGCCCTTGACATGGAAGTTGTCAAAATTCTCTCGGTTGTTTGACAACTTTTTAGTGACCTACAACGCATTCACTCAATCAACCTTAACCACTTTTTCTGTGACACATATCAAACATAATGACAAACATCTTCCAAAACAGACATGCTGCAAATGCGAGAAATCATCGGGGATTCCCTTGTAACATGGGCTCGAATGTGGCGCATCGTCGTGCGGTTGCATTGCGCGTCGCGAGCTGCGAGCGCGGCACATGCACGGAATCTCCCACTACGAATGGAATCCCCGATGATTTCTCGCATTTGCAACATTTCTGTTTCAGGACATGTTGGTCAGTATGTTTGATATGTGTCACAAACAAAGTGGGGAGAGGTTGACTCTTGAATTCTCTTTCGTTTTCGTGAAAATGAGTAAAAAAGTTGCTGAGTTGTCGTCTGCCTCATATGATACAGGTTTGTGCACACGTCGCTGGGCAATTTTGTCATCCAATCCCATGATGCATTGAGAATGTCTAAGGTTTATTGTACAATATTATTGCAAAGGTTTTATTCTCCAATCAGGCCCATAAATAAGAAATTTTCGGGAAATCAGTAAGATTATATTTTACTTTCCTTATTACAGTAGACCAGAAAATAAGAAGTTGTGATTTTTTTTACTTGGGAAAATGTTAACAAATCTCATTTTCTTTAATTTTCAGACCGTGTCTACAGAGTTAAAAGTGCAAGTGTTCCAACTACTGCCCAATTTCTTCCAAACTTTGTTTGATAGTTCCTGACTGAGAACCTTATTTTGCTATAGTTTTTACCAAATTTTGGCAGTATTTGTCAAAAAGTGGGGTACATCTCCAAACCTGCCCACCTTCCCATATTTTGCAAAAAGAAAGCCTGGAAAATTAACTGTTGTGGGACTCCTACCACAGATTTTGAAAAACCTCATGTAGCCTATTGTCAGTTAACAACCTCAAAGGTTTTTAGATTTGTCTGAAGACAGAAAGTCAACCTATGTTCCAGGTTTCCTCCCAAAAATACGGGAAGTTGATTTCCAAGTTGGGAGAGTTCTAGAGGTAGGCTCACCCCCACCCATCCATCCTCCATAACCCCCTCCACCACTCTTCATCCCCCTCCACCAATCTCCACCAATTTCAAATCCCACCGCTCTCCACCCCATTTCAAGGAGGGTGGAGAGCGGTGGGATTTTAATTAAACATCGCTCTCCATCCCCTTCCACCCATCTCCACCCCCTTTCACCACCATACATTTACATTAAACTCGGCTCTTCTAAATCTACAAAATTAAAAAGCATTATGTCATTCTGCATATTCCAAAAAGAATTTAAAGCTAAAATTATTAGCTTTATAGTGTTTTTTATTAAAATTAAGTAACGGTGCTTGATTTACCTTTAATGGTCAATGGTGATTTGAATTAAAATTTCCTATTCTTGAGTGAGTTAAGTCCACATATAGTTCTGCATCAAGAAGGTGTCGTGTTCTTTTGTTTAATTTTAAAATTGTGGATATATGGGCCCAATTGCATTGACACCTTTAATAATTAATACCACGTTAATTACAGGTTTGTCGATATGCCAACTTTGAATTTCGGATTCAGCACCCTCGAATCTATAATAATCAGTTGATTGTACATGTTTTACGTAGTTCCCAGAGGTAAACTACAAAAGACAATTTCTGAAGGTTTTAGACAGGGACGTGCAACAACCTGTGACATAATTATCAAACATAGGTACTGACCAATATGTCCAAAGACAGAAATGTTGCAAATGCGAAAAATCATCGGTGATTCCATTCGTAGTGCAGATTCCGTGTACCGCGCTCGCAGCTCGCGATGCGCAATGTAAACACGACGTGCCGTATCCGTCAGCACGGCCTGGTTGAATTGAGTGTGCTGCACTGCGCGCGAGTGCGTGTTACACGGACTCTCCTGCCTCCAAATCCCCGATGACGGATTTCTCGCATTTGCAGCATTTTTGTTTCGGGCCATGTTTGTCAGTATGTTTAATATGTGTCACAGAAAACGTGGTGAGAAGTTGATTGAATGACAACGTTGTAGGTACACTAAAAAGTTGTCAAAAAACCGAGAGAATGTTGACAACTTCCGTGTCATGGGCGCTGCCATCTTGGTAAGCGTTGTCCATATCGTGGACGCTGATTGGCTGATACGGCACTGTGAGAGTGCTACGTCACAGAAATTCGAGTCGAAAACGCAGGGCACCTTAACGGCTTTTTACTGATTTTTCGATGTCAACTGCACAAAAATAAAGCTGCCAACATTGATATTTGGATTCAGCAGGTCACAATCTATCATTTTGGCTAAAAATATTTTAGTTCTCAGACCTAGGCAACGAAACGAAACGATAAGAGAGGCATGCAACCGCCTACAGGAGTTATTTTCATCATTGTGAAGCCCGCACGCAGGATTTGCAAATATAAAAGCAAAATTGCAAATTTTTCAAGAAATGACTTTAAGTGCATGACAGGCTAAATAAACCACGATGTATATGGTGTGGTGACGTCACCAGCCGACAATTTATTGCTACAGAATTTAATCATTGATCATAGATATAGCACCAACATTTTTCTTTTTCTGAAATTGACGACAAAAGCTAATTACCTTTTAATGACACTCGGCGTTTTTTTGATCGCACAAGAGTGGGGCACGATAGAAATAATCGCCCATTACGATAAATTACTAATGTGTTAATTGGCCTTTGCGTAACTCGGTTTGTTAGTGTAAATTCATAATTATAATATCGCTCGACTGAATGGATATGTCCAGCGCGGGATCCACATTTAAAAAAATGTTTCTTAGAAAGCTTTTGTTCACTACAAATTTTATTTGCTAATATGTAGCAGAATTATCCTTTTTCGAATCCTCAAAAGCACTTAACTGCGGCTAAAATGTTCCTTGAAACACATGTTGCTACTATTACCACTGCCATCATACTGTGGGAATCACCATGAACCATTTTGCTTCAACTAGGTGACTGCCTGGCTAAGGCGCACATAATAATAAGAAGAAGAAGAAAAAGAAGATTTGTAAGGCGCTAGGTCAAAATAGAAACGTTCTGTATACCGGGAAACGGTACATAACCGATACACCGTTGCACGGTTTTGAGTGAGCAAGCAAACGGTTCAGCTGGTCTGGCCAAACGGTAGATAATTGGCAGTGTTCAACCCACCCGTGTTCGCTGAACAAATGGTTTTCTGCCGACAGACAAACGGTTCCAAGAGGGATTAACTCGAACCGTTTACCGGTATACAGACCGTTTGTATTTTGACCTTGCGCTTAATGCGCACATATCCACCCTGCTGGGTGTTCAAGGCACAGACAGCCCAAAAACAAACAAATTGTTGAAAATGAAAGAAACAACCAAATTAGTCCTTGAAAACTTGAGACATGAGATAAGTTTTGAGAAGTGATTTGAATTTGTTGTACAGAGACAAGATCTAAGATGAAGTGGTATAGAGAGTTCCAGATGTGTAGTGCGGCTGCAGAAAAAGACCTGTCGCCCCAGGAGAGTCGAGACTTGGGTTCTTTGAGGAGAAGCATGCTGCTGGATCGTACATGTAGGTTCCTTGTCGGAGTGTAAACTTGAAGTAGATCGGAAATGTAGTGGGGAGCCTTGCCGTTTAGTGCTTTGTGGATAATTAGCATAAGCTTGAAGACAATTTGTTGAGAGATAAGGAGCCAATGAAGTTGTTTCTGGACGGGGGTGATGGAACAGGATTTTCTAGAGAGTGTAACGGTGCGGGCTGCGGTGTTTTGGAGGCGTTGAAGACGGGCAATCGGGTTATGTGGAAGACCATAAAAAGGGCATTGCCGTTGTCTAGGCGAGGAGTGATAAATGCATGAATGACTTTTTCCATATAGCGCTCTTGTCCAAAAACTTGCGTATTTGACCAATGTTCCTGATGTGAAATGTCGACAGACGAGTGACGTTGTTGATGTGTGGTTGAAGTGTCATCGACGAATCGAAAATAACACCCAAGTTCCGAGCCTGCAACGAGGGAGTTATCTGAGCATCACCAATAGAAATGTATGGCACTGAAACTTTTGATAATTGTTGACGTGATCCAAATATATAGAAGGAACTCTGTCTTGTCATCGTTTAACTTTAAAAAGTTCTGTTGCATCCACCGGCGAATCTCTTTGATGCATTTCTCAAGTCTTTCAATGGAGGCATTGGCATGTTCTTGAGAAGACTTAAACGTGATGTATAGCTGAGTGTCGTCCGCATAGACATGGTAATTCAGGTTAAATTTCAGAATGATGTCACGAATTGGCAAAGTGTACAGCGTAAACCACTGTGTGCCCAGTACTGACCCCTGTGGCACAGAGTAGTTCAAGACAACCGGGTCTGATATTGCAGTGCCGATACACACGTGCTGAGTTCTATTGGAGACATAAGATTTGCACCATGTAGGCCTATGTTGAGGTAATTTTTAGATTGTAGTCTTCTTTATAACAGCTCCTCAAACATAATTGGGTCGACGAGGCAGTTAAGTGTCTCGCTCAGGGACACAAGCACTTTGGCACCAGTGAAGCTCAAACGCAGAGCTACTATCCAACTGGCTTGAACATGTTCACGGATATAGAAACCCGAACAAAAAAGCAGGAAGACCTAGTCCAAGTGGAAAATAAATCAGCATTTGAAAAACAGTCGGATGATAAAGGAATTTCAAATTGTCATTGAAAACAAGGGTCTCAGTGCTTTCCTTTGTGACGTATTACAATGGCTCGGCATCTGAAACGAAGATGCCGGTGCGGAATATAATATTTGTCAATCAGCGATGGTCGTATACGACTATTGCTATACAATTGATACAAACATTTTCTTGAAAATGGCACCAAACCATCCATCGTGCTTACACACGATGGTTGAGACTGTGTGCTCAGACTTCAAATCAGCTTTTTGTATGTAACATCTGCATGACTGATACCCCTAATTCTTCACTTTTAAATGCGTGCACCTCATAGCAAAAGAAATTAGTCTAGTCCAGTGGATACTAAGTGCAGGCGCGGATCCAGGGGGGGGGGGGGGGGGGGAGGGGTTGGGGGTCAAAACCCCCCCTGCTCTTAAAAAAAAACAAAAAATAAATAAATAAATAAATTTTGACAAATAAATTTTTGTCCAGATGTTCATCAAGAGAAATCCAAGGAGGTTATTTTCCCCGATATACAAGTCTTCCCCATCATAAGGTAAGTGCATCACTCAGCAATGTACAAGTGATAGATTGCATACTTTATATATATGTATATATATATATAACAAAATCTGACGGGCCGAAACCCCCCCTGGAAAAATTCCTGGATCCGCCCCTGAAGTGTGCATGTGAAAGGGAGTACATGTACGTCAATACACAAGGCGCTTTTCACTATACAAAACTCGCAAAAGGCTAATTGAGCATGATGACCAATAATATAGACACTTGAAGACTGCATGAGGTCCTCGAGCGAGAGACTAAGACAAACAAAGCACACGAATCGGCTCCTTCAATCGCGTACCCAATCCTCATTAGAACATGATATGTAACACTTGAATTTTACAGCAATGAAATACCAAGTCATCGAGAACTAGTATTATTCCGTGCTCAACCATGCATGCATTGTTCAGCCACAAGAGTCCCCTGCGGTTATGACAACAAAACCATCATTTTATAATATTGCTCTCAGAATAAATTACATTGATTTACTTTGTGAGCGATGTAGTTGAACCTTTTGAGAGACATCGACGATTCCTTTAAAGAGGAAGAATCCCCCTTGACGAAAATCCAGCATTTAGGCTTTTTTCGATAGTCCAAACATCCCTCTTGCCGACGTGGATTTTTATTTTTTTTTAATTGTCGGTTTTAAGTGGATAAATTGCAAGCAAAAGTGCGCTTTTCGAAAATGAGATTTTCGCGATTTCTGAAACGCTCATTAGGTATTCATGATATGCGCGTGACCCCGTGACGCAATCCTGAGAAAGAGAAGTCAACACGATTGTTAGCTCCATACGTTTACGCGCAAAAAACTTGGAAAACCGTCTCTGTTAGATGGTGTTTTTTGAAGAATTTTGTTGGTCCAAAAAGCCAGAGATATGCCCAGTAGCTGCGTGGTTGTATGTTTTACCAGACACTATGAAAAAAAAGAGCAAAAATATTTTATTTTCTATTACCAAGAGAGAGAAAAATGAGTCGCTCATTCTATAACTTGTAAGGCCGATGTTCAAACACGTGGAAACTATGCCCGCAGGGGACCGTACCATGCATGCTGCACACAGACCGCTGTGAATTAATGCCGTTCGTTCCGTGACAAAACCACCCGTCGCAATGCACCAGTATTTACTTCAAAAGAGCTTCATTGTGAGCCACAATTTCATAGTTTTTTCACAAAACAGGTAATAATAGATTGTTGTCATATTACATGAAGTGTTTTTCACGTTTGTATTTTGAATTACAAGGACAAAACAGGCATGATAAACATTCACTTCTTGTATTTTCTATTCAATACTGCACAGACCGTTTTGTATGTTTCTCAGGATGACGTCAAAACCCTGTTGATAAACAAGCCAAGTGACCTCGAGCGTTTCAGAATTTCGGGTGAAGAGGGTCGGAACTGCTTTACGTTTTAAGCAAAAGCCTGTCGATTTTTTGTGAAAAAAACAAGTTGTGATGGTGTTGTAGACACATACACCTCCATGATAAACAGAAAAACAAAAAAAATGTGGAAGGGGGGATTCTAGCTGTTTAAGATAATGCATTTTTGCACGAAGCTGAAAAACCATGTCTACAATCTCTTTACCTGTCTCTTAGAATTGTATTTTGGAGTTGAAACACTTCTATACATTCGTGCATATTTATGAGGCTTCTTTTTTTCTTTCAAAAGTTCTGGATGTTCTCGCCGAGGCTCTTCGAGAATTCTCTTCTCAAATTAGTTTCATAGGTTACTTAAAGATAGTATACATGATTAGTAAACTGTTACAAATAGTTTTATCCCCCTGTGTGGTTGAAGATATGCATGATTAAAACCAACCTGAGCAAAAAACAGTCAAAAAAGGGTTTGCAGTCATTTCGCCCTAAAACCACTTCGCCCTGAACCATTTCGACCTGAACCACGGCCTGTGCACGAAGTGGTTTTAGGACGAAGTGGCATTTGGGCGATGTAGTGTTTGGACGAAGTAATTTAGGGCGAAATGGCACTCGGGCGAAATGGCACTTGGGCGAAATGGTTTTGGGGCGAATTGAATTTTCGTCTCACGAGACGAAAACTAATTGTTTTACTAATTTCTCAAAGACTATAGCACTTCAGACAAAACCATTTCAGGGGAAGTTTTCTACGGTCATCATGTTTATATTGTGTAAGTTAGGCGTAAATCTGTGAACATTTCTGATTTTCGAGATTACCAATGATGTATACTGCCTTTGAACGATATTATAGTATTAACCCATTACATGCCTCGATGTAAAGCTTAAAACAAGCCTAACTTGATGGTAATTGTTAATTACAGATGAATATGACAATTTCTTTATTATCCCTCAATAATTTATATTTAATTTAAAACCTGTCGTAGAGATCTCAAGTTCCTCAACCACAACATTGCACCGCTGTATATTTCGATTATTGCAACTAACGAAAAAGTAATGTAAGCATGTCCTCTGAATCATTTGGTTAAATACCAAATGTAATCTGCTAATTGGAAACTAATGTGCCAAACATGTGTCCAGGCTTGTAACGTATGCGTATCTGACACATTTTCAACCAGCAGCCCTCCCACATTTTATATAGAACCAATTAAGGGTATGATAGAAAATTATCTGTACGTGAATGGGTCTATTTTAATGTTAACATACAAGTCTTACTTGGGTTAAAAGCTATATGTATCATTTGCAAGATAAAACGTTTTACAGATTCGTAGAATAAAGGTGTAACATATCTCCAGAAGAATGATGGTAAACTAGCCTGAGGAAATGTTAGCTGCATCAGTGCTTCAGAAACCTTAAAAATCTATATATGGATTTTGTGTACAAGTGAATGGTAAAAAAAGTCCCGTGCACGGGACGTTTTTAGAAAACATGCACCATCTGTTGTCAATTTTCAGCATGAAATACCATTTGGGACGGAAATTAATTCATTGGTGTTTGTTACTATTGCTCAACACTTTGAATAAGGTATTTCTTGTCAACTCATGAAAAACAAAGTTCATGGCACTGGATGGCCCCCAGCTATGGCGGACGTACACGGACCATGACTTTGCAGCTCGGATTGGTGTATACCCGTACCCGAGGAGCCCCGCGAATGGTAGCACCAAGCAAGACTGTTTTTTCCCCATTGTTTTCATAATAATAATATAAATAACACAAGCATTTATAAAGCGCCATCTATCTATGTAGACATATTCCGAGGCGGCTGTTGCCATTATTACCGCTGCCATCAGGAAATCACCAGAACCATTTCGCTTCAACTAGGTGGCAACCCGGCCAAGGCGCACAACCCTATCAGCAGTTAGATTGTGGCATTCCCCATAACAGCTTCCCATATATCGCTTGGGTTGACGAGGCAACTGGGATTAAATGCCTTGCCCAGGGACACAGACACGTTGGTCGAAGTGGGGCTCGAACCCCCAACCTCTGATTGGGAGTTCATACCACTAGACCACATGTTTGAGTTAATGTGCGCAAGCGCAATATGACCAACTGTTTTAACGGTGTCCAATTGAAGACAGTCCGCGTTTCCGCTTGGCCAGGTCTGATAAAATAAAAGGTAGATAAACTGCTGAAAAGAAAATCGCTTTATCCTATGAAAGCGGCCCGACTGTTCTCAAAATAAGGACGAAAATGTGGGAAACAAAAGTGAAGTAGGCCAATTTCTTGTTATTTCAATAAATATGTACAGAGGTGCAGCCCGAGCGAACAGCGTAACAATATTATCTCATGTACGCATAATTCATGTTTGACAATAACCCCTGGCAAACACGAAACGAGATCGCACTCTAAATCGCAGGGGAGTCGTGCTGTATTCACGATTAATACAAACACGCAGCAGCGAAAAGGGAAATAACTGGGGCTTCGTGCTCGACGTGTATGCTCCTTTCAAGGTGCTTGGGGAGATTTAGGTTTTGTGCTAAGCCTTATCAAAATATTGGCGGGAAAAGTATTGAAATTTTTTACATAATGTCCCACGATAACACTACATTGTAAAAGCTTAATTCGATCAGAATTTAACCACATTCCTACTTTTAAAAATGCGCTAATGGTTTATTGAACAGTTTCCGTGCGTTTAAGAAAGTTTTAAAATGCTAAACTGTTAAATAATGGAAAAAAAGCTTTCGAGTGGGGACACGAGTTGGAAAAATCGGGGAAAGTTTAAATTGTATTCTTTATGTGCTAGTTTTGGGCGGGTTTTTTGGTTTATTTGGATCAGCTAAGCTAAGTTACTTAAAGGCCCTATGTATCATTTGCAAGATAAAACTTTTTACAGATTCGTGGAATAAGAGTGTAACATATCTAAGGAGGATTGCTGGTAAACTAGCTTGAATAAATTTTAGCTACTTAGATGCATCAATGCTTCAGAAAACCTTGAAAATCTATATATGGATTTTGTGTACAAGTGAATGGTAAAAAAGTCCTGTGCACGGGACTTCCTTTTAAAAAACTACCTTCGGTTGTCAATTTCCAGCATAAAATACCATTTTGGACGGAAATAAATTCATGTGGTGTTTGTTACCATTGCTATCAACCCTTTGGGTAAGGTATTTCTTGTCAACTCATGAAAAACAAAATTGGGTGATTGCAAATGATACAATGGGCCTTTAATTTTTGGTTAACCAGTCATGCACGAGTGCATCAAATCAGGCTAATAATTATGCGATCAAACTGCGAGATGGAGACCTAATGGAAGTAGACCAGTTCACATACCTAGGCAGTGTTGTAAGCAAGACTGGAGGAACAGACCAAGACATTAAGGCAAAGAAAGCCTCAGGTGCATTCAAAGCCTTGAAACATATCTGGACATCAGCGGTAATATCTGTGAAAACCAAGCTACGCATCTTTAACAGAAATGTTAAATCTGTGCTTTTGTACGCCTGTCTGTACAGTAAACTGGTCGTTGATACAATATCATGTACTTTTTTGTTTTGTTTTGTTTTGCTTTGTGTGTTGTTTTGTTTTGTGTGTTGTTTTGGTTTTTTTTGTGTTTTTTTCTTTTTAGAATTATGATTTAAATATAGTATGCATGCCAGTATTTATTTTATTTACAAGTATTATAACTTATGATAATTGCTTAATTTTGTAAATATTTTTATTAAATGTATTTATCCTAAATGTATTATCCAATTAGTTTGGAGAGCCCCTCGATAGAAACTTGTTTCTTTTGGGTAATCCTGCGGGAGCTATTTGGATATTGTTTTCTGTTATGTTTCCTTCTCGGTGTTTATTTGTATGTATGTAATATGTGCGTGTAATTTATTTGTCTGTGATTTATATATCCCGGAAAATGAAATAAATAAAAATAAAATAAAATTAAGTGGCAAGATAGGGTCACACATCAATGAAGAACTGTGGAGAAGAGCAGGACAAGAAACACTCGACCACCAGATCAAGAGAAGGAAGTGATGGGGCTGGCTTGGCCATACCTTACGGAAATCTTCCTCCATTATAGTCAGACACGCCCTCCAATGGAATCCACAAGAGAAACGTAAGCGTGGAAGACCCCGGACTACATGGAGAAGATCTACCGAAACAAAAGGTTGCACACCAGTAAATAGGGCTCCCATATAGGAACCAATGCTAAATGACCAATTTTCAAAAATCATTTAAAAATACTCACAACTCTCTCAGCTTTTCAGGACAACAACCAGAATACTCACTGAAGTCTCATATTTTCAATTCTGTTAAATTTTATGGGGGTAATCCGTCACTTTTATTCCTTAATTTCCACTTGAAACAAAACTACCCCTGCAACAGTGAAACTTGCTAATCAGACCAGCATCCATTTTGGAACAAAGGCACATACATGTACGCTACTGGGCAAAATAGGGCCACTTTTAGGAGCTACAGTGTCTAAAATGTTTATAGTTGGAAGAAAAAATACACCACATCGCGGCGATAGTCATATTCTACACAAGACCACACTCGTTCAGCTCACAACTCCCCTAATAAAGAAGAATTTGAGGACATACAAAATATTCATGAGCTTAGCGCACGGATCTCCCCTATTTACTTTGGTGCACTCAGAAGGGCGACAGTTGGGCCTTTCATGGCGACAGTTGGAGGCACTCTCCCGTGACAGACAAAAATAGAGGACTCTTGTTGACGACCTATGCTCCAACTAGAATTAACAGGGTTTAAAGTAAAGTAAGTCATGCATGCACGAGTAGACACTTTGTGGATCTATCACATATGAAAACCAGTCCCCTGTCATGCCCTCTGGTGCAAAAGGTCTAGCGCTTCACAATATGCTGAAAAGGCCTCTATAGTGAAAGTTAACAACTTTCACGCGGTATATTGTGAACTCCGCTTTAGTCGCCGTCGCCAAATAATTGATCCTTCAAGTAATAATCGAAGTCAAAACGTGTTTTTAGTTCCAACCATATCAATGTTCCTGATAACAAATGAAAAAAGTCAACGTCCTCCAAATTAAACGTGAACATTGACGCTCGGGTGATTAGCTGCAGCTTCGGATAGTCACGGTCCCCTGGCAGGATTTCCTATCTCTAATTTCAGGCTTTAATGATTCTTCCAGTCATTTTATCCCCCACAGGACACACCCAAAGCATCAATTAAAGCGACTGTGGTTCTAATTAACCACTCTAATTCCACCTTTTGTGCACCGCAATCAACGTTTCGCTTCCGCAGCCAGAAACGCTTTCTCTGCGTGCTCTTAATGATGTACTCCCTTTGCACGAGTCTAATTCTCGCTTTGAGGAAAAATACTTTAACCATCAAACAATAAAATGTTTAGATACGCTCTCAAGGAATTCGCTTTAAATTGAATTATATCCCAACTATAGCTTCAACTTGTTATTGCATCGCGCTTTGCACGAACGGAGTACAGATTGATAATGGAACAACGGGAGGAAAACAGATGACAAACATTCTATAAGTCCGGAATATCGCTCAGTTTCCTGCCTTAGCATGCTTTTGTGGTTACTTAATTGTTTTTTGTACCAAACTCTATTATATTTTATATAAAAATACTCGCAAAATAGACCAACATTTGAGAGTGGAGACAGACTTCGGATATAAACGATGAGGCACATTAATTTTGTTTATACCTAGCAACAAAAGAAACGGCAATTTATTTTCTACTTTTCTATCAAAAAAATAATGCAGTCACTCTGAGACTAGAAATTTGTCAGCACACAGAAGCTTTATGCAATCATGCATTCTGAATTAAGCTGTTAATATTTTCCAACTTAACTACAAAAGATAAATGATAAAACTAACAAATCGCGTTTCTTCTATTTTACTGGGTTTAGTAGTAACATTTAGATCCAATACACCATAATTGCCAAAGGCACGGAATTCTTGCCTTTTTTTTTTCAATTAAACTTTATTTTAAGAGGGTGACCCTACACTTAAAAGCTGACTTTAAAGGGGCTCAAATACATGTACACATAAAACAAATACAATAACAACAAACACATTACATATTCATATTGCAAACTTATAGTTTCGATAACCAAACATACCAGAGACAGAAACAAACACACAAACAAGATACAAGTAACAAACATAACACAAAATAAGTTGCACTTCACACCCCTCAGGAGCAGCTAATATAGCATTTCAAGATTATCTTTCAAGTATTATGTTTTAGTTTGGTTTTAAATGTGATATACGAAGAAGCATTGCGAATGTCAGATGGAAGTGAGTTAAGAAAACTAGGTCCCTTGTAACAAAAGCTGCTCCTGAGGGATTCAGTTCGAATTCTTGGCAAGATGAAGTGGCCTTGAGATTGTAACCTTGTAGTCATATTTCTACTGGGGGCTCTGGAAACAAAAATCTGGACAAATAGACCGGGACGTCGTCAGTGGTGGACCTGTAGGCTATAGACAGCCAAGTTGAAATTGAATTCGACTTTGAACAGTGTGTGTCAATTTATGAGTTGGGTGTGAGATGTTAATGGCTGGGATTTGGTAATAATACGAAATGCTTTATTCTGTAATACTTGAATGCGTTGAATATTTGTGACTGACCTTTGCCCCCATATACTGCAGCAATAATCAACATGTGGTAATACAATGGCATTTAATATAAAGAAGAGTATATATATAAGCCCTTTTCCCGTATTAGGACGACCGTTTTGGGTAGAGAGCTTACAGAGACCACTAAATCTTCAAATTTGGCGGGAAAAAGGTCGTGAATTGACACCGATTTTCTCGACTTAAAGTTCTCATAAACATGTTTTTTGAACGAGACAAAAATGGATTGCGACCTAATAAAAATGGTTAAGAACCTAATAAAAATGGTTTTTGACCTAAAAAATATGGTTTTTGAAGCACTTATCTTCAGGGCGACCGGTAGCCGGTCGCCCTAATACGGCCGGTCGCCCTAATACGCCTTTTTTACCCACATCCGGTCGCCCTATCACGGGGAAGATAGCTGTACGCATAGGCCTATCAATAAATTTACGAACTCGAGCCAAAAGGCAGTTGGAAAAACCAAGTTTGGAACAGAGAGCATTTACTTGAGGTACCCACATTGTCATTAGCCTATCATCTAATTCCCAAATGCTTATGTTTATTTACCTGTGTAATGAATTGGTTATTAATAACAAGTTCCAAGTCTGCATTATTTTTGAGTCTGTTAGGAGTACCAATAAGCATTGATGTTGTTTTATCTGTGTTAATTTAGAAAGCCATTTCTTTAATGATTGCAAATCCTGGTTTGGTGTATCATTGACTACCCTTAAAGAGGAATCCGAAAAATACATAATCGTATCGTCAGCATGCATGTCAATGTTTGAATTTAGTACAGATGGTGGGAGATCATTTATACAAATAACAAACAAAAGAGGCCAAATGATTGATCCTTGCGGTATTCCCATTTGTACTGATTTTGAGGATGAGATATTTGATTGGATGGACACACGTTGAGATCTATTACTAATAACAGACGAAATAATTTGTCATTTTCTGAAACCCTAACACCTGCTATAAGTTATACCGGGATGAAATACTACACGACGAAATTTGACATACCAAATAATTTGAATGTCGTTTCTACACGCAAATTACGACCAAATCCCGAACCAGTACTTTATTATTATTATTATTATTTATTTCTGGTATTCATACCAATGGTATTCATACCATTTCTGGTATTCATACTTGAGACGAATGAAATCTCCACTTTGCCAGATGGGTTTTTCCACAGTAAAGGGGGCATTTTGGCAACACGGACTTTGTCTGGTCTCAAAATAAAAGAAATAAGTTTCAGTTGTTCTGAAGAGATAACTTAGGCTCAAAAAGGGTTAAAAAACAGTGTGGCAGCGTGCCTTTCTAAAATTCGTGTGGGAATTTACCTAATACATGTACATTTAGTACACAGTAGACAGCCGAAGTATGACGTGTTGCCATGGCAATTGGATCTAAACTATCATGGCCGTCGGGAAAAAAGAACCATTGCAAAGCACAGGGACACGATTGAGTGGTTTTTAGTTTAGAGCCAATTGCCTAGGCAACCAACAAAAGATGACGTATTCACTTCAGCAGTCTATTCTGGTTTCTACTACATATAGTCCAGTCAATCTAGGCATTTTTTTGGCTCAACCCACCACTAATTGCAACTGAATTTTTTTAACTGGTATGCATTTTAGTAAAGTTTCCTGAACACCATACTAAAAGTCTACCGAAGTATATTTGGTGGAAGGGTGTCAAATTTGCATAATATGCAAATTACCTGCCGCCATTAGAAAAAAATATATTATATATATGTAGGTACCCAATTAAAGCACATGAAGTGTCTAAACATATGTTTGCATGGTCACAGTATACGATAAACATGTTTCTGAATTGATAGTGTGACCACAAATATGCAAATTATGCAAATTACGCAAATTACCTGCCGTCATTAGGACAAATTACATTTTGAACTATAACTATATATGTAGGTACCCAATCAAAGCACATGAAGCATCTAAACCTATGTTTGCATGGTCACAGTACACGATAAACATGTTTTTGAATGAATAGTGTTAACACAAATATGCAAATTATGCAAATTAGCGGCCACCATTAGGGGGAAATTTACACTGTATTTTCGTACGCTAGTATCTACTCAAAAGATTTACATGTATTTGTGTAACGTACCCATGATTTTATGGCCAGAGAACATAAACACGTTTCTCAATTCATATTGTTAAGATAAATATGCAAATTAGGTACCGAAATTGTAAAAAACAAGTGTTTTTCACCACAAAATCTCTAAACCCCGCTTTTCCTTCTACAATAATCCATTTTATGACTGTTGGGTAAAATACATAATTCACAGTCGTACGCTTTGGTAGCGACCTGAACCATTCCCACAGCACATGAAAAGGTAACTTTCGACCAATAAAAAGCAGTTGTGTCAACCCACTGCCCCCCTCACACCTTCTCCGTCTTTGATAATAATTTATGTAAATATTCGGGTGTGGTGTTTTAATTCAATTTGATAGGTAATGTATGGCAGAAATTTGCATAGAAGAGACGGACAGTGCCTAAATTATAAATAGTCTTTGTGAAACGTTCAAGCAGTGGAAAAGCAGACTGTTGTTGAACGAGAGTTTACTGTAAATGCCTGATTTAAGTAACTGAGGCATTACTCAATGTTAAATTTAATGTTTTGCGAACACAATCTGATAAGGGCTAGCATTCCAACCGTATGTGCCAGCGGTGTATAGACCGTATCGAATAGCCGCCATCTTGTAGGGTAGTTTCTTTGTCTATTGAGGACATGCGTGGTTGCACGTATTATGCTTAAACAAAAGGTGCCCCACAAGATGGTTGCTATTCGATACGGTCTATACCCAGCACGATATGTGGCAAAGGGACTCCCGCCCCCACCCCCCAACGCCCTATACCTAAACACTCTTTCCTTTTGTTAATGCCCCCCCCCCCCCCCCCCCCCCCCGCCCACCTGCCCCTTCCCCCCCACCCCCCTAAAAACCTGAAAGGAATTCTTTTGAAATTCCTTGATGTTTGAGACACAATGGGGGAACAATAGAAGAGAGAGTGAGGGGACCCACTGCCACATATCGTGCTGCATATGCAGCGGTGGACCTCGATAGGTGCAAAACATCCCCAGCACTGTAGGCAGGCGTGCTGAAAGACAACTTTTGAGGCGTTTTCTTGAGGCCAGCGTATCCTTTTTGTGGAAAATATGCACGCTTGTACCAAGCGTGCCAAGCACTTTGAGGCAAGCTGCAGTACGATATGTGACGGAGGACAACTCCACCCTTCCATTTTCCCCATTAAGTCTCAAACATCCAATGTAGTTTAACGACATTTCAGGTTTTAAATTGGGTGAGTGGGGTGGGTGTTGGTACGCTAACCAAATGGAAGAGTGTGTTGAGGTATGGGGCGGAAGGGGGGAGTGGTCCTTTTGTCACATATCGTGCTGGGTGTAAAGCTATTTTTTCTGTGACAAGATGCCAAGGGCTTTGTTTGTGGCAAGCGTGCCCTCTTTTGTGACAAATATGCAAGGACCTTTGTGGCAGGAATACCGAGCAATTTTGGACAAGCTGCTTTTGTGGCAAATAAGCCAAGGGCTTTGTTTGTGGAAAGAGTACCATTTACTCTTGGGGCAAGCGTGCCAAGTACTTTTGAAGCAAGCACGCATGCCCTCTTTTGTGGCAAATATGTCAAGGACTTTGTGGCAAGTGTCCCGAGTGCTTTGCGGCAAGTGTGCCAGGTACTTTGCGGCAAGTGTGCCAGGTACTTTGTGGAAAGTGTGCCATTTACTTTGCGGCAAGTGAGCCAGGTACTTTGCGGCAAGTGAGCCAGGTACTTTGCGGCAAGTGTGCCAGGTACTTTGTGGCAAGTGTGCCAGGTACTTTGTGGCAAGTGTGCCAGGTACATTGTGGCAAGTGTTCCAGGTACTTTGTGGCAAGTGTGCCAGGTACGTTAAGGCAAGTGTGCCAGGTACTTTAAGGCAAGTGTGCGAGGTACTTTGTGGCAAGTGTGGTGTGCCAAGTACATTTGTACTTCTGGCAAGTGCGCCAAGCACTTTGCGCCAATACTTTGCGGCAAGTGCGCCAAGTATTTTGTATCAAGTGTGCCCTCTCCTTTTGTGGCAAGTGTGCCCTCTCCTTTTGTGGCAAGTGTGCCAACGACACTGCGGGCATGCATGCCCCTTTAACCCTTCGCGGACACGTTTTATCTTGCCGAAAATTAGTCCAACAACCAACACATGGTATTTAGGCAAGCTTCAGTGCAAGGCCGAGGCTAGAACTGTCGGCTGACTTTAAGGGGTTGACTGGAGTAAATTTCTATTTAATAGACTTATAAAATGACCTCTTGTTTAATTCTTATTTTTCTATTTGCAATTTGTATGTGTTTTATATTCATATTTAAATAATAGTTATTCAGGTAAATGTTATACCGTATTTGGGTCTTTCCACAGTAATGGGTACATTTCTGTGACATACAAGATTTTAGGTCCCAGTTCAGTTCAATTGTCTTAATTTTGTCTTTAAATTATCCAGCTAAACTGAGGAAATAACTTTTGCACGAAGGAGTAAAAAAAATAGTCCTACAACACACATTTCTGAAAACCCCGTGCACAAATTTTCCTATCACGTATGTAACAAAGACAGAAAAAATTGTCACAAAATGGTCTGTCCACGTTACATACGTAATAGGAAAATTTGTACACAAGCTTTTCAAAAATGCATGTTGTGGCAGCAATTTCTAACCTTTTTGGGCAAAAGTTATCTCGTGGGAACAGTACAAGGGAATTTCTTTAAGTTTGGGATAAACTGAAGACATCTGAAAGGAATTATTGACTGATTTTTCAAATAGGCCCATTAGTGTGGAAAGACCCACTTTGGGTCTTTATTTATTTCATAAATTTGGAATCCGACGTATACGAGTCACTCCATGAACATTGGGTTTAATCACTCAATTTTTCTTTCCATTTTTTTGTTACAGTGACGGCAGCTAATTTTCATAATTTGCATATTTGTCAGCTAATTTGCATAATTATATAAACACTTAATTGAAAAATATGTTTATCATGTTCTCTGGCCATGGCCATAAATGTAAATTTGAACAGATACCTACGTACAAAGTTGTATTGTAACACGGTTTTCCTAATGGTGGCCGCTAATTTGCATAATTTGCATATTTGTGTTCACACTATTATTTCAGAAACATGTTTATCGTGTACTGTGACCATGCAAACATAGGTTTAGACGCTTCATGTGCTTTGATTGGTACCTACATATATAGTTATAGTGCAAAATATAATTTTTCCTAATGGCGGCAGGTAATTTGCATAATTTGCATATTTGTGGTCACACTATCAATTCAGAAACATGTTTATCGTGTACTGTGACCATGCAAACATAGGTTTAGACACTTTAAGTGCTTTAATTGGGTACCTACATATATATAATATAATTTTTTCTAATGGCGGCAGGTAATTTGCATATTATGCAAATTTGACACCCTTCCACCAAATATACTTCGGTAGACTTTTAGTATGGTGTTCAGGAGACTTTACTAAAATGCATACCAGTTAAAAAAATTCTGTTGCAATTAGTGGTGGGTGTAACCCTAATTTGACTGGACTAATATGTGAATGACAGGCTGAACTGTCGTGTGCACTGTGCAGAACTAGAAGAAATCAAAGATCGTGTCTTTGTGTGTTTTCTACACAATACAAGAAAAATCTGCGACACCAATAAACAAAATTGTGAATGTTATCTTTATATACATGTACTCTGTAGTTTCTGCCACACCGATGAACAATACTCTGTAGTTTCTAAATTCATTGCTATTTTATCAGGACACACGAACTACCCTCAAAAATAATTTATCTTTAAAATAGAATAGAAGAGGTAGTAAAACGCACCCTTGTGCATGGAACACCTGTACTTGAGTTTTTGCAATCAGTATGTCTCTGACGATTCTCTCTAAACACATCTTGACAATAACAGCTGTTATCGCGATATATTAACTTGACTTTCGGAAATGATACGTTAAATAACTACTTTTCCCGTATTAGGACGACCTTTTTGGGTAGAGTGCTAACAGAGACCACTAAAACCACAAAATTGTCGGAAAGAAACTCATGAATTGACACCCGGTTTATCGACCTAATTCTCTGAAAGAAATGTTTTGCGACCTAGACGAAAATGGTTTGTGACCTAATAAAAATGGTTAAGAACCTAATAAAGATGGTTTTTGAAGCACTTAGCGTTAGGACGACCGGCTATCGGTCGCCCTAATGCGGTCGGTCGTCCTACTACGCCGTTTTTACCCATAACCGGTCGACCTAAACGCGAAAGAGTAAGTTGTTCATCTCTTATACACTGTAAAAAAGTGTGTTGTGTTACAGTCGTTTTTCTGTTGAAAAAGTCAAAAACGAACAGTAACCTTTACTGTTTTTGGAATTTGTTGTTATTGCACAAACATTCTTCCGTCTGTGTACATTTTAAACATATTTGTCTGTTTGATTACAGACGATTTGCCGTTAAATTACAGTTTTGTTCAGGAACAAGACACTTAATACTCTTTTGTTCAAATACAGTTAAATCTACTGTTTTCCGCCCATGTTCCCTGGTACGCGGCAGCAATTGTGCGGCGTTGATAGCAAAATTCAGTCATTAACTGCACCGTGCATGTAGTACGACGTGCAATTTAATGTCTGAAAATGCCAGCTTTTGCCAGGCGTTTCATGCCGAAATGTGTACTGGAAATTCCTCAGTGAAGTTCTGATTTAACCGTGAAGTAGCTGCTCTACATGTCGTGAAAGGCAAGTCGGTATTTCTCTTACGTTTTTGGTTTTTATTTGCGTGTTATTTGTAATGTAGTGCAGTGCTATACTGCCTGCAGTGGGGGTATACAGGAGCGTGCAGCCTGCCTCATAGTACGGGAATACAATGGATTCAGACGGCAATTGCCGCTGAATTCATGGTATTCCTGTATTTTAATGAGCCAAGTTAAATCCCCGGTATACTGAACGTTGTGTTGACCCTGCAATACATCTCAGCATGCAAATAAAAGCTACGAAATTGAGAGAAAAATGCCGACTTATTTTACACGAGGTGATGGTGCATCTCCAACACAAAAAGTGAAGGGCAAACTGTGCATATCCAGAATCAAACGTCTACAACAAGAAACAGTCGTCAATAACCCATATTATGCTTCGTTCAGTTACATCATGGTTACATCAAGTTGTTTCTGGACAAAAGGCTATGTTCAGGAACAAAACCATGCACAAAACGAAGACTTAGTCGTCTGTTGAAAAACAAAAGAAACTTCTGTATATTTACAATTCCAAACAACAGTAAAGTCTACTGTATGCAAACAGAGAAAACAAAAAAGTAGAATGTACTGTTCAAAAACAGTACGCTATGTAATGCCAATTGACATATGAATGTACTGTAAATGAACAGAGATTTTTTTAACAGTGTACGCAGCCAATATTTGGTCCATGCGTGACTTGTTTAGGTAGGACGCGGTATAGTGGCGGCTCGAGTGATAGAATTCAAGTCTCAAACATGTTTGGCCCAATTTAGGCCAATGTCTGATGGCTTGTAGTTGCAGCTCGAAATTTATTTAAGGCTCCGTAAAGTTGCATGTCATATTTCCTCTTTTCAACTTTTGTAGTCACAATTCTGTTTTTAGTCAACAACGGTCATTTTACGAATTCAGGAAATGACATTAAAGGACAGAATTCCAGAGACGTCAGGAAAAAAATATACCTTGAAGGGAACAGCACAAATTCTGAGTGACCTTCGAGGAAATACTAATTCGTTTATGATTTTTACAAGGAAAAACGTCGATCATGGTGTATGGTGTTAAGCTCTTGACCTCTGCATGCTTTACACTGCCTCACATGGACAATGGAAGCAGTTTGATTGTTGTACAGTTCTGTTTGACGCCATTATTACTGCTTTTAATTCAGTTATAATGACGTCAATCACAGGCTGAAGAAAATCCGGGAAGGGGACTAACAATATTATGGTTGCCTTTGGTAAAAAGACTCTGAAAACTCGTTGGCATGAAATGTACAGAGGGATTTCAAATTGCCATCAAGAACGAGGTCTCGGTGCTTTGATTTTGTGATAGAATTTAAAAATGAAAAGACGTAATACAATCCAAAACGAAGCTGTCGGTGCTAATTTGTAATTTGTCGATAGCTCGTATATATATATGGGTCTTTCCACAGTAATGGGGTACATTTCTGTAACATTCAAGATCTTGGGTCCCAGTTCACTTCAAATGTCTTAATTTTATCTTTAAATTATCAAGCTAAACTGAGGAAATAACTTTTTCACCAAGGAGTAAGAAAAATAGTCCTACAACATACATTTGTGAAAACCTCGTGCACAAATTTTCCTATTACGCATGTAACAAAGACGGAAAAAATTTCACAAAATTGTCTGTCCACGTTACCTACGTAATAGGAAAATTTGTACACTTGCTTTTCAAAAATGTATGTTGTGGCAGCAATTTCTTACCTTTTGGGGCAAAAGTTATCTCCTGAGAACAAAACAAGGACATTTTCTTTAATTCTGAGATAAACTAAAGACATCTGAAAGGAATTATTGACTTGTTTTTCAAATGTACCCCATTACTGTGGACAGACCCATATACATGCTGCAAAAAAATAATTTGCATGAATTTAGTTGCCGTACATTTTGTCAATGTCCCATTTCTTCGTCTTCTTGTGCTCAAGTTGGATGTCTTATTTAAAAGCTCAAATATGCTGAATTTCCATACGTCTTAAAACATAGGCCTAATTTACCAACTTACGAAATCATTTTGACCTGCTGTATTGAAGAACAGCGGATTTTTCTCTCATCCCAAGTCAAATAATATTATGAATCACCTTTTTGATTGTAAGTTAGACGATGGCCTAAATATCATGTGCATGTACACTCTTTGCATAGCTTGCTGTCATTTTCAAGAAAAAAAGTGGAATGTGTATCATATTTTACGGCTGACTGTAACATACCAAAGCACCTCGCATTTTCTCAAAACTCCTTAGTTCCAATGTATCATATTCAATTACATGTAGCTGAATGTTTCCATCTGGAATACAGTCCTGTGGTCCATTTTTATTACATGAACCGACAACCCTATACGTCTCTATGGAGTTCCGGCTTCTAAAAGGTCCTGTGCACAACGAGACAAATTTATTTCCTCAACCTTCAGTCTGTGCGTTCATGGTTGCTGAAAAAATCGAGAGTTTAAGATTTGAAAACTGTTACAAACGTTGTTGTTCCATGTGTGATTGAGGATGTGTATGATAAAAACCAACATGTGTATAAGTCAGCTCAGTACCTCATCTATGTTCTGAGAAAACAATGAAAAACCGTGTCCATGCTTTCAGGAAATTGTGTGAATCAACCGCCATATTTCGACTAGTTCCATGGCTGTGCTGCACGCAAAACGGAGCCTTATAATAGTCAGGTACCTCAGTTTCGATAATATGAGGACGCCCTTGTAAAAATGCGTATGCACACGCATTTATATATATTCATCTTTAACGACCGCCTTCTCATGAAAAAAAGATAACATTTCGGACAAAATCATTCCACTGGAAAATTGCTTCCATTTCTATCTTCACTTTGTGTCAAGTATTCTAAGTCAACTCGTTGATTAAAAGTTTGGGACACTGCAAAGACTGTAGACTATACCTTTAAAGATATCATTCCTTGTTGCCAAAGTTCCCTAATCCTACTCTAGCTGAAACTGGGTTGTCAGATTATGGAATGTACACCAACTGACATGAACCTGTTCGTAGTTGTGATCCCAAAGGGAAATGTATGAGGATTGGTTACATTTAGTAAATTGGAGGGAGTATTCCATTTCTGAGCAAATAGCAGCGAGTACACCATGCACCGTAATCTCACAATGTAGCTCGGACAACATTTACTAAATCGAATGTGGCATTTCAATTTGGCAGTACTTAGCTGTATTACCTTTTAATGATTGCAAAATCAAGCGTGGTGGCTTAAAGAAAAGTACATGTTTGGAGACCCGGGAAAGGCGGTATCGATTGAGTCATTTTTTTTAATCATCATAATTGAAATGTTCGAGTCTGCATGGTGTCCCCGCGGTGGGTCCCTTTGTGGATATGTTACGATGCGGTGCTGTGATCAGTTTGGCATGCCCCGAGGTGACGAGGGATAGACTATCATAGAAATGAGGCACGGTTATTGGCCGTACGATGACAAACGATTGAAACGAAGCCTTACATTTTCAACGTGGCAGAATGTAGCACTCCCCCGAGTAACACATAACGCAAGACGTACAAATCAAAGGAATTTGACGTAAAATTCTCACTGTGTTTTCTTGGTTGTTTATCATTAAAATATTGACATGTATTTCTTATTATAGCAAACAATTTGTGGTCGACTCAATTTAGCAACAACCATCAGAAATATTACGGTTTTTATCCGCAAAAGCAGTATCCACGTGAAATATCGGAAATTGATGAATTTAAAGTCTGCATAAAAAAAGCACACAATCAAAATCACCATGCACACAATATTGAACATACACTACATTTTCGCTAATATACATGTAGGTTTCGCTCGAATTCATCAAAAATTGCATTCGATTTCGTTTGTGGAAGTAGGTATTCAAGTGATTTTGATCAGGACGCAATTTCTCTGGTTCTTATTCATTTGCACGTTATTCAATTTCGTTTAAAGACATTCACATTATTTTGTTCGCTAAGACATCCAGATTAGAATTTGCGTCATTCAAATACAAATGATTGAATCTTCATTCAATTTAGCACAAGCTCGGGGCTTGGGCGAATTTGAATGATTTTCGCTGGTATTTCAAAATTGATTGCGCGTATAGTTTTACATTTTAGTGCGGAATTTCCCCGATTGCGTGCTCCAAAAACCAAATCGAATGCTCTCTTTAAATAATTGAAGGATGATCCCAAACTGCATTCAAATTTGCGCTAAAACGAATGCATCTGAAACGAAATTGGGCGGTACTTTGTTAAAATTGAACGAGGAAACCTATATTACATTTTCTGGCGTTGTCTTGCAGTTAACATTGATAGGCGACGAATTTTAATGTATTCATTATACCTTAGAACACGTTCGGAAACGAAACGAGTTCTGTGTTCACTACCGATAAAATGAATGAACAATAACATAGGCCTACGTTTAATTTGCTTTCCCTTTATGATGACCCAATTCCCAATCCCAGATTTCATTTCTTTCGCTTGGCCTTGCTCCGGTATAATTTCCAACTGCATAAAATTGATTGAATTGCAAGCCAGAATGCACAGAATATTTTCTCTTCATGTAATTCTCCTCCCTCCCCCTCTTCTTCCCCTCTCTCTCTCTCCCTCTTAATGATTAATTGCCGTTTTGACCGTCAGCTAGATCTCCTCTCCATGTTGTCTTTCATATCAAAAGCCTTTTTCAGATATATCATTACTTCAAAGAAGCTAAACCCATTTTTTTTCTTTTTTTTTGCACAGGATTATTTTTTTCAATAATGGATGGATTTGATAGTTAACATGTGCATCGGGAGGGATGCAGGGGGATGTTGGCCCGGTCTATAAATAGTGAAATAATAGAAATGAACAAAATTGAGGGAAAATAATACATAAGAAAAGAGAGATGCTCTGAAAGTGACCTCTTCACTCCTAAATGTCAGTCTTTCAGTGGGTGCTGGATACGTTCCCCACCACCCCCCCCCCCCCCCCCAACCCCCCTCCCCCGCCCCCACTCAACCCGAAAAGAGCCAATGCCCAACCCGACCACGCACTTTGGTTCATGGTTCATGTTCATCGGGTGTCAGGTACATGAGGGAACTAAGCATACAGCGTCTATTCGTGTCACGCACTTGTTCGTCATGTCTTGCACCTGTCGTGTTATTTAACTGTTAATGTTATATGTACCTGTTAATTAATGATCCGATGGGAAACGGCATGTGAGCTATAATTGAATTTTGTTTAATGGTTGAAAGCGATATTTTTGCCATTTTTAAATTAATGCCATGCATTTTTTTTCGCGACTCGGGATTCTAACCGCACATTACTAAAACTGTTCATAATGATATTATGATCAATCGATAAATTGATAATCACTTTACGCCACATTTCGTGCCTACTCACGTATTAGGGTCACCTAAATTAGTGACAACTAAAGTTAGAAAACATTTTAAAAACATTCCAGTCATGCGTTATGGTAGAAATCGGTTGAAATTTCACAGTGTATTTGTGGCGCCACCATTCCCACACTAGCAAATCGATATGTCATTATTAATCAGTTTTATACTGATGTGAACGCTGAAAACATAATCACGTCGCACATCTGTCCCATTTTACGCAGACCAGTGTCTTTTTTTTATTTACATCAAAAGCACACATATGGATTCTATTTAAAAGCTAATTTCTTTTCTTTTTAAAATCCCATCAGAGTGATGCCAGTCGTAAAATTTATTAGCTCTCAAAACGCCAGATGCCCTGACTTACAGGTAATTAAAAAGAAATGAAATTCTTACTTTAAAGGCACAGGCTCGTCAGCAATGCGCGCGCGTCAAATTCGTGCTACGAAATACGCAGCTCCGTGCCTTTGCTATGGAGCTGCGTATTTCGCGGCACGATTTTGGCGCGCGCGCAATGCTGACGAGCCTGTGCCTTTAAACGTCCGGAAAAAAATGTAATACCAAGTTAATTAGAAAAACTTAAGTCCAATACATCGTTTGCATAATACAACTTTTTATGGATTCCTGGAATGAGGGCATAACGTGTCTAAAGAAGAATGTTAGTTAAACAGCTAGAATCCCCCCGTCCACATTTTTTAAGTTTTTCTGTTTATCATGGAGGTGTATGAGTCTACAACACCATGACAACTTGTTTTTCACAAAAAAATCGACAGGCTTTTGCTTAAAACGTAAAGCAGTTCCGACCCTCTTCACCCGAATTCTGAAACGCTCGAGGTCACTTGGCTTGTTTATCAACAGGGTTTTGACGTCATCCTGAGAAACATACAAAACGGCCTGTGCAGTATTGAATGGAAAATACACGAAGTGAATGTTTATCATGCCTGTTTTGTCCTTGTAATTCAAAATACAAACGTGAAAAACACTTCATGTAATATATGACAACACTCTATACTATTACCTGTTTTGTGAAAAAACGGTGAAATTGTCGCTCACAATGAAGCTCTTTTGAAGTAAATACTGGTGCATTGCGACATGTGGTTTTGTCACAGCATTGGACGGTTCACTGCGGGGGAAGCTTCGACGTGTTTGAACATCGCCCGGTACAAGTTAGAATGAGCGACTCATTTTTCTCTCTCTTGGTAATAGAAAAGAAAATCGTTCTGCTCTTTTTTTTTTGCATAGTGTCTGGTAAAACATACAACTACGCAGCTACTGGGCATATCTCTGGCTTTTTGGACAAACAAAATTCTTCAAAAAACACCATCTAACAGAGACGGTTTTCCAAGTTTTTTGCGTGTAAACGTATGGAGCTAACAATCGTGTTGACTTCTCTTTCTCAGGATTGCGTCACGGGGTCACGCGCATATCATGAATACCTAATGAGCGTTTCAGAAATCGCGAAAATCTCATTTTCGAAAAGCGACTTTTGCTTGCAATTTATCCACATAAAACCGACAATTAAAAAATAATAAAAATCCACGTCGGCAAGAGGGATGTTTGGACTATCGAAAAAAGCCTAAATGCTGGATTTTCGTCAAGGGAGATTCTTCCTCTTTAACTATAGTCTGCAGAAATTTCAGCTACAGGGATGAAGCAATTTTCCGGAAAACCTTAAAAATTCATGCATGTTGTTTGTGTTCAGTAAATAGTAAAAAAGTGTATGTGCAAGCACCTTTTTAAATACCACCTTCAGTGTGTTAAGCTCTTACAAAGTACCATCTTTGACAGAAATAAACTCATGTGAGTCATGTCGTGTTTGCTACCATTGCTGTCAACACTTTGAGTAAGTTGTTGTCTTGTCAACTCATGAAGTAAAATGTTGGGTCCTTGCAAAATGGCCTTTAGCGTGTTCAGAAAAATGTATTTCGTTTTAACCTAACAATCATATGAAATATCTCCCCAAAATACTATGAGAAGAAAACGAAAAATTTACAAACTCCAATTTAGATGTTGAAGCAAAAAAGGTTGGTGTGATTACTGCACTGCTTTAAGGGACCGGATAAATTAGTTTACAAAACATCATTGTTTTTTTGACGATATCATAAAAATATATACGGATTGAGAACGCGAAATTTTAGAATGGTAATGAGAACAATGTGACAATTGATATAGTATAAAAATCTCAACACCCATGGAAAAAAGGGTGGGTCTCCGGTGGATATCCCCGTATCACACTAACCTGTCGTTTTGGCGTCGCGTTCTTGAGTGTCCCCAGACCGCAAAATCGTGCGTAGTTCCTCACTGAGACCAGTACCAGCTAGCAACGGTACACAAAATGTACTAACTACGACGAAAGGTGCTACTTCTGACACCGTGCAGTTTATCAAAACCACATAACAAGACCGACACGCTACCGCCGAACGCTACTCAGTTTTTGTCATCCACTACAGTCGATTGCTCCTAAACATCGCGTCGTTCGTGCCGAACTGCGCGGGTTCTCGGCACATACCGGTTTTTATCTAACAGCCCATATGCTCACCAACACCAAACTTGTTGCATGGTGCCGCATAAGTCAAACCAATTCGAACCTCCTTTTTCCTGGTACACATGCACGTGTCGCCTGCAGGCATCATAGGAGAGATACGATTAATTTCACACGCATCGTTGCCTGAGCCAATTCTCCGTGGTGAAAACACGTGAGCAATCACTCCTGTGCCAAGGAGCATGGCAATTGTTCATTTTGCCCGAAATGTATCCGCTGTCGAGTCATAGAAGCAGTGGCGTTTTATTAATTACTGTGCGTGATGCATTGTGCCCGGTGCCTTTTCGACACCTTCACAATTCTCAGGTATTCTATTTTCTCCACTCCATGATCCATTCAAGTCGCAAATAATAGTAATTTCCGTGTGAAATGATTTTTTATTATCAATATTGCTTTATTCACGTGAACACGTAGGTGTTAATTTTCTTGAGGGCATTGTTTGAATCGGAAAAGGATATAGACTGGTACCTACTACAAACAACGCTGCATGTTTTGCTTTAACTGGCACATGAAATAGGATTCATTACACGAAAGTATACCATAATGGCACATTTTGTACGATGCAATCAATTTCAGAGTATTTAGCGGTTGTTTTTCACCTTTACTCGCACGTTTTCAAAAATTTACATATTTCATAAACAAAGTTGTGACGTCATATTACCAACCAATTTTGCTTATTTATACTGGTATGTCGTTTTTAATCAAAAATCCACACCAATTTGTTTGAGTCAAAAAGGATCAATGGTTTTTTTCCCCTTTCTTTTTAAATGGACACACCGGCTTTGTTGGGCTATTTTGGGCTCGAAATACATGTAGACCCATACATGATTCTGAAAGTCTTTCCGAAATATAGTAAAGAACCTGAAAAGAAATCACAACATTTGGCCGTTTTTTGAGAATTTTTCAAAACATCGAGGTCACGTGATTTATCGGAACCAGATTCTGGTTCCGATAAATCACGTGCCGTTGTAGTTAGTTTTATTTCCAGCCGTATGATGGCCGTGTGATACACAGTTTATTCCTGAAGTTTATTACTGCAGTAATGCATCAAATTCAGCTCTGATTTTTTTCAAAACATTTATGAGTATTTGACAAAAGATACTTTTTATTCAGGTTATGAAACAAAGTTAAACATAACGCTGAAAAGTCGAACATAAAATTTTGACACAAAGTCCGAGAACCGAAGCGATTTCCAATGTGGACAGTCTACTGGACAATGTGACATTTAGCCTCACGGCACACACACGTTGCCCGCCCAAAACCGGTACAGTGCCGTGGAACTACAATACGTTCGTGAAGACAAACCATGAATGTCAACTCCTCTACGGAAAACAGAAAAACCCATTCGGTCGTCCAGGCTGTCCAGTGAAATCTTCAGCAGAAAATGAGAGATATCCAAAGCAAAAAGCTGCCAAGTGAAGAGCGAATCGTTTCCGATAAAGTCGTGAGTCTCGCGCGATAGTGAACGGCTGGTAAAGTAGTCTTGATCAAGGCGTTGGGCTTGTCTTCTAGACGGCCCGCTGAAGATAAAACAAAGCGCTTACCAGCTACAGCATCTGTTGCACGTATTGGCTGACAGCGCGCCGCGCTATACGACTATGCACACACGCAATGTTGTGGGAAGAAAATAACATTAACGCTTGTTTTAAGAGTAGACTAAGTAAATGCTTTGATAGAAGACTTAAAGATATTGCCACCCAAAACTGGCAGAGTGATATTGTAAATAATAGACTTTGTTCTTTCTATAAATCTGTTAAAACAAACTTAAATTTAGAAAATTATATTGTTAAACTTAATAACTCCTGTAGAACAACCCTAGCTCGTTTTCGTTGTGGACATCATCATTTACCTGCAACTGAATTCCGTTATATTTCATCCAACTCATCTAACAATGTCACTTTCTTATGTCCTTTGTGTAATCATGAGACCAGCTTTGTGATGAATTTCATTATGTTCTTGTTTGCACTGCACTTAGCCATGAGAGATCGAGTTTGATTAAGAATTTGTACTGGACTAGGCCAAACAAAGATAAATTGGGTTTGCTTTTTAACATAACCAGCTCCCATCAACTGTATAACCTTGCACAATTTATAAAGATTATTTTGTCCAAGTTCCCATAATAACTTGTATTGTATTTACAGTCTTCTCTGGTTACTCCTCATTTAACTTATTTCGTTTATACTTGTAAATATGTTTTTCTTATTAATTAACGTACTTATTGTCATGTAATTTATACTGGCTCTCATACCAGTAACCTCTCTCTGGGGTCGCAGAGATAAATAAACCATTCAAACCATTCAAACCACACGCACGTAGGCTTATACATGTATTGGGGCGGTCCAAACCCAACGATCCGTGTACATACCGTCCAATCAATTACCGTTTTAAAATAGTATAAAGAAAAAGGAAAAACTAACCCTTTACCGTTTACCGATTTGTAATCTTTATAAAGAAAAAGGAAAAACAAACCCTTTACCAATTACCGTTTTTCAATCTTTAAAAAGGAAAAAGGAAAAACAAAACCTTTACCAGTTACCGTTTTTCAATCTTAAAAAAGCAAAAAGGAAAAACAAATCCTTTACTGAGTATACCTTTGTTTAATCCGTAAAGCCAAAAAGGAAAAACAAACCCTTTACTAAGTACCTTTTTTGAATTCGTAAAAGCAAAAAAGGAAAAACAAACCCTTTATCGTTTTACCGTTTTTTGAATCGTTATCAAGAAAAAGGAAAAACAAACCCTTTACCGTTTGCCGTTTTTTAATCTTTAAAAAGGAAAAAAGGAAAAACAAAACCTTTACCAGTTACCGTTTTGAAATTTGTATTAAGAAAACGGGGAAACGTATTAAGTTACGGTATTCCTTTTTAAAATGTGTATCCCGAAAGAACAAAGAACAAATCGCTTTCCGTTTTTTCAGTTGAAATTTGTAAATAAAAAGAGCACGTAGGCCTACACTTGTATTTGGTTCATTTTATTTGACTAAGACAAATAATAGACAATTTTATTATCTATTTCCTTTTCTTTTGTAACAAAAACGTAGCGAACTAAAAACTATGACAAAATATCTGTACTGAAACAAAAAAGGAAAAAGGGTAACAGAAAAAGGAAAAACGAAACCCTTTACCAGTTGGGCGCAACGAAATCCGAGTGCGGCCGAGTTGTCAAAAGTGTCTCGGTTGTTTCCGGAAAAGAACACTTTTTTTGTATCGTTGAGGGCGCGCGGGCCCGCTGCATTTTGGCGCGCACTCTATACTTAGCAAGTTCAACTTTTTCTAGAATATTTACAACAAAGATGGAGACGTTCGTGCTCTTTAGAGGTAGCAAGAGATTGTCCCTGAGAGACGATGATATGACAACGGGCAAAATAAGCCGCATTTTTCAGGTGCGTATACAGTAAAATTTTAATCAGAGGCCGGTTAATATCGTACAAGACATGAGACATGAGTCGAGTCATGATTGACATTTACTTAGCTTAGGCCTAAGCCTTTAGGCGGGGGAGGGGGTGGAGGCGGGGGGAGGGGGGGTGTTCAAATAGGGCACGCCCGTAGCCCCTAGTCTGCTGAATGAAAAAAGGAATTCCATGTACCATTTTTGTAAACATTGCTTTTGCATTTATTTATTTATTTATTTTATTTTTTAGAACCTAGGCCGCCCAGGCCTAAGACTAAAAACTATGAATTGTAGGTTAGGGCGACAAATCGTGTGTAAAAAAGGTATATTAGGGCGACCTGCTCAATAGGGCGACATTTTGGTGTCGCCCTAATATTTTTGAGTTTAAAATTAATTTTTTTAGGTCAAAAACCTTTTTTTTTTTAGGTCGAGAACCATTTTTATTGGGACTGGAGTTGTTTCTCTTCGGTCTGTGACCATCTCCGGAAGCTTTGGGTAAAAAAATAAGGTGTCATTTTGAGTCACTCTTGCCGAAATTTCGGTGGTCCCCGGTGAGAGTCTTCCCGAAATGTCGCCCTATTGCGGCATTCAGCGTTCTTCTAATTATTATTATTATTATTTCTTTCTGGTATTCATACCAAGGATTCCTCAATAGTGCTCATTGCACTGTCACTCGCAAGCGTGAGGAAACCCATGAAGAATTCGAATTAGAAATGACCAGAGACACCGGGGAATATCCCCTTGCTCTTTTACGAAAGAATGCTCTGGGATCTTTAGAGTGCGTTACCATTACCTAACACACTGGACCAACGGCTTTTCATCCCTTCCGAAGGATGGAGCAAGTGTGGTTGAGTGCCTTGCCCAAGGGCACAGGTACCGCAGCCGGATTATTATTTTAAAGTACATGCTGCCCCTTCATTACTGGGACGGCCTCGATACTTTTGGTCATGAGAAACTACAGCAAGGAAAAATGCATTCCTGGTTCCGCCCAGTACAGAGGTGGGGTCTTGACCCTTGCCGGACTGCAAACCTCCAAGGCATTGCGGTCAGAATACTGGCCATTACTGGCTTTTCGTCATTTTAAGTTTGCACACAAAACCATGGGCTACCATGGTTTTGCGTGTAAAAGACAGTAGCCAATAAGACACGAGAGCTGCAACACGACACGATAGCTGCATTCCTGGTTCAGCCCACTTTAGCGGTGGGGTCTTGACCCTTGCCTGACTGCAAACCCCCAATGCATTGCGGTATGAGGTGGTAGTTTCAAATCTGTATGTACTGCATATGGTTCAACTCGAACACCGTGAGAACGGCAATAAAAGCATACTATGCATTGTGGCATTCTACTCCAAAATAAATTTAGTGGATTTTCATGTACATGTATTGTGTTTTGTTTTTAATTGTTTATGAGTCATTTATATTTGTGTGCATTGTTAATGCCAGAATTTAACATGTAACCATATAATACATTTAATATAAATGGTCAAAGTGCATTAAAGGCACAGGATCGTCGGCAATGCGCGCGCGCCAAATTCGTGCCACGAAATACGCAGCTCGATAGAAAATGCATATGGATCGAGCCGCGTATTTCGTTGCATGAATTTGGCGCACGCGCATTGCTGACGAGCCTTAGCTGTGCCTTTAAAGGGCTGTGACATGGTAAACAACTTTGTGCCTAAGCTTTGCTTCATAATGACGGATTACTTGTTCAGCAAGACATACTATTGTTCGTTTGGATTTAAAATCAATAAAAGGTGGCCTTTTTCAACTTTGAAGATTTCACTGCAATAAATCACAGACAGAGGGCGCTGTTTTGAGTGCATCACATAAGGAAGACAGAAGGGAAAAGTTAAGAAAAAACATAAGACTTCAAGTTGGAGTTGTGGCAAATTGCTGCAGTTTCTACCCCCAGTTTTGTCATGGCTTACAGCAGGCAACATGTAAAACAAACTCAAACAGCCATGGATTACAAAAGTTTCAGGAAAATTGAGAAAAAAGTGGAATCTTTTGTGCACAGTTAAATGTGATTTTCCTGTGTTTGCCTCTTGTGACATAGTGACCTTGGTCATGAATATGCATATTTTCATTAGCATAAAAACTAAAAACCTTTGTTTTAACCCCCAAAGCAAGCTCCAAATAGGATTTTTATGACTTTAACTGAGTAGAGTGGTTTTAAAGCATAGATTTCATTGATAAAAATCCTAAATTAAGGGGCCCTTTAACTTTTATAGTGGAAGGCCTTTCAATGTTTTTTTGCATCGAGCAATTAAGGGTTTGCGATTTTTGCCACGAATTTTCAACGACTAGGTACTTTCTCAAAAAGGAGGGTGGATATTTTTTCATTAGAAATACACGCGATCCCCTGTTCTGAAAAAGGAGGGTCGGGAAGATTTCAATTAGAAATACACGCGACCACCTTTTCTGAAAAACGGGCGTCGAGAGGTTTTCCAGTATAGAAATGCACGCGACTAGGCCTAATACCGACCTTTTCTGGAAAAGGAGGGTCAAGAAGTTTTCCATTATAATTATACGCCCTTTTTTTCTGGAAAAGGAAAGTCGATAAGTTTTCGATTAGAAATACACACGACTCCCCTTTTTGGAAAAGGGGGGTCAAGAAGTTTTCCATTAGAAATACACGCGACTCCCCTTTTTTGTAAAAGGGGAGTCGAGAAGAGTTCCATTAGAAATACACGCGACCCCCCTTTTTCTGAAAGAAGGAGGGTCAAGAGGTTTTCCATTATAATTATACGCCCTTTTTCTCTGGAAAAGGAAAGTCGATAAGTTTTCCATTAGAAATACACGCGACTCCCCTTTTTGGAAAAGGGGTGTCAAGAAGTTTAAATTTCCATTAGAAATACACGCGACCCCCCTTTTTCTGGAAAAGGGGCGTCGAGTAGTTTTCCATTATAATTAGTGTAGGGTAGTATGCAGGTAATGTGGGACTGCAAGTAATACATATGTGTATGGGACGCGTGAATTAAAACCGGCGCCTATTTAGCTGTATGCTTTGGATGTAAGAAATAGCGCCTTCTATAGTTGCAATAAGTCCTTGCTATCACTTAGACTGGTTCCCGCTCCACATATAACGACTGAACTTAAATTCAGACTAGTAAAAAAAAAATTGGTCCGGGTACCAAACAAGCTATCACTGTCAACACGGATGATTTGTTCGCGAAAGAAAATTTCGGTGAAAAAAATCATCAAAATTTGACCAGGTATGTGAAGTTAACGTTATTTTTTCCCTATGATCTAAATATAGACATATCATAGAATATAATAATCTTAAGGGTATTTTTTTCGTATACATTGAACAAAGATTTTAAGGAAATTACCTCCTGGAATCAACACATAATGTAATTTTAAGATATACTTCCTATTTGCACTTTTGTCGCAAATGTTGCTTTTCTGTAGAAAAATCACGTTTTCTTCTTCAAAAATTGCCTTCGGTTAGTGCACAAGATAACCATTCACGCGCGCGCGCAGCGCCCTCTGTTGTCGCGCTTACGCACAGACCGCTCGCCGCGTCATTTTGTGCATTACTTTATGCAGTAATTTTATCATTTATTTATCTCAGAAATGCAACATTTCCGACGGAATTGTCAGTCGGAAGTATATCATAGATTTGAATAAGCTATCGATTCCAATATATAAATTTACCCAAATCCGTGTTCAATGTACATGTATATGAAAAAAATACCATATAAAAAAAATTTCCAGGGGTAGGCTGCATTTTTGACATGTTTAGGAAGTTTAGGAAGTGTTTTAAGCTGCCTTGTCGAGCGAGCGTGTGGGGTCCTGTGTACAATTATTTACGGACTTAGTATGCATTGAATGGGAGGTCACCTACCGCAAGGTGCAGGTATTGGAACATGGTTTGTTTACGTGTCATACAATGTTATAGTTACTTGTGCCTTGACTCACTGTGCGTTGTAATTCTCCGTTTGTTAGGGTATATAATAAGTGATATTGATTCAGAATTATTAATTTAGGTAGGGTTTGTTAATAATTATTGTTAAATTTTTAATTTGCCTTTTTTTTATTCAGATGCCAGTGAATTATATTCGGAAATTGAGCCGCGCTTCATGGTCGCCTGAAGTTATGCAGATGGCCATCAATGCATGCAAAGCCAAAGAGATGTGCCTGACGATTGCCTAACGATTGCCCGGGGGAGAGGGGGGAGGGGAGGGGGGAGGGGGAGGACAATTGATAACGCCATAATGAGCTTGTGGTAGCCAAAAATTAACATTACAAGTAAAGTCACAATTCTGTGTGTGTTACGTACGTGTTAGTGTTAATATGTCTCAATTACAGGTGGAATGCAAGATCCAACACGCTTATAAGTTGTTGAAAAATAAAACTCATATTATTGAGAAAGTTTTAAATAGTCAAAATTAACACCACCAACTTTGTTCAGGGGTAAAAATAAGAGGTCCAAAATTGTTGGTGTCCTAGTTATGTACTGTGATGACACCATTGGCTTCAAAAATCGCAAATCATGGTCAAAAATTATTGGTAATAGACTGCGGCCTGAATATTTTGTCCTCTGATTACTGACAAATATTCGAAACTAAAGACCATAATGGCTCATTATTTGTTCCATGATATTGAATAGGAATTATGTGTCCCAGGTTACATACGCCAATAAAAAATGGCTGTATATTGAGTTTGCATTAAACCTGAGTACTCTATTCACAAACAAATATTAAATTTAAGTGGCACTTTGGAAATACAAAATAAATATTTTCTGCTGGGAAACCACTTTCAATCACTAAAACACTTGAAAATCTTTAAAAGCATGTACGTCACACTTTTGGACCCCTAATTTTCAAGTTGGGAAATACCTTCAGATAGTTAACGGATCTGTTAGCAGATCTGTTACACTACACGATGTGTAACATAATTTATGAGGTACGTGTTGAACTAACATGAGATGTAACACTAACACGTCCTAAACATCGTGTTACATCGAGTTAACACGGTGTTTGTTCCAAGGTCACAATTCCGATTAAGTTAACAAATCTGTTACACTAATTTAACTAACACGCAACCCAGAGTTGACTTCGCCCTATATGTTCAGTGCATAGAATTAACATAGTGTTAACACCGTGTTAACATGATGTTAAGCTGGACGTTCAGTTACAGGTCGAGATTACAGCTGTATTAACAAATCTGAGACCAATTTCATAAAGCTGTTTAGCAGAAAAAATTGCTTGCTTTATAAAATGGGTTTTCTTGCTAATACACAAGTTGACATACAATTTTTATTATATACCTCATGCGTAGATTCCAGTCATCTGATTGGTTAAAAGTGGGGGCATTGAATCGACTAGACCCGGCGCGTATGCCAACTGGTCAATAGTCTTTGCCATGCCCCGGGCATAGTCATTTAGCGGGTTCCGGACGCGCGCATTACATGTGTTAGCATATAGCTAGTTGTGCACCAACTATGCAGCTGGGCATAGTCATTTAGCGGGTTCCGGACGCGCGCATTACATGTGTTAGCATAGCTATAGCTGTGCACCAACTATGCAGCTGGGCGCTTCACGTAAACATTCATCAGGACGGTAATGGCGGAATCTCGACGTCATTTTGTCATCTGTCGTAGATGATGAAGTCCTTAAGAAATTAAGAGAAGTGGCCTACAGTGAAAACTGTGTCAGGTGAAATGTGCTACTAAAGTGCCAGGTGATTATGCTACAATGTTTGCTGTAAATATACAACTTTTCCGCCGTAGACCAGCTTCGGAAATCGAAACGCAAAGGACCACTGTCATGACTGTATATGATGTCTCGTTACTTTTAACCAACCAGATGACAACAATCTACACATTCGGTATATAAAACAAATATTGACTGCTGTTTATTCGGGTCATGGTTAAGATTATAGGCCCTCGGTGATCTCGAAGCCATGACTATGCCCCTCGGCTTCCGCCTCGGGGCATAGTCATGGCTTCGAGATCACCTTGGGCCTATAATCTTAACCATGCCCCTCATTGCAGTCAATATTTGTATACTATTTACCCATTTCTAAAAAAGCAGAAAATGTTTGGATTAAGCAAATTTTTCTGCTAAACAGCTTTATGAAATGGGCCCCTGTTAAAACTAACGATAACACGTAACACACACATAATTGTGAGTCACCCGGCCATTGTCACTCGAACAATCTTGTATACAGAGTCGTATAGGCAACGGAACACATGTACATGTATATATAGTTTGCTTTCTTGAATTTTGTTTCGGCTTTAGTAATGAGGCAGTAGGCCTAGTTTCAAATCTGTACGTACTGCTATGGTTCAACTAAAATTACACCGTGGCAACGGCAATAAAAGTAGGCTCAGGTCTACAACAATTGTTTCCCCAAAATTAATACAGCAGGCCTATTAAAAAAAAACTTTAAAAGTTTAGTATAAAGAACATGAACAAAAAATTGATATATTTTCTACTTGTTAATTAGGGGGCCTATTATATTGATGGAAAGGAGAGTGCGAGTATACATTTTTTTATGCTTATAATTTTTGGGGACATGCTTTTCCGGATGTAAACTTTATAAAGTAATAATTTCAAAAAAGAATTAGAAATAACCACTAATTTTTAAAATTCCCCCTCCCGAACACTCTGTACTTGTAGCTGTGACTCTTAGATTTAGAAGTGTTTAGACCATGATCCAGCTTGAAAAAAATGTAATAAATAAATAAATCACTGAAATAAATAATGAATTACTTGAGTTTTAATTACATGTACCCAAATTAAAGCTGAAACTTTTTACAACTTAATAATGCAAAAACCTTTTTTTAACTTATCACATCATCACATACTACATTGTACATGTAGTATAGGTCTATACCTGTACCTGATGACCTGTGTTTGAAAATGTTTATTTTTGTAGTTTTACCGGGATATCAATTTTTAGGTTACCCAGGACTCCATGTTTCTGTCTGATGACAGAAACACAGCCATCTTCCCGGATGAGAGTGGGAATTACTCTGTGCATCTGCTGACAGACAAAGCCCACTATGAAGTAAATGGTGACACAACTGGTCCCATGACCCAACCCCAACAACCTCCGAGTCCGGCAAGGGTCAAGACCCCACCGCTGTACTGGGAGGAACCAGGAATGCATTTTTCCTTGCTGTAGTTTCTCATGACCAAAAGTATCGAGGCCGTCCCAGTAATGAAGGGGCAGCATGTACTTTAAAATAACGAATTAGTCTTAGGCCTGGGCGGCCTAGGTTCTAAAAATAAAATAAAATAAATAAATAAATGCAAAAGCAATGTTTACAAAAATGGTACATGGAATTCCTTTTATCATTCAGCAGACTAGGGGCTACGGGCGTGCCCTATTTGAACACCCCCCCCCCCCCCCCCCGCCCCCACCCCCTCCCCCCGCCCCCACCCCCTCCCCTGCCTAAAGGCTTAGGCCTAAGCTAAGTAAATGTCAATCATGACTCGACTCATGTCTCATGTCTTGTACGATATTAACCGGCCTCTGATTAAAATTTTACTGTATACGCACCTGAAAAATGCGGCTTATTTTGCCCGTTGTCATATCATCGTCTCTCAGGGACAATCTCTTGCTACCTCTAAAGAGCACGAACGTCTCCATCTTTGTTGTAAAATTTCTAGAAAAAAGTTGAACTTGCTAAGTATAGAGTGCGCGCCAAAATGCAGCGGGCCCGCGCGCCCTCAACGATACAAAAAAAGTTTTCTTTTCCGGAAACAACCGAGACACTTTTGACAACTCGGCCGCACTCGGATTTCGTTGCGCCCAGCTGGTAAGGTTTTGTTTTTCCTTTTTTCCTTTTTAAAGATTAGAAAACGGCAAACGGTAAAGGGTTTGTTTTTCCTTTTTCTTGATAACGATTCAAAAAACGGTAAAACGATAAAGGGTTTGTTTTTCCTTTTTTGCTTTTACGAATTCAAAAAAGGTACTTAGTAAAGGGTTTGTTTTTCCTTTTTCTTTATAAAGATTACAAATTGGTAAACGGTAAAGGGTTAGTTTTTCCTTTTTCTTTATACTATTTTAAAACGGTAATTGATTGGACGGTATGTACACGGATCCCCAACGCCTTGATGGTTCTGCATTCAGCCAGCGAAACTCATTACAGTAATAGGAAACCACCCCAGCGTGAGCTGAGATTTCATTGGTCGACGCACGATAGGTAATTATGTTTGAAAAACTCTATGATCTGCGATCCCCAGTTTGTTCATCCGAGGCAGTATTAAGAGCTCCCACAAATCATTCAGGAAAGCTGTCATATTACGACCATTGTCCCCCAGAAGTGTAATCAAATACGTAAACAGAAAAGCACAATAAATACTACGAACCCGAGAATATTTGTTGATTTCGTCCATCGATCATGCCACGGTTCTCGTAACATGGAGGACGACATGACATGCATAATGCACGCTTCGCGGCATGATTACGTGCTACTCATGAAGCTCTTGATTGGCTCAAGACAAATGTTTAATATTCATACCTTGCATACCCGCATATCCAAAGCCCGCCCATTTTCGGCCAAAACTGGCCGAACAAATTAAAGAAAGACATGGGGCGGTCGGGTTGGCGTACGGGTTCTTTCCTCGCCTTTCACCTCTGGGGTCCCGGGTTCGAATCCGGGGCGTGTATGTGGATTGGGTTTGCAGTCCCTACTTGACCGCGTTGATAATATAGTATAGTTAAAGCTGAAACCGTATAGTTGATGGCATAAAGGGCCTCAGTTGCCGAAGATGCCATAAAATATACAACAACAACAACAACAACAACAACAAAGAAAGACATTAAACCCGGCGGGAGTGCAGACGCGACAAGGCTGTCTTTCGAGCTAGGGCAGGTCGTACGCAGCTAGTGCTGTATGTACGCAGCCAGTGTGTTGCCGTACGGGTTGGTAGTCGTGATCGCACGGTGGCTCGTTTTGATGCCGTGTGCAGTTTGCATGCGCTAGACCCAATATTCTCTCTTACAGCAAAAAACCTGGAGACGGCCTTGGACAAGGCTACTGGTAAAGCGATAACTGGACTATTGACCGTTTTTATTAATTTTAAGCTTTTGTGGTTAATTACGGGACATTTTGACAATCTTTTTCACAAGGACCATTACAAAATTATTGTCAAGGATGCTGTATCACTATTACGTAAACAGTAGGCCGGTGTGTACAGGTACCTTTAAACTGTGGGTTCTCAGTACTGGTACAACACGGCGATACGCGATAAGCCAACACGGGGGAGTGGGGGGAATCAAAGCCCGAACTCGAGGCCATTGTTTAAGAAACTTCCTCAATGCAGCCGTGTCCGAATTATATGGCTACGTCTTGAAATTATACACACGCCGTAAACTCACGCGAATTCAAAAAGCCTAGCCATTATAGCGAAAGAGCGCCACCTAGCGGCACGTTTCGACGTCCAGTCTGGAGTCCACCGTGTTTGCGTTAGTATAATATGACTACATGTAAATAACAAGGAGATCAGTCTTTTCTGAGAAGGTTACAGGTACAGGTGCAAAGGCGAAGTCACTTTACCATGTTTACTGAGGTTTAAACTACTTATTTGCCGCACAAAAACCTGTAGTTTACCTTCGAGATATATGTGAGTGAGTGAGAGGTATAAATTCCGTTGGTATGAATTCCGTTTACTGGTCGCCACGGAGACGCCGTGTGTTAACACAATGTCAATGGTTAAGATAGGGGACTTGGGAAAAAAAATTCAAAGTTCGATTTTGATTGAAAATTCCCTCTCACATTACAGATTATTTTATGTTAATTCTAAAACAGCATTTATCGCATAAATTGAGCAAGCGGTAGCCGAGATATACGTCTTAGGAATCGGCCATTATCCCGCGAAATCGTGCGTGTAAACTGATAAGGAGAGAGCTTGAAGAATGCGATGCAGTATGAAGCGGCCACAGTGACATATTATTGCGCCAAGCCAACGAAGATATCTTCAACTCCAAGTCGGATGCGCTTGGCTTTGTTTTCAGCTGATTTTCCTCACTTTCACGTGGGCATGACTTATTAAATTCGATCGGTATTCATGGAAGATACACCACAAAGAAACAAAATGCATACAACTTATTCATCCATCACGAAAAAAGCGACAAATCCCCATAACCGGTATTTGTTTTTATGCTACGCGTATGGAGGCCGATATCCGTTAATTACGCGTATGAAAACGTGTGTACTTCGGTTACGCATCACGAGAAGCGCATGGAGTCTTGACGTATCTGTATCGGTATCCGTGACGGTGCGAAACCTCCCTAATATGCACACGTGAGGGCGCGCGACGTCTTTGTCTATGTGTAAGCTCACATTTATGCCTGGAATGAAGACTACGCACTCGACAACGTGTGCAAGACGGAGCCGTTAAAGGAACACACCGGCTTTGTTGGGCTATTTTGGGCTCGAAATAGACCCATACATTATTCTGAAGCGCCTTCGAGAGTAAATTAGATCGTGTCAATTCAACGAGCTTTTGGACCTGACCATCACGGATTGAAATGAAATTTAGTGTGCTGATAGGACTCCTTGAGAAACCCCGAGAACTGAAATTTTATGTAATTCGGTCAATTAACTTTTGAGATACGGGTCAACGAACTTTTGACTAATTAGCATGACATGCTATGTTTGGACAATTATATCTCTAAAATTAATGGACCTACAGAGATAAACTTTACATCATTTTAAAGCTCTTGAAATGGCCTTCATTTTATAAAATAACATCAAACTTGTATTTCGTACCACAAAAAAAGTTATTCACATGTGAATTTATAACCTTTGACCTTGATTTGCAAAAATGCGTATTTGTCAAAATGCGTAATTTTGTTTTATTTGTTTGCTTAAGATGTAAGGAACATTTCCAGAAAGATTTGGGATGGGCACTCTTACAGTTTTTGAGCTACGATAATTTTAACATTGAATAACACGTAAATACCATGTAAATACCATGTAAATAACATGTAACTGTGTATGTACATGTGCTGTACATGGTATTTACATGGTAATTACATGTTATTTAATGTTAAAATTATCGTAGCTCAAAAACTGTAAGAGTGCCCATCCCAAATCTTTCTGGAAATGTTCCTTACATCTTAAGCAAACAAATAAAACAAAATTACGCATTTTGACAAATACGCATTTTTGCAAATCAAGGTCAAAGGTTATAAATTCACATAACTTTTTTGTGAGACGAGATACAATTTTGATGTTATTTTATAGAATGAAGGCCATTGCAAGAGCTTTAAAATGACGTAAAGTTTATCTCTGTAGGTCCATTACTTTTAGAGATATAATTGTCCAAACATAGCAGGTCATGCTAATTAGTCCAAAGTTCGTTGACCCGTATCTCAAAAATTAATTGACCGGATTACATAAAATTTTAGTTCTCGGAGTTTCTCAAGGAGTCCTATCAGCACACTAAATTTCATTTCAATCCGAGATGGTCAGGTCCAAAAGCTCGTTGAATTGACACGGAATGACCCAGATATATCCTAAAAAGACGCCGTCAAATTTGGCCGTTTTTGAGCACTTTTGAAAAATTCAAGGTCACATGACTTTTCGGAACCAAATTATGGTTCCGAAAAGTCACGTGGTCTTGTGAGTTAGTTGTATTTCCAGCCGTATAAAAGTTTGTTACTGCAGAACTGCACCAAATTTAACTCTGATTTCCCCCCAATATTTATAAGTAATTGACAAAAGAGACTATTTATACAGGTATGAAACAAAGTTAAACATAAGTATGAAAATTCGAACATAATTGTTTGTTTCGAGAGTCCGGAGAACGGGAGCGAGCGCGTGCTACGGCAGGCTACCGTGGAGTGTAGGATATTTGCCCCGCGCAGCACGGCAAATAGCCTGAGTGCACACACACACGGGCGTGTTGCTTCGGTGTACGTTCGTGAAGAAAAAACATGATGCCAACTCCTCAAAAGAAAACGGAAATTCCTATTCGGTCGTCCGGGCTGTCCAGTGAAATCGTGAGCAGAAAATTGGAGATATCCTGAGCAGGAGAAGAGCGAATCGTTTGTGACAAAGTCGTGAGGCTCGCGCGTAGTTGCAACGGCTGGTAAAGCGTATTACCTGTCTTTTGACCGTTTTTGTTAATTTTGCACTTCTTTAGTAAATTACGGGATATTTTGATGATCTTTTTTCACAACGACCATCAAAAAAGTATTGTCAATGCTGCTACATCACTAAATCATGTAAACAGTAGGCCGGTGTGTACCTTTAATCATTTTTGTGTTCTAAAAATAACAAGCAAGGGGAATGTTTTCCTTAATGAAATTTGGCACAAACACAAAGCTATGACCGTCGTCCCGAGCAAACCGATAACCCAGTATGCCTCCTTTTTCCGATGCAATAGTAGGCTGAATATTTATCTTGGCTTGTTGTTTCACTCAAGGACCTGTGTAGTGGTTATGCCTGACAAGGTTTGGGTGAGTCCCAGGGGGAATTAGTGTGTCACGGGGAGAAAATGACACATTTTGATTTCAATGTTTTGAGATATGTTCATGTTGACAAGGTCCCTCAGCCCTAATACAGAAGACCACATGATAAAGTTAGGGCTATGGTAACCTCAGCTAGGTAAAAGTATCGTTCCAAGTCTTTGCACAAAAAAAAAAGTTGGTGAAACGGTTTCATAAAGTGGCGCACACGTACATGATGGAAAAGGTTCGAGATGTCTTGGGTACGAGTTGTCCTGGGTACGAGACGTCTTGGGTACGAGTTGACCAGGGTATCTTTTTTGGGGTTTGAGTTGTCCCGGGTTTGAGTTTTCCCGGGTTTTAGTTGTCCCGGGTTTAAGTTGTCCCGGGTTTTAGTTGTCCCGGGTTTGAGTTGTCCCGGGTTTGAGTTGTCCCAGGTTCGAGTTGTCCCAGGTTCGAGTTGTCTCGTTACCTATGGAACAGGCTACTTCCACATCGAAACAGGTCAACTCGTACGCGAACCAACTCGTACGCATGCCAACTCATACGCAAGTTGGTCAACTCGTACACGTGCCAACCTGTACACATACCAACTCGTATACGCACCAACTCCTACGCGCACCAACTCGTACTCATTGTTTTTTAAACAGGATAATACGTTCATGGTTTCGTACATCATTGTATTCACAAACATTTAAATGATGCCAATTCTAATCTGGACATCTTAGCGAACAAAATGTGAATGTCTTTAAACGAGATTGAATAACATACAAATAAATAAGAACCAGAGAAATTGCGTCCTGAGCGAGAAACTTATAAAAAGATATAAAATACAAGGGAAAAAAAGTTGGTTCATTGAATTTCTTTAAATGAATATCCAAAAAAGATTTCTGCCAAAAAAAACAAAAAAACAAACAGCCCAACAACCCAACCCCCTAACAACCCAACAAACAAACAAACAAAAAGACCGTCCAGGGCTACTTCCAAATACTGAAAGTATAGGCTGGTTTTGATACGATATGCTTAAAAGGCCTATACTTTCAAAATCGTTGCTCAAAACGTAATCTTTAAGCAAGTCTTTTTACAGGAAATTGCAATGACTTTTCACTCGTAAAGTTGCCATGCGGGTCACTTTGACAAAAAGCCTTTTGGTGGTAATTTGGAGTGAATCCTCCCTTCACTGACCGCACAGTGGCGCGCTAAAACAAATCCCCCCCTCGTCCAAAAATTGTACGTGCTGGGTCGGAACTCCGGGTAGTCTGGTGCTTGACTCTGTTATACGCGAGCGCCATAGCGCAGAGGCAGGACTCTAGGATATAATATCGAATTTGGTAATCTCAGGGTATTTTTTTCATATACATTGAACAAATATTTAAAGGAAATTACCTCATAAAATCAACAGATCATCAAATTTTGAGATATACTTTCCACTTGCACTTTTGTCGCAAATGTTGCTTTTCTGTAGTGGCTTTTCTGTAGAAAAATCAAATTTTCTCTTTAAAAAATTGCTTTCAGTAAGTGCACAAGATAACCATTCACGCACGCGCACAGCGCCCTCTGTAATTTTGTGCATTACTTTATGCAGTAATTTTAATGCAACATTTCCGACAGAAGTGCAAGTGATATCTTAGAATTAAATGATCTGTTGAGGAAAGAATTCCTAACTCGGACGTCACTATTTTTTCCTTAAAATGACTTATTAAGCCTCAATAAATGCAAATCTAAATGAAACAACGTTATTTGGAGGGGAAAAAATATGAAAATTTTACTAGGAATTTTTCTGAGTTGGCCCATAGGTTTAACGCAGGAGGGCTTATATATGTGACGTCCGACATGTAAATTCTTTCCAAACGAAGGATTGTACACACATTTTAAGAGTACTACGAACACTACTCTATGTAAAATGTGTGGAGATTTTGATTTCTAACCTAAAATCACACAGTCATGTAATAGAACTTGGTTAAAGATTCCGTTTAGAGCCACGAATGGGAAGAGAGAAAAATTGTATTGTCCTGAAAGTATAGGCCCATTAGAATGTCCTTTCGGGGGCTATACTTTCAGCTATCTGGAAGTAGGAACAGGCCTGAAAGGCCAGAAAAAGTTTAAGTATTTTCAAGGAAATTGTTGAATGTTTTTCACTTCTAAATTTACTTCCCTTTAAACGGTTTAGTTGTTACTGAGTCGTTATAAGGAGACGAAGTGGCGACCAGTAAATGGAATTATTATTGATGTGCTGTAGTCGATACGTTCGTCCCATCATGTCTGTCACTCCATCTGTCGTAAATTGCTGAGAGCAGCGCGCTGAGCAAGCTGATCACATGATAATGTATGCTTACTTCCCAACAGGTTTTTGACGTGCTGTAGTCGATACGTTCGTCCCATCATGTCTGTCACTTCATCTGTCGTAAATCGCTTAGAGCAGCATGCTGAGCAAGCTGATCACATGATTGCTCGTCTCAAGAACCAGCTCAATGAACTCGAGAAATCAGCAGGTACAAACATTTGTTCTGAAACCCCAACAGCATTATACAATACTTAAACTCAGAACCTTTTTACCACAAAATAGGATTGTTGGGTTAGAATGAAATAATTTTTTTGGAAAATTCTGGTCACAGTCCTTTAAAGTTTAATACTAATTTGACTGGTCATGCTATTTAGCGTCAACGCACATGGTTAGCGTCAACAGGGGTCAACAAAGCGTCAACAAGCTGTAAATACAGTAAATTTGGGTTAAAGTTAGGGTTTAAAGGGTTCCTTATTTGGGATTTTTATCAATGACATCTATGCTATAAAACCAACATACTCGGTTACATTAATAAAAATCCTATTTGGAGCTTGTTTTGGGGGTTAAAACTAAGCAGCGTTCGAATTAGCACTGGTCCGTTGGCCAAATGACAGTTGAAATCGTCTCGGGCCAGCTGGAAAGCCTCCCTAAATGGTCCGGCTGTCCAGTTGAAATAAAACAGACCCACATCGTACTACAGTTTCTTTCGTAAAAAACTCCCTTGGCCACCTGGTTCCAATTTATTCCCCTGGAGCAAAAGACTGCACTTGCAGCATGTCTATGGGGCTGGAAACTTGATGACTAGTTTTTATTTCAAGTCGTAAATCAGTCTTATTTCCCAAGTCCAGTCACAATGGGCCCCTGGTAGTACTATGGGCTACTTCTGTATAACCGCCCCCACTTACACTTAGAACTGCATATTCGCAGTTACCCATTGCGAAGGAATTAATGTGCACAAAAACATGCATCCTTGAGAATTTATAACAAAAAAGCCTTTAAAGACTCCAGAATAGCTCTAAAATGTACCACACATTTTCAAACTTTTAATGAGAAGAATCTTATGACTACCAAATTTTCCTAATTTATTTACTCAAATGTGGTTATTTCAAACTTTAAAGGTTGACTGTGTGTAAAATGAACAACCAGAAATGTTAACGGTAACCGGGCCACTTGAAATGCCGACGGGCCAGTGAAGATTTAAGCCAACTGGCCCTGTTGGCCAGTTGGGAAAAAAGTTAAGGGCAAACACTGCTAAGGTTTTTAGTTTTGATGCTAATGCGAATATGCATATTCTAAACCAAGGTCACAATGTCACAAGAGGCAAACACAGGAAAATCACATTCAACTGTGCACAAAAGATTCCACTTTTTTCTCAAACGTCCTGAAACTTCTGTAACCCATGACTGTTTGAGTTTGTTCTACATGTTTCCTGTTGTAAGCCATGATAAAACTGGGGGAGAAAACCGCAGCAATTTGCGACAAGTCGAACTTGAAGTCTTATGTTTTTTCTTAACTTTTCCCTTCTGTCTTCCTTATGTGATGCACTCCAAACAGCGCCCTCTGTCTGTGATTTATTACAATGAAATCTTCAAAGTTGGAAAAGGCTACCTTTTATTGATTTTTACATCCAAACGAACAATAGCATGTTTTGTTGAACAAGTAATCCATCATATGAAGCAAAGATTAGGCAAAAAGTTGTTTAGCATGTTATAGGCCCTTTAAGGGTTATTATTATTATTATTTCTTTCTGGTATTCATACCAAGGATTCCTCAATAGTGCTCATTGCACTGTCACTCGCAAGCGTGAGGAAACCCATGAAGAATTAGAATTAGACCTGGCCAGAGACACCGGGGATGATTCCCCTTGCTCTTCACGAAAGAATGCTCTGGGATCTTTAGAGTGCGTTTCCATTACCTAACACACTGGACCAACGGCTTTACATCCCTTCCGAAGGATGGAGCAAGTATGGTTGAGTGCCTTGCCCAAGGGCACAGGTACTGTAGCCGTGGGGAGGTTCGAACCTAACTTTCTCACTTGGGGCTGCTTAAAAATGCAATGTAACTAGGATGACTACTGAAGGCACCGTTTTGACTCTCCTAAAAAATGGAGTGGTCCCACTCAATCAAAATGGCGGCCTACAGGGTTGCAAGAACATGTTTTGTCGCTCAATATTTCATAGATATGATATTTAGGAACCCAATAAGTATTGTCAATACATTATTTACGCATGAAAATGCTTTTATTTTTTGTTGACGCTTTAGTGACGCTTGTTGGTGCTAAATACAGTAGCGTGACCCAATTTGACAGTTACTACCCTGAGGCTTAAAAGTTGTGACTAAATCCCCACATTAGACATTGGTTAGTGGGGGTGAGGGGGCACCCTTGATGTTCTGAGAAAAGAAATCTAACTGGTACCAAAAATCCAGCTGGTAATTTTTTAAGTGGCCTTGCATACAAACTTGGAGCTTGCTTCTACTCTTATACTAAGCTCCATGCTTCTACTGAGCACATTTAGGCCTACTGTTTCGGAAATGTGAAAACGGCCATGAAAAGGTCTGTGCATCGCCAAAGAAAGTTGAATGCCGATGTCGGCAGTAAAAACAAGCTCATACTACGTGTCAAAAATTAAAAAGTCCTACTTTTAATCTTGAATAAACTTGTCATTTTCTAATGGATTTAAACAAAAATTTTTACAGCATGTAAACAAGACCTGACAAATTTAACTGAGTGAGTTTCATCAGTTTTGTCCAAGAGGGTGAGATTCAATGGCCATACAGAAAAAAAACCTAAATTTCAGAATTTGCCACTTTCGACTTGGCATCCGCCATTTTCAAGTAATGTAAACTGTCTATGTCCAAGGTCCCTTTGCACCTCCTGATGAAATGCTAGAAGCGATCGAGATGGTTTGCATTAACATTTGGAATGATCCTGCCTTTCTTCATAAGCTTTCGGCTGTAGCACACATTCCACCACCGTCTCCAGCGATGTAGTTGACATTAAAAGAGGCGAAGTCGAAAGTGGCGAATTCTGAAATTGACTTTTTTTTCTTTTTCATATGGCCATTAAATCTCATCCTATTGGACAAAACTGATGAAATTCACTCAGTTAAATTAAAAGTAGGACAGGTTTTTTTGACACGAAGTAGTTTAGTCATAAATACAGCAGAAGTGGGCAGTCCCTAAAGAGCAACAGAAACATTCATCATTCTGAATGCAGCCTTCTGATTTAATTGGATTGGGAATTAGATCATATTGAACGAATGACGACCTACATGTAGGTACTGAATTCCAATATTAATCCTGGTAAAAAGTTAGCTTAGGACCAAAGGATGAATTACATGTATAACGGCGGGACGGATTAAGATTGATCACAGGATCTTGTACTTGTACTATGTTTTAGCTCATGAATGCTCTCGCTTCAATAGGCTACGATCTGCCTTATTAAATTCAGATTACTGGTACAGGTGGAATTAAAGGTGGCTTCCGCCTGAGATTGGTCAGCCTTTTGTCAAGGCCTCGTGAATTTGGGCGATTTGGTGACTTGAGCAGAGTCTACACGCGCAAAGTGGGATTATTTTTACTAGCGAGGAATTCTTATGTTTTTCTTTATTTTTGCTACCACTGGTGGTAACAGCCAGTCACGTGCAGGTCACCCTATGCAAATTACGCCGTGAGCTCCTACAAACAAGGGAGGTAGGCTTACGCTTTTGAATTCACTGGGTATTAATTAAACGGCAAATAAATTAAATCAAATGGGAATTATATTCGTTCCGTATAAAATGTTGATGTAATAAACAATTTGTGTCAAATATAAACGTATTTTTAATGAAGCTCAATGGTTTTTTTTTTCGAAGTAAATGTAAGTGCCGTACCTACCGGTACGTTGGTAATGAACGAGGCCATAATGCCGCAAGCCATGTGATTGGTCAATTTGTCCTGTGGGAACTGTACGTGACTTGCATCACACGCGCGCGTGCAAAGTAAGTTCCTAGCGCTCATTGGCTCAGTTGACAGTTTTTTTTTTTATTCTGTTTTCAAAATATTTATGTGTGGAGTGGCGTGGATAATAATGTTGTGATGTTGCGGGGCAACTTCTTGCATGTAATTAATAATGTAGCAGGAGACAGTTTGTAAAAGGCGTTATGGCAAGACAGAAGGCCTGATGTTCGCCCAGCCTTTATATACTCAAGACGCCCGATTATCCTATATGGGTGTTTCTATAAATTAGGGGTCCAAAAGTGTGACATTTGGTGTCCCCCGTTACACCTAATATGTGTTATTTTTCGTACAAAAATCATTAAAATGGCTTTTAAACCATTTTGTATGAATTGTACTTTATGTACCCACTCTTTGAGATGGAAAGTATTTAAAGAATGTGTCCTGAATTTACAAAAACAAGATGTAAAATGTAACGGGAGACACCAACACTGGACCCCTAATTTATAGAAAGACCCATATTTTACCAAACAATATCACCCCAAAGCCATAAAGCCTTGACGAAAGGCTAGAGATTGGCTGATCATTGCAGTGATAAAAACACCCTTGAAACTACATGTAATACAGTCACGTTGTCTATAGTGGCCACTCTCGGAATCGTTAAAAAAAAAACAATTGGCCTCCATAAACAGGTGGCCAATTTACAAAGGTTGCAGTAGCATTATACAATGTCTGTCATTTGGGACCAATTACGAGTGGCCACTATAAACAGGTGGCCTCTAAGATTGCTATCATACCGTTATTAATTGAAGCATTAAAGTTGGTCTTTTTCGATCACTTTTCTTTTCAACAAAGCTACGACGGGAGGAAATGAAGCCAGTTTCTTGAAGACAGAAAACAACAAACTCCAGACCGAAGTACAGAGAGCCTTAAGGAAGCTGGTTGCCTTGGAAACCAGCCATGGAAGTAATTGAGGATTCCTTTTCATTCTATTTCAAATGCTTTCACAAACAGATACAATATTCTTGAAAGTATTCTGTCATTGAATGATTTGAACAAAAATCTATTGTTATAAAAGATGCTTGTATGAGTATGATAATTAACTCAAATAAACTCAAAACTGTGGTTAAAGGTTATCTTTCTCTTTCTTTTTTTAAATTTCTTTTCTAGCAATTCAAATCCCCTGCCCACAATCCCACTCAAACCAGGCCACTAAGGATGCCCCTGGGTCAGAGGTCAACACAGTCAATATTCAGAACTCAGAACCTCCTGAGAAGACCGAGACTGTTTCCGAGCCAGCAACATCTCCCCCGAAGGCACCAACTGATAAGAAGGCGGCAAAAGGTACTTTGGGGAGTTTTTAAGACTTCTAATTCTTTCAGAATGTGTAAACATCAGAAATAGGGACTTGGGTTTCTGTCTTGCACTCAAGTTGCACTTTACAAACAATATGTTGGGTCAAAGGGCAGTGTATCACTTGCAGAAAATGTTTTTGAATAAAATTTTGAAAGACTTTTTGATGTACATGCAAAGAAAAGTTGCAGTAATCCAAGAAATTTCAGCTGCATAGATGCAGTAAGTTGTTAGAAATCTCTGAAAATCTAGTATTCTTATATCTTCCAAGATTGCCATGGTGTTGGACTAAAGCGGTTTCCCTGATCAATTCTAGTGGCTTTTAAGTACCATGTACAGTTGCAAGGTGTACAAGCTATGTTTTTAAGTACTGCATGCAAGTGAGGAATTCCACAAAATCAAGACTTTAGTAAAGACTGTTACAAAAATGGTGTAAGCACACCAGTTTTAACACTTGGTTGCATACAGTTGCATTTATACTTCTGACTTTAACTGTACATGTATGTTATTCTAATTAACTGTAAATTTGACTTGCACATGGCGTGATTATAAACGCATCAACACCATAACTAGCATTTCTCCTGGATTTGCAAAAAGACTCCAGACGGTGGCAGACGGATCAAAACATTCGAAGATTGTCAATTGAAAAACCAGGAGGGTTTCTACGATGGTTTTGCGAGGAGTGATCTTTTAAAAGATTTTTCACTGGCTTATAGATACAGGTAGTCAGGAACATATGTTTACCGAGCAACAAAGAAATTGCGAATGCGATTCAGAAATCGGAAACAAGTTTAATCAAAATTTGGAAATGCCATTTCTAAACCCCTTGGTCCCATGGAAATTGTGTACAAATTGAAGGAGTTAGTACCGTTAGGATTAGGCTGACAGAACAGCTTCGCTACACATAAGCATGTTCTTAAAATTGCCACTGTCACATTGACTGGGCTTTTTAAATCAAAAAGTGGAGATTTGTTTTATTCAGGATCCGTCTCTTTGGGAAGTCTAACCAATTTTCTGTCCCTTCATCACGCCCTCAGCCGAGAAAAAAGAAAAAAAAGCAAAGCCATCCACCCCAGCTGCACCCTCGGAGGAGCCGGACATTACTCATGTCGACCTGCGTATCGGTCATATCGTTGATGTCAAAAGACATCCGGATGCTGACACTCTCTATGTAGAGCAGATAGATATAGGGGAGGGTTCCCCAAGGACTGTGGTCTCGGGTCTCGTTAAACACGTCGCGATTGAAGAGGTGAGATGGCTGAACAAAGAGTGTGTTATCCATCCAGCATGGTTGTAGTCGAGTCCATCCAAAGAGTTATATATAGAAAACTAGAGTGCGCACTCCCAATACACGATGTGCCGATATGGACGCCGCCATTTTGACTTAACGCTATGCGGTGTTCGGCGGGCAAAAGGGTTTTGCCCACTTTGTTTCCACTTTGCACTCATAGCGTTAAAGAAAACATGGCGCCGCCCACATCGGCACGGTCCACAAACGTGACTTGAATAGCCAATGCACACTCTAGTTTTCTATATATAACTCTGAGTCAATCACTAGTCCTCACGAGCCTTCACGAGTCCCTGGGTCTTAATTCAAGTCACAAGCTATTCAAATGAACTCCAACAAAGGCATTCTTTTGTGCGTGTTCATCCTTTGCTTCTTGTTACTGGACTTGACGGACGTGCGGGGGACTTGTCACGGACTTGTGATTTTATCGACTCTGGACTTGTGATAGACTTCTGATGGACTCGACTACAACGACATACCTGCCAACTAGTCTGAATTTATTGATTTGTAAGTGTTAAAAGTGTTGAAAATCGGAACAATAGGTAAACGGTAGACTTGACCCGACTTTCCGTGCGCGCCACATGTGTTATGTACATGAAAACGGGTGCAGTACTAGGTCAACTTGACCGTTGTACCAACTCGACCGTTGCAAGTTTCACTACAGTCTGATTTTTTTACTCGGCAATGTTGGCACGTATGCAACCCTGCCATCCAGTAAAAACACCCTTAAACGGTTATTTCAAAACAAAGGTTGACTCTAAAATAAGGAAAATATCTGTCTGCCATATTCCTATAATTTCATCTGCATCAATTAACATTTAGAATTGCCAGGTACTTACTGGAATTGCAAAAATAATGGGAAGCACTTCCTCCAAAAGATGGAATTGCGATTCTGATTCCGAACTTGTAATTGGGTCTTTTCACAGTAACGGGGGCATTTTGGCAACACAGACCATATTTTTGAGGAAATACCTTTGTTTGGTCTCAAAATAAAAGAAATAAGTTTCAGTTGATCTGAAGAGATAACTTAGGCCCAAAAAGGGTTACAAATAGTGTGACAACATGCCTTTCTAGGAATGCTGTGTATAAATTTCCAATATACGCTCGTACCCGGGACGGACACTTGTGTTACAATTTAAGCCGTCCCGGTTACGAGCGTATATTGAAAATTTGTACACAGAAAAGGCATGTTGTCACACTATTTGTAACCCTTTTTGTAACCCTTTTTGGGCCTATGTTATCTCTTCAGAACAATTGAAACTTATTGATTTCATTTTGATACCAGACAAAGGTATTTTCTGGAAAATATGGTCTGTGTTGCTAAAATGCCCCCAATACCGTGGAAAGACTCATTTGATTATAATTGTTGAGCTCCAGAGTGGATTCGCCCAAGCGTGTCATTATACAATTCATGAATGTTTATGAGTTGAATGGTACAAATATTTCATGAGATGAAAGATAGATTGTTCTATTAAACGAGGCAGAGCCGAGTTGAATGGAATAATTCCATCTTTCAATGAATGAAAATATTCGTTCCATTGAACGAATGAAAAACGTACATTTGTTTTATATAACGTCCAAAGAGATCATTGTCATTTGATTGGAAAACATCTGACAGCCTGAGAATATGAAAAAGTACTTAAGACCCTAGTCCCCGACATCCCTAACATCACAATGACCGAATTTGACTCATCTACCACACGTGTGTCTTACGCAAACACATCTGCTTCAGCATCGTGCAATGTCACGCGCGTACACGAACACGCGCGTGCCGTGCAATGGAAACATGCACGCCGTGGAATGGAAACGGGTGCGCCGTGCAATGGAAACAAATCGTATGGAACCAAAATGCACGGTTGGTGACGTAGCATTAAAATGGTTATTATGTCATGTGATCTGCTATCATTCAATCAAATGACAGGGATCTATTTGGGCGTTATATAAATTACTTTATTCCCCTTCCAAAACGCCATCCTAAAAGCTACAGCTGCACACACACACTTATAATGTGTTAAGAGCCTGTCAAGAAAATGTCTCGGGAGAATTTAAGAAATATGTGCATCAACCCTAAGTAGGAGGAAAATATACAACGCCTGCTAAGATGTTTTAATAAGAAGCTCCCAAAGGATCTGTGCATCTTGAAGGAATTATTATCCCGAAGTATATCTGGAGACATTATGATTGTCCAGGATGACTTCAATATCAAGCTTTTAATTCAATTAGGAGTGATAAATGTGGGCCCGAGTTCTCACTTCCCATGCTATTTTGTTGTACGATCATAAATTAAGTTTCCATTAAAATGCCCATGCAAGCAGGTGATATGTTTGTATGAACTTGAAGATGTATAAAATTAGGACCTAATTAGTAATAGTCATCAATTAGACATGTCACCAACATACTGTAGAGCTGGATAGTACCCTTAATAATGTAAAACCAAGGAGATTGCAATCAGGACACATTGCAATAAAATTGGTCTTGGATGACTGATTTTAACATCCGTAGTCTTGGTTGTAACCATTATTATTATTACATTTCTTTCTGGTATTCATACCAAGGATTCCTCAAAAGTGCCCATTGCACTGTCACTCGCAAGCGTGAGAAAACCTATGAAGAATTAGAAATGGCCAGAGACACCGGGGAATCCGCTTGCTCTTCACAAAAGAATGCTCTGGGATCTTTAAAGTGCGTTACCATTACCTAACACACTGGACTAACGGCTTTGCATCCCTTCCAAAGGATGAAACAGTGGTTGAGTGCCTTGCTCAAGGGCACAGGTACCGCAGTCGGGGAGAGGTTCGAACCCGCAACTCCAAGTTTTCACTTATGATTGCGAATCAATGACCCAAACCACTCGGCCATCGTTATACTCGGTAGTTGTACAGTCGAACCTCGATAATAAGAACCCTGTTAACACAACATTCTGCTTATAAAAATTTTAGGTCATAATCCTTTGTTCTCCATTGTTTTCATTCCTGATCAGTGTTCTCCGCTGCTAAATATTTTGTCCAGGCGCACTGAGCAGCGCCCTTACACGGCAAACACTTATTCTCCGTATGAGGGCGCTTTTCAAAACGAATGCATGCAAAACCAAAGCAATAGATACTTCAAAAGACTCCTCCAAAAACACAAATGGCAGTGCCCTTTCAGTGACGAATTTCCTGCCCTGATGCGTGGTAAGCGAACGATAATGACACCAGTGGCTAGCGAGTCATATTTAGGGACTTTACACCTAATTTTTGAATGACTTGGCTGTACTTTAGAAATGTTCTAGAGGGGAAAATGGATTATTTTTTGTCCGGGCGGCCAGGTGGCACATTTTTGTCCAGGCGCTAACAGTACCCGGACAAAACCGGTAGTGGAGAACGCTGCTGATAAGTTTCCTGTCATAACTCGGTAAACTACAAATTTCCAAATATCTTTTATTAATGAGTTTGGACTAGCTGCACTGGCTTCACGTACTGATGGGCACGCAATAGCATAAACAGCGACCTCACATCGAGGGCAAGTTTATGGTAATAACCTCCAGTAGTATCAAGTGTGGAACACTTTTGGGAGGCGGTGCTCATTATGCTAATAGCCAGTTGACCTTTGCAAGTTACTTAAATCTCATTGGTTGATTGTGGCATAGGAACTGCATAATTAATTCAGTGCATAATTAACTGCATAATTAATATACTATGACAAAATGTTTGTCTTTGTTGCCTCCAGATGCAAAACCAACTCGTCATCATGTGTTGCAATCTAAAACCGGCCAAAATGAGAGGTGTACTAAGCCAAGCTATGGTGATGTGTGCTGCAAGGGATGATAAAATTGAAATACTCATCCCTCCAGAGGGAGTAACACCGGGTGATAGAGTCAGCTGTCAAGGATATGATTGTAAGTCATTTACTCATTACTACATGTACTCCCCACCACATTCAGCATATGCACACTCGCAAAATTGCCACACATACTGTTAAAGTTGCACTGTCCGTGTTTGGGTGAAAGGATTTTTAAAATTAATTCACACAAGCGAACGAATTTAGAAAGCTTACGTGTCTCTGTAACGAAAAATATAAGAAACTTAAATTTCCGACGTCGGGAATTGGAGATACAAGCCTTTTTCTTGAAACGGGCTTCACATGTTGCACATGTGCGCGTAAGCTTATATGTACATGTACAAGTATAGTATGTTAAATAACTACTTTTCCCGTATTAGGACGACCTTCTTGGGTAGAGTGCTTACAGAGACCACTAAAACCACAGAATTGTCGGAAAGAAACTCATGAATTGACACCCATTTTCTCGACCTAATTCTCTGAAAAAAATGTTTTGCGACCTAAACGAAAATGGTTTGTGACCTAATAAAAATGTTTTTTGACCTAATAAAGATGGTTTTTGAAGCACTTAGCGTTAGGACGACCGGCTATCGGTCGCCCTAATGCGGTTTTTTTACCCATAACCGGTCGACCTAAACGCGAAAGAGTAAGTTGTACACAATGTACAAAGTACGCGCACATGTACATTTACGTCATAACCCTGTCGAATAAAAGACAGGCCTGTCTTTTATTATTTCTTGTTTTTAATCGACTGGCATTAATCCTTGACGGATTTTTACGTTCTTTGTACCAAATGAAAGCTGATAACTTTTTCTATTCTAGAAAAATAGCAATCTAACATTTAAAATAAATTGACACTCAAATCGGCCCAAAATCGGACAGTGCAACTTTAAACCTCGGCCAGGAACTTCATACTTGTACATAATTTACTTACACAAAAAGTGTAGATTGCAACTTTTTTTGTGTTAAAAAAGATAAGCTAAATATTTTAAATGGCGGTTGGAGCGATTGTTTTAGAGTGAAAAGGAGTACTACCAACAATATTGGAGGAAGTACTGTACGCAATTTTGGACTTAAAGGCCCGTAGATGATCTGTTTTTGAGCGATTCTGCGAATAAAACCATTATAAATCAAAGAAAGACATCAACAAACTCATCCGAAGAAATTTCAGCTTTGTCAAAAAACATGAAAATCCATATGCGTTTTCCTTGTCTTGGCGGGGTGTTTCAAATATTCGTTCTCAGTTGATCGGGTACTATGTGGCTTGCGTCATGCACTCTGTGGCGCACATCATATACTGCGTGTGTGCGCGATCCATAAAAATGCATCGCGTTGGAACACGCACACGCAGTACACAGCGCCCATGCATTCTGGACCGCGTAGATGCGAACCAAAAATAAGTAAATCGTTTGCAAAATAATTTTATCTTTACGGATTATTTTCTGGTAAAATTATATCATTTTGAGCGGAAACCTTTCATTGGATAGTTGCTATTAATTCAATCTTTGCTTTCAGAACTTTTCCCCTGTAAACTCGTCGATTACTTTTTGGGGTCATTGCAAATGATACACTTTTTGATGAGAACATGAACTAAACATATAAAGATTGACTTAAAATAACTTAATCAGAATTTATTTCAGCTTTTCTCTTATATATTTATTAATGTCACCTAACATAAATAAGATGAGAAAAGCAGTTTCCAACAAATACAAAAATAAAGTGAAACTTCATTTTTTTGTCTCATACCAAGTTTGGCTTACCTATCGCCCCCAATCTACCCGCAATGCTGCTTATCTCAAAATTGTCTTGGTTTGTTTTGAGATTTTATTGCACCACAGAGCGAGAAAATATCATCCGTCTTATTTTTTCGAAGTCTCCAAGATTACAATCGAGATTAATCGCACACATGTATTGGTGTTTTCAACGATGCACGGATGATTTACCACACGTTTTAATTACAAGTTGGCATTCCAAGTACTGTACATGTAATATTAATATCCAAAACTTTGCAGTGCTTTCTATGAAAATATTTTTGGTCATTTTCTGGCAGTCCTATCAATCTTTCTGGAAGCAATGTCTGCTTATTTATTTATATGTTCCTTGTCACTGAGCAAATGTAACGGAAGCTATCTCATATGAGCGTCATTATTAATCTGAACCACATTGACATAATTTATATCTGCCAGGCATGGGCAGAAATATCTCTGGGGAGATAATTTTTGTACTTGTACAAGGCTGTGAAATTTTATTATGACTGTTTTGAACTCGGAATAATGTCATTACTGGACAGGAACTAGGAGTTGAGGACACTGTAATTTTTGCCTTAGATTGAAAACCAATCTGATTTATTTATTGATTTTTTTGGCAAAGTAGCCAGACAAAAATCAAAATGACATGGAAACAAATTTTAACAGATAAAATATTTGTGATATTTATACACTGTAGAGTACATGTAATCTAATTGAGACATTTGTCACCTCAAAAGGCACTGATGATAGATCACGTGAGAAATTTGACTCCTTTTTAAAATCAATTAATACTAAAATAGTGAATTCAGATAATTTTTAGAGCTGTATTTTATTATTAAATCACAAGTCGAAACACACAAATGGGAAGTTTCACAAGTCACAAAAATGCTGTAACTTCACTGGTCTTGAGCAAGTTAGTAGACAATTTGTACAGGGAGATTAAAGAAAGATATGTTGTCAGATTATCTGCTACCTATTGGGGGCTAAAGTTATCTTGGAACAAGTTACTTCTGCTATTTTAAGAGAAGATAAAAACATTTGTGGGAAAATATCGTGATTGCCAAAAGGGGCTGTAAACCCGAGAAAGACGCATGTTTCTTCTCATACCAGCTTATTTTCCCCTCTCCCCAACTCCACAGTGGGTGACTACCCTCCTCAGATGAACCCCAAGAAGAAGATATTTGAGCAGATTAAACCCTACCTTCGGACAGACGCCAATAAAGTCGCCGGGTACAAGGGGGCGCCCTTTATGGTGGAAGGCAAGGGTGTATGCAGGGCACCGACACTGCCGGATGCTGAAGTTCGTTAGTGTCTGTAGTAATCAACGTTGAATGCTTTTAAAGAAAAACAAATAATGAAAACTACTTACAATAAGTTAAGGATATTGCTTTTTGGTATGTTGTCAATTTTGGATTTTTTTTTTCTCCAAATGACTGCCTTCACCTATTCCTGTGACAAGATGTGTCTGTCATGCAGATATAAGGTGGGGTGTTATGGCCGAGCGGTCTAGTGCGTCAAACTCAAGTTCCTGTGCCAGTACTAGAATGTGGGTTCGATTCCGGGCCGTGACGGGTTGTAGCACTTATGCTCTCGAGCAAGGCACTTAATCACACTTGTTCCGTCCTTCGGAAGGGATGTAAAGCCGTTGGTCCAGTGTGTTAGGTAATGGTAACGCACTCTAAAGATTCCAGAGCATTCTTTCGTGAAGAGCAAGGGGATTCCCTGGTGTCTCTGGCCATTTCTAATTCTAATTCTTCATGGGTTTCCTCACGCTTGCGAGTTACAGTGCAATGAGCACTATTGAGGAATTCTTGGTACCAGAAAGAAATAATAATAATAATAATAATAATAATAAGAACCCTGGATGCTATAAAAACGGTCGCCCCAATAGGTAAAACATAGTTTTAACTGTCAGTCTAATCATATACAAATTCATTAAAGTGGAATGCATGTATAACCTCAATAAAATATCTGAGTACACCCCACAATATCTTTCTTATTGTGAGTAGTGTATTTTAATTCACAATTTTTCTTATAAATTTAAGTAAAATTACAATTTGAAAGCGAACATTGTATGGACCTCTTTGTGATTTTTACAAATCAATATAGTCCATCAGTTGTCTTCAGTCATATCCGGGTTGTGTTCCAAATACGCAAACATTTGCAACGTTTGCGAACAACTGGTACCCGGCTTCCCATAGATGAGTGCAGAAAAGCACTGTAACCAGTGGCGATCATTGGCAACGTTCGCAAAAGTGGAACACAAAAGGCACCAATTTCACGGCACTGTTTAGCACAAAAATTTGCTTAGCACATCATTTATTTCCTTTATATTAGTTCCCAGCCAAAATCGTATGTGACGTGTATTTACTCACTGTTTTACTACATGTACTCTTTCTAAAAACAAAATATGGCAGGCAACCCATTTTACTAGAAAAATAAATGCTGTGCTAAGCAAATGTTTGTGCTAAACAGCGCCATGATAATGGCCCACTAATAGTGTAGTTTACTGGTAAATCTGTTAATCCAACAGTGATTACTGAAGTGTGTCACCATGCTGAGCGAGTCAATAACTACTCTATCTCTCAGTCTAACTAATCACCCAAATATAATCCAAGTGTTGACATATAAATCTGTAGTGGGAATGCTCCAATGTGGACATGAATTAATGAGATGGATTTTGTTCCAAGCTAACAATAATAAAATACCTCCCCAAAATATACTGAAATGCAAAAGAAACTTACCACCTTTTAAACCTTTTAGTTTAAATAGTAACTAATTTGTGGACAATAGTGTCCTCACTGTCGGACCAAACGGTGTCTGAAGATCACTTGAACCTTCAATGGTCACTTTTCATGGCACAGCTGTTGAACAGTTGTTTTGACTGTCAGTAATTAGCCAAGGGGTATGGGATGATTGTAATGAGCTGCACCTGATGTCTTAATGTTGGCTTTAAAAAGCCAGTGCAAAATGGGCATTTCAAGCAACATGCCACGATTGTCGGGGGGATCAACGGCAGTATGCGCCGACGATGCACTGCCTGTATCCAAATCAATGGTGGCCACACACGCTATTGAAAGGGACTGACATTGCACCCTCTTCTGTTCTTTACTGTAGAACAAACTGATGAGATGGTGTATCTTGGTCAAAAACATGTTTTAATTAGCAATTGTTGGTTTGTTATATTTTGAACTGTTACAATTTCATTACATTTTAAACAAGTGGTAAGTTTCTTTTGCGTTTCAGTATACGTCCACTAACACAAAATTTGTAATCTCCAATTTGGATGTGGAAACAAAAACGGTGTTATCTCTGCACTGCTTTATGAAACGGATAAATTAGTTTACAAAATATCGGTGGATTCTTGAAAATATACTGCTTGAGAATGCAAATTTTTAGAATGGTAATGAAAAATGACAAATTACATCGTATCCAAATGTCAACACCCATGGGGAAAAAAGGAAGATTCCGTACATGATAAAGACATGGCTGATCATCAGTCTTGGTAAATTGCTTTATTGGTAATCGGCTTGGTGAGTGATGTTTTATAGCATAAATAAGCCATAATTATATTATGTGGATGCTATAAATTTACATGTAGATTGTTATGCTATGATCAAATTGATTAAAACTCTAAATCTTGAACTTCACAAATTTTAAAGGTTTACATGGTTTACCTTGCATTTTCTTTTGTGTTGTTTCATTCAATTCATTGGAATTATTTAATTCGTGCAGAATATTTAAATTCAAGTTTAAATTGATAAAACAGTGGCAGTATTTTGATAATTTGATCACTTTATACAAAACAAGGATTTTGACAAATATTACAGCTAATAAGTGAGAAAGTGGTATGCCAGGGGTGCCACACAGTTTGACACATGCACAGTAAACGAGGTTGCCTGCAAAGGGTTTCGCTCGTACCCAGCTCGGCGAGCTGGGTACGAGCGAAGCAAGAGGCTGTCCGTGCTTAGACTATTGAGGGCGCTAATTAAGCCGCCGGCATCGTGTTTAATTTTTTCTCGGCATCTACATACCGTCTACGGGAAGTTGTTTTGAGGTAATTTTGACTGTTCAAAATATTATATTTATTAACCCAGACATTGACTCGTTTGGGAGAAAATGCAGGGTTTAATTTAGCCGCCACTTATTCTATATTTTCATGACAAAGGCCAACAAAAAGAATATTTTGATGGGGTACAAAATGTAGATCGAGATTCTCACGTAGGCCTACGCACGTTTTGATACATGTATATAGTGAAAAAGGGGTGCCAAAGGGGCGGATTGCATAACAATTGATAGGTGCATTACTGCCGGGTTTCTTATCCAACTTTGAGTTTGGGAAGGGGTGATCGGTGTTACGTGCATAACAGATAAGAGGGAAACATGAGAAACATTTCATGATTTTACCAAAAAAATTGAGAGTTGTGTTGTTAAAAACAAAGCTGAGTGCGAGTTGTCAAGAACTTAAGAAGGTCATATTGTTGCAACCAGCTTTTCATCCCTGATTGAAAGGGCAGCTTTTTGGGATTTTGAGATAAACGAATATTTTGGTTCCTGTAAAATAAACTCAACGATATAACTCCGCAGGCTCCGTGAAGGCGTAACATTGTCCCAGAGCCTACGGAGGTACTTGGCCGCAGAATCATAGAATGGGGCTGTGTTAAAGCTAATCAAATGAATATTTATTTGGAACAGATCGATTAACCGTGATGGAGCGATTATATCTTCCAGTTGAAGGGGAGCAACTGACAAGACAGGCAAAGACCGTTGTCTTCCTGTGCCAGTATTGTGGCTGGGACTTGTTTGAACTCGGTTTTGTTCAGATCGCATCTCAAGAAGAGGCAAAAGGCAATGAAAAACACCAACAAGAGACGACGTTATCTGAACGTAAATTATCCAAAGCTGATAAACTACCCAACTTGTGTTGCATGAAGGAATATGGAGGTGACAGAAATGCTGGGCAAACAGATGGGGGTGTTGGCACGTCGACCTGTAGAGCATTTAAGGCTGTTGATGAGAATTCTGTTGGGAAACTTTCAGCTGAAAAGCTATCTGTTGGGGATCTTCCTGTTGCGGAGTCTCCAATTGAGGGGCTAACTGTTTGGGACTATTCACTTGGAGAGTTTTCTGTTGGAAAACCTCTAGAGGAATCTCCCGTTGGTAAGATTGGGGAACCTCTCCTTGTGGAGCCTTTTTTGATTGAAGAGCCTTCTTTTGTGGAACCTTCCTTAAGAGAGTATTTTGTTAGAGAGCCTCCAGTTATGAAACCTTCCATTGGGGAACCTTCTGCTGGAGAACCTTCTGTTGGAGAACCTTCTGTTGAGTCTTCTATTAGAGGGCCTCCATCTGAAGAACCACCCATTGCAGAGATGTCAGCAAAGAAGCCTTTGCTTATAGTGAATTCTGTTGGAGAACATTATGTTGAGAAACCTTCTTTTAAGGAGTCTTCTATTGGATTGATTTCTGTTAAGGATCCACCCATTGGGAAGCCTTCTGCAAGAGACTCTTTTGTTGTGGAGCCTTTCATTATTGGAGATTATTCTGTTGAGGAGCATTCTTGTGAAAAGTCTTCTCTTGGAGAACTTTCTGTTGAGGAACCTTTCGATGTGGAGTCTCCTGCAGCTAAACGTTCCATTAAAGATCAAGTGTGCAGTAATGTTGAACCCTATGAAGTGAATTCCAACCAAAACAGTTCTCATCAAGCAAGAAGCTTTACCGACCGACTAGCTAAAATCAGTTTACAGCCTTGGGATGGTCTACCTGTGCACATCACAGTCAAGGACCTGAGGGATGTTGATTGGCTTGTCCAGCAGTGCTGTTTGCCAGCCATTGTAGGATCAGAAGGACAAACGTGCTATGCAGGATTGTGTGCTGTACTGAGGAGGATTGTTAAGAAAGCACAGGAAAGATACCCACAGAGGAACTTTGGGGCTCTTTTGGTAAGTGAACTAATATTAGCATCAATGATGATCCAGAAGTTAGTAGTTTGCAAGGATTGTTCTGTTTGTTACAATGCAGTTTGGTCCAATGTTCAAGAAAATGTTGAGCAAACGTCTTAATTACTTGACCCCCAGGCAGTGATTCAAATGCATAAACACTGGTACCAGTATGTATGCCCTTGAGCAAGGTACTTTGCCACACATTGCTTCTCTCCACCCAAGAGTACCAGTAAATGGGTACCTGCCTCCAGGCAGTGATGCAATGCCCTTGTGCAAAGTACTTTGCCATACATTTGCTGAGAGGGCAGTGAATATTGATGTTTGATTAAAACCATTGAGTGCCTGATAGGCAGCCAGGGCTGTATACTCCCAGGGAGCTGAGATGATATATGAAGTGATTTAACATGTTTAAAGGAGTACTGTCAGAAGATGATAAAATTGTCTCATTTTGTACATGTATTAGAGTTTGTTTTAAAGGAGCGTGACCAGAGTTTCTGGAAAATAGTTTTCGATGTAACTTACCAATATTATCAAGTAACTTCCATACACACCTCCCATGTCCCAAAAACCCGAAAACATTCGCAATTTCCAGTAAAAAATTGAACAAAACTATCGAGTCGGCTTTCAGCGGATAAACGTTGATACTGGAAAATTAGTTTACAAATAATCGGTGGATTTTCGACGATATCCTCGGAAATATGTGGCCTAGAAGCGCGGGAGTTTTAGTTTCGTAATCAGAAAAATATAACGAATGTTATGATATAAAAATCTCATGACCCATAAGGTAAGTCCCGGGGAGTTATGGGTAAAAAAAAGTGATCTGGTCACACTCCTTTAAATGATAACATGGACATTTATGTTATATGACGAATACATCTTTTTAAAAATTGAAATAAAAATGACTTCTGGGCACTGCCATGACACTAAAAGTGAACCTCTGTGCCAGCCGTTCTCCACCATCTACCGCTAGCGGGCGCTTTTCATCGTGACGTCAGCGCGGCTGCCTGATCTAGCTAGCTAGCTAGCTGCATACAGCTAGCTACCTGGCTACAGGGTACCATACCCACGCACGCCGCGCTGCAATTTTCCCGACTCGCTCTTCTTCGGCGCTGGTTTTGTCAACATATGTTTTGATATTTTGATGGTGGTTTTGTAGTTCTTCTTCTGTAAACTCCGGTTCGAACATGAACTCTTCAATGTTTTCTGTGTCCTAAAATTGCATCGTTTTTCTGCTGTTTGCCGTCCGCGCTCGTTTAGGAAATTCCGTGGTCGATCACATGGTACGTACACACGACACAACGTTCATTCGGCCGGAAAAGCTTCGCTGCCAGAGGGCCGTGCAAAGTACCAGCGATACAAACGCAGCCGGCGTGACGTCATGTCCTTCGAGGTATTGGAGCGCGAAAACGGGGCTTGAATAAAAATATGGCGCGGCCCATTCACAACAAAACGGGGTAATTTTGCCCCCTTTTCCTGGTTTTACTTATAAACCATGTGGAAACATGCCAAATAAAAATCAGTACACTAACAAGTCACTATACTTGGGGTTGTTTCAAAGCCATCTTTGCCTTTAATGACAGTACTCCTTTAAGGGAGCCGAAGATCAGGAGTAATAAAAATGTTGGCACTTTGATCTTGGTTTTCCAGATGGTTTTCCAGAAGTGTGTGATATAAGTCCATTGTTATTTTGTACACACCTTTTGTTTGTATCATTTCTTTGTCTGACTATTGTGATACATTTATTTTCATTATTTTAGTGTGTAAAATATTTTTTCCCCCAGGGATACAAGCAGGCATGTTTAAAGAAGTGCAGTCAAGTCAGTCCTTGGACCAAACTCTGCGAAATTGACATTTACCAGGACCTGAAAGTGAACGGTGCCATCCCCGGAGCAATTCTGGAAATTGAGAAACGGTTGGAGAGCCCACAAATCATCTCCAGTAAAGTCTTGGGCAAAAAGAATAAGAAAGACTCGAAGACTCGCAACATGAGCGATGAGATGGTCTCACAGAGCCTACTGGAGTTTGTCATGCCGGAATCCGTTTTCCAAACAGATGCTCTCCATTTGACTGACAAACGCAAAATAAAAACTGCCAAAAGTGTGTACAAGAAACAGGCTAATATAAAGACTAAAGGTGAAAGAAAATTGGAGCAGGCACACCTTACAGCAGTTGCAAATCCCCAGAAAGGTTGTATCAATTGGCAAGATAAGGAGGAATCTCCTTTTTCTGAAGATGCTAGAGAGATACCCAGTGCCTTCAAAGATCTTAATGATGTTTGTGTTTCAGAAAATACAAATAACTTCACTACAAATGATCAGAGTGGATTAATTGAGGTCAAAACTTCAAGTGTACGAATCAACAACCAAACCAAAGTCACGCAAGCCGATCTACAAGTCAAAACTCAAATATCCAACAAGCAACATTCTGAGCAGTGTCAACCTAATCCAGAACGCCTCTTCCTCGAAGGCCCTCACGTTACCCTGGCCGATTTTGCACTCTTCCTCAGCCTCCATTCGTACCAACAGAAACGCATGGAGGCATGCAGAGGTCGTGACCTCTTCAGGGATATTCCACTTGTTTGTCGGTGGTACCAGAGGATGTGGACTGTGCCAAATGTGAGAGATTGTGCCAAGAGATGTGGGTTGGAAGAGGTCCTATTATCGAAGGAGCTTATAGAAGAAAGCTGTACAACAAAGGACAAGACTTGGACCAAAAAAGTCTTGGATCCAGAGGTTGATAAAAGCAAGGCCAAGCAGGACAGGATGAACAAGATGATAAAAATCAGGTGTGATTTTTTTTCCTTTGTCAAAATAGCCATTACGTCAGCAAACCTTTAAGAGAGTGTATCCCTGTGCCTCATAGCTCAGCTGGTAGAGCATCTGCCTGGTGTGTCAGATGTCTTGGGAAAAACCCTGAGGGACTATACCACTGTATATGTATGTGCCTCATAGCTCGGCTGGTAGAGCATCTGCCTGGTGTGTCATAGGTCTTGGGGAAAATCTGAGGGAGTATACCACTGTGCCTCAGAGCTCAGCTAGTAGAGCATCTGCTCCGTGTGTCAGAGATCTCGGGGGCGGAAACCTGAGGGAGTATACCACTGTGCATCACAGCTCAGCTGGTAGAGCATCTGCCCAAAGAGTCGAGATTCAGGTTTAAATCCCAATGAGACCCATATGATTTTTCTCTTGTCCAATATTTGAGTTTCCAGCGTTGTAGTACCTGTACTCGGTACTCATACTCGAGTACTACTTGAGTACCATTTTGAGAGTGAGAGTACTCGTACTCGAAAGTTGAAATACTCGTACTCGAACAGTCCGTACTTGTACTCGGCAAGCGAAGTACTCGGACTCGGCGCTGTACTCGTCTCTCCAAGTAATCGTACTCGAATAGCAGTACTCGATTTAAAAAAGTGTAGACTGCACGCAAACTGCCCCCCGATTGCTACTGCGGTAGCGATTACAGAATCAATTCTCTACGCCCAATTACGTATGCCTATATCCCAGGTTCTATACATATTAGACTGGTTTCCAGGACCTCATAATCTCATGTTGGTTGAATATGTGGTGCCGGAACTAATCTAAGTACATATAAAAGGCATTTATAATCGGGTGGTATCTATACATGCGAGTGACGCGAGATCTGTGTAGCGTGCGCAGCTAGCTAGCTTAGACATATTGGGCTAGGCGTGCGTTTTTGGGTTTGTTTATATACTTCGGTGTCATTTGTCTACTGTTTCGTGCCATATTTCTAAGGAATTTGTCGAGGTTGTCGTGACAAAATTTCATCAAGAAACTAGCACCCATTTCTGAAATTTTAGGTTATAAATACCCCTGGAATGTTGAATTTGAAACGCAGACTGGTGGCGCATTTGAGCGGTCGGCTACAGTCTACGTGGACACGCGCTGCGTGTAGAGATGTAAGTACTCGGTACTCGGACTCCTGTACTTGTACTCGGTTGGCAAAATACTCAGACTAAAATACTCGGCTGTTTAAGTACTCGGCTACAACACTGTGAGTTTCAAGTATGACACTTGATACCTTTTTCTTATCATCCATCATTTGTTTCATTTTCGTTCAGTCAGCTGCCTTGTGTGAAGAACCGTGTCTCGGACATTCTTAGCAGACTACAGGCAGGAGGAGTTGATGTGACTGTGGACGATCTCCCCACAAAAAACACCCAACTTCCTTGGGATGATTTTCCGGAAGAAATCAGTCCATCTCAAGGTAAATATCATGATTCCGTATTCTGGATGAATCTATTCCCAATGTCTTGGCCATACCCGGTGATTCTAAATGATTATAAATGTTAATGATGCAGAAATGAGAACAAATCCAGGAAATTGACAGTTATGTACATGTATCAGATTTACAAGATATTTTTCTAATGTTAGTGCTAACCTTTTCAAGTATAGAATATTGAACATTGGTCAAACTCTAGCTGGCATAATTTTTCCGATCACATTTTTTTCTCTTCAATGGTTCTTCCTCCTCCCTCCTGCCCCCTCAGAAAGAACTGTGTCCCCTTCTTGACAAAGCCCATGTCTTTCCCCTTAACTTTTTGTGCCCTTTGTTCTTGGTTGAAGATGTTTCTGCAGAGCGAGCGATGAACAAGCAACATCAGATTGAGAGTCTAGTAGCTGCAGTCAAGATGATTGCCAAACCTGGAGACATCATTGTGGACTTCTGCAGTGGTGGGGTGAGTATGATCCTTGATTCACACTGCGCTTTTTCGCACTTAATTTTGACGCGTATCGCTTTGGGGAAAAGCAGCGTGGAGGGAATTTGGAGTGAAATGACGCACTAAAAATAACAGAATTACAAAAGCCCTTTCCGCCTAAGTTTATTCTATGAAATCAGTCCCAGGTCATGTATTTAAATCAAGTAACAGGTCTCACCAGTTAGTATAAATTATCAACTAGCCACTGTATGAGACCTGGGATTTTTTTCACAAAAGTTAAGACGGGCTCACTGCATCCTAATTCTCATACCAACGTCTCAAGATAAGAAGAGTAACCCTTCCTAAGATGCATCTTAGTGCTTTTTTAAATCGGCCCCTGGTGTCCAAATTATCTGCTTCTGATTGTGCTAAGCACCAGTTTTTAAAATATATTTAATCAAGGGGGTTTGAAATCCCATGCCAAAAAGGCTGCAGGTCTTTTTTCTCACATTTAATATGTTGAGTTTCATTTGACTGTCTGTATGAGCTGAATTGTTTTTTGAGATTTTGGGGATATTATACAGTGAAACCTGCCTATAGTGGCCACCCTCGGGTCCGTCACAAACTGGCCACTATAAACAGGCGGCCACTTTACAAAGGTTTCATTAGCATTCTAGTATGTCATTTGGGAACAAAGACTGGTGGCAACTATAAACAGGAGGCCTCTTTATCAAGGTGTGGCAATAATAGCAGGTTTCACCGTACCACTCGACAAAAGATATGGCTTTGGTTAGCTAAGATAATCTCAGCTCTTCCTTTATCATTTTTCATTGGGATGTGGTCTTTTCTCAGTAGAGCTGAGAAGCATTAAGAACATGAACACGCCATCACAAAAACAGGACAAAACAAATGTCATTTTCTCACCGTGACACATTAATTCCCCCCTGGGACTCACCCAAATCTTGTCAGGCATAACCACTACGCAGGTCCTTGAGTGAAATAACCAGCCACGATGAATATTTAGCCAACAATTCCAACGAAACAAACCGGTATTCTCACAGCCAGTGTTGTTGTCTTGTGTTTAAAATGATACTGTGTCTCGTCGTCGCGTGACCCATAGTCTGTGTACAAAGGAATATTTATGCGCATCGGTTACCAGTGCACATGCGGCCCACCAGTCAAACCTATTTTTAGATCACGTCCGCACTCCGTACGACCAACCGACAGAAGCGCACACCCGACGACTGTTTGCTGCACTACTGCTACACTATGAGGCTTGTGTCACTGGCTGTGAGAATACCGGTTTGTTTCGTTGGAATTGTTGGCTAAATATTCATTGTGGCTGGTTATTTCACTCAAGGACCTGCGTAGTGGTTATGCCTGACAAGATTTGGGTGAGTCCCAGGGGGGAATTAATGTGTCACGGTGAGAAAATGACACATTTGTTTTGTCCTGTTTTTGTGATGGCGTGTTCATGTTCTTAATGCTTCTCAGCTCTACTGAGAAAAGACCACATCCCAATGAAAAATGATAAAGGAAGAGCTGAGATTATCTTAGCTAGGCTTTGGTATGATATTCCAATGAAAATGTTTGTTTGGCATTGCAGGGTCATGTTGGAATAGTTCTTGCTCACTGTCTACCAGACTGTCGCATTTTACTGATTGAGAACAATGAGGAATCAGTCAAACGTGCTGAAGATAGGATACAGGGAACCAGACTTGGCAACATCGTCGTCTACCAGTGCAATCTGAATTATTACACGGGGATGTTTAATATCGGGGTATGTATGTAGATGGGTGCTGGTTGATTTATTCAATTTTTCTGCAGTGGTGTTTATTTTAATTCAGGTTTATGTTTGTCATTTTGATTGTTATCATAGACAAATAATGTAATACAAAATCCACTATTCAGATGTCCCCATTGGTTTGTGTGCAATGTTTTCTATAAATTTATCCGGGTTTGTATTTTTATGCCATCAATTCAAAATTAGCACTAAAGTTAAAACGTCATCCTTTACTGTGCATTTCCAAGGTTACTGGATCTACACTAAAACCAGTGAATTGTTTCCCTATCACTTTAGCAATGGGATGTTACAGATTACCAGTTAATGCTTAGACCCATTTACCTAGCAATTGACATCAAACTTTAGTAGTCTATAGACCCAATGCATCAGCGACCATGACAGGGGGCAGGTTTTCATATTTAAATGATGTGACAATAGATCTATAGTGACGGTGTGACTGCTCCCTGTCATGGCCGCCCATGCAAAGAGTCTATACAAATTGTCATGTTTCTTGCCTTTTCGTACTTGTAGGTATCTCTACATGCCTGTGGTGTGGCAACAGACTTAGTCTTGGCTAAATGCCTGCAAAGCCGAGCATCGTTTGTGTGTTCACCATGTTGCTACGGCTCTGTACGTGATTCACAACTCATCACATACCCACGGAGCCGGTGCTTACGAGATTTGCCTCTAACCTATGAGGTATGTGACTGTAGAATGAGGGATTTCATTGTTATATAAATAGATTTTGCATGTCCTCAAAATCACTGGATGTATACAATCTGGGATTGCGTGCACGTATTTTGTTGCCAATTCTCACAAAAAATACAATTCCATTCCATTTTCCATTACCCAAACTTCTGTTGCAGAAAAACGTTTTCAATTTCATTTAATTTCTTCTGTTTAAAGAAATAACTTTTTTCTTTCTTTTTTAAATTACACGTAATTTCAATTTGAGCAGAAAAATCAAAATAAAACTTTGTACCCCCGTTTTCAAATCGTGTTTTAGTACGCTTCGTTCATATTTTTTTTACATCTAGGCTAGAAGCATCTTCTTTGACACAGTAACATGTTTTTCTATGTTCTTTTCACAGGAATACTTGTTTCTTGGTCACATTGCGGAACAGACATCCAGGGATTTTGACAGCGAAATGGCAAAGCAAGGTTAGGCTTCACATTTCCGTTCTCATGCTTTATACGTCTCTTAAAGATAGTATACATGATTGGTAAACTGTTACAAATAGTTTGATCCCCCCGTGTGATAGAAGATATGCATGATTAAAACCAACCTGAGCAAAAACCAGCTCCGTACTTCGTCTAACTTTTGAGAAAACAGTCAAAAAAGGGTTTGCAGTCATTTCGCCCCAAAATCACTTCGCCCTGAACCACGGCCTGTGCACGAAGTGGTTTTGGGGCGAAGTGGCATTTGGGCGATGTAGTATTTGGATGATGTAGTATTTGGACGAAGTAATTTGGGGCGAAATGGCACTCGGGCGAAGTGGTTTGGGGCGAAATGGCACTTGGGCGAAATGGTTTTGGGACGAATTGAATTTTCATCTCATGAGACGAAAACTAATTGTTTTACTCATTTCTCAAAGACTATAGCACTTCAGACAAAACCATTTCAGGGGATGTTTTCTACGGTCATCATGTTTATATTGTATAAGTTAGGCGTAAATCTGTGAACATTTCTGATTTTCGAGATTACCAATGATGTATACTGCCTTTAACTATCCTCAAATTTTTCTACCAAATACCCAAGGGATATTATACCATTATTTCTCTGTAAAACCAATTTTTTTCCCCTGCAGGAGAGACAAATGTTTTCATGAAGTAAGGAATTTTTGCGTCTGTCCAAACGATGTAAAATGGATGTATTTGCTCATACACGATGCAATACATGAATGTACCGCATCGTGTATGGGTAAGTTACATCCATTTGACAAATAATTTATTTTCATTTTTTGGCCTTTTTCTTGCAGCCAAGATCTGCATGTCAGTCTTAGACACCGACCGTGCCCAAGCAGCCAGAGAAGATGGTTATTGGGTAAAGCTGTACTCCTTGAGTCCCCCAACCTGCTCCCCTAAGAACAATCTTCTGATTGGATGGCCTGAATCGGATAAGGACGTCTGATGGGCACCGGTCCAAAATGGTAACTTGGGATGTCGTCATTCACCCACAACATGACCGAATCCGAATGATGAAGAGTCATGGTTCTGACACTTCTATGTGACGGTGAAGAACTAAAAGGTAAAAGTCTTTCCCCAAAACTCCACTTTGGTAGATTTCTTACCTGCTGCCAGTTGTGTCACCAAAGGGGGGTGGGGGGGACAATACCTACCCCACCCCTCCAAAAAAGAGGTTGTGCCCCTTGTCCCCTCTCCCCCTCCCCCCAAATAAAATTTGAGGTTTGAAAATTACACTATGAACGAATGTTTACAACTTTCTTTTATCTGTTCATTAGAATTTTTAATTTAAGTAGAAACTTAACCATAATGCATAAGATGTACTCTTCACAGCACACTAAACATTTAAGATTTCTATATTTTTAACTAAAAACATTTAAAAATCCACTTTAAATTGTGGCATCACATAGTTATTGCATAGTTATTTTTTTATTTTATAAAAGACCATTTTTAGAAACAAAAATTCCAGAAACAAAATTTAGTATGGAGGCGTACATATAACGGACAAAGCATGATGTCATCAATATTGAACTTAAATTATTCATCTCATTTTCGAGTCAGTTGCAGAGCTGTTAACACGTTGACTGCCATGTATACATGTAGTTTCACAGGGCATTCCCACAAAGGGCGATCAAATTTTCTACTAGTATACTCGTAGTCGGCAGTCAACGTGTTATTAGCACAATAACTAAACATTGTTCCATTGAGTCTTTCACACACATTTCTGCCACATTAATAGAAATACACTTCCAGAAAAAAACGTTTCCATATTTTTTCCAGCCAAGTATTTTTGACACATATGCAGTATGGATTATTTAAGAAAATGTCAATTAAACAATATGGAACCACTCTATAGATCCTTTCCACCATGGATTTTCAATTGTAAATTATGTGACACAGTGTTCTCCACTACCGGTTTTGTCTGGGCGCGCCGCCCTTACAAAATCTTCAGAGGTACTGTTTGCGCCCGGACAAAACCTCGGCCGCCCGGACAAAAACTAATCCAATTTCTCCTCCGAAAATGCTTCGAAAATACCAAAGTCATTCCAAAATTAGGTGTAAAGTCACCAAACATGTTTTGCTAGCCATTGGTGTCATTATCGTTCACTTAATACCACGCATAGCTATCGCATCGGCGACCCAGTCTGTGGTCATGGCAGTTGCATGCATTCATTTTGAACAGCGCACTCACGCGACGAACACTGATTCACCGCATGAGGGCGCTGCTCAGCGCGCCCGGACAAAATGTTTAGCAGTGGAGAACACTGGTGACAATAGATCCACAAAGCGTATTGAACATGCATATTGTCTTAATACAACCTATTGTCAAACTTGACATACTATATACATTAATATTGCACATACTCGGCCTTTTAAATCCCATCAAGGATTTGTCTATTCTTCTGCATTCTTATAATAAATACACTATTCTCTAACAGTAATCACTAACAGTAAAATGCATGTTTACGAATACATTGACGATAATAAATCTTGTTAAAAGCAAATTATTAAAATAAATTGTATTTTAACTTGGAGCATCGCATCCATTGCGAATTTTAAATATTTACAATTTAAAAAAAAAGGAACGCAAGTTATACTGAAAGATTTAACACTTATCGGTCAATAATGTGTATGAACTCCTGTTGTGGCAAGCCTGACTGCATCAGGTGTGCCTCCCTAAGCACTTCTAGGGCTGTATGGGAGAGACACAGATGCAGTGGTCAGCTCATTCCTTGCAGGTCCAATCAGACTTATGACCAAATTTGATTTTCTGAGAGCCCTTAACTACAAGATCGCCCCCAAAACAGAAAATGTCACATTTCATTACTGTGTCAATTACTTAGTTCAAACAGGTCCTCTTGGACCTAGAGGAAATCGCTGAAGCAGGACAGTCTTGAAAGCGATTTCAAAGTGATCAGTTATTCAATTTACAAAATGTTGCCGGTGTATGCATTTTAACACTATTATATAGCAATGCCGTAGCTCCTTGGGCTAATGGTGTATTTTTCTATTTTAGTTAAATATTTAACTTTTTTTCACTCTACAGTTTCTTCTTTACCTTGGCTATTAAATGATTACAATGAAAAACATTTCGAGTGTTAATATTCTCAAAGTGAACCAAACAGTATTTATTAAAATGTCACCTTTAGAAACATGATTTTATAACTGCCACAATTATTATAGAAGTCTATTTCTACCTTGTCACAAATATTTACAATTTTAAAGAGTTGTCTTATATTTAGGTTGAACCTGTTGAACCACACAATACGATATCAAACTTACCCAGGCTGCAAGCAGTGATCTCCACTGGTCAAAATGTTGCAATGTGTTTGCGCTTAGTGTGTGTCCATAGCGTGCCTAATGCACAATGCTAAGGCTACCATTGGTGAATTAAACCGCGTTACGCCCACCAGAGACACACACAGCGCGCACGCACATCGCTTCCACAATGACTCAGCATTATTTGACTCCCAAAATGGCGTTTTTGCACGTGTTCGAAGGGGGTCAATAGACATACATATTATATAATGTAATAGCATTGCCATTGCCGTTGCGTTTTATCAGCGGTGTTATATTAGTTTCATTACCTTTTTTTTTTTGCCGACACCATGATTTTGCCGACAAAATAAGAATTACATCATATATGGGAGGCAAAAAAGTGGGGGTGGGGTGGGGGAAATTGACATCTTTGCACCGCCCCCCCCCCCCCCCAACCCCCCCACCCCCACTTTTGAAAGTGGGGGTGGGCATTACCCCCCCCCCCCCCCCCCCCCCCCCACCCCTCCCCCCCCCCACCCCTTCCCCCCCCTTGCACCCCCTTGCAAAATGTTGGTGTCTTTAGCGCCCTCAATTATAGGCCTTTTTTCTTTTCTTCGGATATTATTTATCGCCCCGAACACGAAGCGAAGACACTAAAATTTGAGAGATTATCTCGTCCATATCAAAACCCAGAAACCCTTCTTATGAAATCTGTTGGTTTGTGTACATATTGGAAAATACGGTAAATACAAGAAGGGAAACCAACCGCGAATGACAAAAGCAGCTCGCACTTCGCGCTGGTTTCTACGGCTGGAAATACAACTAACTCACAAGACTTTTCGGAATGAAGACGCGTGCGTTCACATCAGGAAATCTCTAAGTCGATTCATCGTCGAACGAAACGATTTCTCTAGTGAGAACAGAGTCTATGACTTACATTGCAATCTGCCCCAGAATACATATAATTGTGGGGTTTATTCAGAGAAATTGTGTGTATCGAAACATTGATAGTTTGACGGTTAATAGATCTCACTAACTAAAACTAGATCTCGGTTTAGGCACTGGTTTACCGCCATGATACGAAGAGGCGGTGGGAAGAGTTGAACTGGTTGATGGCTTACGCTCCGAGGCATAAACAGCACTGGCTCCTAACGAGACCTGAAGTGGCCGTTCCTTCTCTGAGATCTCCTGTTCTTGAGGTTGACTTAAGGAACTACTGATTTCCTTGAGAAGGCCCTTGCCAGCAGACTGAATGTACATGTGCTTCCCAGGAAAGATAACCTTCCTGAAATTGTTTTCGTTGGCTATCTGCTTGCTCCAATCATCCAAGAGATTCGGAGAAACAAAGGGGTCGTTCTTACCTCCGAACACAGTCAAACTGCATGGAAGGCGATCGCGATGTCGACATCTGTACTTCTTGCATGTAAAGATGGCTGCCTGGATGCTTCCTACAAGACGCTGCATCAAGCGAGGATTGTTGAGCGTGGATTGATCTAAGAAGCTAAATCTGACTAGAATTGGCTCCGCAATTTTCATCGGGTCACCGCGGGCGGAGATAATCCTCTGCATCTTGCGGAAGGCTGAACTGGAGATGTTGAGTTCTTCAGGATGCGGGTAGGATTGATTAGGAGCGTACCATCCACTGATGAAAAGGTGGCTCGGTAGCAGATCATGGTTCTTCCATAATAGATGCGCCAATTCAAACGCCGTGAGACCTCCCAGGCTGTGTCCAAAGAACGAAAATCGACCGCGTTGCAGATGTGGCAGGAGAGCATCGGCAAGCCGACTGACAATATCAACTATGTTGTCGGAGGGTTTTTCGTTCTCCCGGCCTTCCCATCCCGGCATCTGTAGAGAAATCAGCTGCACGTTGTTCTGCTGGAGATGGGGCAGCCACGGTGCGAACATCGATGGACCTCCGCCAACAGACGGGAAACAAACAAGTTGGTGCGTGGGAGACTCAACCTTGTCGTCAATCTTAAACCACAGCTGCTGAATCGAGATCTCCGTCTCTTCTTTGCTTTTGGCAGCTTCTTTTTGCTCCTCCGAAGCACAACTCATCACTTTTGTGTACACATTTTGGGTCAAGTTCTTGACTGTCAGAGTATCATTCAGAAGCTCCATGGCTGTCATCGTGACCATAAAACTCTCCTGGATCACCGCACTCAGCTCCGTCGACATGTGCGAATCTAAACCAATGGACAAGAGAGTGGCATTCTGACTAACATCAGCACTGAGACCAAGACGCTGCACCAGATGATTAGACAACGTCTTAAAGATCAACTCTAAGGCCTCAGATTTTGGTAGCAATCTTATTCTCATCTGAATGTCGTTATCCGTAGCCAGGAAACTTTCCCTGTTTGGGAACAGAGACTTCAGAACAGAGAAGGTTCCTGTAGGTTCACTGAAGTGGTGTGACAACATGGGACTGTTGGCCTTGGCATATTCTTTCCTATTCACCGCACCAGTTAGTCCAAGGTGTGGGTAGTCTGTAGCGAGGATACACCCTAGACCTTTCAGTATCTCGGGTGGAGGAAGACTTTGCATTCCCATTTTCTCCCAGTGATGAACAAATCCCGCCCTTGCTGCATGGCCAGCCGTGTTGATGATCCCAGGACAGATTATAGTAGCCGGAAGACCAAGCTTTCGCCTCATACTACAAAGGCTTGCCAGGAAGCTGTTAGCAGCACAGTACGCCCCCTGGCCTTCGTTCCCCAACATCTCAACAATTGAAGAGATCATAACGAAATAGCGAACCGAGAAACCCATCTTAAGGGTCAGCTGGTGAAGCACCAACGCGCCGAATGCCTTCGGGATCATCACTTCATTCCACATGTCGGCAGTCACCTGCCGCAAGTGGCAGTCATTGTAGACCACGGCACAGTGAAAGATACCCTCCAATGGCAGCTCCTCATTGTCACGGATGGCACACAGTGCTTTCTCAACCTCGTGGTCTTTAGCCAAATCCACTTTGAGGTGCGTTATACGAGCTCCCGTATCTCGGAAAGATTTGAATTTCAGTACGGCCTCTTCCTCTGGGGTCGATCGTGAGATGATGTAAATGTGGCGGGCACCGGACTTGACCAACCATTCCACTGTTGTCAGGCCAAAACCTTTAGATCCACCTGTCACTAAGTAAGCGGCATCCCCGTTCGCTGTAAAACTGATGTCATCAAAGTCTAAAGTAGTTGGGATACTTTCTTCATCAATGGACACCGTCATATCCTCAACAGTAGCGTGCGGGGAGCGGGATAGTTTGGATATCGGAGCAGTGGGAACCGTAAGAGACTTGAGAGCTTGGAAGCCATTGTGAACACTGAACATCTGCAAAAGGCGTATCATGGAATCTTGAAGTCTAGGCTTCATCTCGTCAAATCTACCAAGCCCCATGTCGATGGAGAGAAAGTATATGTTGGGTGGCATGACGGTGAAGCGAGCTTCACTGGGGCCATTCCGGCCGTGAATGTGAACGATCGTACCAAATGGTCGCAGTTTACCGACCAGTTTCTTCAGGTTGTTGATGTCTTGTGTCATCTCTCCAGCGAACAGAAGCACGTCCACGGATCCATCGTTGATGAGTGAGTGAAAATTATCACCTGACGTGATGACCACTCGAGAATCACCCAAGATGCCAAGTAGCTTCTCGACTGGGAGGATATTGTCGTCATCCGTCTCGACATGAAGAAAGACGTTGGCACCTTGCTCCAAGGCCAAATGGGTGGTGGCCAGACCTACTCTGTCTCGCAAGGACGACAAACAAATGATCACTGATCCGTTCTCATTGAGTTTCAATGTGTCGTGAAAAGCCACGAATGCTGGTAGATAATCTCTGACGATGTTAATGGCCTCTACTGGCGTCAGATTGGCTGGGATAGGCACAAGTTCACTTGCATTAGCCCAAATCGTCGCCTTTATCTTTCCACCAGATCGAAGACCCAGGACATTGTTTCTCATTCTAAACAGCACTTGAAGTTCCTCGCTACAGTTGTTGATCTTCCCGGCGAAAAGATAGCTCAGACCTGCCGTCTTGTCCTTTTCATGTGCGTCTTTCATCTGCTGGACAGAAAAGGCCGAAAGCTTCACCGCAATCTCCTCAGGGCTTCTTGGTTTCGGTGTCTCTTGATTTTGCTTCACTACGAGCCTCTTCTGTTTGATTGTATCATCCACGTCAACTTGCCAGTTACAGGACAGAGTGGGCGCAGAGAAACTCGACTGTGGTTGCATGACGATACGAAGGGCGTGTGCCTCGAAGGCCAGCTCTTTAGAATGGTCGACATTCTGCATGGGCATTTTGCGTCGAAGAGCAACAAAGTTCTCCTCGGTGGGAGCAGATCGCATGTACTGATACAACCACTCGGCGGACTCCTCTGGGTCAAGCAAAGATGGCAGGTCCACGGTGACCAGTGGAAACTCCGGGTCTTCGTGCATTAGGGTGAGGTTCACCGCACCTGCAGATGCCATCATCGGATCGGCAACATCCGTATCCTTGACAGCATGAGCTGCGCGCGTAATCATCCACATACGCGGTCTAACCTTGGCGTCATGCTTGACCACTGCACGATAAAGACTAATAGGAGATGTGGCGGACATGGTTTGGGCTTCTTCAAAGCCATCTTTGTTGATACTGGCAAGGACACCTAGCTGCTTAATGTCGAGAGTTGAGAGCATAATAATATCCGTTACCTGACCTAAAGACCTTAAAACCCTTCTGAACCGTTCGTCTCCATCCACCAAGATTCGTGGATCCAAAACACTGACGACGCTTTCCAACTCCATGCGTCGTTTCAGCTCCCCAGACACCCCTTGTTTGTCTTTAATAATGATAATGGCTCCGGGGTTCTCCGATCCAATGGCACTGAGAGGCCGAGACAGTGCCCTCTTCAACGGCAACTGATACAGAGCTGTCTCGGAAAACTCGACGTGGATCGGCGCCCATTCTCTTCTCCAAAGCTGGACTTTCTCATCGGGCTCATTGGAGTGAACATTCTCAAAACCCAGTCGATCCACTTGGGCGAACACCCATTGGTTAGTTGCGTCCGCTGCGATGACGTCACCAACTGTCTCCCCTTTCTCGATGTGTGTCATTCGAACGTGGAACGCGACCTGCGACGGCGCTGTGCCTTTCACACGAACTTTCTTGACAGACCTCGGGACCTGAAACCAAGTCTTGAAAACGGAATGAGCCGACTTGGCCCTCTCTTGCTCAACGAACATTTGGCAGATCCCAATACCCTGAAACATGCTATCCAGTAGGGCAGGATGGAAGACGTACTGTCGGAATTCCTTTTCAAGGGCTTCAGGAATGGAGGCATATAGCAAGGCTTCACTATAATCCGGGCTAAAGTAGGCCGTGTTCACACATCTAAAGGTATCACCAAGATGGAACCCTCCCTTCCAAAGTCTGGCATAAAACTCCTGCTCGTCAACTTCATACGAACATCTGCGCCTTATATCATCGATGGGTAGTTTAAGACACTGGAACTGATCCTCAAGTTGGTGATAAGACAGTCGCGATTTCCCGGGTATGTCCAAACTGGACTTCCCATGCAGTGTCCATTTCTCATCGGCCTGGTTGTAACTTCTTAAGGTGAACTGAGCTTCGCGTGACCTCAGTGCCACAGTGCTCTCCAGCGTCCCTGTCATGTTAGACGGGAAGATGAACCTCTCAAACATGGCATCTCTGAGTGTGATGGTTTCAGAGTCGGGATACATCGCTCGTGCGGCGGCCAACATGATTTCAGTTTGCCCTGCGGCCGGGATCACAATATTGCCCTGCAGTTTGTGATCTCGCAGCCACGGGACGGTTGACATGCTGTACTTGCCACGCCACACGCGCGGCGCGTTCTCTGTACTGAAGTGAGACAAATTCTGCGGCTTGCCCAACAACGGGTGATGCTTGGCGGGAAAACGAAACATCTTATTGGCCTTCTCCGTTGTTGCCGAACACAGAACCCGTTGCCAAGGATACGTCGGTAGAGACATGACCTTGAAATCACCATCTCTGAACAAAAGGTTAAGATCAATTGGATACCCCTCAACATACAGCTTTGCCAATGATCGGAGTATGTTGACTTTATCATCTGCAACATCTCTGATATCAGATGGGCGTCTTAAAGAACCAGTCACGAACCTCTGTGAGTTTGAAGGGTTAGCCGATAGACAGTCTCTAATTGCCGGTGACAAGGAAGGGTGGGGACTGACCTCTAAGAAGCTGGTGTATCCCTCCTTCAGAAGTTTTTCCACAGCACCACGGAACTGAACCGTTTGACGAATATTCTTCCACCAATAATCAGGACTATTGGCCACATCTCGATCCAAATACTCGTTAGTAACCGTAGACACCATTGGGATGACTGGCGTGGTATTAGCACCCTCTCTACTGGCCGTGTCTAAGAACTTAGCTTTCTTGAGGAAGTCTTTCTTGATCTCATCTTGTTGGTAGCTGTGAAATGCGTTGTTAACCTTGAGAACAACACAACGTATGCCGTCCCGCTTCAAAGTATCCACGAAACTCATAACTGATTCACTGTCTCCAGACAGGACAACCTGCGTAGGGCTGTTAACCGCTGCAATGTCAATCACACTAACATACTCGCTGTTCTCAAGACGGACCTGTATCTCATCCACTGCGTGTAGGACAGCCACCATGGCACCAAGACCACTGGTTTTACGCAGCTGCCGGCCTCGTATGTAGATTATCTTAATGGCGTCTTCCAGTGAGAGGAGAGCAGCTGCGTAAGCCGCAGCCACTTCACCAACGCTGTGGCCAATAATAGCGTCTGGGCTGACTCCCCTCATGCGGTACAACTCGGCCAAGGCTATTTGAACTGAGCAGATGCAGGGTTGTGCACACTCTGGATAGGTAAAGGAAGGGAAGGGGGAAACAAAAGTTACTAACTTACTAGGATAAAATGTGCTCTTGGCATAAGTCTATACCTGCAAGGAGTGAACTACATATATGTAAACACATCTGTAAAGGAAAATAATGCAGTGGGCCTCTGTAGCCTAATCGTGACCCGTTCTGGTAAAAGGAGTCGAATGTCGCGCAGTCTTGGTTGATTTTTTGCGACCAGTTCTGGAAATCGGCGGCTGATCCATAAAAGTACGAAAATACAATGAAAACTCGGGCTGGTTAACTCCCGGTACATGCAAAATATTTCCATTCGTCAATTGCACGGTTCCGCCATATTAGCAAAACAGTGAGGCTTTCCTTGCATGAACAATTACTCCCTCGCGTCGTTACCATGTCGGTTGCTGTGACGTTGACTTTCGTCCATTGTAAAATATGACGTATGACAGGAATTGTGGTCACAAAAACTCGGCCCAGTGATATCCGACTTATTTCGCCAGAACAGGTCACAACTCACAATTACAGATTTCTAAATCGCATTTTATCAGCTGGTAAATCTTGATTGTTGGGTGAGTGAAAACAAAGACATCACATTGAAATCACAACGTGTGTGTGAGGCTGACTCACGCATCCTAACAGACAGACAGGAATTGTTCAATTAACCGGTTGCTACATGTACGCGCGAGACTGCCGCGAGTAGGCCTATGTGCTTTCTAAACTTAGAATGGAAAAACCATGGAATGGCATAGAAATCATGTTATCTGCGATAGATATACACAGACACAAAACATGATTCACTTTTGACTCCTAAAATACAGTTCGTGTTTCTAGACCGTGAAGATATTATGTCTATTCCAATGACGCCTGTTTTCTCTCTGAATGAAACGTATGAAGAAAGGGCGACTCTAAACTTGCTGTGACAGTCACTTCGAAACTCGTTCTTTTAATAGACCGATCCAGTAAGCTCCGCCCATTTTGGAATTGACCAATCACAGCCTCAGGTTCAGGTAGCCAAAAAGTAGATCGACGTTTTGGCTACCTGGGTCCTCAAAATTGTGTGCACAGAGCTACGGCGAAATGCAGCACGAGTGACGCAAAAACACCATAAACATCATTTTTATCAGCGCAGAGGACCCTAGCCGGTTTAAAACGGATTGTATAAGACTATCCAAACCTACTTTTAATCCCTTCATAAATGTGTTTTTGTGTAAACGGGAAAAACAAAAATTAGCTTGTCGTTTTGCTATGTTGTGCATTCACTGCGTTCTAGATGTGTGTCGAGATGTTTTTGTTCGATCGCCCGCGTTACGCGTAATGCAGGCGTGTTGTACGTGCACGCACACGACAGGATACTTATAAGTGCACATTTTGCTTCGAGCGTGCAGTTTCTGTGTGCGTGTTTCAATACGCGCTGACCAGGGCGCGGACGCTGACGCGGACACGGCCATGCGACTCTACTGCACACGTGCCTCACGTGTGGCATGTTGCTAGTCAATTTCTAAATGGGCAGAGCTTACTGGATCGGTCTATTCCGTAAGCCCGGTTGATACTAGACTGGTTCCCGTCCACATATTCCACACAGGAGAATATAAGGACAGGTAAAGGGCGCTTCATATTGATCTGTATAGTTGGTCGTCTTTGCGCGTTCGCATTGTGTTTTTTATATTTAAAAATTGGCCAAGTCCTTTGCTTTAGGCAATGTACTTTATTTACATAATTGGATATGTTCGACACGCATGGCCAAGTTACAAATGTCAATTCAAAATCTGCGCACTTACTAAAAATGTAAAAATAATAATAACCACGTGACGGGCAGAATTCTGCCCGTCATGGCTGCCCTTTACCGATCCCTATATTTTCGCAAAAAGCGAACCAATCTATAGGGATCGGGAACCAATCTAGGTTGATACGCAAATAACGTCACATGTTTTTTTACGCCACGAATCTTGCGCAGAATTGAACAAGTTTCAATGTTCGCCACGAAACGTTTGACGTCAGATTTACGTCAAAATTCGCTTTTACGTTTGTTTTCGCGCAAACCATGAACCGAGGATTAAATGGTTGTTATTTGTTAAATTGATGTCAATACGTTACTTTCAGATAAGAGTAAAACTTAACGCTGAGAACACTTGTGGCTAAGCAGCAACGGTCGTAAAAACAAAAATAATCAGTAAGCTCACCTGTTTGCATAATTTTGTCGCGATCTGCCTCCTTTGTTAGCATGTGTAAGAGCGACCACTTGGCTCCGCATTTTGTTAGAATTTTGTCAATTCTCTGCAGGAAGAACAATATGCAAAAATTGATTAGCACAGTTGATGTTCGCTGTATGTCTGTAATGAGACGTTGTTGCAACAAGAAAAGACGCCTATATTGTTGGAATGTTTTCTTAGGAAAGCCCATACCACTGTGCTTAATAGCTCAGCTGATGGAACATCTGCTCGGTTTGCTAGATGCCTCGAGTTAACATCCCGGCCTCGATATTTTTATTATCCTATGTTTGTTTAGATCATTACATTTCCAGTGATTAGGCACCATATCAAATGCTTCGTTTGTTACTTAGTTCAGCTGTGCAGTCATGCAACACCGAGAGAAAAGTTGGGTTCGTATAGGAAACCCCTGATAGAGCACATGTCCGGTTTGCTAAAGGTCTCTGGTTTGAATCCCAACGAGGACCATATGATGTTTTCTCTCTCATCCCATGTTTATATATTGTGAGAGTGTTAGATTTCATTTTTCTGACCGATACATGTATACTATTCTCACCTTGATGACACTTTTAAACTGCGGTTCGTCGTCCATGAGTTGCCTTGCCATTCCCCACCACTGTGTCCCCATGCCACTGAACACGAACACCAGCCGATGACTGTTGTGGCCCTCCGGAGTCTTCCCCTCAATCACATTGTATGCCACCCTCGGGTCGTGTTCGACCTTCAGTCGGACTTGTTCGGCGGCCTCTCGGGCCGTTCGGGCAATCACGCCAAGCCGATACTGATGATGCGTCGCCCGAACGGCTGCCGTACACAGAGCGTTGCTGAAGGAACGCGAATCGTTTCCAATGACTTCGTTCAGGTAGTTAACCCAGTCGCGCATGCGCTGCCTGAGTGCGTCCTTACTGGCTGCAGATAAGAAGAGTATCATTGGAACGATTGTCTCCCGTTCGGGTTGGCTTTGAGACTGTGTCGGTGTTGACAAAGTTGAGCTTCGTTCACCTCGCTGCGATGGCTGCGGCGCACCTTCTAAAACGAGATGAGCGTTTGCACCACCGAAGCCGAACGAGCTACACCCTGCAAGCTTCCTGGCACCTTTCGGCCAGCGGGTTAGTTCGGCCGGCACACGAACGTTCAGCGCCTCAAAGTCGACATTCTCATTGCCTTGTCTGAAATGGACCACTTTTGGAATCTGCCCGTAGTGCAGACTCAACGTGGTCTTGATAATCCCCGCTACTCCCGCTGCGCCTTCGGAGTGGCCGATGTTGGATTTGACCGAACCAATATATAGAGGTGGGTGTTCGGGTTTACGATGCAGTCCCATGGCTTCGCCCAGGGCGTTCGCCTCTGTCCGATCCCCAATCTGAGTCCCAGTCCCGTGTGCCTCCACGTAGCCCACATCCTCGGGATCAACACAGGCTTGTTTGTAGGCCATCTCAGCCAAAGTCACCTGTGCTTCAAAGCTTGGATTAGCGATACCCGGAGTCCTTCCGTCGTTGTACAGAGCTCCCCCTCGCAGCACGGCGTAGATTCTATCCCCATCCTCCAGGGCCTGACGTAGAGGTTTCAAGATCACGGAACCGGCGCCTTCACCACGCGCGTAGCCGTCCGCCGAACGGTCAAAACTCTTACTTTTACCGTCGGGAGACAGCATCCCCGCCTGGCAGAACCCAATACTCGTCACGGGGATCAGTGAGATGTTAACTCCACCTGCAACCGCCATATCACAGTCGCCATTGCGGATTGCTTCACTCGCTAGCTGGATAGCGTACAAAGACGACGAGCAGGCAGTATCGACGACAAAACTCGGGCCATGGAGGTCAAATTCATACGAGATACGATTTGCAGCCATGCATGAGTTTGTTCCCGAGTTGGTATATTGGTTAATGTTATCATTCGGCATTGCTATTAGTACACCGTACTCGCTGGCTGTAACGCCGACGTATACGCCAGTTTTTGACCCTCGAACCGTGGATATGGGCATGCCGGCGTCTTCAAAGCTTTCCCAAACGACCTCTAGCATCAGGCGAACTTGGGGATCCAGATGGTTGGCCTCCTCTGCAGATGAAATAAGGAGAAGAATCTTTAATCACTTCACTTCGGTTTTTAACCCATCAGTTCTTAAAGTGCCCCAAACTGTGCAGCTTTTTCCTCAAAATGTCCCAAACCACCTTCTTGCTTTTCTTTCATGTTCAACTCAGTGAAATTCAAGCTTCTGCAGACATGCACTCAATTGATAGGCACGCCTTGTGCTCAGCGACGTCGCCAAGAGGAGGCCCAATGAGTTTGAGGTTTGAAAAAAAATTGTATGTGCAAGCATGGTGCAAGTATGTGTAAGCTGCTTTGTGTGTACCCTCCCCTCCCCCTTCAACGTGTTGTTCCACCCCTTCGCCCCAAACCCCTCCCCCCCCCACCCCACTTTGAAAAATGCTCAATAAAAGTACACTGTATGTACTTGCTGTTTGATAACTTACGTTATTGACCTGAACAAGGAACTGTATACTTAACATTACCAAACAGTTCTGATGAGTAAAACGACAGACGAGATTACGTGTGAATTTTTACTCATCAGCTTTCGCAAAGCGGCAAAAGCGAAAGGAAAGTAACCCTCTTTTGAGTTGTGGTTTTATCAACAACATACCTGGCGAAATCTTGAAAAAGTGTCTGTCGAAGAACTCCGGATGCTGTGTGAGATACCCGGCTGTCTTGTTGAACATTTTCCCCGGCAGTTTCTTGCCAGGATACAGAAAGAACGATGCATCGAACCGGTCGGCTGGCGGCGGTATGGTGCAGTCCATTCCCTTGGCTAAAACTTCCCAGAACTTTTTCACACAATCGATGCCGTTTGCATAACGGCAACCGATTCCAACGATGGCTACTTTACGGTCAATGGGCAAAGTGGGGTCTTCGTAACCGACTGGTGTGATGGCGCGACGGTTTGGCTTCAGGAAGGGATCTTGATCTGCCGGAAGACCCCCCTTGAGCTTGGTGGAGCGGCGGAACTTGAAGGATCGCCGTACGTGTCTTGGCTTGTTGCTGAAGCTGGGGTTGTTTTGTGGCTCCATGCTTGAAAAGATTCTGTCGAAGGTAAATCTATATTGACAAACAGATATATGAACACATATATTACTTCAATAAACACATATGCAGGCGAACATCGATAATAAAAAAAAGAGCAGTGTTAATACAACACTCTCCTTATAACAAGGAAACATTTAGGTTCCAATCCTTTGTTCTTCATTTTCATTTCCGATAATACAGGGCTTCTTATTTTGTTACAACAATGAAACCTGCAAAGTCCCAAGAGGACCTTTTGTTAACAAGGTTCCACTGTATTACGTCACTCGAGACTAAAGTTGTGCCGTACTGACATTCTGTTAGGCCCGCTTCAAACGTCGTGCTTGTGCCGTGTCGAATTAAATTTAACTAGATTTTTTGAATTCGACACGGCACAAGCACGACGTTTGAAGCCATTTGGCTCGGCAAAATTAGTTCGACACGGCAGAAGATTTTAGCTCGACAGGGTCTGCCGTGCTAACTCAATTTAGTGCGGCACAAGCACGGCTTGGCTTTAAACGTCGTGCTTCTGCCGTGTCGAATTTAATTCCAGTTCGAAGTTGGTCCGCAATATTGTTCCGACTAGGAATGCGCATGCTCGCAGCGCGTATGTGAGTAAAGAAATAACCAACAAACAAGTGCATCAAAATAATAAAATGGCGACGTACAATGGACAGAATGGAAAACGCACGTGCACAACGTCCATGACGTGCACAATACTCATCCGCCATGTTGGATGTATTTAAGCTCGACTGGGAGTTTGCAATTAAGTTCGACGTTTGAAGCCACTGCTGTGCTAACATCGTTCCAACGTCGTGCCAAGTCGAATTTAATTCGACATGGCATAAGCGCGACGTTTGAAGCGGGCCTAACTCGTGTTGCCAGTTCCGCGCTCTACTTAAAAGTGCCACACATGCTATGGGCAAACGTTGGGAGCGTACGAGACAAAAGCTGACGTTGTCTATCAGGGGACTGTAGTGAATGGAGGGAGACTAGCCATAAGCTTTGGGAAAACGAAATGTTGATCCCCGAAACTCTCAAGCTAAAACCCATCTTTGTCAGAGAATTACATTTTGAATGAATACTCGTGTGAATCATCGCATCCTGTTCTACTTTTGGAACATGTTTTTAAGTCTGGCATCAGTTTCGGGTGGTTTATGGCAGTCCAATATCGGTTAAAGATACCTTTAAACGTGTCATTTTTTATTCATCAAAATATTTAGCTACGTCGCATAATTCACAGACTGTGTGGATGAAAAACACGGATGAAAATACACAAAGTCACAAGTGTGAACCAGCCTTTGAATGAAATACGTTGGCAGAAAAACACAGGTTTATGACACAAAATAGAAGGTAATAGGGCTGTAAATACATTTTGCTTAATCGCCGGCTTCATTTTTCATCGCTAGTCAAACGACAAGAGCGTTTATAAAGCCCCGCCCGGCAACAACCTTTGACCTGTGTTCCCAGAATTCAAAGCGAAACTTTGTGTCGTTCGTTTTGCATCTTCTGAAGGCTTCCCCCCGGTGTAAACCCCGTGTTACACGATGTAAGCATCTCGAATGCCCCTAATATAATATTGAAACATCCATTTAGCAGAGTAAGTATCTCTTGTCCATGGGAAGTACCGAATTAACCTGTGGACGCCTGGATTATTTTTGGCAAACAAAATACAAATTTGCAAAAGGGGCAATGTGATTGGCCAAAGGTTAAGACCAGGGGCCAATTTTATAGAGCTGTTTAACAGCCCATTTCCCGTTAATCGAGCGCGATCGAGCGTCAGGCTATTTCATAGACATCGTTAACGGTAAGCAACTGAAAACCTGCCTTAACCACAGAGCCAAATTTTACGTGACGCAACCATGGCGGTTTCCAAGCGCGCGCATGATTAAGCACACCGCGGCCGTGAAATAGCCTTAACGTTAGCACAACCTTTCTGTTACAGTAAGCACACGTTTTCAGCTAGCGCTTAAGCAGCTCTATGAAGTTGGGCCCAGGGGCCAATTTCATAGCATGCATTGCTTAAGCCTAATGCCTAAGTCACATTCCCACCGATGAGGTTACGATGCGCTACCGGGCTGAAAATCGGGAAGAATGAGCGGCGACCCACCAGGTGCCGGAGGGCGACCAGTGATTTTTTGGACGCCGGGGACACGCCGGGAAGAGATCGGGAGAAAATAGCGCGGAGTTATTTTCTCCCGATGTCTTCCCGGGTGGACCCCCATCGGGGAGGCATCCGTGACACACCAGTGGGGGACCCTCCGGGGGCCTATCGGGCGCCGTCCTAATCGGAAGGAATTTCGCCGCCGGCGCCCTTCTCCGGTGGCCGGAGGGTGATCGGTGGGTGACTGGTCGGTCATCGGAGAATGTCCGGTGTGTCCCCAGCCGGGCGCCGGTCATAATCATGACATCGCACGGTGCCCGGTGGGGCACGTACAGGCTTCCGGGAAGCGGCCGGGCGGCGCCCGGCCGCACGCCGGTGAAGAGACAGTGTGTTGACAGTGTATTAGGTATACAAAAGTCGCAACTGGTACCGGCCGGGCGCTGGCGGGCGTCCTTTTATACGCGAAGGGAACGCGTCCGGCGTCCATCCGGGTGCCGGCCGATGCCCGGATGACTGCGATGACGCCGGCCGGGTGCCGCCCGATGACCGTTGGAATAGCGGACGATATGGCGCTACCATTTTTTTCGAAAATCGAGCGGCGGCCCACCGGCCATCGGCCGGTGACTGCTGGGGGAACCTCCGGACACCTCTCCTATCGCCGATATGTAAAAGATCTGTGGGAACATTTAACAGACATCGGGGGTGGGGAGGGGGGGGGGGGCATTGATAGGTGCATTAACGGTAAGCAACTGAAAACGTGCCAGGCACATGCTCGTCAGCAATGCGCGCCCGCCAAATTCGTGCTCGAAACACGCAGCTCCATGCCTTCGCTATGGAGCTGGGTATTGCGTGGCACACATTTGGCGGGCGCGCATTGCTGACGAGCCTGTGCCTTTAACTGCAGGGCCAAACTTTGCTTAAGATAGTGACGCAACAATAGCCGTCTCCAAGCGCGCGCATGTTTAAAGAGGAAGAATCCCCCTTGACGAAAATCCAGCATTTAGGCCTTTTTCGATAGTCCAAACATCCCTCTTGCCGACGTAGATTTTTATTATTTTTTAATTGTCGGTTTTAAGTGGATAAATTGCAAGCAAAAGTGCGTTTTTCGAAAATGAGATTTTCGCGATTTCTGAAACGCTTATTAGGTATTCATGATATGCGCGTGACCCCGTGACGCAATCCTGAGAAAGAGAAGTCAACACGATTGTTAGCTCCATACGTTTACACGCAAACAAACTTGGAAACCGTCTCTGTTAGATGGTGTTTTTTGAAGAATTTTGTTGGTCCAAAAAGCCAGAGATATGCCCAGTAGCTGCGTGGTTGTATGTTTTACCAGACACTATGAACAAAAAGAGCAGAAAGATTTTCTATTACCAAGAGAGAGGAAAATGAGTCGCTCATTCTAACTTGTACCGACCGAAGTTCAAACACGTGGGAACTACGCCCGCAGGGAACTGGCGTTCCATGCTGTACACAGACCGCTGTGAATGCCGTTCGTTTCGTGACAAAACCACCCGTCGCAATGCACCAGTATTTACTTCAAAAGAGCTTCATTGTGAGCCACAATTTCACCGTTTTTTCACAAAACAGGTAATAGTAGATTGTTGTCATATTACATGCAGTGTTTTTCACGTTTGTATTTTGAATTATAAGGACAAAACAGGCATGATAAACATTCACTTCGTGTATTTTCCATTCAATACTGCGCAGGCCGTTTTGTATGTTTCTCAGGATGACGTCAAAACCCTGTTGATAAACAAACCAAGTGACCTGGAGCGTTTTAGAATTTCGGATGAAGAGGGTCGGAACTGCTTTACGTTTTTAGCAAAAGCCTGTCGATTTTTTTGTGAAAAACAAGTTGTGATGGTGTTGTAGACACATACACCTCCATGATAAACAGAAAAACTTTAAAAATGTGGACGGGGGATTCTAGCTGTTTAAGCACGACGTGGCCATGAAATAGCGCTTAACTCGTCTGCTATACAGTAAGCACGCCTTTTCAGCTAATGCTTAAGCAGCGCTATGAAATTGCCCCCTGGGCTGCGTTCCAAACACGCGAACAATGCAAACGTTTGCAACTTTTGCCAACAACTGGTACCCGGCTTTCCATAGACGTGTGCACAAAAGCACTGTAACCAGTGGCGAACGTTAGCAAATGTGGAGCGCAGCCCAGGACTGCGTTCCAAACACGCAAACGTTTGCAAACGTTGGCAACGTTGGCCGCAATTTCGGGTGAAACGAATTGTACCGCCCCTGTGACTATACATTACCAGAACGTGTTTACACGTCCGTCAAGTGGTTAAATTTCTGGCGCTTGCCAATGTACATGTGGACATTATTGAATCCTTTTCTCGAGTCAAACGATGCATAAAGCGCGTTCTTCTTATCCTCTCACTAAAGTAAAATGGCAAAACAATTATTGCGGGGCTAAGAGACAGCACAACCCATCCAAATTAACGTAAATATAAAAAATGACGAGGAATATCCCTTTAATCGATCGTTAGTGCTGGACGCTAATTCCAGACTTTCCCGTCTGCACTTTATCGGTGCGCCGTAGTTTAGCTACGTCTTTAAGGAGCTAAAGCAGGAACATGACTCAGCTCAAGCCGGGCACATTGAGCAGGAAACAGGGGAAATATCAAGGCAGGGTCGGTGGTTTATGAAGCACATTCAATGCTGGGTTTACCACAAGGGCATCAGGGTTCAGGCAACTGCCCCATTTTGTACTTTTTACGTGTGTCAGCCTGTAAAAACGTTTATACATTTAATATTCAAGTTCCTTAAACAGCTAGAATCCCCCCTGTTTATCATGGAGGTGTATGTGTCTACAACACCATCACAACTTGTTTTTCACAAAAAAATCGACTGGCTTTTGCTTAAAACGTAAAGCAGTTCCGACCCTCTTCACCCGAAATTCTGAAACGCTCCAGGTCACTTGGTTTGTTTATCAACAGGGTTTTGACGTCATCCTGAGAAACATACAAAACGGCCTGCGCAGTATTGAATGGAAAATACACGAAGTGAATGTTTATCATGCCTGTTTTGTCCTTGTAATTCAAAATACAAACGTGAAAAACACTGCATGTAATATGACAACAATCTACTATTACCTGTTTTGTGAAAAAAACGGTGAAATTGTGGCTCACAATGAAGCTCTTTTAAAGTAAATACTGGTGCATTGCGACGGTGGTTTTGTCACGGAACGAACGGCATTCACAGCGGTCTGTGTACAGCATTGAACGGTTCCCTGCCGGCGTAGTTCCCACGTGTTTGAACATCGGCCGGTACAAGTTACAATGAGCGACTAATTTTTCTCTCTCTTGGTAATAGAAAAGAAAATATTTCTGCTCTTTTTCTTCATAGTGTCTGGTAAAACATACAACCACGCAGCTACTGGACATATCTCTGGCTTTTTGGACCAACAAAATTCTTCAAAAAACACCATCTAACAGAGACGGTTTCCAAGTTTGTTTGCGTGTATGGAGCTAACAATCGTGTTGACTTCTCTTTCTCAGGATTGCGTCACGGGTCACGCGCATATCATGAATACCTAATGAGCGTTTCAGAAATCGCGAAAATCTCATTTTCGAAAAACGCACTTTTGCTTGCAATTTATCCACTTCAAACCGACAATTAAAAAATAATAAAAATCCACGTCGGCAAGAGGGATGTATGGACTATCGAAAAGAGCCTAAATGCTGGATTTTTGTCAAGGGGGATTCTTCCTCTTTAAAATCCAGGCAAGCATACAACATTTACATTGATTTGTTGCATGACTTTCACTATTCTGTATATTTTGAGAGGTGGCGAGTGGGAGGCGGGGGTTGATGTATTTTACAGTAGCACTTTCCGGTGGAATTATATATTCCTCAAAAGTAATATTCCTTTCTGACTATGTTACGCAGTTTATAAAAAGATACTTCTATTCCGAGACAAAATCGCCTTTCCAAGTGGATAATAAGTTCATACACACGCTTGTGTCGCACCGGTAAAATAATAGAACTATTGGCATTTCAGAGAGGCATTCGTTTTTAATTTGTCTTTAAACATTTTACAAACCATAACAACGAGGGATAGAGAAATGTTTCAGATTTAAGAGTATAGAAACACGGGGTAAAGCTATACGTTCATTGCTGTACAGTTTTACGCAAAGTGCATCGGATCTTGTCGTGAGATGCCAACTTTGATACATGTATTTTCACCCATCTTATTTTGGTTCAGATCTCAAAATGAGATTGTCCTACTTTCAACTAATTTTACTTGACGGACATAATATACAGTCGAACATTTGTAAAAGGTTGTGTAGATTGTCTTACGGTCATAACAATAATAGAATTGGGACTAATACGCTTTTTTTTTTTTTAAGAAATTAATTGATTTGGGGTTACGGCTTAATGCTATAACATTCAAATCACTGACATACTAAGAGCTTCATCAATCATATTAATGGATGGTGAAAAAGGCAAGGAAACATATTTTGTTACTTGATTTCTTATAAACCCATACACATTAGATGGTTTCCGGTTCGTGGAATGAACAGCAACATGCCTTAAACCTGTTCATGGATAAGAATTATAGGTGCCCGAAGGGAGAAACATGCGGACTGGTTACATTTTAATCGGTAAATTGGAGGCGGTTTTTTCACACTATTATAGAACGACCTTTCATAATAATTTAGTTGGCCTTCCTTTTTAATGTTCAAAAACCCTGCATATAGCTTTGAACAGTCATAACTTGCCCAGTTTTTCTTTAACTTTTTTTGGAATTCAAATTACTGAACTTGGTTGCCATCGGATTCACATGGGTTATGGTTATGGCAACCCGATATAGACCGTATCAAATAGCTGCCATATTGTAGGGCAGTTTCTTTGTTCCGTTGGGACATGCATGGTAGCACATTTTGTGCCTATAAACAATGCTTTGTTGACCGATTTGAATGTCAAAAATTGCCCTTCAAGATGGGCTAAATGTGGATTTATTCCCAAGTACTTACCCAAGTAAAACAGGTTATGATGCCAGCATTCACACGTCACACAACTTCAGTTAGCAAGAGTCGACATCACGAATTGCTTCCAAGACGCTTTAATTTGTCATTATTAGAGTTGCATTTCACCATGAATGTCCTCAAGTATGAGCCTAGTATGAGCCTAGGCATATGATACAGACACGAATTCTTGCGTCTGTCCGACCCCGAAGGAAACCTTTGACAAACTCCCGGTTCCACATCAACTACCGATGTATTTATTCCACCGTTTCTCCTAGACATGTAATCATGCGAAGTAGTGCTCGGGACAACACCGACAAAATCTTAATCTAATTTCTGGCATGTCGGTCCGGCCAGCGCAATGATCACTGCGTATAGTGAAGTTTACCACCAAACTAACTTAACTTCCCGGTGACTAAGTTCCGATCTTAATGTTGAGGACGTATTAAAGATGTGTTGTTTGGGATCTTAATGGGTACAAGATGTGAGGAAACGATCTATTGGGTGCTCCACCGGACGCCAAAAATAGGGACAATATTAATGTAGACATAACAGGGAGCGGTCATCATTATATTTAAGTAGGTATTATCTGTGTCTTGGGAAATAATAATGTTTGTGCGGTTTGCTGGAACTTGGTTATGGAGCAAAAAGGTGCGATTTATGAAACACGTACCTTTAATAAAGCTAGGTTACCGGTGACTCTTAGTTGCCATTGCCCCACCCCACCCTTTTCTTCTCTTGAAGGTACATGTTGCTCCGCGAGGAAAGGGGACTGTCCCAACTTATTTATTAAACAAAAAGGGGACGCCGAGGGAACGTTTAACTCTCCCCCACCCCCCCCCCCCCCCCCCACTCCCCACCCCCGCCCCCCCCCCCCCCCACTCCCCACCCCCGCCCCCCCCCCCTCACCCAACAAAAAAGTGTCATGCTATCTTGTGATTGCAGTTTGCGCGAACGTTGCCCCTTGGTAGTTATAGACCGTATCAAATAGCTGCCATCTTGTAGGGCAACTTTATTCAAAACGTGCACCATGCATATTTCCAAAGAACAAAGACACTGCCCCACAAGATGGCAGCTATTCGATACGGTCTATAGGTTGTGTCCTTTGATGAAATCATTCTGGTACCAACTCTGAATAATATCCATACATACGTTTGATCATTAAGAAGATGAAAGAGCTACATCGGCACTGAAAGAGTGTGAATTAAAGAAACAATAAACCCGATGCCGTAGGGCGTGGCGCCTTTCGCAAAAGCAAAACAAATTTCTAAAACACATTGTCTTCAGTTTCCACTTTTGCCGGAGTGATTCGGGAGTGGCAGTCAGTGCGGAGATGCTTCATTTCCCTCCGAGATGAAAACAATGGCGCTTTGAATTACACTGCTTTAATTAGTGGTTCCGGCTTAAAGAATGTGCGGTAGTCCGTCTTGCCGGATTATATGTCATTGCTAAAATGAAATTTCCCGTGTAACAATAGCAGGTGATAACTGAATGGTCATTCTTAATATTGGCTTCTTCCTAAGGAGCTTAATTCGCAGTTTCTCTTAAAGAGGAAGAATCCCCCTTGACGAAAATCCAGCATTTAGGCTTTTTTCGATAGTCCAAACATCCCTCTTGCCGACGTGGATTTTTATTATTTTTTAATTGTCGGTTTTAAGTGGATAAATTGCAAGCAAAAGTGTGCTTTTCGAAAATGAGATTTTCGCGATTTCTGAAACGCTCATTAGGTATTCATGATATGCGCGTGACCCCGTGACGCAATCCTGAGAAAAAGAAGTCAACACGATTGTTAGCTCCATACGTTTACACGCAAAAACTTGGAAAACCGTCTCTGTCAGATGGTGTTTTTTGAAGAATTTTGTTGTTCCAAAAAGCCAGAGATATGCCCAGTAGCTGCGTGGTTGTATGTTTTACCAGACACTATGAAAAAAAAAGAGCAGAAAGATTTTCTTTTCTATTACCAAGAGAGAGAAAAATGAGTCGCTCATTCTATAACTTGTACGGCCGATGTTCAAACACGTGGGAACTACGCCCGCAGGGGACCGTATCATGCTGTACACAGACCGCTGTGAATGCCGTTCGTTCCGTGACAAAACCACCCGTCGCAATCATGCACCAGTATTTAATTCAAAAGAGCTTCATTGTGAGCCACAATTTCATCGTTTTTTTTCACAAAACAGGTAATAGTAGATTGTTGTCATATTACATGTATTTTGAATTACAAGGACAAAACAGGCATGATAAACATTCACTTCGTGTATTTTCCATTCAATACTGCACAGACCGTTTTGTATGTTTCTCAGGATGACGTCAAAACCCTGTTGATAAACAAGCCAAGTGACCTCGAGCGTTTCAGAATTTGGGTGAAGAGGGTCGGAACTGCTTTACGTTTTAAGCAAAAGCCTGTAGATTTTTTGTGAAAAACAGAATAAACAGAAAAACTAAAAAATTGTTTAGGGGGGTGGGGGGATTCTAGCTGTCTAAATGAGACTGTGATTTACGTAAGACAAGGTGCAAGATTGGCTTTGGCCATCTTTCTGCCGAAAATATAGATGTGGGTTTTTGTATAAGTTAAAGGCCCAGTGGATCATTTGCAATGACCCAAAAAGTAATCGACGAGTTTACAGGGGAAAAGTTCTGAAAGTAAAGATTGAATTAATAGCAACTATCCAATGAAAGGTTTTCGCTCAAAATGATATAATTTTACCAGAAAATAATCCGTAAAGATGAAATTATTTAGATCGTTTGCAAACGATTTACTTATTTTTGGTTCGCATCTACGCGGTCCAAAATGCATGTGCGCTGTGCTCCGTGTGCGTGTTCCAACGCGATGCATTTTTATGGATCTCGCGCACACGCCGTATGTGCGCCTATATGTGCATGACGCAAGCCACATAGTACCCGATCAACTGAGAACGAATATTTGAAACACCCCGCCAAGACCGGGAAAATGCATATGGATTTTCATGTTTTTTTTAAAGTGGTACATTTGTCAAAGCTGAAATTTCTTCCGATGAGTTTGTTGATGTCTTTCTTTTGATTTATAATGGTTTTATTCGCAGAATCGCTCAAAAACAGATCATCTACAGGGCCTTTAACGCACGTCTATCCTACTCCTGGCGGGAAAAATGCCATACACGTTTACTCCTTGCATGCACTAGCTTTTAGGGCAAGACATAGCAAACAAAATCATGTTTTCAACGAAAACTGCTTGAACTTTTCTCAGTGCCAAGATCATATGTTTCCTCATCAAATTTTTTGGGGGCGTTATCATTATGTCAATGTAGACTGCCGAAGTGAATACGTCATCTTTTGTTAGTTGCCTATAGGCAATGGCTCTACACTAAAAAATCACTAAACCGTGTCCCTGTTTATAGCAATTAGGATTTACCATGGCAACACGTCACACTTCGGCTGTCTATCAGGAAGATTAGTGACCCTGTCACGTATATCCTCGGGCTACCATATTTCACGCACATAAGACTTGTTACTGTTTTGATCACAATCAAGCAACCAAAAAAAACCTTTTGGCTCCTTTGTCAGATTCCTTATGTCCAACCCTACCTGGGAGTAAAATTTCAAGAAAGAGCAACGTCGCCGTACGACGCTAGCTTTGTTTTTGCAAACACATGCAAAAGTAGACTTGCCAAAGTTACGTGACGTGAATTCGCTCCCTAGTCCACGCCCTAGTCACATGTCACACTACGGTGTCCCCGTTGTGCCCAGTATCTGAAAATGATGCTTCTAGAAGAAGTGCTTTCTAATAACTATGGTCCAGTATATATAATTGAAAGATTATTTGAGTTTTGGAGATGATTAAGTCATATAAACTGCACGCTTTTTCTGGGACATCTATTACCAAAACCAGCAGTGAAGTTGAATATGGAGGGCGGAATGGGCTATATTGCCGTTGATTTCATTTTAATGTGAAGCCTTCTGTTTTTTATTTTTTTTTATCATGTTTTATTATTTTTATTCTCTCGGTCTGTCTCCCTTGTGGAATGAGAAAAAAACACGAAATTGTAAATTATAAGTAAATTATTATGATTGACTCAAATTTCTTAAGCAGTATAATTTCGAATTGAAAAGCTATAAGACACATGTCTTTCCTTAAGCCCCGTACCTTTCAAAGCGCCCTCTTTTGGAAAGTAAAACCTAATCAATATTGTTTTTTAGTGCCTGGAGACTGAGTAGACGATCGGTGGTAAAAGTTTTCGTGAATTTTAAAGATTTCTCAGAACAGTTTTGATTGTAGTATTTTGTACCTAGTCTATAAGGTAGAATTTTGTATCCTGAATTAACAGTTATTCAATTACTTACTGAGAAACCCTTAATTTTTCTCATTTGAATGCAAATTGAAAGATGATGTGACAAACAACTTTCAAGAAAAATTTGACGTCAGTGCGTGATTTTGTTGAGAAGATACGCCGAGGAAAGCAGCAGCGCGCGAAATTACGTGCGCGCGAATTTAGGTGCTTGCAGGATACTAGAGCCTTTGCACGGCGGCCATGATAGGGGATATAACAGTTACATTGTCAATGTGTGTCGAGCATGAGTAGGTGCTTTGTGGTTTCATTGTCACACATTTAAATAAGAAAACCTGCCCCCTGTCATGGCCGCCGGTGCAGAAGCTCTATTGCAGTCGTTTCCAAAAACAGTCCAGGGCCAATTTCATGGCGCTGTTATTGTTAAGCACAAATGTTTGCTTAGCACAGAATTTCTTTGCTTTATTTTGCGAAAAGGGTTGCCAGACAAAATCGTATGTGAGGTGATGTGTATTTACTAATATTTTGCTACTGTTGCTAAAAACACAATTTGACGTACAATTTTGGTTGTTATAACCCATTTTACAAAGAAAACAAATTCTGTCACGGTTAAACTTTTTTGTTGCTAAACAGCGCCATGAAATTGGCCCCAGAATTTATTCCGAACTCTTGAGGGCGCTACAGCCCATGACCATGTGGCCTGCGCCTGTGGATGATGACATATGTTGATAACATAACCTTGAAAGTGAAACTAAACTCTTACATTCATCACATTTGTAAGAAATACAAAGCTGAGTGGTAGAATAAAGGAATTGTAAGTATTTATGGTATTTTTTTCGTATACATTGAACAAAGATTTTAAGGAAATTACCTCCTGGAATCAACACATAATGTAATTTTAAGATATACTTCCCACTTGCACTTTTATCGCAAATGTTGCTTTTCTGTAGAAAAATCACGTTTTCTTCCTCAAAAATTGCCTTCAGTTAGTGCACAAGATAACCATTCACGCGCGCGCGCAGCGCCCTCTGTTGTCGCGCTTACGCACAGACTGCTCGCCACGTCATTTTGTGCATTACTTTATGCAGTAATAGGCCATTTCGACATTTTCGCGGCCATTTTGAAGGAGGTGCAAAGAGCGCCCTCAAGCGCCGCATGTGCGTGCACAAAACATATCTAAGGCGGCTTCGCGCACTGGATACAACTTCGCAATTAATTCTTTTGACTAATTAAATCGATGGCTTTGACTATAAAGCTGGTTGATTGTGATTCTATATGAATTGTTCTTATGCTTCAGTTGAAAAATCAAAATTAAAAGTGTCTTCTTGTCTGAATAAATCGCATTTTAAGACCCCTTCTTATTTCCCAATTTCTCTAAGATTAAGGCGGCTTGATTCCCGCAATGGATACAACTTCGCAATTAATTTGTTTGACTAATTAAATCGATTGCTATGACGATAAAGCTGATTGATGATGATTCTACATGAATATTTCTTATACTACAGCTGAAAAATAGTAACAAAAAGTGCCTACTTGTCTGAATAAATCGATTTTAAGACCCCTTCTTATTTCCTAATTTCTTTAAGCTAAGGCGGCTTAATTCGCGCACTAGATACAACTTCGCAATTAATTTTTGTGACTAATTAAATCGATGGCTATGACAACAAAGCTGATTGATGATGATTCTGCATGAATATTTCTTATATTACAGTTGAAAAATCTTAACAAAAAGTGCCTACTCGTCAGAATAAATCGATCTTTAAGGCCCCCCTTTTTATCTCCCAGCTACTGTTTTTTTCAAGTAAATATCTTCGGAAAATGAAGTGTCTCTGACCACTTATCACAGAAGTATGTTATATAAAAAAAAGTGTGAACAGGCTTGATATTAGTTCGCAGCAAGAAAGGATAAACATAACCCTTTCAATAATTATTTTAACAAAATACAATTGTCAACATTTCTGGTAACTTATTACACTTTAGGCTATTAATTAATACCATGATAAAATATGATCTTTTCCTGGGAAATTTGTATTGTTTCTGTTAAACCGATCATGATTATTGGAACAAATGATAAAGATTTCAAAATTGTCATGGTGTTTCGACTATTGAAATTAAGTGTCCTTTTATTATCAAGAACAGCACGGTGAAAGAAGGAGTAAAGAAATGCGACTTTCTCCACGAGATCGACGGAGAGGTGAGATTGAGGCAAAGCCAAAATTATTTCACACAGATCAACATCCAGATGGCTCTAGCAGAGGCTAAACAAGTCTTAAGCGGGCCTCCCACTGTGCGATTTTTGCTACGAATTAGGTACGATTAGCTACGATTTAGGTCGATTATGTATACACTCTACACACAATCGTACCAAATCGTAGCTAATTGTACCTAATTCGTGGCAAAAATCGCACAGTGGGAGGCCCGCTTTATTTTGTTATCTGGACTTAACAGGACACGTTCGTAAAAAAATACCTTTGACAAACAACATTATAAAAAAGTTGCAATGAGCGCAACAGTGTTCTTCAAAACCTGTGCCATGTATATCAATAAAAACCTATACTTTTGCGGCACTTGTGATAAACAGTGGCTAGACGCCACTGAGATAAAAGAGGACGAAATAGACTGGAGAGCATCCAATGTGACGTATGGTTCCAAGTGCCAAGGACTGAAATCTGACGACGATTTAAGCGATGTCACCTGGATCCATTCCAAGAAACTTTATTGGAAGAAAAGTGAAATGAGAAAAGAAGCCTTAAAAATCGATTTATTCAGACATTGGAACTTTTTGTTTTGATTTTTCCACTGTAATATAAGAAATATTCATCAATCAGCTTTATTGTCATAGGCATCGATTTAATAAGTCAAACAAATTAATTGCGAAATTTTATCCAGTGAGCCAATTAAGCCGCCTTAGCTTAGAGAAATTATGAAATAAGAAGGGGTCTTAAAATCGATTTATTCAGACTGTATATAAGAAATATTCGTACAGAATCAACATCAATTAGGTTTTTGTCATAGCCATCGATTTAATTAGTCACAACAATTAATTGCGAAGTTGTATCTAGTGCGCGAATTAAGCCGCCTTAGTTTAGAGAAATTAGGAAATAAGAAGGGGTCTGAAAATCGAATTTATTTAGACAAGAAGGCACTTTTAGTTTCGATTTTTCAGCTGTAATATAAGAAATATTCATGTAGAATCATCATCAATCAGCTTTATCGTCATAGCAATCGATTTAATTAGTCAAACAAATTAATTGCGAAGTTGTATCCAGTGCGGGAATCAAGCCGCCTTAATCTTAGAGAAATTGGGAAATAAGAAGGGGTCTTAAAATGCGATTTATTCAGACAAGAAGACACTTTTAATTTTGATTTTTCAACTGAAGCATAAGAACAATTCATATAGAATCATAATCAACCAGTTTTATAGTCAAAGCCATCGATTTAATTAGTGAAAAGAATTAATTGCGAAGTTGTATCCAGTGCGCGAAGCCGCCTTCGATATGTTTTGTGCACGCACATGCGGCGCTTGAGGGCGCTCTTTGCACCTCCTTCAAAATGGCCGCGAAAATGTCGAAATGGCCTATTTTATCATTTATTTATCTCAGAAATGCAACATTTGCGACAGAAGTGTCAGTGGGAAGTATATCTTAGAATTGAATAAGCTATCGATTCCAACATATAAATTTACCCAAATCGGTGTTCAATGTATATGAAAAAAATACCGAATTTATACTATAACTGACTTACTTTGACATTTCAAATCAATGCAGTAAACATGGTAAAGAGTGTAAGTTTTGCCCAGTTTCCGGACGTAGGCCCTACGTGGTTCCGATTGGATGTCAGTCAAGTCGACCGAATACCAACTCGACTCGGACCATGGAGGAGCTTCCTCCATGCTCGGACCAACTCGACCGGGAAAAAATCTATCGTCAACCAACTCGACCGCGTACCAACTCGACCGCAAACCAACTCGACCATACAAATGCAAAACAGGAGAAGCCGTACGTGTCGCGTCGCTGGATTCGGCCGGTGAATGTCAGTTCGCTCGCACACTAAACATGACACGCGGCCGGCCGCGAGTTTGTCGGCATGTCTTTGCCGGCTCCCGGGTTGCTGTCGTCGCGGCGGTGACTGTCGAGTTGGTTTGGTACGCGGTCGAGTTGGTTTGCGGTCGAGTTGGTTTACGGTCGAGTTGGTACACGGTCGAGTTGGTACGAGTCGAGTTGGTAAACGGTCGAGTTGACCTGATTATTCAACAAGGCTACCGGGAAAAGGAAAGAATTGAGTAGTTGACCATGGCTTCAAACAGTAGAGGCGCACTTCCAAAAACAGGGACATTCCAGAAGACTGTCCCCTTTTATGGGGACAACTGACATGGAACTGTCCTGCCTTTCTAATAAGACTGTCTCCGTTTTGGGGGACAGTGGTAACGCAATCTGATTATATGCAGCATGCCAAACCAAATCGTATTGTAAACATAACCAGTATCGATTACTACAGACAACTGTGCACAATACAAAGGTGTTTTGATTGATTCCACAACTCGAGTAAGAATAAAAGTATCGATTAATGATGCCTGCCTTCTTTTTCCGATTGTAACCTGAAAAGTAAACGGTACCCCCGGTAGATTTGTTTTTTTAAATGGCAGCTTTGAAGATTTTTTCATGAGGAATCCAATGGGGCCAATTAAAAGACCCTACATACATGTAGTGTCAACGGAATCCGAAATCAGCAATTGGGCATACTGATATGCTGATACTTGATTTATTGAAGTAATTTTAAAGAAAAATATCCATGATCAACTTCTCAATTCTTTCTATTTTTTCCTCCCTACGTGTGGTTCCAAATCCAAAGATTGTTTCATAAAGGGAAGTCTAAGAACTGGTCAAAGGACAACGAGGTCATTTTTGAGTTGCAGAGTATTTTACCGTTGTTCTACCCGATACTTATTTTTGAAATGTATACCTATTAGGCTCTTGAAACTAAATTTTATGTTTCCTGTAACATTTTTGTCAAGCCCAAATGAGGCAACTATTTCATTATTAATTATTCATTATTTTGTAGCATTTCATTATTTGCAAAATAACGGCTATTTGATCAAAACTTAGCACGCTCTATACCCTCTGATAGTGTGTTAAAACACAACCCTGATCAATTTATACACAAATTTGTATTTATTAAAATATCCTTCAGCATTTCCTAGGTATTTATGATTTATCTAACTCTAAGGATCAAGATATATTTAAATAACAAAACACATTTATAACAGTCCACACATTTCAAATGGGAATTGCACCCATGCTTTTCTACCTTTATTTAATAACACTGTTGTTACCGAGTTCGACAATTGACTAAATTAACTGCAACAAAATGCACAATTGAGACACAGTCGTGATAGTCCATGGCATCTTGGTTACACCCCTTTCCTGTATCTTCACTGACACAAAGATTTTATCTGTCTCAAAACCTTCTCAAAAACACGACGCGTCGACAATAGTATAAAGCTAGCCGCAGTCAACTTAGTGTCAGTACAACCTCGTCCCCATGGTGGTCGAGCATCCTCGTTCCTAACTAGGCCGATGTCGGTGTCAGTAGGCCTACGTACTATGGCCCATTTGTGGTCCGCGCTCGCTAACGATAAATACAATCGCCCATGTGTAGTTTGTGTAGTTCTAGGCTAGCACTCACAGCTACTAACCACCGATCTAATAACTACGATGGAGCGGACGGTTGTGTTTGTACAGCAGCGCGCCGGGTTTTGCAAACAGGGTACATGCACAAAAATGGCAGCGCTACATGTATGTCTTCTCCAGGAATTTATTGTAACACACTAATACAAACGTGCACGTGCCGGCGGCCAGCCGCGCCAATATACTAGTAGTACGTACTCATAGAGTTGTATAATGTACGTACTACGTTTTGGCGGGAGGACGAGAATGAGCAATGTGAAATTCGAGCGCTAATTTTAAAAATCCAACCAAAATGGCAGGGAAAAAAAAATTTTAAACGTGAAATTTTTGGGGAAAATACAAAATAATAAATTGTTTTAGGATTTTGGCATCTCAAATGCGGCCGAAAAATCCAAACGCCGGCGGCTTACGGGAAACATAAAATTGAGTTTCAAGAGCCTTATCATGATTACCATGGAAAGCCGCTTAAATTAAATGAAAATCTTGTTGGAATTTAGAGACTGAATCATGGCTGACAGTGCCGACAGCCGACGGAAAGGAACTGCCAAGGTTCGGACTTTGCAGGAGATTGAGAAGGCGGTCCGAGCAAGATGGGAAGAAGAGAAGATGTTTGAACAGGATGCTCCGAGTGGGGTCAAAGGTCGTGGGTAAGGTCATGTCACAGATTGGTATATTAGAATAACGGACGTTGTAGATTGAGAAGGTTGTCCGAGCAGGATGGGATCAAGAAAAGATGGTTGAAGAGGATGCTCCGAGTGGGGTCAAAGGTCATTGGTAAGGTCATGTCATAAAATTCACCCATTCTTTCTAATAATTTCATGTATGACATGATAATACCTCAAATTTGGCAAGAAAACATACATGATTTCAGCCATGGACATTTTTTTTTTAACATTAAAGATTTAATTTCGTGCTCCATGGACTTGATGCGTGGAGTCTCAACTGGTAAACATGTACGGAGGTTTTTCCTAGAATTGTTCACATTGTTATGTAAAGGCTAGTTTCCATACATGACCTGCTCTGGAAAAGGTGGTATAAGTCGCGCAGGCTAGGTCGAGTTTTCGCAACCATAAGTAGACATCTGTGGCGGATCCATGCTCATTCTAATACCAAAACACACTGGAAATTCCAGACGGAGCACGGACATTCCAGGCGGTATCTGGGGACTGCCAGGAATTTCCATTGTGTTTTTGTAATTTAATGAACGTGTTAAGTAAGGTTGTTTTTGCCCTTACCCGACGTATTTATTAACATTGTATACTCAGTGCTTTCCCCGAGACACTATGAACAACTTCATAGCTTGCTCGGGTGGGACTCGAACCCACGACCTCCTGCAAACAAGGCAGATGTCTTAACCACTCGACCACCGAGCTAGCCGGTGTTGAATGGCTGGTTCGAATCATTTCGCAACGGGGATTGCAATTAGTCAGAAATTGATTATAACTTGCGTCGGGGAAATTGAATGTTAAAAGTAAGGTTGTTTTTGCCCTTACCCAACAAAGTTATTAACACTGTACACTCATCGCTTTCCCAAGACACTACGAAAAACTTCATAGCGTGCTCGGGTGGGACTCGAACCCACGACCTCCTGCATACAAGGCAGACATCTTAACCACTCGACCACTAAGCCAGCCGGTGTTGAATTGTACTTATAGTTGTGAAAACTCGACCTAGTCTGCGCGACTTATACTACCTTTTTCCAGAGCGGGTCTCATATTCTCTCAGTCAAACATCCTGGCACTTTTGTAGCCCATTGTAAACTGTTTTTGTTTGATTTACAGGAAAGATAAATACATGGTGTGCTTTCCCTATCCCTACATGAATGGACGTCTCCACCTTGGACATACATTTACACTGTCAAAGTGTGAGGTAAATTCACAGCATTTATGTGAAATAAAACCATTATGTATTTAAGAAAGTTACACTTATGCAAAGAAAAAAATTGTATATTTAAAGGTAGAACACATGATTGGTATCTCTATTAAAAATCAGAAACATTCACAGATTTACACGTAACTTACACAATATAAACATTGATGACCGTAGAAAACTTCCTCTGAAATGGTTTTGTCTGAAGTGCTATAGTCTTTGAGAAATGAGTAAAATATGAGACGAAAATTCACTTCGTCTCCAAAACCACTTTGCCCTGGACCACTTTTCCCTGATCCACTTTTCCCTGATCCACTTTTCCCTGATCCACTTTTCCCTGATCCACTTTTCCCTGATCCACTTCGCCCTGATCCGCCTCGCCCCCCAAAAACCACTTCACCCTCCAAAACTACTTCGCCTAAATGCCACTTTGCCCAAAAATCAGGGCAGAAGTGTACACAGTTTTTGACTGTTTTATCAGAAGTTAGATGAAGTACGGAGCTGACTTTTACTCAGGTTGGTTTTAATCATGTATATCTTAAAGGAGATGAAACTATTTGTAACGGTTTGCCAATCATGTGTTCTACGGTACCTTCAATAGCAAGAATCATATTTTCAGTCTCTTCAACACAAAAAATTGTAGTTGTCCTCAATTGCCCTGTCCTCATCACAGGATGATGAATTTGTTTTCTTCAGTAAACTGAATGTGTTTACTGTAACCATATTAATTCCAGTGTGGACTGTCCAGGAACATTAGTTGTCAGATATTATTTTCAAGTCCAGTAGTCCCTTTTACTGGCCAGCCTTCAACCAGAAAACTGACGAGACCATTTTAATAGAGTCCAATAGTCCAGTTCAGATGACAAAAAAATCTCCTGAGTGCATCATGTTCATACATGTATCGGTAAATTTTTACACTGTAACATGTAGTCAATGTGCAAATAGCTGTGACATTTAAAGGGACACACCGGCTTTGTGGGGTTATTTTGGGCTCGAAATAGACCTATACATTATTCTGAAGCGCTTTCCAGAGTAAATTAGATATATCCTGAAAAGACGGCGTCAAATTTGGCTGTTTTTGAGCATTTTTCAAAAAATTTAAGGTCCGTGACTTTTCGGAACCAGATTTTGGTCCTGAAAAGTCCTACGAACACTCACTATGTACATACCGTATTTTCCAATTTGTACACAAATCTGCCAACAGATTTCATAAAAAGGGTTTCTGGGTGTTGATATGGACGAGAGAATATCTCAGATTTTCGTGTCTTCGCTTTGCGTTCGCGTTCGTGGCAATAAATAACATCCGAAGAAAAAAACAGCATAGACCTATTGAGGGCGCTAAAGACACCAAAACGTTGCGTTCGAGTGGCTTCCTCGAGTCAGCGCTGACCTCAGGGATTATGCATTGTGGGATGAGTCAGGGAAAACAAGGAATCGAGGTTAAACACGTGTCGACCCATATCGAACGCCACCTATTTATTTACAAACACATGATACATAATACATCGCGACAGCTGGTAAAGTGTTTAGCCCAACATTTGTCTCTTTTGTTAATTTTAAACATTTCTAGTTAATTACGTGACATTTTGATATTATTTTTTGACAAGGACCATCGAAAAATTATTGTCAAGGATGCTAGATTATGTAAACAGTAAGCCGGTGTGTTCCTTTAACCACAAAAATATTGTAGAGTTTTTCTATGCCAAAATGTACAAACTGTATACAGCTCTTCCTAACATTGTCCTTATTGTTTCCCTTTGTCAGTTTGCAGTGGGTTATGAACGTATGAAAGGCAAACGATGTCTATATCCCTTTGCTTTCCACTGTACTGGCATGCCAATTAAGGTAAGATTGTAGTTCTGTTGTCACAATACAGTCACCAAAAGTCACTTAATCCCAATCACAAGGGCTGTCCGTATTTGACTGGGGAAAACTAAGGCCAAACAAAATAAATGGTGTGTTTACGGTAACCCGACCTACCTGGAATTTGAGGCCAAATTACCGACCTCAAACTTTTTATTGCCAATTTTCAAGTTGATAATTTTAAATGAGCACTATTTGCAATAATTTACAACGAACATAACATTTTCTGCACTTGTACATGAACATGGTTAATAGTGTTAATAGTGAGTTTCAAACATTGCAAAACAACACGCAAATGTATGAACTGAAATGTAAAAAAAAATGCAAAAATTAAATTATTTTCCTACTGTACCTACGTACCTTGATTTTTTTTAGGCCGTTACCGTAAACGCTCTATTTATTTTGTTTGGCCTAACCAATACAATGGGTACTTTTCTCATTTTAAGTCCAATGCGGACAGCCTAGGATGTTTTCCTCTCAGTAACTTTTCCTAAATCCAGCGGTTACTTTTCCTGGCCAACTGCTGCCCAGAAAAAATGACCAGGGAACTTTTCCCGATACGATAAGTCCAGTGCGGACGCAGCGAATCGGTAAAAGCGCTCTGGAAGCGTTCGTTTTGGGCCGTGAAGGTCAAACTGCGAAAGGACACTGCGCATGCTCTCCTACGGTCTCGGTAAAATTTTCCTGTGTCCAAATAGGGACAGCAGTAGAATATAGCAATGCGGGACCATTTAGACAGGGTACTGTGTGTCTGGGGGATTCTCCATAACCCGCCTCTTGTGGTATCCCCTGAAAACTGTTTCCTTGTCACCTGCCTTGATTGCGATGTCATTACATTTATGTAGATTAATATATTTTTTTATTTTTATAAATTAACTTGATTTTGTAACGTCTTTTTGGGTGGTGTTGTGGTCTGTGAAGCGCTTTGAGGTATTTTACGTAAGGCGCTGTTATAAATATCTATATTATTATTATTATTATTGATCATCGTCTCGGTAAAACCTCCCGAAAAAGTCCAATGCAGAAACTAAGTCACAAGCTATTCCAGTCATTTCTGACCAATCCAATTTTTTATAGCTTGCAACTTTATAATCATTTTTGTAATTTCTTTCATTCCAAGTTTGATTGTTTCGTTTCAGTGGTGACAAGGCTCGATACCAGATGTTGTGTTTATAACTTTATAATGTGAATTCTTGAATTGCGATGCTTGCAGATTTTAAAAAAGTAAAACTTATTTGACTGCAGGCATGCGCTGACAAACTGAAACGAGAGATGGAAGATTTTGGCTGTCCGCCAAGATTCCCACAAGGAGTTGACGAGGGTGAAGACGAAATTGATCAAGAAAGTGATGTCATCATCAAGGACAAGTCCAAAGGGAAGAAGGTGGGGCTTAGTATGCATAAATTTGAATAAATTAATGTTAAGTATGGCATTGAGAATGAAGTGATGTCATCATTAAGGACAAGGTTAAAGGAAAAAGGTGTTTGTATGCATAAATTTAAATAAATTAATAATATGGCATTGAGTATGGCATTGACAGACCTGCCAACTAGTACGATTTGGCCATATTTCGTATGGGAAATCTTTGAAAATACGTTTTCCCCTACAAAAATACGGGTTTTGACCGTCTTGATACGCCCTAAAAAAATCCTGGTTTAAGCGTGCGGTAGCGAGTGTAAACTAGGCTTGATAGTAAAAATGGCTGCGAGTCAAGACTATGCAGGACATGACGTCACGAGGCTCTACACTACATCGTGCTCTCATAAGCTAGGATGTCCATAATTGGTACACGGGGTGTACAATACTGCTGTAGGACCGGGCGTATTAGCCAATCTAGCTTTGCAAACAAAAGCACTAGGCATTAGGATAGATGAATGGCGGTTTATACGCAGACCGTGCCGTCCATGCTGCTGGCAATAATTTTGTGATCCTTGCTTGAGCGTGAAGTGAATATTTAAATATGGCTTCGACCAAAAAAGATAACAGGAAGCAATCGTACAAAGCAGAATACTTCATACATCCATCACAGAAAGGAGAAAATCATGTACGATGTACATTGTGTGGTTCGGATTTTAGCATCGTGCACAATGGTTCGTATGACGGTTTTCTTATGAAGAATACAACTCTTGGAGTTTCAGAATACAATTTCGTGATTCCAAAGGTTGGCAGGTCTGCATTGAGGGTGAAGATGAGATTGGTAAAGAAGTGATGTCATCAAGGACAAGGCCAAAGGGAAGAAGGTGGGGCTTATAAATGCATAGATTTGAATAAATTAAATAAATTGTAATTATGGCATTCATGGAAGAGTTTGGCTTTCCAGCAAGATTCTTACGGGGTGTTGGTAGAGTTGATAATGCATAAATTTGAATAAATAAATGTGAAATTACAGTGAACGATTTCCCCTGTATCGCATCGCAAAATGCGACGCGTTTTTGACAATCTGCGATGCCACTTTTCAAAGTGCATCGCAGTTTTTCACTTGATTTAGCGATGCAATTTGCGACACAATTTTTTCAAAAATCTGGTCCTTATCCTTGCACTTCCAGATTAGTTTTGGTAATGTTAGTGAAAAATTAAAAAAATGAAAATGGAAAAATTACCAGAATAACGTACCGCGACGGCTTAAGCGGGTCTCCCACTGTGCGATTTTTGTTACGAATTTCCTACTATTGGGTACGATTGTGTGTAGAGTCTATAGGCAGTCTCCGATAATCGTACCAATTCGTAGGAAATTTGTGGCAAAAATCGCACAGCGGGAGGCCTGCTTTACGGCAGGGTTCTCCCGATCCCCACGCACACACGTGCGTATATCGACCCGATACGCTGAAATTCCGGTCCGCCGACACGCATAAAAAATTGCGAACGCCGCAAGTAGCTCGTTATGCATGTAAACATTGATGCGGTCCTGGCGCTATTGTGTTCCAAACCGTGTCGTTGATAACCACCATATTCACGAATAATGGCGCACAAAGTTATCGATAAAGGAGATCTCTTAGTGAAAGCTGGAATTAAGAATCCTTGGCGATTTTCTTGGCTAGAAACGGAAGTGCAGGGAGACCTAATTCTAATCGATACTTTCTTGTGAAAATTAACAAACCGGGTTAAGCCTACTGCAAGTACATGTACACGTGGTGCGATTTATTCAATGGGAACAATTTGTCAGAGTTGTCCCGGTTTTCCTGGCCATAGGTGCAGAAAAATCAATCCCATTTCCCTGCAGCATAAGCAGCAGTATTCCTTTTATATTCCCTAAGTCGGTAGAAATTGCTTAAAACTTTGATTTATGTTGAAATTTCAGCATTAAATTGGTACATTTTCAGGGGGGAAAAACGCGACGCGAACCACACTGTCCGGACAGCTGGTGGGGAAAAAACTTGTGCAACTGGTAATCTGCCTGTAATGCCTATGGAGATGGGTACCAGTTTATGCATATTGTTTTCCTACTATGCTTCCAGATCCACGTGCATATAAGCCACCTTTTTCTTTTGTATAAAAATGATGGCGTTTGGGAGAAAAGGGGAGTAGATACACTGTACCTAATGCAAGAGTTGGATAGAGGAGGTGGATCGAAAAAGGGGATTTGTGTTGGTATTTTTTTCTCTCTCAATGATATAAATTTAAGAAATATTTTGCTTAAATGATACAGGGGCATTTTTTACATTTTACATGTACCGGTACTGTACATGTATACATCCACTGCACTCGGTAAAGTTTGCGCGCGAAGTGCCCTGGGCTGGCGAAGTCATCTGAATTTTTTGTGGAATTTTTGTTCCCTCCAATCTCACCCCTGGTCTAGTCACTTTACTGTAGGTCTCGTATTCGGGTCATATTTTCATCAAATTTAAAATGTGAATATTAAGAACATTTTTATGGTCTTTAAAATAATTTATATGCAGCCTTTAATCATTCATTTTGAATTTGCTATACAAAAATACTGGATTGCTAAACAAAATTTTAAAATTGCTACGCAAAAAAAATGTGCATAGCAAATCTGCTATCCAATATTTCAGAACGAAATCGTTCACTGAATTAGCATGGTCTTTAAGCAGGAGCTGTACAGAGTTTTCTGGTACCTCTAAACTCTCGCCCATTCAGTTTGTGGAAAAATTGTATTCGACTTCAAATTAGTAGATTGTACCGTTAAAACTTGGCATTTGTTATTGAACTTTTTAGGTAATAAATTATTTTTCTTCTGCAAATAGAGCAAGCTTGTGGCCAAGACTGGGCCAGCCAAGTATCAATGGGAAATCATGCAATCCCTGGGTATTTCTGAGGAGGAGATCCCCCGGTTTGCTGAGACAGATCATTGGCTGGAATACTTCCCACCATTGGCCAAGCAGGACCTGAGGGGCATGGGACTCAAGGTGGGTGCTCCTCCTATATGTTGTCCGTTATTGTGTAAGCCATGTTAATTCTAGTAGCGTTTACTTTGATTGTAAATTAGGGATTAAAAGTAGGTTTGGCCAATCTTAAACACACGTTTAAAGCCAGCTAGGTGTCCTGGGCGCTGATAATGCCCGAGCCGGCAGGCGAGGGCATTATCAGCGCCCTGGATCCCTAGCTCGTTTTAAACAGGTTGTTTAAGATTGGCCAAACCTACTTTTAATCCCATTCATAAATACCTTTTCGTGTAAATTTTGGTAAAACTCACCAAAATTAGCTCGTCGTTGTGTCATGTTTTGCATTCACTTTCCTACACCCACAGTATCAACACCGTACCGCGTTCGTACAACTGCTAGCTGTGCGTGATGTTGTTTTTGTCCGATCGCGCGCACGCATGCACACGACCGGATATAAGTGCACAATTTGCTTTCGGGCGCGTGCAGTTTCTTTGTGCATGTGCGTGTTCCGTGTACGCGCTGACTAAGGCACAAACGCGGGACAGCCGGCCGGGCATTATCACTATTTTTTATCGCTAATTTAAGACTGCCCACGTGGCGTGCTCTCAGCCAATAGGGATGCGTAAACTGTCTAAGGTATTTATGAATTTTTGATTAACAATAAGTGTTACGTTATTAATGCTTTTTCTGCATCATACACTTTGGAAATAATAAGTAAAATTGACTTGTTCTAAGAAGATAGGCTAACAGATAATAATAATAATAATAATAATTTATATTGCAAGAACTCTGGATGCGGCAATAGGGCGACAATTCGGGAAGCCTTTCCCCGCGGACCACCGAAATTTCGGGAAGAATCACTCAAATTGACACCAAATTTCTCTACCCGGTTACAGACCTAAGAGAGACCTAATAAAAATGGTTCTCGATTTAAAAAAAATGGTTTTTGACCTTAAAAAATGGTTTTTAAACTCAAAAATTTGGTGTCGCCCTATTGAGCGTGTCGCCCTAATATAGCTTTTTTACACACAAATTGTCGCCCTATCCTAGCAAACAGAGTTTTTGCGCAAATTCCATAAAATAAATTATGTTCAAATGCGCATAACAATACAGTGTACAGTGTACGTACACTACAACTAAAAAATTTGTTAAAATAAAAAGATACTAATTACTAATTAACACATAAAAAGTACGATAACATAAATCGATCGATCAATCATTTATACATATGCGCTGAGGAACAAGTGTGTTTTAAATTTACGCTTAAAATCAGATGAGAGCATACCTCTCTAAAGCAAATACCTCTCTGTACAAATTTCACATAACTTACATTATAAGACGGACCAACAGGTGTCCACCGTGTTATGTATCATACATGGAGTTGGCAGATCTGTTACAATTTAGGGGCTTGTTACATGTATCTTCTTAGAACAAATTAAAGTTACTTCTAATTTCAGAGAAGATAAAAAAGTGTTTGTAGAAAAAATTAAGTTGATTGGGCTTGATTGCCAGAATAAACTCTGAGAAGGACCCAAAATACAGTCAACAAACAAGTGTTGCTTCTTTCTATTAAAGGTACACACCGGCTTTGTTGGGCTATTATGGGCTCGAAATTGACCCATACAAGATTCTGAATGCCCTTCTGAAATAAACTGAACATATCCTGAAATAAAAAACAGAGGTGTTCCGAAAAGTCACATGGTCTTGCGAGTTAGTTTTGTGTCCAGCCGCATGAAAGATTCTTACTCAAACTGCACCAAATTCAACTCTGATTTTCCCCCAATATTTATAAGTAATTGACAAAAGATAGACTATTTATACAGGTATGAAACAAAGTGAAACATAAGTATGAAAATTTGAACATAAATGTTTGTTTCGAGAGTCCGGAGAAGGGGAGAACGAGCGCGTGCTACGGCAGGCTAGCCTGAGTGCACACACTGCCGCCGGTTGGTGTGCTCCGGTTTACATGTACGTTTGTGAAGAAAAAACATGATGCCAACTCCTCCGAAGAAAACGGAAATTCCTATTCATTTGTCCGGGCTGTTCAGTGAAATCGTAAGCAGAAAATTTGAGATATCATGTGTAGGAAAAGAGCGAATCGTTTGTGACAAAGTCGTGAGGCTTGCGCGTACATGTACATGTAGTTGCAACAGCTGGTAAAGCGTATAACACGTCTTTTGACCGTTTTGGTTAATTTTGCACTTCTTTAGTAAATTACAGGATATTTTGATGATCTTTTTTCACAACGACCATTACAAAAATATTGTCAATGCTGCTACATCACTAAATCATGTAAACAGTATAGGCCGGTGTGTACCTTTAAGTCCATATTGCAACAAAAATATTTAAATATAGAGTGTCTTTCCCCCTACAGACCGACTGGAGACGTAGTTTCATCACCACCGACGCCAACCCATATTACGATTCCTTCGTCCGCTGGCACTTCCTAACCTTAAAGAAGTTAGGCAAGGTCAAGTTTGGCAAACGCAACACGATATACTCCCCTAAAGATGGCCAGCCGTGTATGGACCATGACCGGCAGTCGGGGGAAGGCGTGGGGCCCCAGGAATACACCCTCATTAAAATGAAGGCATTGAAACCGTATCCGGAAAGATTACAGTAAGTTAGATTGTGCTCTGTTGGCTAGTTCCTGCATTAAGCCTAGCGTACATCGACCTTGCAACTGGAAGCAACTAGTGGCAACTGGTGTTTCTGGCAACTGGGAGCAACTGGGAGCAACTGATCAGTTGCTCAAAAAGGTTGATGTACGCGCACTTGCAACTACCGGCAACTTAAAAAATCCCAGTTGCCGCGAGTTGCTCATGTTCTACTTTCTGGCAACTAGTTGTACCCAGTTGCGTCCATGTACGCGTACTTGCAACTAGTTGCTGCCAGTTTCTCGCATTGCATCAGATCACGTGCGCGCACATCGGCAGCAACTGCAAGCACAGTTGCTTTCAGTTGCAAGGGCAATGCACTCTGCGCTTTACGGAGTTGCTGTGTCGATGTGCGCGCTCTGGAAATGTAGATATAGCTGGATGCTCCCAGTTGCCTCTAGTTGCGGAACTAATCTGTTTCTGTCGATGTGTGCGCTACGCACACATCGACAGCAACTGATCAGTTGAGTTGCTTCCAGTTGCAATGTCGATGTACGCTAGGCGTTAGAGGTCTCGATTTTGAACCCCAATGAGGACCATATGTCATTTCTGTGGTGATTGGACACCATACCAAATATTGCGATTAATATTTTCAGTTTAAAGTGGATGCAGCATTCTGTTTGAGACAATATTTTCTCATACTTTGGATATTTTTGTGAATTATTTTTAATGCACTTGGTATCATTTTATTTTTGCGGATGTGTAACAGTGAATAATTTGCTGCTTTGCTGGTGCAGTTTCTCATGTTTTTTGTTTTATTTTCGTGGAAGCGATTCAATTTACGAAATTTGCCAAAATAAACACCTCGCTAAAATTTCCAATTGTACAGTACAGTGAAACCTCGTTAACCAGTTAACGCTGGGATTATTAACGCTGGGAGGAAGGAAAACAACTGAACTCATTAAACGGACACACCAGCTTTGTTGGGTTATTTTGGGCTCAAAATAGACCCATATATTATTCTGAAGCGCTATCCAGAGTAAATTAGATATATACTGAAAAGATGCCGACAAATTTGGCTGTTTTTGAGCATTTAAAAAAAATTCAAGGTCACGTGATTTTTCGGAACCAAATTCGGGTTCCGAAAAGTCACGTGGTCTTGTGAGTTAGTTGTATTTCCAGCCGTATAAAAGTTTCTTACTGCAAAACTGCACCAAATTTAACTCTGATTTTCCCCCAATATTAATAAGTAATTGACAAAAGAGAGACTATTTATACAGGTATGAAACAAAGTTAAACATAAGTATGAAAATTTGAACATAATTGTTTGTTTCGAGAGTCCGGAGAACGGGAGCGAGCGCGTGCTATGGCAGGCTACTGTGGAGTGTAGGATATTTGCCCCGCGCAGCACGGCAAATAGCCCGAGTGCACACACGGCCGGGTGTGTTGCTCCGGTGTACGTAGAAAAAACATGATGCCAACTCCTCAAAAGAAAACGGAAATTCCTATTCGGTCGTCCGGGCTGTCCAGTGAAATCGTGAGCAGAAAATTGGAGATATCCTGAGCAGAAGAAGAGCGAATCGTTTGTGACAAAGTCGTGAGGCTCGCGCGTAGTTGACCGTTTTTGTTAATTTTGCACTTCTTTAGTAAATTACGGGATATTTTGATGATCTTTTTTTACTACGACCATCAAAAAAGTATTGTCAATGCTGCTACATCACTAAATCATGTAAACAGTAGGCCAGTGTGTAACTTTAACCATGTGCGGTAAACAATTGTTATGTCAATACACCGTCATTGTACACCCCAATGCCTCCGGCGTCAAGTGGTTAATAAGAGCGCTGCTAACACAATATTCTGCTTGTAACGAGGAAAAGTTTAGGTCCATTTTCATTGTGCTTCATAGTTTTTATTCTTGATAATACAAGGTTCGAGTTATAACAAGGCAATCTGCAAAGTCCTGAAAATCTACTAATAATGAGGTGGGTTTTTATTTTCTTCTTACAAGGAAACTCTCCAAAAAGAACATATTCCTTGTAGCAGCCACTCTACGACCAGAGACCATGTACGGACAGACCAACTGTTGGGTTCGGCCAGACATGAACTACATCGCTTACGAGACTAAGAATGGTGACGTGTTTATCAGCACGCAGCGAGCAGCGCGTAACATGTCGTATCAGGGATTACTGAAGGTAGAGGGCGCTGTAACGGTGCTTGTTGATCTGGTTGGACAGGTGAGGGCGACATTCTTCTCTCTTTTTTGTTTTCCTCGATTTTTCTCTCATTCCAAGAATTGCAGTAGTACAGTCAAACTTGTATATTTTAAATGCAGCAATTATATTTTCATCTTTAGGACATCATGGGGTTGAAACTGAGTGCCCCTTTAACGTCGTTCAAGACCATCTACACACTCCCTATGCTGACCATTAAGGAATCTAAAGGGACCGGCATAGTGACCAGTGTTCCGTCAGATTCACCTGATGATTATGCTGCACTCAGAGACCTAAAAAACAAGAAGGTAATAGAGAAAGTTTAAATTGTCATCGAAATTTGCAAATGAAAAAGCATACAATGGTTCACTATGGGCGTGTTTGTTTCGGACGGATCTAGATTCAGATCGGCGCATTACCAAGGTGAACTCGTTCACTTCGCGCACATCCTGATCGAGATCTGTGATCTGTGGAATCCTTCTCGAGAGATGGTTCAGCGCTAGATCCAAAATGGCGACGTAAACATCGCAGAGATTTTGTGTGAGTAAAATCGTGTTGTTTCAGTTTTCAGAGGCAACACATGATACAAACAAATTTAGAATGCTTGTTTATTTACGACGAATGTCGTGGGAGAAATTTGGAACAGAAATTTGACAAATTTGGTAAATAAATTGCAATTCACGTGATTTGAGATCCGAGTTGAGAGCGGTTTCGTTCGTTTCTACGCGGTAAAACAGATCGGAATCTGGATTCGGATCTGTCATGAAACAAACACGCCCTACCTAAAACGAGTACAGCGTTTGCCCTTAACTTTTTTCTCTACTGGCCAACAGGGCCAGTTGGCTTAAATCTTCACTGGCCCGTTGGCATTTCAAGTGGCCCGGTTACCGATAACATTTCTGGTTGTTCTTTTTACACAGTCGACCATTAATGTTTGCAATAACCGCATTTAAGTAAATAAATTAGGAAAATTTGGTAGTCATAAGGTTGTCCCCATTAACATTTTGAAAATGTGTGGTACATTTTAGAGCTTTCTGGTGAAATTTAGAGCTAAGTCTTGAAAGGCTCTTTTGTTATAAATTCTCAAGGATGCATGTTTTTGTACACATTAACCCTTCACAACGGGGAACTGCATGTGCAGATTTCTAAGTGTGAGTGTACGTCTTGGGGGCAGTTATACAGAATTAGTCCATAGTACTACCAGGGCAGAGCTGGTCTCTCATCTTGTTGGCTTGGGGTCAAGTCATTTTTTTTTTTTTTTGACCTGTGACTTGACTCTGGAGAAAATGACTGGACTTTGGAAATAAGATTGATTTACGGCTTGAAATAAAAACTAGTCATCAAGCCTCCAGCCCCAGAGACATACATGTATACTGTATAACCAAAACTGCAAGTGCAGTCTTTTGCTCCAGGGGAATAAATTGGAACCAGGCCAGTGTTATGGCCCTGGGAGTCTGAAGAAAGATCAAAGTTTTTTCATCACTTCTTTACGTAGTCCTTTTTTTATGTAAGAAACTTTAGTATGGTGTGGGTCTGTTTTATTTCAACTAGACAGCCGGACCATTTAGGGAGGCTTTACAGCTGGCCCGTGTATACTGCATAACCAAAACTGCTAGTGCAGTCTCCCGCTCCAGGGGAATGAATTCAAAATGCCTAGCCATCGCGAAGTGGTTAGCAGCCTATTTTATCTTAACGGAGTGTCAGGCTATTTCATAAACATCATTAACAGTAAGCAACTGAAAACGTGCCTTAACTGCAGAGCCAAACTTAGTGACGCAACAATAGCCGTCTCCAAGCGCGCGCATGCTTAAAGGCACAGGCTCATCAGCAATGCGCGCACCAAATTCGTGCCACGAAATATGCAGCTCCAGGTAGCAAAGGCATGGAGCTGCGTATTTCTTGGCACAAATTTGGCGCGCGCGCATTGCTGACGAGCCTGTGCCTTTAACCATGCCGCGACCGTGAAATAGCGCTTTAAAACTTGTCTGCTACGGTAAGCATGCCGTTACTGCTTGCACTTAAGTGGCTCTATAAAATTGGTCCCTGGTCACAAATCAAAGACTAACCAAGCATTATTTTTTCTTTGTTGTCGACAGGAGTTCCGTGCCAAGTACGGTCTGAAAGACGAGATGGTTTTGCCCTTTGATCCGATCCCTATAATCGATGTCCCTGGTATGGGAACCTTAGCGGCCATTGTAGCTTGCGATGAGCTCAAGATTAAGAGTCAAAACGACAAAGATAAACTGGCTGAGGCTAAGGAGAAAGTCTACCTTAAAGGTTTTTATGAAGGGGTAGGTGCTGAGGGGATTTCACGAAGGTCTATGATCCTTCCTAACTCGAGATGCACATTACTTGAGAGGCACGTTACGGTGGTTAACCCATCATAACTGGTGTTATGACGGATCGTAGCACTTTGTGAAATCGGCCCAAGGTATAACCTAGACTGGTTCCCGCTCCACATATTCCACATACAACGACTGAATATAAGGACCGGCTACTGTCGTGTTTAAAATAGCACTTTAAGCATTACGTCATGCATTTATTTTTAGGAGCACATAACTGTTAATTTTCAAAGCGCGCTATATGGCATGAGTGTACAACAATTTGAAAGGGTTATTCCTTATTTGACCAATACAAATATTAAATATGCCCATTTTAATATACATGTACTAATCATGTAGGCTAGCATCAAAAAGAAAATTCAAACCTTGTCTGCATCACCCAGTGAGCTCCTACGGTTACCGTAACTATAGCCACTGCGTAGTTTTAAATCCGTGGCATCACCAAAAAATACACACGCAGCGGCATGCGTACGTACGTGCACGCGACGTCAATTCAAATTCTCGAAACAATTACAAATTGTCCAGACGACCGGACGTGCATTCGGGTAACTTCAGGAACCTACGGAAAAAAGAGGAATTCCTCCTGTTTCAAAATGGCGGAATTGGCGGACCTTAAATTCAGTTTAGTCAAAGAATTTGTTGTCCGAGTACCAGGCCGTAGTGGTGGTTCATTTCTAAGGCCGAGTTCTGATAGTCTGTTATTGACACGGGTATACTTACACCCAAACGACGAGAACATGACCTGAGAAACTGCACTTGGAACAGGATTACACACCACCTATCTATCGAGAACAAGTTACCCGTGTCAAGAACAGACCGCCTGGGGCCAATTTCATAAAACATGTTGCGCTTAATCAACAATTTTGGATTAAGCATAGCACGAATTTTCACTTAAGCAAGGTCCTATTTCATAAAGCTTGTTGTTCTAAGCGCGCCAAGAGAGTGCACGCGCAATGCTGTCATCTGTTCGAACGCGTTCGTCGTCTGCTTTACTTGTATCAACGTCAACATTTTCAAGTACAGTCATCGGTAATGTTTCCATTTGTGAATGATTATCACAGAAAACCCTTGCATGTCGCTGACTGATATATTTCAACAACAGCTGAAATCTGTGTATCTGTTGGAAAATGTGTCTCGAATTTTGCCGAAAATAGCGAAGAAAAAGATGGCGTCGCGTTAGCAAAAAATCGGTAGGTTAGCATGCTGTTTGGTTTGCTAGTGCTTAAACAGTTTTATGAAATGGAGAGAGGGCTGCTTAATCACAAATCGGGTGCTAACATGTTTTATGAAATTGGCCCCTGAACTCAACCTAATCTGTTATCAAGGAACATTAAAGGCACAGGCTCGTCAGCAATGCGCGTGCGCCAAATTCGTGCCACGAAATACGCAGCTCAATAACAAAGGCATGGAGCTGCATATTTCGTGGCACGAATTTGGCGCGCTCGCATTGATGACAAGCCTGTGCCTTTAAATTCTCATTATATCAATTGCAATGATCCAAAATTTTAGTTCGAGTTGACAAGAAAAAAACTTACTAAAAGTGTTGATAGCAATGGTAACAAACACCACATTTCTGTCTAAGATTGTACTTTCTGTAAGAAATTAACAGCTGAAGGTGGTTTCAGGGGTCGAAATTAACCTGAATTTCATGCTGGTCGGAAGGATCAGTAGATTAGAGAACTCTACTGGTCCTGCTGAAAATTTGGTGGTCCACTGGCGCTTTTCAATATGGCACCAAGATACTGCAACACTTTCTGGTTTAAGGTCATTGAGTGCAGGATGGATGGGATTGCTTTTTGATCCAACACTGGGGCATGTCTGGAGAGATCGGAGAAAGAAATGTAGTTATCTGAAAATGTCTAAAGCGATCAGGAATTGTTTGTGGTAACCAGAAATTCTTCGCATTGAGTAAGAAATGTTTACTGTGGATTAGGAATCAGGGAATGTTTCCATGAGTCATGAAATGTTTTCACTGGTCCATCGGACCAGCGTCTTTGAAAGATCTAGATGTCCCTGTGATTTTTTACTGGTCTCGGACCACGGGACCAGTGTTAATTTCGACACCTGTGGTTTGTAAGACAAAATGTGAGGGAAAATTTGTTACCTTTCACTTTGCACAAAACTATGCATTGATTTTGAATGTTTTCTGAAGCATTGATGCATCTGTGAAGCTGAAAATTCTGCAGGCTAGTTAAAAAAAAAATCTTCTATAAAAATGTTATCTTGCAAATGATATATGAGACCTTTATTAAAAACTTTCTCTGCAGGTCATGATTGTAGGAGATGTCAAAGGTCAAAAAGTCCAGGATGTAAAGAAAGTCGTCCAGAAGAAGATGGTCGATGCCAACAAAGCGATTATCTACATGGAACCTGAGAAACGGATTATATCGCGATCTGGTGATGAATGTGTGGTGGCGCTGTGCGATCAGTGGTACCTGGACTATGGAGAAGAGAAATGGAAAGTGCAGACTCTTGCCGCTTTGGACAAAATGGAACTGTAAGATTTAATATTCTGATCTTAGTTTTGTGGGTATTTATTTTGACAGTATTTAAAGAATCTTTAGTGGAGCCAAAATCTTTTTAAATCTTGGTGCAACTAGATTTTCCAAATTCATGGACATTTGTCATTATCTCTAAACAAATAAAATAAAATTAACCCTTTAGTGCTAGCGACCACCCAGGGGAGTGCGTGTGGTCTAGTGGGTATGAAGCGGGACTCCCAATCAGAGGTTGGGGGTTCGAGCCCCACTTCGACCAATGTGTCTGTGTCCCTGGGCAAGGCACTTAATCCCAGTTGCCTCGTCAACCCAAGCGATATATGGGAAGCTGTTAAGGGGAATGCCACAATCTAACTGCTGATAGGGTTGTGCGCCTGACCAGCAGCCACCTAGTTGAAGCGAAATGGTTCTGGTGATTCCCTGATGGCAGCGGTAATAATGGTAACAGCGCCTTGAGCATCCTGCAGGGTGGATATGTGCGCTATACAAATCTAATCATTATTATTATTAAAACAATAGAGTTCCAAAACAATCAAAGGGTTAAGTACTGTCACCAGTAAGACATTTATAGATATTTATTATTAAATTGGATTTAATGTAAGAAAATAATATATCAAATTTTAGCTGAACATATCACTCAAAGGAATAGAGCTCAAGAGAGATCATGATGACAAGCTTCACTGAACAGGAATGCAACAAAGGAGTGTGGGGTTAGAATGAAAAACAACAATGCAACTTGTGATTTGGGCAATTTGTGTGTAGACAATTAGGAAATGTTTAAGTGAGTTTGGATTTATCAATGTCTTGTCAAAAACATCCAAATCAAAATGGTAAAATTGTCCAATCTGAATCGTGCCATTGCATAAGGTATGGTGGAAGCAAAATACTGAACTGTAACTCCCCTTAATTGAGTGCAATAAAGTTGACATCATTGTTTTTTTGTGTTTTTCATTCTGACCCCACACTCCTTTGTTGCATTCCTGTTCCGTGAAGCTTGCCATCATGGACTCCGTTGAGCTCTATTCTTGTGAGTGATATGTTCAGCTAAAATTTGATATATAATTTTCCTACAATAAATCTAATTTCATAATAAATATCTACAAATGTCTTACTGGTGACAGAACTTTTTTGGTAAAGTGTACCGGTATATTAAAATGTAGAAGTTTCTTTTTTTTCCTGATATTTAAAGGTACTCTGAGGACACAAAGAAGAATTTCCTAGCAACATTTGACTGGCTCCACGAACATGCATGCTCCAGATCATATGGACTTGGTATAAGCTCAGTTTTCTGATAAGAATGCTTACATTAGGGATTAAAAGTAGGTTTGGCCAATCTTAAACATACAGTTAAAACCAGCTAGGGGTCCTGGGTGCTGATAATGCCCAAGCCGCCAGGGTTGTTTAAGATTGGCCAAACCTACTTTTAATCCCATTAATAAATACCTTTTCGTGTAAATCGGTAAAACTCACCAAAATTAGCTCGTCGTTTTGCATTCATTTTCCTACACCTACACCCACACCGCGTTCGTACAACTGCTAGCTGTGCGTCATGTTGTCTTTGTTCGATCGCGCGCCTTACGTGTAACGCAGGCGTGTTGTGCGTGCGTGCGTGCGCGTGCGCACACACGACCGTATATAAGTGCACAATTTGCTTTCGGGCGGAGTTGATTTTTATAAATACCGGGCTTCAGAGAACGGTTACCCTCAGCATATATACTAATTTATATGGCCTCGTAAATCGAGCAACACCTTTGCCTGTTAATATTACCCAAAACATGACGAGAACGATTCAATAAACTGATGAGATCTTCTAAATGCAAGTGTGACATTTTGAAATTTATATTGAAGAATTATTGAAATTTCGCTCATAATATAATTTGAATTTATAAGGTACAGGTTCTACAGATGGGTAAAACCAAAAGCTACCTTTTCCAGAAAGAACCTGGTCAAAAAGACTTGAAATGTAATCGTAAGAATTTAAAAATGCCTTGGTGTCCCCACTTACGTCGTTAAACAATTTTCTCGAATATTATCAAATCTATGACACCAAGAAATGTCTAAATGTTTGGAAATTGTTTCAAATATCCTACACTATTCAGGAATTGCACGGAAATTTCTTCAACATATTTTGTTAACTTGAAAAGGTCATTTTTACCAATGCATCAAAATGTCACACTTTGGCCCCCATATTTATGGAATGACCCAGTTCCTAGTTACCGAATTGGTCAGAAAAATTTCCCAAGTACTGGGTTAACTGCCTTTGTATCGATATTTTCTTCTAAGGTACTAAGATGCCATGGGACGAGCAATACTTGATTGAATCGCTGTCCGATTCCACTATCTACATGGCTTACTACACGGTTGCTCATCTACTGCAGGGAGGAGTGTTTGATGGGTCTGGAACCAGTCCAATGGGAATCACGTACGTCAATTTTGAGATGTGTGGTGGCAGCAAACAAACTGGTCCTTTCCATTGTTTGCATCATTTTGAGCATTTGCACTTTAGCTCAAACGTGATGTTAACAATGGAAAATGACTGGTTTGTTTGCTGCTACATGTACCACAAAGTGTCCAATTCTTTTCCAATTGTAATTTAATTGAGCAAAGAGTTTCTTTGAATGGGGAATCGAACCTGTGGCTCGAACAAGTGCTTAATTAATGTCATTTGTCAACTCTTATAATATACTGAAATGCAAAAGAAACTTACCACTTGTTTAAAATGTAATGAAATTGTAACAGTTCAAAATAAAACAAACCAACAATTGCTAATTGAAACATTGTCATTTTATTGATGACATGTCAAGTTTTTGACCAAGATACACCATCTCATCAGTTTGTTCTACAGTAAAGAACAAAAGAGGGTGCAATGTCAGTCCCCTCTCAATAGAGTGTGTGGCCACCATTGATTTGGATACAGGCAGTGCATCGTCGTCGCATACTGCCTACCAATCGTGGCATGTTGCTTGAAATGCCCATTTTGCACTGGCTTTTTTAAAGCCAACATTAAGACATCAGGTGCAGCTCATTACAATCATCCCATACCCCTTGGCTAATCACTGACAGTCAAAACAGCTGTGCCACGAAGTGACCATTGAAGGTTCAAGTGACCTTCAGACACCGTTTGGTCGACAGTGAGGACACTATTGTCCACAAATAAGTTCACACATTACTACACGCAGTGTTATTGTTGCTATTTAAAGGTTTAAAAGGTGTTAAGTTTCTTTTGTGTTTCAGTATATGTGACCCGCTCTAAAAAAAGGTATAATAAATTTGCGGCAAATCCACGTTCATCAAAATACAAAAACACAATGAAAATTCCTGGCGGTGCCCAGTTACCGCCTGGGATGTCCGTGTTCAGCCAGGAATTTCCAGTGTGTTTTTGTATTTTAATGAGCATGGATCTGCCACAGATTTCTTCTTATAGTCGCAAAAACTCGACCTAGCCTGTGTGACTTATTCTACCTTTTTCCAGAGCGGGTCACATATGTAATTTTGTTCAAATTTTAGGACATGATTTTACACATCTCCATTGCTTCTGTAAAAATGTATTCTGTAGAAACCTGAATGATAATTGTTTTTAGCAATTCTACCTGGGTCATTTGATCACACTTAACTGGGACATCCAAGCCAGTTTGATCCAGATACTACCATCAAGTTTGGCCCAGGTCAACTCTCAACCCAACCACTATAATTCCCTTTTGGAGCGCACCAGCTGACCACCCCCCTCACCCCCCCTCCCCCTGATATCTGGGATTACATTTTCTTCTCCAAATCCCCCTTTCCCAAATCCACCTCAATCCCAATTTGACCCAGGTCAACCCACATAGTCGCGCATTACGTACGCACTGTGGACGTTTCTTTGTATTCGTGCACTTAAGAGAATTGGTCGGAAAATCGTTGTTTTCTCAAAATTCTTCCCTCATCCACCCCAATTTTTTCCTTATCCATGTTTCTAAACTTTACTCCTAAACCCTAACCTTTTTTTTTTAACCCTCCACCCCCACCCTAACCCCTTTTCCCAAGTTTGGACAACATGACTGTGGACTTGAGCGAACGAGTGCAAGTCCACAATCCGTCACTTTTCCCCGCAAATTGTGGACTTGAATGGGTTTCGAGTCCACACCACGTACGCAAGGTGCGTACATCTAATTTGACACAAGTCAACTCAAACTCTCAACCCAACTACTATAATTCTCTTTTAGAGCAGATCAGCTGACTCCAGACATCAGGGACCACATTCCCTGTATGTCCGCCATAACTTGGGGCCATCCAGTACCATGAACTGTGCGTTTTGTGTTGATGATCAGCTGTTACATTATGCACATCTTTTGTTGAAAGCTTGCAAAGCCTGTGTACTTTGAAGGGGGCGCATTGTGCGCTGCTCAATTTAACAACACAGAATGCACACTTCATGGCACTAGATGGCCTCTAGTTATGGTGGACGTGCAGGTAAGGAGTCCTTAGTTACTGGATTCGTCTATAATTCTCTTTCAGAGCGAATCAGTTAACCCCCGATGTATGGGACTACATCTTCTTCTCCAAATCCCCCTTCCCCAAATCCACCAAAATCCCGCGAACGTCCCTCGACAAACTCCGCCACGAGTTCCAGTACTGGTACGGCGTCGACCTGCGCGTCTCAGGCAAAGATCTGGTACCCAACCACCTCACATACTTCCTCTATAACCACTGCGCCGTGTGGCCTAAGGAACCAGAGCGCTGGCCAGCAGCCGTCCGAACCAACGGACATCTGTTGCTAAACAATGAGAAGATGTCCAAATCGACGGGGAACTTTCTGACTCTGTCTGAGGCTCTGCAAAAGTACTCGGCAGACGGTGAGTCACCGAAATATTTTGCCAAACTTAAGAACTGCATTCTTCAAGTTTAACTTAATAATGTGTGCAACCTTCGTGTGTTGAATTTACACGGAAAATATAATTAACGACAAAGACATGCTAAAGCTTTTCAACTTGCATTCATCAGAGCAAAACGCAAAAATGGCGTGGGTGACGCTATCGATAATAGGCGGGAATGACGTGTTCCGAATGCTGTGTGCTAATTGTTAAGCTGACAACAGCAGGGAGCATGATACTGCGCATGCGCAATTAGACTGCATGTAGCATGTGTACAAATTCTTTCTGACGACATAACACAGATTTTCTGAAGTGAATGTACATGTATGTACATGTAGCTTCGAGCATGTGCAGATGCATGATACTGCATGCTCTGGCCAGTACAGTGAACTGCTGTTCACTGTATTGTTTCAAGCACTCGGGGTGATTAAGCAAGAGTTGTCCTATAACATTCGGGCTGTGTGGCAGCTTTGTGAGCGTTCTTGCAGACACACAAATTGACATGAGTTATACTCATTCATTTAAATCTATCGCACAAAGGCTGGAATACTTCTGTGTCTAGCCACAATGTGTGTGCTTCACGTTTAAATACATGTGCACTTTGATTGTGGAGCCACTGTAAAAATGGCCTTTCGAATTTGTCTAAGTAACATTTGTGCTTTATAATAATATTGACCCTAACGGTACCAAATCCTCCAATAGACTCTTTGCACCGCCGGCCATGACAGGGGGCAGGTTTTCATATTGAAATGATGTGACAATAGATCCACAAAGTGCCTAATGATGCATGGTGGCATTGTGACTACGGTACACCCAATATGGCCGCCCATGCAAAGGGTCTATTCGTGCACAATTTTGTGTAGGACCAAGAAGTTAAGCCTAATTAGTTATTATGTTTAATATAATGCAAATTTCATGAATATGTTCTTGTGAACTACACATTGCAGAATGAGCCCATGGACTGATGGAACTCAATAGACCGATCCAGTAAGCTCCGCCCATTTTGGAATTGACCAATCCCAGCCTCAGGTTCAGGTAACCAAAAAGTGGATCCCCATTTTGGTTACCTGAGTCCTCAAACTTTTGTGCACAGAGCTACGGCAAATGCAGCACGAGTGACGCAAGAACACCATAAACATCATTTTTATCAGCGCAGAGGACCCTAGCCGGATTCAAACGGATTGTATAAAACTATCCTAACCTACTTTTAATCCCTTCATAAATGTGTTTTTGTGTAAACGGGAAAAACTCACTAAAATTAGCTTGTCGTTTTGCTATGTTGTGCATTCACTGCATTCTAGATGTGTGTCGAGATGTTTTTGTTTGACCGCGCGCGTTACGTGTATTGCAGGCGTGTTGTACGTGCACGCACACGACCAGATACTTACATGTAAGTGCACATTTTGCTTTCGAGCGTGCAGTTTCTGTGTGCGTGTTTCAATACGCGCTGACCAGGGTGTGGACACTGATGCACGGCACCGCCACGCGACTCTACTGCACACGTGCCTCACATGTGTTTTATGTTGCTAGGCAATTTCTAAATGGGCGGGGCTTACTGGATCGGTCTATTATCGGCCCGTAGGGTAAAATTGCCTGAAGCTTACATCTGTATTCCACCTAAACATACCTTCTCCTTCAGGCGTACGTCTGGCGCTAGCCGATGCTGGCAACCATGCAGTAGAGTATGCCAACTTCATTTAATCCTTAGCTACAACATACAAGCTTAGCATATACACACATGTGCTGCGTCAACTGCAGAAACTGGCATCTCTGTAAGGCGCGAGGTCAAAATAGACGCTGTCAAATTAGTGGCCTCGCGTTTTAGCTCTAGCAGAGTTTTTATCGAAGGCAAAAATCAAAATGGGTCAAAAAAGAAAGAATTCCTCTTCAAATTGTTTCTGTTGACAGAGAACCGTGTGCCAGTTTGAAGGGAACCGTTTCCAATTGCTGGGTTGGTCGATGATTGACAGGTTTACAACTAGCCGCCTGCACGAAGGGAACAAAAGGCTGCTACTGGCCGACAACTTCAAAGGGAGCCGCCCGACCCTCCAGGCATGAATGGGTTGTGGTTAAACACCCTTGTTCGGGTGGTCACGTGATAAACAGTGGCAGCGAGTCAGCCAGGAGTAGTCACACAATGGCCCGTAATTCGATAAGCTCTCTATTGTTCAGTGAACGTGGGCTGGGTTAAACATTGCCCTATATCTATCGTCTGGCCAGACAAGTTGAATCGTTTGCTTGTTAATTCACTGAAAACCGTGCAACGGTGTATCGTTTATGTACCGTTTCCTGGTTTACAGACCGTTTCTATTTTGACCTCGCGCCTAATTTTTAACTCTTCTTTTTCAGGCATGCGTCTGGCCCTAGCCGATGCTGGTGACCACCCAGTAGAAGATGCCAACTTCATTGAATCCTTAGCAGACGCTGGTATCCTGCGCCTCTACACATCCCTTGAATGGACCAGGGAAATGCTGGCTGAAGAGAGCGCCCTTCGGAGGGGAAACATGGACAGCTTTCATGACCGGGTCTTCATTAGTGAAATGCATCATGGGATACAGGAGACTGAGAAAGCCTACGATAGGATGATGTACAAAGAGGCTCTTAGAACTGGGTTCTTCGAGTTTCAGGTTTGTTAAGGTCGGATTTGCAATGTCTCAAATTATAATCAATTATTTACCCGGAAAAAAATCTTACTCGTATAGAAGAAAGAAGTGGTTCCAACTGTCCAATGCAATGATTCCACCCAAAATGATATCTTTTTATAATTAAAATTTTATAAAAAATGCATGTGCAATTTTTTTACAAAGGCATCCTCATATGAACAAACTAGTCCCCTAACTACCATAGTATTATGACTCCATTTTCTGTGCAGTATAGCCAAGGAACCAGCCTAAATAGGACACTGGCTTTGCACAATTTATTGAAAGCATGGACACAGTTTCCAATCCAGTAATCTATCTTTAACTTTTCATTTCGGTGCACCACTCACAATAGCTTAAAAAATATCTGCTTCCGGCCGGAAAGCTGCTGCCTGTGGCAGACCTTGGAAAACAATTTAAAGGCAGTATACATGATTGGTATCTCGAAGAATCAGAAATGTTCACAGATTTACACATAACTTACACGATATAAACATGATGACGGCAGAAAACTTTCCCTGAACTGGTTTTTGAGAAATGAGCAAAACAATTATTTTTCGTCTCGCAAGACGTAAATTCAATTCGCCCCAAAACCATTTCGCCCGAGTGCCATTTCGCCCCCAAACCACTTCGCCCCCAAACCACTTCGCCCCAAATCACTTCGTCCAAACACTACCTCGCCCAAATGCCACTTCGCCCCAAAACCACTTCTTGCACAGGCCGTGGTTCAGGGCGAAGTGGTTCAGAGCAGTGGTTTTGGGGCGAAATGACTGCAAACCCTTTTTTGACTGTTTTCTCAAAAGTTAGACGAAGTACGGAGCTGGTTTTTGCTCAGGTTGGTTTTAATCATGCATATCTTCAATCACAGTTTACCAATCATGTATACTAACTTTAAGTAAAAGAGTTGACTGTTGCGGTCTAATGTCTCTTTTTATCCAAGTCCTGTTCGCTTTCTGGCAACTCTGGCTTATGGTGTGTCTACACAAAATACTAAAATCTTAAATGCTGTGTTGTACGAGCTGTGATGTTGTTACTCTTTTGCAGGCATCGCGAGACCGTTACCGTGAGCGAGCCACAGACGGAATGCATCACGATCTCATCATAAAATTCATTGAGTGCCAAGCTCTACTATTAGCACCCATCTGCCCTCATCTATGTGAACACATCTGGGGAATGCTAGGCCATGTAAGTATGTTGTTACGCCCCAACTATGCCAACTTATTGTCCAGACTTGACACTTAGTTGGAGCTGGCCCAATTGTTTCTTGGAGAATCCTAACTAATTTTTGGGAAAGCCTTAACTCTGCTCCTAGCTCCCATCAGCCCACATCTATGGGCGTGTTTGTTTCATGACAGATCCGAATCCAGATCCCGATCTGTTTTACCGCGCAGAAACAAACGAAACCGCTCTCAACTCGGATCTCAAATCACGTGAACTGCAATTTATTTACCAAATTTGTCAAATTTCTGTTCCAAATTTCTCCCACGACATTCGTCGTAAATAAACAAGCATTCTAAATTTGTTTGTATCGTGTGTTGCCTCTGAAAACTGAAACAACACGGTTCTACTCACACAAAATCTCCACGATGTTTACGTCGCCATTTTGGATCTAGCGCTGAACCATCTCTCGAGAATGATTCCACAGATCACAGATCTCGATCAGGATGTGCGCGAAGTGAACGAGTTCACTTTGGATCTGCGCAGATCTGCATCTGGATCCGTCCAAAACGCCCTATGTGAACACATCTGGGACATGCTCGGCCATGTGAGTATGCGTGTTAACATGGCACTTTTAGACAGCGCGAGACTGTAATCGTGAGCGCATAGTGAAAGGTGATGTGTTTGATTAATCCCTGTGTGCATAAGCTGCACGGGACTGCATACTCCATAGGGTGTTGAGAAGGATTAAGGAATGATATTACTGAGCCCAATGACCAGGGGTAATAATGTAAACCGCATTGAGACTGTATGAAATGCGTTTTTGTTTTACAATTAGACAATATTATTATTGGAAAATAGAATTAAGTAATGACAAAGTCATGCTAAAGCTTTTTGACTTGAACTCATCAGAGCAAAACGCAAAAAATGACGTGGGTACGCTATCGATGTAAATATAAGGCTGAAGAGCGGTGATGACGTGATCAGAATGCTACGCGCTGATTGGTCAGCTGGCAACAGCAGGGACTATGCTACTTCGCATGCGGCGTTAGACTACATGTAGCGTGTGAACAAATTCTTTCTGGCGACATAACACAGGCTTAGTGAAGTGGATATACATAGCTTCGCGCATGTGGAGATGCATGATACTGCGTGCTCTGGCCAGTACCATGAACTGCTGTTCGCTGTATTGTTCCGAGCACTCGGGGTGATCAAGCAAGTGTTGTCCTTTAGCAGATGTGCATTAGATCGGGCTGTGTTGCAGCTTTGCGAGCATTATTGCGGGAAGCAGGCACGTTGCTGCGTATGGAGGATGGGACATGCTGTTTAATGCGATCCTCCAGTCTTTGAGACGTAACGAGCTTCACATCGGCACCGAGCAGCAGTTCACGGTGCTGGCCAGAGTACTCCATGCTGTTGCCAGCTGACCAATCAGCGCGTAGCATTCTGATCACGTCATAACCGCTCTTCAGCCTTATATTTACACCGATAGCGTACCCACGCCATTTCTTGCGGTTTGCTCTGATAAGTGCAAGTCGAAAAGCTTTAGCATGTCTTTGTCGTTACTAAACCTATTAAAAAACCCATATTGGGAGCTTTGTATTTTACAATTATCACAGTAATTAATGCAATATCTGGTATAGTGCCTAATCACCATTGAAATAAACAAATTTGGATTTTACACTTATATCAGATCGTAATAGACCGATCCAGTAAGCTCCGCCCATTTAGAAATTGCCTAGCAACATTAAACACATGTGAGGCACCTGTGCAGTAGAGTCGCGTGGCCGCGCCGTGCGTCAGCGTCCGCGCCCTGAAACACGCACACAGAAACTGCACGCTCGAAAGCAAAATGTGCACTTAAGTATCCGGTCGTGTGCGTGCACGTACAACACGCCTGCAATACGCGTAACGCGCGCGATCGAACAAAAACATCTCGACACACATCTAGAACGCAGTGAATGCACAACATTCATTGTAGCAAAACGACAAGCTAATTTTGGTGAGTTTTTCCCGTTTACACAAAAACACATTTATGAAGGGATTAAAAGTAGGTTAGGATATTCTTATACAACCCGTTTTAAACCGGCTAGTGTCCTCTGCGCTGATAAAAATGATGTTTATGGTGTTTTTTGCGTCACTCGTGCTGCATTTCGCCGTAGCTCTGTGCACAAAATTTTGAGGACTCGGGTAACCAAAATGGAGATCTACTTTTTGGTTACCTCAACCTGAGGCTGTGATTGGTCAATTCCAAAATGGGCGGAGCTTACTGGATCGGTCTATTGGCTGAAAAACAAAATTGTATAAGCCGTGCTTAAATGTTGGCATCTCTCACATAGTAAGCTAAAGAACTTATTCTTAAGAAAGGATGTGGTCAAAATCAAATCTAAATTTCGTCATCTTGACCCGCAGAAAGAGTCCACTATGAAGGCCCAGTGGCCGGTAAAGTGGATGTCAAACTCCTGAGGTAATCGGAGTCCCTGATGGATTCAGCTCATGATTTGCATCTTCGTCTCGAATCAAAAATAAATTTCTTCATCTTGGCTTGCAGAAAGAGTCCATTATGAAGGCCAAATGGCCAGTGGCCGGTAAAGTGGACGTCAAACTCCTGAGGTCATCAGAATATCTGATGGATTCAGCTCATGACTTCCGTCTTCGTCTCAAGAACTTCATGATTCCTCCCAAGGGAAAGGTCAGTCAAGGTTTTCTTTCTGACTTGGTCACAGCTAGAATTTGAAGAATTTAATTGTTAGAATTCAAAGGTTTGATGATTCCAAGATACCTGCATTTACCATTTCCAAATGTTGTCTCACAATGTAGCAAAAGCCAAAATGCAAGAATTACTCGTCGCATTTCTTACACTACCCATCAAAACTTTGTAAACTCCTTGAAAGTTTCAGGTTTTTGAGAAGAAAATTTTTTGTGAATGTTAATTTTGTGAAAGCAAATGTAGGTGTATTCTAACAAAAAGCAATATATACATGTTAATTTTAGTGCCATCTTCGGCTCCAGCAGTGGGCTTTATCAACAAATTGGAGAGCATGCAAAAAGAAACATCTAAACTTGATGTTCATCAAAGATTTCCCCCTTTTTTTACCTATGACAGCTACACACAATCTCTGCATCCTGATTGTCAGTTTATCCAAACATTCAGTGGAAATACGCATCTTTTAAGACTCTCCAAAGGTTTTCTTGGCTGGTTGGGCATTTCTTTCTGACCTTACGATCCAACTCCTCCCAGAGCAGCTCAATGGGATTGAGATCAGGTGACTGGGCAGGCCATTCCATGATGGACAGCACTCCAGATGCTGACTGCTTTCTCTCCTGATACCCCTTACACCTCCGTTTGCTTTAATAGCTTGGTTTATTATGAATATTAAACAAAATAATACTTCTTTCTCAAAAACCTCAAACTTGTTTCTAACGTTTTGATTGGTAGTGTATGCAAGAATTATATTCCCAACTTATAAATTAATGCTGAGGTTTTGGTCAATCATGGTTAGCCAGTTTAACTTCTAGTGTCGTTTGTGCTTTGATATGTGGGTACTTTTACTCCAATCTTATTAATGTAATTTTGTTGTAAGCACTGCTAGCAATGCCTCCACACACATTCCTTTCCTTTTTTGGATATTCGAGTTTAAAGGCAGTATACATCATTGGTAATCTCGAAAATCAGAAATGTTCACAGATTTACACCTAACTTACACAATATAAACATAATGACCGTAGAAAACTTCCCCTGAAATGGTTTTGTCTGAAGTGCTATAGTCTTTGAGAAATGAGAAAAACAATTAGTTTTCGTCTTATGAGACGAAAATTCAATTCGCCCCAAAACCATTTCGCCCAAGTGCCATTTCGCCCCAAACCACTTCGCCCGAGTGCCATTTCGCCCCAAATTACTTCGTCCAAACACTATATCGCCCAAATGCCACTTCGCCCTAAAACCACTTTGTGCACAGGCCGTGGTTCAGGGCGAAATGGTTCAGGGCGAAGTGGTTTTGGGACGAAATTACTGCAAACCCTTTTTTGACTGTTTGGTTTTTATCATGCATATCTTCAATCACACAGGGGGATACAACTATTTGTAACAGTTTACCAATCATGTATACTATCTTTAACAGTGTACACTCCATCTTGTAACCCAACAGAAGGGCGCAGCTCCACCACCGAAGCCTACCCACGGCACCTTGTTTGTAGCCAAGACCTACCCTCCGTGGCAAAATGCTGTCTTGACGACTCTCAAGAAACTTTACGACGTAAGAATTTCAATGTTTTTTGTAAAGGCTGAATAAAATATTGATGTACTTGTTAAAGACTTTGCTCAGTGGCCATGCAGCTTTCCCCTCAAAGCACCAACCCCCCCCCCCCATCCCCCCCTCCCCCCTGTATAGACGGTATCGAATAGCCGCATTTCGTCGGGCACCTTTCGTTTAAACCGTTCAACAATGGAAGCACAATACAGTAAAATCGCGTTAAGTCGAAACCGGATAACTCGAAACTCCGTTTACCTCGAAGTGATCGCAAATTCCCGACATAAGAATAGAATTTTGTGCACACAAATACTCCCGTAACTTGAACTTCCAACACGAGTAACTTCGTTTAGCTCGAAAATTTTTTCAGCTAGTCCCAAAAGAAACCGCTTCTGACACGATCACAAAGAAGTGTGAAAAGCTCTTCATGTGTCACAACTGTCAATTTCAACTTCTCTTTTCATTGAGCAAGTCAAAAAATGCAAACACGCACGCAATCGAACTCGTAACCCCAATGAATCGGGCCTTCCTGGAACGCCTGAATGGTACCGGGGCCAATTGATGTTCGCCGTGGTTTGGCACATTTCGCGCGTGTGGTAGCATTCAACAACCACGAACAGCATACCCACTGACATTGATGCAATAATCGATTCCGCAAGCGGCACGCGATGCGTGGTTTCGTTTGTGCCCGATTGATACCGCCGGGTCGACTATACTAAAACATGAAAGTTGCCGCTTGCCTTGCAAGCAGTGCCAGTGGACAATAGTGCGCCCTCTATTGACACAGGAAAGCAACGTGTACGTTATGCCTACGCTCGCCGAGACTCCCAAAAGAAGACACAAAACACTTGGTACGTTGGATTTTTTAAGCTTTAATTTTTGTACAAAATACAATCACAGAAAATACACCTTCAATAAATACAAGAAATCATGTGAAACCTGCTGATTTTCTAGATTGGAAAAGACTTAAAAAGGGCTAAATATCGAGTCCAAGCCATACACATTTATGGCTAGTATAGGCAAGCGATACAGTGCACATATTTCGAGCGTTGGTACTCAAATGGAAGGAGCAAATCGGGACCTCCGTTTAACTCGAACTCTGGATACCTCGAAGTTTTCGTACATTCCCTTGAGTTTCGACTTAACGAGATTTTACTGTATGTGCAACCATGCATGTCCTCAAGGAACAAAGAAACTGCCCCACGAAATGGCGGCTATTCGGTACAGTCTATTTCTTCCCCGTTAAATTACAACTCGGTGAAATTCAAGTTTCTGCAAACACACCCTCAATTGATAGGCATGTACTCATAGCTTGACTCATTCTCTTTCAAATTTTGTGTTCAGTAAGGGTGACTACTATTGGATAACTTTGGTTATTGACCTTGATAAGGAACATTACCAAAAAGCTCTGAGGAGTAATGAGATTCGCTACTTGTTACCAGTGAGTGCTATTGGGTTAATACTAAGCCCAACCCATATTTCTGTATTCAAAAAGCCATGAAAAAAAAACTTCGATGAAAAATCCAGCATTTGTACCTTTTTTGATAGTCGACATATCCCTCCAGCCGACTTACACCGCTGTTTTTTTCAAATTGTCCGTTTTAAGTGGATAAATTGCAAGCAAAAGTGCGGTTTTCAAAAATGAAATTTTAGCGATTTCTGAAACGCTCATTAGGTATTAATGATATGTGCGTGACCCCGTGACGCAATCCCGAGAAACACGAGTAAACACGGTCGGCAGTTCCATACGTTTACACGCAAAAAACTCAGAAAACCGTCTCTGTTCGATAGTGTTTTTTGAAGAATTTTTCTCGTGCAAAAAGCCAGAGATGTGCCCAGTAGTTGTGTGGTTGTATGCTTTACCAGACACCATGAAAAAAAAAGAGCAGAAAGATTTTCTTTTCTATTGCCAAGAAAGAGAAAAGGGATTCGCTCTTTATAACTTATACCGCCCGATGTTCAAACACGTGGGAACTACGGCCCACAGGGACCGTTCCCACTGCTGTACACAGACCGCTGTGAAAGCCGTTCGTTCCGTGACAAAACCACCCATCGCAATGCTCCAGTATTTACTTCAAAAGAGCTTCATTGTGAGCCACAATTTCACCGTTTTTTCACAAAACAGGTGAAACAGGTTGTCATAATACGTGAAGTGTTTTTCACGTTTGTATTTTGAATTACGAGGACAAACAGGCATGATAAACATTCACTCAGTGTCTTTTCCATTCAATACTGCACAGGCCGTTTTGTGTTCTCAGGATGACGTCAAAACCCTGTTTATCAACAAACCAAGTGACCTCAAACGTTTCAGAATTTTGGGTGAAGATGGTCGGAACTGCTTTGCGTTTTAAGCAAAAGCCTGTCAATTTGTTTGTGGAAAACAGTTGTGATGGTGTTGTAGACACATACACCTCCATGATAAACAGGAAAACTTTAAAAATGTGGACGGGGGGATACTAGCTGTTTAAACTATTTGGACTGCCCTCATCTAAATACTGAACTCACTGTAAGTATTTTATGACTTTGTTGAATTAATTGACATTTTTGTCCCATGTTCCTTTTCAGAGCAATGCCGGCAGTTTTCCAGACAATAAGGAGATTCTTAACCAGTTGAAGTCAATTGACCTGCTCCAGAAATACATGAAGAAAGTCATGCCGTTTGTACAACACGTCAAGGTAAAAAACTAATTACAATTGGGACTACCAAGGAGCACCTCACTTTGTAATCACTGAACACTTTATAATAATTGTTGGCGGCACTGTCTACTCCATTTTAATATCAAGCAAATTGGACTTTTAATTGTACACTTTATACAACTTCTAGTCATATCTTTTGTAAATGTGCAAATTTGGCTTTAAGAAACACAATTTCTTAAAGGCCCTATAATTACGTCGGGTAAGGGCCAAACAAACCTTAATTAACATTCAGTTTCCCCGACGCAAACGAAATCAATTTCTGATTGTTGAACCAGCCATTCAACAATGGCTAGCTCGGTGGTCGAGTGGTTAAGACGTCTGCCTTGTTTGCAGGAGGTCGTTGGTTCGAGTCCCACCCGAGCACGGTATGAAGTTTTGGGAAAGCACTGAGTATACAGTGTTAATAATTACGTCGGGTAAGGTCAAAACAAACCTTAATTAACATTCAGTTTCCCCGACGCAAACGAAATCAATTTCTGATTGTTGAACCAGCCATTCAACAATGGCTAGCTCGGTGGTCGAGTGGTTAAGACGTCTGCCTTGTTTGCAGGAGGTCGTGGGTTCGAGTTCTACCCAAGCATGCTATGAAGTTTTGGGAAAGCACTGAGTATACAGTGTTAATAATTACGTCGGGTAAGGTCAAAACAAACCTTAATTAACATTCAGTTTCCCTGACGCAAACGAAATCAATTTCTGGCCCTCTGTATCATTTGCAAGATAACACTTTTTACAGATTCGTGGAATAAGAGTATAACATTATTGGTAAACTAGCATGAAGATATTTTAGCTACTTAGATTTGTTTATTTATTTATTTATTCACCACATCCAACAGCGGAGGGACCGCCAATTACAGGAATGGGAGCAAGTGTAGTTGAGTGCCTTGCTCAAGGGCACAGGTGCCACAACCCGTCACGGCCAGGAATCGAACCTACATTCTAATACTAGCACAGGAACTTAAGTTCGACACACTAGACCGCTCGGCCATAACACCCTGATGCATCAATGCTTCAGAAAACCTTGAAAAAATATGGACTTTTTTAGAAAAATCGCCTTCGCTTGTCAATTTCTAGCATGAAATACCATTTTGGACGGAAATAAATTCATGTGGTGTTTGTTACCATTGCTATCAACACTTTAAGTAAGGTTTTTCTTGTCAACTCATGAAAAACAAAATTGGGTTATTGCAAATGATACAATGGGCCTTTAAGCAAAAACCTATTATAGTATTGTCGTAGTCGAGACTTTCTTGGTTTGGTCTCAGACCTGCTGTTTGTCTCAGACCTGCTGTTTGTCTCAGACCTGCTGTTTGTCTTAGACCTGCTGTTTGTCTCAGACCAGCAGCCGATTTCACGAAAGAGTGCGCAGCTTGCTCAACTTTTTTAAAAATGGTGATATTATCACCATGGTGATATTATCACCAAATTGTTGTGCGACTTACGCAATAAAACGTTGCACAAGTGGCCTTACGCAACTGCGTAAGTTTCATGAAATCGGCTGCTGCTGTTTGTCTCAGACCTGCTCTTTGTCTCAGACCTGCTCTTTGTCTCAGACCTTCCGTTTGTCTCAGACCTGCCGTTTGTCTCAGACCTGCCGTTTGTCTCAGACCTGCCGTTTGTCTCAGACCTTCCTGATTATTGTAAACTTAAGATCCACTTAACTACAGGATCATTTGCACATTTTATTTCTTTGCGATTGAGAATCTAAATTGTCAAACTTCAAAAGAATAACCACAGATCTACCTCTGAGAGCCTTGAATTCTTTTTATTTGACTGGACAGGAGAACATTGCTAAGCTTGGATCCCGAGCTATGGATCTTACTATGGAGTTTGATGAGAAGGAAGTCCTTGAAACCAACCTGGTCTATCTGACCAGCACTCTGGAGGTAATTATATGGCTAGTTATTGTCTTCAAATGATACACTCAAATGTGTATATAAAAGACTACACAGTTATGTTTTACTATACACCAATCCAGTAACTAAGGTCTCCTTCCCTGTACATCCGCCATAGCTGGGGGCCTTCCACTGAATGAACTGTATGTTTTTGCTGTTGTTGAAGCTGCATTTGTTTACTTCGAACAAGTTGCGCGTCTTTGTACGGTTGTGTACGCGAAGGAGGAGCGTCGCGTGCACGCGGAGGGGGCGCGTTCGTGCATGTAATGAATGAGCGCTTTTCGTTCTAACAGCAACATAAAACGCACAGCCCATGCGCAGAGACGCCCCCCAGCTATGGCGGATATACAGGGAAGGAGACCTTAGTTACCGGATTGGTCTATACGATTGAGGACAATCCTTTGTGTGTCCCTTTGTTCCTATACTGTAATTCTGTCTCATAGACTAAGCACATTAAAGGAACACACCGGCCTCGTTTGGCTATTGGCCTTTGGCTATTTTGGGCTCGAAATAGACCCATACATGATCGTGGCCTTGTGAGTTAGTTTTATTTCCAGCTGTAGAAACCAGCGCGAAGTGCGAGTTGCTTTTGTCAATTGCGGTTAGTTTCACTTGTTGAATAATAATGTCCTACGAACACTGTGTACTGTATTTTCCAATTTGTAGACAAACCTGCCAACAGGTTTCAAAACAAGAAATTCTGGGTGTTGATTAATGATATGGAGGACAGAATCTCTCAAATTTTCGCGTTTGACTCTTTGGGGCGATAACAAATAGTATCCGAAGAAAAAACAGCACTATTGCGTTCGAGTTGCTTCCTCGAGTCAGCGCTGATCTGAGGGATCATGCATGGTGTGATGAGTCGGGGGAAAACAAGGAAACGAGGTTAAACATGTGTAAAACCGCATCGAATGCCACCTTTATTTACAAACACATGATACATAATACAGCGCCGAGTGTATAGTCCAACATTTGAAACATTTCTAGTTAATTACGTGACATTTTAATGATTTTTTTTTTTCACGACGACCATCGAAAAATTATTGTCAAGGATGCTAGATCGCTACGTTATGTAAACAGTAAGCCGGTGTTTTAATTTAACCCTTTGACGCAGTTGTGTAAGCCCACTTGCGCAACATTTTATTGCGTAAGTTGCGCAACATTAAAACTATTTGTTGCGCAAGCTATAGGGTTTGCGCCATTTTTTAAAAGTTGCGCAAGCTGCGCAGTGTTTCGTGAAATCGACTGCTGAGCTGCCAACCCTCCCGGATTTTGCAACAGATTCTTCAGAAAATTACTATTTTTGTGAGTCCTGACATGGATAAAACCCACTGGATTGTCAATTAACAACCTTGGGGATTTTTAGATGTGTTTGGAGTCGCGGAATGAACCTGTTTTCCCAGATGTCTTCCCCAAAATCCGGGAGGGTTGGCAGCTCTGACATACGATCAAAGACCAATTTGAACAAAAGATACGACGCCCGAGGACATGAAAAGATCTTTTGTTATTCCTTTGTCTGTCTATCCTTGGTCGTAATATAATACAAGAACACTTTATGATGATATACACTTCAACATTACCCACACCCTGCCCACACCCATTTTATATCCTATTTATAAAACAAAATTGGCTTTCTTTATACTGTAAACTTTCATTGTAATGCCCTCTATAAGTCCCAGCTATTTACTCTAGTATAGACCAATCCGGTAACTAAGGTCTCCTTCCCTGTATACCTGCCATAGCTGGGGGGATTTCAGTGCAAGGACTGTGCGTTATATGTTGCTGTTAAAACAAAAAGCGCGCATCCATTACATGTACATGCACGAGACGCGCCCCCTCGCGTACACAATCCTACAAAGACACGCTTCGAACAAGTTGCGCGTCTTTATAAGATTGCGTACACGAAAGGGGCGGGTCGCGTGCATGTAATGCCAATGGATGCCCACTTTTTATTTCAACAGCAACACAAAACGCACAGTCCATGCATTAGAAGCCCCCCAGCTATACAGGAAGGAGACCTTAGTTACCGGATTGGTCTATATCATTGTGCTCCCTGCATATAAGGCTTGTATTAATTTGGTCCTTTGACGAGTGCTACAGCAGTTTACTGTAAATTTTACTCTGCGATAAGCAGGGGCGAGATTTGTCCGGAATTTTCCGGATTTCCGGAATTTTACCGACGCATCCGGATTTGAGAGTTTTCTGTTTTTCATTGTGAAATCCCCGATTTTTTGCACTTTTTCGTTGTGTGCTCCGCAATCCACATTTTATTTTCCGCTTTTTTGCCCTTCCAGTGGGCCATATTTTTTTAACGAGCGCCCTCAATTGATTCAGTAATTTTGTGAAGCAAACTTGTGCAAGTCTAGTCGCCATGCAAGTGCCATGACATACAGCGCTGTATCATGTAACGAGTAGCGAAGCAGATGTGTGCAAGTCTAATCCCTAAGCAAGCGCCATCTTTGCCTGCATCGTAAACTGGAAACGGTCGTTAGTTGCATGTGGAGTGTGATGCATGCGTGTGCATTGCGCGGCTGGCGCGATGCGACAAGCAGTGGGCAACGAACCAATTTTACCCTCTGCTTTCGCTTCACCGTCTTCAACGATCGATGTTGGATAGATTCTTTTTAATATTATCCACATTTGTAAAAGGTAATTAAATTGTTTTTGATGTTGCAATTTGCACGATGGTGATAGTGACGTGCTCTATAAAAATGAGTCACTTAGGGGGAAAAATCTGAATGGAGTTTAATACATGGTTGAAAAGGGCGTTAATTAAGCTTTATTTTGATACATGATAGACATCTGTGCGATATTGCATTGCAAAGTTATTAAATTTTAAAGAATTTTTATTTTCATAATGTGCACAACTTCGAACAACTTTAAACACCCCGTACGTGGAAATACGCTGTGCGAGAAGCGACTTATTTTCGTAGAGCCCGTCACATATTTCAAACGATTGCAAAAGTTGAAATCTTTGTTGTTTCTATGTCTCTCCGATGCCCCGCCCCTCCCCCAAGGAAGCCACGCCCCTTCCGGAATTTTTGTTTTCCTCCAATCTCACCCCTGGATAAGGCTCAACATTTTTTTGAGAGAGCGGTTCCAAGGACCTTGTACAAGTCACAGCATGAATGCACAATAACACTATCTAAACACTACATTGTAACTCAGTGACTGCATTTGCAATAAGTAATCATGGCCTTGCTACACACGGGGCATTGCTACATACTTCACCACCATGCCTCTATTTGAAACACTGCCAACTCTACATGTGGAGTTGTCTTTGAGCTTGTTACCATGGAAATGAAACCAAACAATCATAAATCAATAGTGATTGAATTTAGTGGCAGAGCAAAAATCGGTTGCCTCGACGATGTGTGTCCCTCAGTGTTGTTTTCATTTCATTGTCATTTTTTTCAAGAGAAAATATAAGTAGGTGGATCAATACTGTTGCCAAAACAATGCCGCAGTACTGGGAAATTGCTATGGCAACATGGAAACATGGAAGATAATAGAAACACAATGACTAGCTTTGTCTTCATCAATAAATGGGTAACTGATGTAATATATGGACATTTCTGAGGTGGATTGCAATATAACTTTTAAATCTGAGATATATCATGTCATAACTGAATTTAGGCTTCTTAAATTTTGTCTTAAGAATGATACAAGTTGTGACACAAAAATGCTTTATTGCAAAACAAAATAACCTATTATGCATCAGTTACGACGTCTTAGAAGTTGAGATATCTTAGAATATCTTAGAAGTTAAGATATCCTAAGAAGTTTTGGCACATAAGTTAAGACATCCCGACTTTCTTTAATGCAATCCATCCTTGGTGTCTTAAGAAGATTTGGCACATAGGCCTATATATGCTTTATTGCAATTCACTTTTGGATGTTAGTAGTACGATAAGGGGCAAATGGCAAGGGGATTAACAAGGCAGCTATTCCTCAAAATGAATACTCATACGTCCCATTTTTCTTGAAAATGCACCATGATTTCGCATGATGTTTCAGAGGTATTTTGTAATTGACTGCTTTACGGTGACGTCACGCCTTCCAACATTTGGGGTGTCATTTGACAATCGTGGCCTGAGTGCTAACCAGCAAAAAGAGCAAAAAAAGCACATCGGTTGCACTTGCCTTCGTTGCTTAACATTGCTTTATGTTGTTGTGCCACGGATGTTGTATCGAGAAAGATAAAACTGTCTTCCTCCAGGCTAAATCAAATCCAGGCATGTTCATGTGCGTCTATTGCCGTGCGCGTGGCCGGTGACATTCCCGGATGTTGCACGTGGTTGAAAGCGAGTAGGTCCTATCTGTGTGCAGACAGCATTACAATTTACAAACAAAAACAGCTCTTAGTGATTTTTCAAATCAAATAGTCAAACCTTGTAAATACGAGCTCCTTGGGACTTTGCATATTACCATGTTATAACAGGAACCTTGTATTATCAAGACTAAATATTGGGTAATCCCCCAAATTAGAGGTCAAAAGTGTTACATGCTTTTAAAGATTTTCAAGTGTGTTTAGTGATTTTCCAGAAAAAAATATTTATTTTTATTTCCTTAGATGGCACTTAAATTTAACGTTTGTGCGTGAATAAGGTACCAAGGTCAATGCAAACTTATTCTACAGCTAATTTTCATTGGCGTAGTTAACGTTTTGGACCCCTAATTTTGGGAATTACCCTACAATGAACAAGGAATTTGGACCTAACATTTTCCTTGTGATAAGCAGAATGTTGTATTAACAGTGCTCTTATTATCGGGGTTCAACTGCAGTTTTTGGTAAAACTGAAAAATATTGGCTTCTGCTCTTGGGAAAAATGGTTCAATCTCTGCTTCTAGGTTCAAGACACACAATTTCTCGTGAATACTCTGCAAGATTTGTAGACGTGTTTGAAGCGAAGAATTAACCTATTTTTCTTCAGAAATATACAGGAGAGTTTAGCAACTCCAGATTAACCCAAATTTACTAAAATGAGTAGAGTTTTCTACAAGAAAGGACTTTAGGCGTAATATGCTTAACCTTCATTCCATGCATCAATTTAAAACTTGGGAGGAGCTACATATGGTATACAAGAAATGGATATGGATTTAAAGAGAATTGGCATTGACTGACGTTGAAGGTCAGTTGTGGAGTATAGTATCCATGGCAACCAATGCTGTCTGAATTAAGCTGTAAATTTTGTCTCAAGGAACCAAGAGGTTTGCTGGCAATCTATACCTCTATTGAAGTCGGATTTAAAGATAGTATACATGATTGGTAAACTGTTGCAAATAGTTTTATTCCCCTGTGTGATTGAAGATATGCATGATTAAAACCAACCTGAGCAAAAACCAGCTCCGTACTTCGTTTAACTTTTGAGAAAAAGGGTTTCGCCCTGAACCAAGACCTGTGCACGAAGTGTTTTTGGGTCGAAGTAGCATTTGGGCGATGTAGTGTTTGGACGAAGTGATTTGGGGCGAAATGGCACTCAAGCGATGTGGTCTGGGGGCGAAATGGTTTTGGGGCGAATTGAATTGTTTTACTCATTTCTCAAAGACTATAGCACTTTAGACCAAACAATTTCAGGGGAAGTTTTCTACGGTCATCATGTTTATATTGTGTAAGTCAGGCGTAAATTTTGTGAACATTTCTGATTTTCGAGATACCAATCATATACTGCCTTTAAATATGAAGAGTTTCATCACAAAATGCTGTATATTGACCCCTTTTCCAAACGTCATTTGGGAGTCAAATACATGTAATGCTGCGTCATTGTGGAAGCAATTTGCGTGTGCATTGTGTGTGTCCATAGCACGCTTAACGCACTGTACTAAGGCTCCCATTGGTGAATTAAACCACGTTACGCCCACCAGAGACACACACAATGCGCACGCACATCGCTTCCACAATGACTCAGCATTATTTGACTCCCAAAATGGCGTATTCGCACATGTTCGAAAGGGGTCAATATCCATTTTTGGCATTTGTAGAAAACCTCAATTTTATATTACAACTAGGCACTACACGTAATGGAAAATTCAAAAAAATTAAACGGGCTTTTTATTGTGTGTGGAATATAACAGTTTGTCAATATAAAATGTCTTGACACTATTATCTGTAATTTTTTAATATACCTTTTACTGCGTTTTGCGATGAAACTCTTTATATACAATCAATGGGTATTCCAGCATGTATAATTGACCCAAGATTTTGCTCCATGAGTTGACGGGGGAAAAACTTGTTCAGAGTGTTGATAGCAATGGTAAGGCCAAAAAAAACCAACTATGTTTAGCGTTAGAGCACAAGTCACTTTCAACCCTGCACGTCAAAGGTTTTTTGATTAAAGAGGAAGAATCCCCCTTGACGAAAATCCAGCATTTAGGCTTTTTTCGATAGTCCAAACATCCCTCTTGCCGATGTGGATTTTTATTATTTTTTAATTGTCGGTTTTAAGTGGATAAATTGCAAGCAAAAGTGTGCTTTTCGAAAATGAGATTTTCGCGATTTCTGAAACGCTCATTAGGTATTCATGATATGCGCGTGACCCCGTGACGCAATCCTGAGAAAGAGAAGTCAACACGATTGTTAGCTCCGTACGTTTACACGCAAAAAACTTGGAAAACCGTCTCTGTTAGATGGTGTTTTTTTAAGAATTTTGTTGGTCCAAAAAGTCAGAGATATGCCCAGTAGCTGCGTGGTTGTATGTTTTACCAGACACTATGAAAAAAAAAGAGCAGAAAGATTTTCTTTTCTATTACCAAGAGAGAGAAAAATGAGTCGCTCATTCTATAACTTGTACGGCTGATGTTCAAACACACGGTCTGTGTACACCGTACCATGCTGTACACAGACCGCTGTGAATGCCGTTCGTTCCGTGACAAAACCACCCGTCGCAATGCACCAGTATTTACTTCAAAAGAGCTTCATTGTGAGCCACAATTTCATCGTTTTTTCACAAAACAGGTAATAGAAGATTGTTGTCATATTACATGAAGTGTTTTTCACGTTTGTATTTTTAATTACAAGGACAAAACAGGCATGATAAACATTCACTTCGTGTATTTTCCATTCAATACTGCACAGGCCATTTTGTATGTTTCTCAGGATGACGTCAAAACCCTGTTGATAAACAAACCAAGTGACCTCGAGCGTTTCAGAATTTCGGGTGAAGAGGGTCGGAACTGCTTTACATGTACGTTTTAAGCAAAAGCCTGTCGATTTTTTTTGAAAAACAAGTTGTGATGGTGTTGTAGACACATACACCTCCATGATAAACAGAAAAACTAAAAAAATGTGGAAGGGGGAATTCTAGCTGTTCAAAAACTTGCCCGTTGGCTTCATGTCAACTTGATTTTATTGCTTGGAATCCACTTGCCCAAACAAAAACAAAAGAAGAAAAAAATGCCGCATCACTGCATAATTTTGGGAGACTTCAACTTACGCTAAACATAGTTCTTTTTTTTTGGCCTAACAAACACTACAGAAATTAACAACTGGAAGTGTTTTTTTAAAAGTGTTTACACACAGGATGATACACAAAATGCTGTGCAATAAATGGCATTTTGTACTTTAACTCTTTAGAGACCATGCATTTCCACATGTACTTAGCTATACGCCCAGACGCATGCCTTGAAAATGGGATATCACTAAAATTGTCACATACGTACAATAGCACACATATTGGTACTCATGTACCTCAACCATAAACTGAAATTAAAAACATTGAGATGTAGAATGCAGTAAACTCTCGTTGTAACTCCCCCTGATATAAAGCTCTTCCTGATATAAAGCTCCTTTTTCTAAAAGTCCCCGCCTATATTCAGTTCATACATGTATGTAGTGTGTGCATTGGTTATAGTGCTCTCTGGATATAAAGCTCTGATAAGCTCAGTCCCTTGAAGAGCGCTATAATGAGAGTTTACTGTACTAAATGTTTTGCTACATGTACTCTTTCTAAAAACACAATTTGACGTACAGTTCGTTTTGGCGGTCAACCCATTTTACAAGGAAAATAAATGCTGTGCTAAGCAAATTTTTATTTTTATAAATGCTGTGCTAAACAAATATTGGCACCCCCCCCCCCCCCCCCGTCTAATAATAATGCAGTTTACCAGTAAATATGTTAATCCAACAGTGATTACTGAAGTGTGTCACCATGCTGAGCGAGTCAATAACTACTCTATCTCTCAGTCTAACTAATCACTTAAGGGCCCAGTGTATCATTATTTGCAATGACCCCAAAAAGTAATCGACGAGTTTACAGGGGAAAAGTTCTGAAAGTAAAGATTGAATTAATAGCAACTACCCAATGAAAGGTTTTCTGCTCAAAATGATATAATTTTACCAGAAAATGATCCGTAAAGATAAAATTATTTAGATCGTTTGCAAACGATTTACTTATTTTTGGTTCACATCTACGCGGTCCAAAATGCATGGGCGCTGTGTACTGCACGTGCGTGTTCCAACGCGATGCATTTTTATGGATCGCGCGCACACGCAGTATATAATGTGCGCCACAGAGTGCATGACGCAAGCCACATAGTACCCGATCAACTGAGAACGAATATTTGAAACACCCCGCCATGACCAGGAAAACGCATATGGATTTTCATGGTTTTTTTAAACGTGGTACATTTGACAAAGCTGAAATTTCTTCGGATGAGTTTGTTGATGTCTTTCTTTTGATTTATAATGGTTTTATTCTCAGAATCGCTCAAAAACAGATCATCTACAGGCCTTTAAATATAATCTAAGTGTAGACAGTCAGGGGGAAAAAAATGAGCCATAAGATCAATGTATTCTGTCATCTCGGTAAATCTGTCCGGGAACCCCCCAATTCAAACATTGTGGGGCTGGTGGCCACTTATGGCCACTATAGGCATTTAGCTTCAGGCCGGTCTTGGCCGCTATATTCTCTAAAGGGTTAATATCAAAATGTAATTAGACAATGTACCAAAACAGTAAGATTACTCTTTTTTTCTCTCTTCTTGTAGCTGGAAAGCTTAGAAGTCACGTTTAGTTCAGAAGCTACAGACAAAATCCAAGAGGAATGTTGTCCAGGCAAACCATTCTCCCTCTTCAGAACTGAGGTACGACTCGATTTTTGTATCAAGCTGCCATGCATTAGACCTTTATCACGGTGCGGCCATCTTTTCTTTTCTCCTTTTAAAATGAACGTAACCAAAGCGAGGCTTGCAGAAAAAAATAGTTTGGTCCTGTTTTGAAATTGTTCATTGTATGCATCACAATGGCACAGGCGCTGCGCGATCAAAAGAGCGCGCACCGTGGACAGTGATTCTCAACGGGCGATTGCACGCGCTGTCGCATTCGCGTGATAGTGCAGACGCACTGATCGTACGTACCCGACAAAGATGGACGCACCATGATAAAGGAGCGTGTTCAGAAAAATGGCTTTCATTCTAACCTAACAGTCACATAAATTACCTTCCCAAAATACTATCCATGGGAAGAAAACAGGAAATTTGCAATCTCCAATTTGGATGTGGAAGCAAAAAGGTTGGTGTGATCACTGTACTGCTTTATGGAGTCGGATAAATTAGTTTACAAAACATCGATGGTTTTTATCCTTGAAAATATACAGATTGAGAGCACGAAATTTCAGAATGTTAATGAGAAAAATATGACAAATGATATGGTATAAAAATCTCAACACCAATGGGAAAAAAGGGAGCGTGATCTGTACATGGGTAATTCCCAAAATTAGGGGTCCAAAAATGTAACATAAGAAAGTGCGTTTAGGGATTGAAAGTGGTTTTCCAGTAGAAAATATTTACATGTATTTTTATTTTTATTATGCCACTTAAATTTAACGTTTATGTGTGGATAAGGCCCCAAGGTTAATGCAAACTCATTCTACAACTAATTTTCATTGGCATGGGTAACCCGGGACACCAAATTCCTATTCAATATAATGGAACAAATTATAAGCCTTTATGGTCTTTTGTTTTTAATATTTGTCAGTAATCACAGAACAAAATATTCAAGAAATTGGTGCCGTACCCTGTAATCACAGGCCACAGTATATTACTGAGAATCTGTTATCACGGTGGCGATTTGTGATGCCCAGGGTGTCGTACATAACTGGGACACCAAACGTTTTGGACCCCTAATTCTGGGAATGCATAGTTCCGAGATTGCCCAGTTAACCCCGCCCCCTTGGATATTGTTGCTATGTGCTCACAAGCCATCGCAAAAAAATGGCGAGACTACGTCCAAAGCAACGGGACTCGGCATGGAAAGCACAGATTCATTGGAGAAAACCCAAAGGTATTTATGTTTTGAGGTCGACAGTTACCGTAGCACACACTGAGCGAAGGGCTAGTAATGCAGGGATGACATATCTTTCATAAAAATGCGCTTTCCTACCTTTGAACAGCGAATCGCCCAACATTGAAACCAAAATTCACCCGGTCACTGGCGCATACAACATACAAACTGTATTGGCAGAACATCGCGGATTTTTTTTGATGATTGCATCACTTTGACCTTTGTGGCCGCCGTCTGCTAGCTCTGTTGTGATTGGTTGTGGGTTCGGCTTGATTGACAGGTCGGAACTATGCATTACCCACATGCTCCTTTAATGAATTAAATCCTGTCCGTCTTGCATGCAGCCAAGTGTGACAGTTCAGATGATCAACCCCCAACCACACAGCAGTCATTTTACCATGGACATACCCATTATGGAAGGAGACACAGTTCCCAAGGTTACAAATCGCATTCTTAAACAGGACAGAGGAATCAAAGGTAAGACAACATCTTAAGATTCTGTCTCCAAAGTAAGACGTAATCCATGTTTTTGTGAGCACTTTGCATCACTCCTTATTTATCAGCCCACTACAATCAAAGCCTGTTAATAAGGACTTTGTTGGACCTTAATGAGAACCTTGTATTATCAGGAATGAAAACGGTTAAGAACAAAGGAGTGGGACCTGAATTTTCCTTGCTATTAGCGCGCAGCATTCTGAACACGTCATTCCCGCTTTTAGCCTTATATTATTATCGATAGTGTACCCACGCCATTCTTGCATTTTGCTCTGATGAGTTTAAGTCGAAAAGCTTTAGCATGTCTTTGTCGTTACTTAATTCTATTTTCTGATTTTGCAGTACCAAACACTTACTCATTTATTTGAAACGACGGTAAACAGCACGTTCTATCCTCCATCTGCAGCAACTTGCCTGCTTCCCGCAAACAGCCGTCGCGTGTCTGCAAGAATGCTTGCAATGCTGCAACACAGCCCAAATGCACATCTGCTATAGGACAACACTTGCTTGATCACCCCAAGTGCTCGGAACAATACAGCGAACAGCAGTTCTCTTTACTTGCCAGAGCACGCAATATCATGCATCTGCACATGCTCGAAGCTACATACATTCACTTCACAAAACTCGTGTTATGCCGTCAGAAAGAATTTGTACACGCGCTACATGTAGTCTAACTGCGCATGCGCAGTAGCGTGCTCCCTGCTGTTGTTAGCTGACCAATTAGCGCGCAGCATTCTGAACATGTCATTCCCGCCTTTAGCCTTATATTATATCGATAGCGTCACCCACGCCATTCTTGCGTTTTGCTCTGATGAGTGCAAGTCGAAAAGCTTTAGCATGTCTTTGTCATTACTTAATTCTATTTTCCTATTAGCAGAATGTTGTACAGTCAAACCTGCTATTAAGGCCAGCTTGATAAATGGGCTACCTGCTTATAGTGGCCACCCATCTTTGGTCCCACATTTATAGTGGCAAAATTTTTACAGCCAGTTTTTTTCAACCTGTTATCTTTTCTCACAACTCTCCGTCACCTCTTCTCCTCAGATGCCAAACGAATCAAGCTTCTCCGATATGACGACCCAGACCTGGGCCCACGTAAACTTCCCAAATTCCAGGAACACACTCAAGGCAAGACCACGGTGCCCTCTGAAGCCACATTCACAATCTCCCTGGAGACCAAACGGGTTGCTGTATCGGAAAACGGCAAAAGCATACATGTAGATGTAGGCTCGATATTGGTTTACATGGTAGAGTAGAGATCAGTCAAATTTAACAAGGAAATAGATAATAGTGCTGGGAGTTACCGTTTATTTTTCTAAACATTTAAACGTCAATTTAACGTACGTTTAAACGAATAGTAAACATAACAGTTCTTTGACCTGGTATCATGTGCGTTCGTGCGGCACCACTGACACTTCATTGAATTGGAGCATACATGATGCAGGCCACGAATATTCAGATATAGGCGTTGCTGTTACTTTCGAGATAAGTCACTCAAACCCATTTTTATTGATTAAATGAAAATACAAAAGGTAGCCTAGTTCAGGGTGATAAAAATTCACAAAGACTCGGTGAATAGCTTTGACTTCAACTTGCAACCATGGAAAATCAATAAAAGCTCTAATACAAGTACGATCGTCGGCTTCACAATGGTTACCGCCCTGCTTTGAATTCAACTTGCAAGATGAAACCGAAAACAATCAGTAAAATCGCTTCCACCCGCAAACGCAACTGCATGGTGGGCTTGAAACCACAAAAGGTTACCGACCATTGGGCTCATCACAGCGGAATGCTGCCTGATTCTTTTTCAGAAAAAAAAACTGACACTTTAGACGTTTCCGGCGGCGCAAAACTGCCAATAGATCTTTGAAAAAGAGGATCGTTTTTTCACAAGTTGGTTTCGGATATCCGTTTAGCATCTTTCTAAACGGATAATTTCGGTCGTTTAAACGTTTACACAGTCCCAGCATTAATAGATAATTTAGTAAATGTAATCATGGTATTAATGTAAAGGGTATCTAATTTGAAAATATCAGGTGAGGTTTATCAGTTGACACCGACAGGAAAGAGTAAAGCATTTTCACTTCATTTTGTTTGTTGTTTTTGTTGATAACCACTCTTGGCTTAAAATTGATAATACTGTTAGCAGATTTGTCAAAGTATCCTTTGCCAATTTAGGATGTTTGAGGGAAGTATCTGTCAATTATTTGGGGAATTGAAGCACATGCAGCATGATATGTGACGGAGGGTACCTCCACCCCTCCCCCTTCCATTATTCCCCTATTGTGTCTCAAACATCCAAGGAATTTCAAAGAAATTCCTTTCAGTGTTTAGGGGGTGGTGGTGGTTAACAAAAGGGAAGAGTGTGTTGAGGTTAGGGTTGTAACAAGTCTCCCTCTGCTCAAGTCCCAAGTCAAGTCAAGTCAAATGGCCTCCGAGTGTCAAGTCAAGTCAAGTCGATTCAAGTCAAGTAGTATTTGTTCAAGTTAATTTCAAAATGAGTCTAAACCCTGAATATTGCATTCGCGTAGGGTATTTGTGTTGTTCTGTTAAAAGAAAGCTTTAGTTATGAAAAACAATTGGTCCTCAAAATGACAAAATGGCATGTTTTATGCGTCAAAGTTAAATTTCATTTTTGGCAGACGCGAGTATAAATAATGTACAAGTCTGAGTCAAGTCGAGTCATTTAAGGTTCAACTTCAAGTCAAGTCATTTGAGGTTCGAGTCTCAAGTCAAGTCAAGTCGGTGGAACTCGAGTTGACTCGAGTCCGAGTCATTACAACTCTGGTTGAGGTATACATGTAGGAGCGGTAGAGGGGGAGTCAACTTGTCACATATCATGCTGGCTATAGATTGAAGTGTTGATCACAAAATAGAAATATATAAAAAGTGGTCGGTTGGGTACGTCATAATATAATATAAGCTCTAAAAACATTACAATAACTAGGATAACTTGTAAGTAAACACAGATGTGCCCTTGCTGCACTGGTGTAAAACAGGGTGGTTTAAATTTCTTTAATTACACAAGTTAGGCTGTTTATAGGCCCATTGTATCATTTGCAATGACCCTATTTTGTTTTTCATGAGTTGACAAGTAAACCTTACTTGGTGTTGATAGCAATGGTAACAAACACCACATGAATTTATTTCATGTTGGAAATTGAAAACTGAAGGTGGGTTTCTAAAAAAAGTCTTGTGCACGGGACTTTTTAACTATTCACTTGTACACAAAATCTATATATAGATTTTCAAGGTTTTCTGAACCATTAATGCATGATGGATTTTTAAAATTCCCTTTTGATGGAATATTTGAAAAGGACTAAATTCCCATTTTCTGCAAACCACAGTATGTATACATGTACGAATTGGGGCATCATCAGAGGATGTTTTTGGTATTTCATTTGTATCAAGTAAAATATTTCAAATTCAAGGGGCCTTATGGACAGAAATAGAGATCTGGTTATTATTATTATTATTACTTTCTGGTACTGAAACCAAGGATTCCTCAAAAGTGCCCATTGCACCAAGGGCCTAGAGGGTCACTGCCTATTGACAATTGGATGCCATCCGTGACCAGAAATCCAACTAAAAAGCGTCTTTTTTTTATGATTGGGCACTGTACTTGCGTATTGTGATTAGGGTATTAAAAACTCAGAAAAACTGAAAAAAAGGTACTTTAAAAAAACCTTTCCCCGTAATTAGGGTCCTTGAGAGGACTTAGGATGATTAAATGTTTAATTTTGACTCAATTAGTTTCGCCTGCATGGCTTCAAAATGGGCAGAAAATGCAATCAATGTGCAGACATAACCCTGCATTACACTGTTCAAATGTGTGGAATACACCAGTGCATTTTGCGGAACGTCTTTGTACTTGTTAAGGGGTGCATTTTTGGACTGTAGAAATTACGTGTTTAGGGTAGTTTTTGAAAAACTCTGGTCACGCACGGCATCCACTTGTCAATGTGCAGTGGCCCCCCTGGGCCATTGCACTGTCGCTCGCAAGCGTGAGGAAACCCATGAGGAGAAGACGATGAATTAGAAACGGCCAGAGACATCGGGGAATCCCCTTGCTCTTCACAAAAGAATGCTCTAGATCTTTAAAGTGCGTTACCTAACAAACTGGACCAACAGCTTTACATCCCTTCCGAAGGATGGAGCAACTGTGGTTAAGTGCCTTGCTCAAGGGCACAGGTACCACGGCCGGGTATCGAACCCGCAACCCCAAGTTTTCACCCGAGTATTGCAAGTCAGTGACTTAAACCACTCAGCCATGGTTAAGGTAGTGGGTTTGAGTCCAGACCATGTCCCTATTGATTGTACCCCCGACCAAGGCACTTTCACTATGAGCAAAAACATGTACATGTTCATTGTGACCCCATTGTTAGTAACAATGGTGTGTGCCCAATTTCCATTGTTAGATGTTCATAGTGTTTGTCATGAATTGCTTCTCCCAACCATGGGTACATGACAGGGTTGTACTTGTAGTCGAGTCCACAAGTTCAGAGCCGATAAAATCACAAGTCCAGTAACAAGAAGCAAAGATGAACACGCACAAAAGAATGCCTTTGTTGGAGTTCATTTTAATAGCTTGTGACTTGAATTGAGACCCACGGACTTGTGGTGGACTTGTGAAGGCTTGTGAGGACTTGTGGCTGAGGTTACCTCAGCTCTAACTTTATCATTTTTTTCAGATGTGGTTTTTCGGATGTAGAGCTGAGGTTACTTATCAACATGAACACGATATCTCAAATTCAGTCTGTGCACTGGTGGTCTGTAATCGACCGCGCATTGCCATTCCTTTGTACACGGATAGACACATCGTACACAAGACTTGAATTTGTACACATCGGCTGTCATTCCTGACCTCCTTTTTTACTGCAATTGTAGGTTGAATCTTCATCGTGGCTTGTTATTTTTCTGAAGGACCTGCGTAGTGGTTATTCCTGACAAGGTTTGGGCGAGTCCCAGTAGTAGAGGACCTGGCTTAGACATGTATGCACATAATTTAGGAGAGGATAACTCAACTGTTATAGGCTAATATGACCCCAAGGAACAACTTGGGATGTGTGCCAAAATCTCTATCCGGGGCGAAAAGCCCGAAAATGACCACGCCCTTTTTAAGATGGTCACGCCCCTTTCTTAATCAGTAGTGCTGCTTCCGACATAGTTGTATCTACTGAATTCAACTGATATTAGCTAATATGACCCCGAGGAACAACTTGGGATGTGTCCCAAAATCGTTGCCGAGGAGAAGTACCCAAAACTGACCACGCCCTTTTAAATGACCACGACCTTTATCAGAAGTGCTACCTCTGACATATCTATACATGTATCTACTGAACTTGACTGATATAAGCTAATTTGTGCCAAATTCACTATCGATAGAAAAGTACCCGGAAATGACCACACCCTTTTAAACGACCACGCCCCATATTATCAGAAATGCTGCTTTCGACATAGCCAAACTACTGAACTCAACTGATAAAGGCTAATTTGAGCCCTAGGAATAACTTGAGATAGGGGTGTCAAAATCGCCACCTAGAGAGTAGTTCCCACAAATGACCACGCCCTTTTAAAAATGACCACGCCCCTTATTTAAAGTGTACTTCCGACATCGGTGTATCTACTCTAGGGCAAGCTAATTTGATCCAAGGGAACAACTTCGGATTTGTGCCAAATTCCCTATCCGGGATAAGTACCCCAAAATGGCCACGTCCTTTTAAATGACCACACCACCTCTTATCAGAAGTGCTATACGTACTTTTAATTTTGCTTTATCTACTGAAATCAACAGATATAAGATAATAGGACCCCGAGGAACAACATGGGATGTATGCCAAAATCCTGGGGGAAAAGTACCCAAAAATTAACACGCCCTTTTTTTCGTCAGAAGCGCATTACCTCCGACATAGTTGTATTTACTGAACGCAACTGATGTAAGCTAATTTGACCCCGAGGAACAATTTGGGATGTGTGCCTTATTCGCGGTTAGGGGAGAAGTACCCCAAAACGACAACATTCCTCTTTTCATCTGCAGTGCTATACTTCCGACATAGCTGTATCTTCAAAACTGTTACAGCTGGGTATCTGGGTTGCTCAAAATGGCCATGATGTTTAGTGGGTCATATAGAAGAGTTTCGAATATATATTTTGATAATTAGAGAAATTGCCAAAAATGTTATCCATTACCATAGATACTACCCCTTACTACCTATCGGTACATATATAAATTGCCAAATATTTATTAACGTAAGCGTTCCATGCTTAAATTGTACGAATGTCTATTTCTTATTCTATAGTGCACTCACACAGTAGTAAATCGTGTTATGACTTCCGTCATGACATAGCATTTTTCTAGGCAATGCACCCTATCAGCAGTATGGATTAACACGAATAGCTAGATTTTTTAATAATGTGCACCAAGCTGTAGTGAGTAGATTGTTTCAATAATTTTCACCCTTTAACTACATGTTATACTTGAACAAGGTGAAGCACAATGAGCAGTGGGAACGACCTCACCCTAAAAAGAAACAGTTATACCATCATCAGATTGCTACACAAAGTCAATAGTAAATTTTGCTGAGCTCTGCCATCAAATACCGCTATAATTCTTTCCAAAGCAAAGACAATCTCTTTCCCCTCTGATACACAGTACAGATCTAATTTCTATCAAAATATAAATTTAAAACTCTTCTATGACCCCCTAAACATTATAACCATTCCGAAAATTTTGAGCAACCCAGAAGATACAACTATGTCAGAAGTACATTTCTGATAAGAAGTGGGTGTGGTTATTTTCCGGTACTTCTCCCCGGACAGCGAATTTGGCACACATCCCACATTGTTTCTCAGGGTTACATTAGCTTACATCAGTTAAGTTCAGTAGTATATCTATGATGGATACAGCATTTCTGATAAGAAGGGGCGTGGTCATTTTCGGGTGCTTCACCTGGATAGCGAATTTGGCACAAATCCCAAGTTGTTCCTTGGGGTCATATTATATTGTATCAGTCGAGTTCAGTAGATACAGCGATGTCGAAAGTAGCACTTTAAATGTGGGGCGTAGTCATTTTAAAAAGGGCGTGGTCATTTTCGGGAACTTCTCCATAGGTGGCGATATTGACACACATCCCAAGTTATTCCTCGGGGTCAAATTAGCTTATCAGTTGAGTTCAGTAGTTTAGCTATGTCGGAAATAGCACTTCTGATAAGGCGGGGCGTGGTCATTTAAAAGGGTGTGGTCATTTCTGTGTACTTTTCCATCGATAGTAAATTTGGCACAAATCCCAAGTTGTTCCTCGGGGTCAAATTAGCTTATATCAGTCAAGTTCAGTAGATACATGTGTAGATATGTCAGAGGTAGCACTTCTGATAAAGGTCGTGGTCATTTAAAAGGGCGTGGTCAGTTTTGGGTACTTCTCCCCAGGTAGAGATTTTGGGACACATCCCAAGTTGTTCCTCGGGGTCATATTAGCTAATATCGGTTGAATTCAGTAGATACAACTATGTCGAAAGCAGCACTTCTGATAAAGAAAGGGGCGTGACCATCTTAAAAAGGGCGTGGTCATTTTCGGGTATTTCGCCCCGGATAGCGAATTTGGCACACATCCCACGTTGTTCCTTGGGGTCAAATTAGTCTAGATCAGTTGAGAAATCCTCTCCTAAATTATGTGCATACATGTCTAAGCCAGGTCCTAGACTACAGGGAGAAGAGAGAAAATGACATTTGTTTTGTTATATCGTGTTCATGTTGATAACCTCAGCTCTACATCCGAAAAACCACATCCGAATAACCACATGATAAAGTTAGAGCTGAGGTAACCTTAGCTATGGGACTGGTGATGGACTCGACTAGCCGATGTTTGATTACATAGTCCATGTGTGCATAATATGACTACGTACAGGCTCCCAAGAGAGTTGGGAAAGTTTATAGAATGGCCTCATTGAGCCCAATGACCAGGGGTAATATATTTGTGATAAAGCATCTAGCCTTGAACATATGCAAGCAGCATTGTTGAGGTTAGATGGCTATATAAGCTATATATTAAGATGTGTGCTGTATAAGCACATCTCTCTGTACTATAATAAGGAGCCTGGCAAACATTTCAAAATTGTACAAGAATGGTCAATAAATTTTTGTTCAGGTTTTTATCAAATAGTCTTTAATTTTCAAAAAACAATCTTCTAACACGCTGCATTTTCATTGCCATCTCAAATGACAGCTTAAAGTTTTACATGTAGGCCTACTTTGCAAGTTCATCTTTTCCCAGTCAAGAAATATAAAAGGATAACTTGAACAGTTTCATTTCATTTATTATTTCTCAGGAGAACAACAAAGGTGACAAAGTACAATACAAGCATTAAAAAAGTAATTTTGAAAACGAGAATGATAACACCCCTGAAGGATTGCCAAAAAGCGAACTGGTGGCTCTCCCATTATGCTGTCAATGCGACAGACTATAACTTAGTACAGAATCAGCATATTAAAACAAAATAATAATAATAATAATAATAATAAAATAAAATAAATAAATAAATACTTTTCAAAGGAAGCCTTTATTTATCCTTTTCAAGCTAATTTTTTACAAGCAAAATTTATGTATATACAAAAGTAAAAGAGTGGTACCAAGGAAACAAAACATTTAGTATAACGTAACAGGAAAAAGATCAGCAATTTCAAACAAGGGTAGGAGTAATGATTTCAAGCCCTCTCTCCCCAGAGCAGCTACTCTGAGGAGAAAAGGCCTGAAAAATTTGAAAATACAGAATAATTTACAAGGAAAGATATTGAAGTTATCATTATTGACCAAAGAAAAGAAGTTGATTTGTCGAAGTGAGACAAAAATACTGGTCACAAAATAATGTACAACGGGAGTGGGAAAGGTGTTAGGGAAACCTAAGAAAATGTGAGCGCTCCCCTGCCCAGAAATAAATACACAGATAGAATGTGGGGTACCGTGGCCGAGCGGCTTAGGTCATTGACTCGCAATCATAGGTGAAAACTTGGGCTTGCAGGTTCGAACCTCCCCACGGCTACGGTACCTGTGCCCTTGGGCAAGGCACTCAACCACACTTGCTCCATCCTTCGGAAGGGATGTAAAGCCGTTGGTCCAGTGTGTTAGGTAATGGAAACGCACTCTAAAGATCCCAGAGCATTCTTTCGTGAAGAGCAAGGGGGATCATCCCCGGTGTCTCTGGCCATTTCTAATTCTAATTCTTCATGGGTTTCCTCACGCTTGCGAGTGACAGTGCAATGAGCACTATTGAGGAATCCTTGGTATGAATACCAGAAAGAAATAATAATAATGATAATAATAATAATAATAATAACAAAAACAATTGCAAGAGGTATCATATTTTAACAAACAGACAGTTATTTTTACAGTTTTAATCATTTGCACTCATAAATTTTAACTATGATGTTCTTTAAAGAGACTGACACACAGAGCAGCAGCAAAATATTGCAACAGAAAAATGTGTTTCTTTTGATTTATTTTATCCAAAGATTCAATTATTTTATTGATCATATTACTTCCAGCTGCTTCATGTATTGTAGGGAACAACAGAGGGCCTCCTCTGTCCATCGAACAAGTTCTTAGCGGCGCGGTCGAATTCATTGTTAAACTGGGTGTAACTAAGTTTGCGGAACTTTCGCTGCATTTTGTTTACTCGAAAACAAACACATTTTCATTGTTGGGCATTTATATAAGGAAAGTAGTGGCACTAAAGAGTATAAATGACGATTTTTGGTTGACATTTGGTTTGCTAAAAGTGAAATAAATACCATCTTTCTGGTATTAATATAAAATGTACCCCCTGCGTGCAAAGTAGAACACTTCGCTTCAGTCACTGCGCGTGCGCTGCACATAACACGTGCTGCGCTCGAGATAGATCGACCGATCATTCACTCGGAATCGGTAGTGAGATAGATGTGCACGTGTTTACCAGTTTACGAAGAAAGAATTAAACACGCGGGAAAAGTTGGTTAATTTTCTCTTCAAAATTTACACTGTCAATGATACTCCCAAAAGCTAATTTCTAGCACACAAATTTACATCAGTGTTGACGTTTTCACAAGGACTGCACTGGAGTCTGAACTGAATAAGTGTACTGTCTGCAGTGTGAACTTTGTCTGCTGTCGGGTGAGTATTTTTCTAGGTATTTTTTCCGTTTACTTTGAACAAAGATTTTAAGGAAATCACCTCTGGAATCAACAAATAATTACAGATAAACCAATTCTAATATAATTTCCACATGCACTTTTGTCGCAAATGTTGCTTTTCTAAAGAAAAATCACATTTTCTCCTTAGTTTAAAAATAAACCTTATCGACGTTCTCAATGCATTATGGGATTGGATGACAAAATTGCCCGGCCAAAAGAGATGCATTTTCTCCTTAGTTTAAAAATAAACCTTATCGACGTTCTCAATGCATTATGGGATTGGATGACAAAATTGCCCGGCCAAATGTGCATAAACCTATGAGGCGGACACCAACTCGGCAACATTTTTACTCATTTTCACGAAAACCAAAAAGAGTTCAAGAATCAACCTCCCACCACTTTATCTTTGACACATATCAAACATTCTGACAAACATGTCCCGAAACAGAAATGTCGCAAATGCGAGAAATCTTTGGGGATTCCCTTCATATCGGTAGAGTCCCACGCTCGCAGCTCGGTATGCGCTAGCCCCGCGAGCAGTGCTTCGGAAACCTCAGCCCTGTCTTCTAATATACACCAAATCTGTGGCAAACTCACGCAAATGAAATTTGGCCCACGGCTCTGATATTTGCTCAATAGGTGCACTCACCCCAGTTTATAAATATTCCGAAGAGTACGCATCGATCCGATGTCTAGTTTCGGTGAAATCGTGGGGACAGTTTGAGACCTTTCTTGTGATGAAATTCCCACTCTTTGACCAAAAATCAAATATGCGCATGCGCGAGGGCGGAGAGGTCAACATAATAGCGCCATCTCGCGACGGCGTCGTCACGTACCAGCTGCACAGCGGCTGTTTCAGGAGAGAGCACATCGACAGTAAATGAGGTACTGTAGTCCGTAGGTAGGTAAATGCCGACTCGCGTTTCGGTTTTTTTTTCATATACATTGAACACGGATTTGGGTGAATTTATATATTGGAATCAATAGGAAATTTTATTCCTATTGATTCCAATATATAAATTCACCCAAATCCGTGTTCAATGTATATGAAAAAAAAAAACGAAACGTGAGTCGGCAAAATGATCAAACGTCTGGCTTGGCGGCATGGCATCGCCTGCAGCGCGCGCTGTACGTGTAGAACGTACCGCGCGATAGAGTCGATGTGCTCTCTCCTGAAACAGCCGCTGTGCAGCTGGTACGTGACGACGCCGTCGCGAGATGGCGCTATTATGTTGACCTCTCCGCCCTCGCCCATGCGCATATTTGATTTTTGGTCATAGAGTGGGAATTTCATCACAAGAAAGGTCTCAAACTGTCCCCACGATTTCACTGAAACTAGAAATCGGATCGATGCGTACTCTTTGGAATATTTATAAACTGGGGTGAGTGCACCTATTGAGCAAATATCAGAGCCGTGGGCCAAATTTCATTTGCGTGAGTTTGCCACAGATTTGGTGTATATTAGAAGACAGGGCTGAGGTTTCCGAAGCACTGCTCGCGGGGCTAGGTATGCGCTAGCGCTATGCAACACATGCACACGGCGCTGGACGGATCGATTTTTAAAAATTTATATTGGTGGGGGAGTCCGTGTACACGGACTCGCAGTGCAGCACACTGCCGATACGGCGTGTGTTGCATGCATAGCGCATACCGAGCTGCGAGCGTGGTACTCGGACTCTACCGATACGAAGGGAATCCCCTATGATTTCTCGCATTTTCAACATTTCTGTTTCGGGACATGTTTGTCAGAATGTTTGATATGTGTCAAAGATAAAGTGGTGGGAGGTTGATTCTTGAACTCTTTTTGGTTTTCGTGAAAATGAGTAAAAAAGTTGCCGAGTTGGTGTCCGCCTCATAGGTTTATGCACATTTGGCCGGGCAATTTTGTCATCCAATCCCATAATGCATTGAGAACGTCGATAAGGTTTATTGCATTCAGTTATTATGCACCTATCAATTGTATGACGCACCTTCGGACCCCGGGAAAGGTGCGTCAATGTCCACAGGAGCGTCATCTTTTTGGCACACATGACGCACCCTCAGTCACTTTTTGTGACGGACCATTCTTGTAAAATGACGCTTCAAACTACATGTACCAAATTTTGACGCACCATCTTTGGAACAGATGCACCTTGACGGACATATATGACTGACATATGTAAAAAAAATACCTGGCTTTCCATAGACGAGTACACAAAACTAATGTAAACCAGCGTGCTTGGGGACCATCTTGCTTTCAGAAGATACCATTAAGCAGTAAGGGGTAGTTTCATTGATTGCGTAGGAGTTTATTTGTTAGTAGGCCTACCCCAATTAAATGAGTATAAACGCAAATAAACCGTTTAATTAAATGGGACACTAACATTTATTCGAATTTAATTACCGCCAGTATATGAAACAAAACAACAAAGACATTAAACAGATGTACCTCGGAAACAGTACGGTTACCCCTCCTTCCAAAATGGTATTATTCCACAGCAGTATTTTTGACGTGTTTTGTTTTTCCTCCTGTTTTTCATACATGTTTTTCACGCACATGCAAAGGGACTAAAATGATGTTTCAAATCTGTTAAATTCCATTTCACTCTGTGGGTGTACTTTAGGGGGCTTCGACTTGGAAAACCAATGGACACTGAACTGACGCACCATTGACACACCTTGACGCACTAGTCATGGTAATCGTGACGGACCAATGTGTACTTTGACGCAATACCTTCGTCAAAATGTGACTGGACATTCCGGGACATGACGCACCTTTCCTGGGGGTCCGAGGGTGCGTCATACAATTGATAGGTGCATAATACTTATAGTCAGGGAATTTTGCTGAAACCTGGGAACTAAATCCTTACCAAATAATTTCTTCGCCAATGTGTTAGTGAAGGTGTCTACTAACACCTCTTAAAAAGTTGAAATTCAATTCCCCTAGGAAACCACGTGACAGCTTCTAAAAGTTTTACCTTAAAAATACAGTACAGACAACAGCCGTTGACAAAGCGCCCATTTGTTTCGAATGGTGTGCGCCTAAGCAGACGACTGTTTTGTGTTTCATACTGGCGCAAATGCGGGCAGTGCTGTGATTGGATTGGATTCTGGTGCTGCTCCTGTGGTTTTCTGTGATTCTGAATCGAATTCTGAGGTTTTTAAAATGATGAAAGGTCAGGGTCACGTGACTAAGCTGAGAATCGGGGCCATTTCCAAGATGGCCGCCATTGAAATTTACAGGTGCCAGGCGTAGGCCGTGTCAGCTAGGTGTAGGTATACTTAGAGTCGGCCGATTTTAAAAATCCTGGTGTTGATACTATGGTTTTTCCATGGTGCTGAATCCAATTCCGAGGTTTTTATAACGATGAAAGTTCAGAGTCACGTGATTAGGCTGAGGATCAGGGTCATTTCCAGGAACTTGCCTTTTTACCCAGCGTGCACTGCCTAAAAACAGCTCGATTTGCCAGGTATAGGCCTATTATATAGACCGTCACGTATCGAATAGCCGCCATTTCGTTTTCTTGGGGCACCTTTTGTTACTTAAACCGTTCAACAATGGAAGCACAATATTTGCAATCATGCATGTCCTCAAAGAACAAAGAAACTGCCCCACAGAATCGCGGCTATTCGATACGGTCTATAGCGCGAAGGCGGGACTGTAGTAGCATTTATGCAAATATAATAATTTAGTGCAAATCTACACGCAACTGGTCTATCATTGGCACCGAGTGGCACTAAACGTCCCCGAAATGTACCACACACACTTTCTTAACAATGTGCGCTTGTGTGAACAGAGGCTAAATATTCTTACAAAAGTTGAAGTTTTGCCTTCGGAATTGCTTGGTAATTTCTGGAATCGGCAAGCTACCTCATATAATCGAATATAAATGAAATGAATCGATTTCTACTAGCAATCGATTCCTCAAACATCTGGAATCGCGATTACGATTCTTAAAGTGGGATAGATTCTACCCGATTCCGGCGCCGAATCGCCCAAGCCCAGTATTATAATGACGTGGGTGTTACTGTTATGTCCGAGCGGTCAAGCACGTCGAACTCAAGTTCCTGTGCCAGTACTATATGGTTCGATTCCAGGCCGTGACGGGTTGTGGCACTTGTGCTCTTGAGCAAGGCACTTAATCACAATTGTTTCGTCCTTCGGAAGGGATGTAAAGCCGTTGGTCCAGTGTGTTACATGTAACGTACTTTAAAGATCCCAGAGTATTCTTTCGTGAAGAGCAAGGGGAGGGATTCCCCGGTGTCTCTGGCCGTTTCTAATTCAACTTAGAAGTTGATAGTTATTCGAATATCTATGTTAATTGTATCTATGTTAATTGATCCCATTCCTGTAATTGGCGGTTCTTCCGCTGTTGGATGTGGTGAATAAATAAATAATAGAGCCTTTCAACCGACAGCCATGCATGTGAGGGTCCGGAGCTGCGTTCCACATCAGCAGCGTAAATACGGGGGTCAGATTCCCCTCCCCCCACGGAAAATCCTGTATTGCCCTGAAAAAAGGCAAGGAAATATGGAAAATAAAGTTTTTTTTTTTGTAACGATAGGGCCTATACCTACCTGTAACTGACTGGATGTCTGCTGATAGTGCTGTATGCCCTGATTGTACATGCACCCCCCCCCCCCCACCCCCACCCCCCCCCCCCCCCCCCCCCCCCCCGTCGCCCTTTCCCCTCGCTAAAAAGCAATGCACCCATGTGCATATTCCACCCCCACCGCCCCTCCCCCAGTGAAAACAATCCTGGCTACGCTGCTGTTCCAGATACGCGAAAATCAGATTTCTCTCTAGGTCTCTGGTTAAATGGAACGCAGCCAGGGTTCTCCCATTCAAATTATGTGACACTATTTTTGCAATCCCATGGCCAGAGAACTACACACAACGCTGTCGGCATTTGCGCCAGATGAAACACAAAACAGCCGTCTGACCCAGCGTATACGCTATTCAAAACAAATGGGCACTTTGCGTTTGCCAACGGCTGTTGTCTGATGTACTGCATTTTAAGGTTTTTACATTTTAAAATCTGTACAGCATTTTTAAGAAGCTGCCCCGGGCTTTCCTAGGGGAATTGAATTTCAACTTTTTAAGGGGTGTTAGTAGACACCTTCAGTAACAAATTGGTGAAGAAATTATTTGGTAAGGATTTAGTTCCCAGATTTGCCAAATATCGGAAAATATTCCCTGACTATTAGGCCGAGTAAAAAATAAAACATGTTTCTCGTCCGGGTTTTTAAAAAAAAAGGAGGAAGAGGGGCTTTTTATTTTTTAATTTTTATTTTTCAAGATGACTGCCATTAGAGATTTCTAGGCCGCTGCAGGTAAATAGACTCATGCGAAGACATATTTAGCGATGGTACAGTAGCTACACGATGTAGAAAGTCACCGAGAGAGTCTATATAGAAGACTTCGAAATCGCAAGTATTTATTTTCCGACGGATTTGTTGTAGTTTTTAATATTTTTGTCTCATTTTTTGGAAATAAAAAATAAAAAATCAATCCAGGCGGCCTCAAAAAAGGAAGCGGGCGGGGACGAGAAACATGTATTTTTTTTTATTTCGCCTTATAATAGCCACTTGGATATTTTTTTCAAAATGGTTTAAAAGGATTTAAAGTGATTGCATCAGTTAGAGCATGGTTTCCAAAAAAAAATGACACCTCATTTGTTAAAATTGATCGACCCAATCAAGAGCTATTCAAATTTGAAGGTGCCGAAAAACGCCTCTTTTGTCGGTAAATAAACCCTTTCACGAAATACGCAGCTCCATAGCAAAGGCATGGAGCTGCGTATTTCGTTGCACGAATTTGGCGAGCGCGCATTGCTGACGAGCCTGTTCCTTTATTAAAGTACAGTTTATTTATACATGAAAGCCATTAGTCACTGTAATGGTTGCGCTGTGGGAGGCCAATCTCTCAAATCTCATTAACACAAATAATTATCTTCACATTGAGAAAAAATTACAGCATCGATCCAATTATGAAGAAGTATAATGGCAGAATGCAGGCACCATATCCACTGTGCATTGTGCTACATGTATGTATGTACCGTATGTGTTTCCTTGAAGCACCAAGGAATTACACTTGATCCCGAGCTCGGGATTGAACACCGAGCTCGGGATCAGCCCCGGATCACAAATAGGTGTAAACGCTCTCGGAACCAAACTGGCCCCGGATCAGACCCCGAGATTTTGGTCTCGCGATGGCGGAGGGTTCGATCCCGAGCTCGGGATCAGTTTGCGGTTAGCTGGGCAATAAATCTTCCCCACATCCTGTTGCGGGCTAAAGCGCGCGACAATTCCAGGGGAGCCCGCGCTCGTATTATGTACACGTACGTGTACACGTAGTACATGTATATATACACGCACACAGGTACCACTGCTTCCATGCATTGTGTGTGCAGGCATATATGCCATGACAAAATGCATGATACCCCGACGCGACGTAATTGGTATCCTGCATTCAGCAATCTCTCTTGCGTGTCCGATACAAACTTCACACGTTCAGAAAAAGTGTTTCTGTATTTCCTCTACTTTCTGCAACTTCTCTACTTTCTACAACTATCTAGCGACACTTTGTCATTATCATACAGCTTAGTTTTTAGTTGTTATATCAAGGATTTCGGAGTGTCATTCAACGATTTCCGACATAGCATAAGTTGACATTATTTCGTCGTGAAGAGAAGTTGACGAAGACGAAGTAGCCGAGTCGAGTTGTCTTCGTGTGAAAAGATGCAAACGAAGTTTGCGGGCGCTCGTGGAGCAACGACGAACTGGCGAAATTTTGGGACATTTGGGCCAGCGCAGAAATATTAAATGGCTAAACTGGACGGAACATCTCGGAATTCTGCTGCGTTAGCTTGACCTTTGACTGCAACTTCTGGCTCCGCGCTCGGGATCAACAACAGATATAAACGCGGCACTCGAGACCATTGCGGTTAACCTCAACACATTCTTATCAGGGGGTCAATCTTGATCCTGAGCTCGGGACCAGTGTAAACACGGTGCGAGAAATGTCAGATCATTCACAGGGAGGGGTCCTGTTTTGTAAGAATTTGTGGTGGTGGTTGAGCTCTGGGAGACCAGTCTCTCATTAAAACAATCTTACATTGAGAAAATCACAGCAGTTAGTCCACTGAGGAAGGATATATGTTTAATGGTAGAATAAAAGCACCATGTCTACTTTGCAATCCAAGGGATTACTCAAGAGATGGCATAGTAAGTACATTGTAGAAAGGAATGTCAGAAAACATGGGGGTCCTGTTTTGTAATGATTTTGTCCATGCTGCTGGGAATGTTTTAGCCTTTGTTCAAGGCCTCGCAGCTGGTGGTGTCGAGCGCACCCCTGGTCACATAGTAGCGCTCTCATTCTGGCTCAGGACACCGCCAGCTGCAAAAGTAGCTGCCAGGTTTTGAACAAAGGCTAGGAATGTTTGGATTTTGAAGTAACCTTGCGCCGTATGGACACATGCAGAGCAGCATTCTAACCACTTCACTTTTCTTGATGTACATGTACAGTAGATGAGTTGGAGGGAATTTCAATAATTATAAGGTGCATTGTGAAGTGGTTCCTGCTGGTGATGTTAAAAATGTTGGAGAAAACGGCTGGAGCTGAGCATAAATTTAGTCACTTTCGGTGTAGCACACTGAGCATTGCACATCGCGATAGGCCATGCACAAGTGGAATATCAGCTCCTGTGGAAACGCATCCATGGCACAGATGCATACAGAAAACGGAAAGATTACCATGCACGGAAACCCTCTGGGACCCCGGCCATGCACTAAACCTATGAACCAGCTCTGAAAAAGTTTTTCCTTAGTAAAATCATGAAATTTCTCCCTCTTAATTTTGTATTTTTATCATCCAAAAAAGCAAATCCTGGGTGTCCGTGCATGGTAATAATTAAAACCCCAGAAAACTTTTCAATAGGGAGGTTTCGCAAGGATACGGATATGATAACGTACATGTAACCGTTCACACTATGAGCAACTAACAATGGAAATTCGGCACAAACCATTGTTATTAAAGAGGAAGAATCCCCCTTGACGAAAATCCAGCATTTAGGCTTTTTTTTCTATAGTCCAAACATCCCTCTTGCCGACGTTGATTTTTATTATTTTTTAATTGTCGGTTTTAAGTGGATAAGTTGGAAGCAAAAGTCGCTTTTCGAAAATGAGATTTTCGCGATTTCTGAAACGCTCATTAGGTATTCATGATATGTGCGTGACCCCGTGACGCAATCCTGAGAAAGAGAAGTCAACACGATTGTTAGCTCCATACGTTTACACGCAAAAAACTTGAAAAACCGTCTCTGTTAGATGGTGTTTTCTGAAGAATTTTGTTGGTCCAAAAAGCCAGAGATATGCCCAGTAGCTGCGTGGTTGTATGTTTTACCAGACACTATGAAAAAAAAAAGAGCAGAAAGATTTTCTTTTATATTACCAAGAGAGAAAAATGAGTCGCCCATTCTATAACTTGTACGGCCGATGTTCAAACACGTGGGAACTACGCCCGCAGGGGACCGTACCATCCTGTACACAGACCGCTGTGAATGCCGTTCGTTCCGTGACAAAACCACCCGTCGCAATGCACCAGTATTTACTTCAAAAGAGCTTCATTGTGAGCCACAATTTCACCGTTTTTTCACAAAACGGGTAATAGTAGATTGTTGTCATATTACATGAAATGTTTTTCACGTTTGTATTTTGAATTACAAGGACAAAACAGGCATGATAAACATTCACTTCGTGTATTTTCCATTCAATACTGCACAGACCGTTTTGTATGTTTCTCAGGATGATGTCAAAACCCTGTTGATAAACAAGCCAAGTGACCTCGAGCGTTTCAGAATTTTGGGTGAAGAGGGTCGGAACTGCTTTACGTTTTAAGCAAAAGCCTGTCGATTTTGTGAAAAACAAGTTGTGATGGTGTTGTAGACACATACACCTCCATGATCAGATGATAAACAAAAAAACTAAAAAAATGTGGAAGGGGGGATTCTAGCTGTTTAACAATGGTGTGCCCAATTTCCATTTTTAGTTGTTCATAGTGTCACGTTGATGCGCACACTGAACTGGGTTTTGCACTGTGTGAATACAATCTGCTCTGCAGTTGGCTTTGTTTTCAGCTAATTTTGCTCACTTTCATGTGGGCACGACTCAATAAATTTGATAGGTATTCATGGAAGATACAGCACAAAGAAACAAAATGCATACAACTTATTAATCCATCTCGAAAAAAGCCACATCTGCATAACCGCTATCTGTTTTTATACTACGCGTATGGAGGCTGATACCCGTTATTCACCATGTTCACGCGTATGAAAACATGTGTACTACGGTTACGCGTCACCAGAAGCGCATAGAGTCATGATGTATCCGTGACGGTGCGAAACCTCCTTAATGATAATGTGAACAGGGCTTGACATTAACTTTTCATGTAGAGATACATGTACATGTACATGTAAGATTTTACCTGTACGACAAAATGTTTTACCTGTCCGAGGAGGTATTGTAGAGAAATGAAATAAAATGAGAAAGTTCAATATAAAGCACAACAGTTTTTAAACTCCACAAAGGAATGCATCTGATTTGTTCTAACATGGAATTTTAAGGTTGTGTTTGAACCAGAAACCAGCAGTAACAAAAAGACATGTATAACAAATAAGAAACCGAAAAGAAACTGAAGCCGTCATGTCGAAAAGATCACAACTATGGTATGCACAAAGAATATCTGACGAACTCATCGCTGGTACTTTATCAATATGAACACATGCAAAAGAACTAGTCCCAGTGCTGATATAGCATCGATATATACACTGGATGAAGCAACGATGTCTAAAAATGATGCCATTGTACCTCACCAAACACAATGCCTTGCCTAGACTGGTCATACTGTCTTCACTAGTCTACATCATGGTCTACATGTGTTAAGTGGAATGCAAGTGATCGCATGGACCGGGGAGCAGTCTAGGCCAAGCATTGTTCGTGGGGGACAATGGCGGCTGGCGCGTGGCTTCAATTATCTTCAATTCTTCAAACATTTTGTGGTATTCCAACTGCGAGAAATGCAGGTAAGGATCGATTTACAGCCAAGAAAACGAGGAAGGTGGGCTTTTATTTAGCATATTTTCACCTGTCCATCGGACAGGCACGGCACTGTGTTTACCTGTCCCGACTGGCATTTTTTGGAAATTACCTGTCACGGACAGTCGGACAACCGTTAATGTCGAGCCCTGGTGAATGCGGTTTCAGGAGAGTGGTGTTGACATTTTAGCATTTGTCTACATGTTGTAAACATCCCTGGCTGAACAGCATCAAATTTGCAAAGTTGCACTCGACTTTTTTTAATCTGAAGAAAGTGACAAAATTACACCCTGTCAGGAACCGCAAATATAAAGCATTTGGAATTTGATTTGCCAAGTCGAGACAGTTTCTCTGTTCCTCCAGTCTCTTGTCTGAAACTTGTAATCTTATCAAAGATACATTACGTGCATTAACACGAAGTCCCATTGGGGCGGTCAGGGAGAAAATCAAATTAATGGGATTGCTCATGCAGTAAATGTTGCATGGGCAGCCGTGGAGTGATTGTCTTGGGGTAGACCTCTGTACAGTGTTTTTAAAAAAGGCAGCACTTGGGGAGAAAACTGCCTACATGTACATGTAGTTCTCAGTCGAAATGTGCATTGTGGTTAAAATTGAATTGTCGCTATACAATGTACATGTAGCTCATCCTGAGATCTCGGGGAATTTCCACTCTGCTAAGCGACATTACAATGTTATTTTGATGTAATTTAATCCATTCGGTCATGTTATGCCGAAAAGAAACGATTTCTACTTTCCAGAAATTGTATTGGGTTCTGTTCCTTATGGCTGTCCCATTCCTACCAAAACTTCCGGCGAAGATCTTATTTACTCTGCAGTTTTTAAAATTAATTTTTAAAATTACCAGTGATGCATGCTGACCAACGTGAATGGAATGGATTCCCCTGTATGCTTTAAATAGCAGCCAATCGCCGACCCGGACCCGCCAGCATTACCGAGTACACTACATGTACATTGTACGTACATGTATGTATCACACTGCATGCACAGTGTTTACAATCTGCGCTCGTTACATTTGAATGCCTGCAATGCACTGCCAAGCATCCTGATTGGTCCAGAGAGGCGACAAGATTTCTGTCACTTGTTCCCCAGCGAAATGGGGCCGGTTTCAACAGGGCCTCGTTATGCACAAGTAGGGGAGTGCTTTAAAGGGGCACTATTGCAAGAGGATGCTACCAGTACATGTATATAGCTACATGTTACATACAGTAGACTTTTAATTTTTTTAGGTTGATTTTAATCGTGTACATGTACATGTGTATATCTGTAATCACACAGGGAGATAAAACTATTTGTAATGGTTTACCAATCATGTGTTCTTCTGCCTTTGTTTCCATAAACAAGTTGGGACTTGTGACTTGCTGGCAAAGACTACCCTATAGGAAAAATGTTGACCTGCAACTTGACCTGAGAACACTCTGTTGCAGCCTTGGCCTTTGTCATGGCAACAGTTACTAAATGTAGTTCAAAATTTGCAGTGTTGAAATATCTGCAAGCCCATGTCAACTTTCTAAGGATCTGTATTCTTGTGTGTGCCTTTGTTGTTTAAAAATTATCCTGCACACTTGAGAAGACTTAATTAGTTAAATTACAGAAACCACTGTCATCTACAGATGAACAGTAGACGTGATAATTGATGGATGCATAGTATAAAGTCCATCTGCAGTTTCAACAATTGTGTGGTATCCTAAAGTGTGTCATATTTATTCAATGTTGAGTGGTCGCCCAGGCAACAAATTAGGGTCTACAACTCTTGAAGTGGGGTTTGGGGTAGGTACATGTAGACCTGGAGGAGAATAAAATGATCAATTCAGGAGCCAATTTCTGTTTTGCAAATACCATGTACATCTGCCTAGTAGGCCTATTGCAGGGAAATCCAGGTGAAACACATTCCAGACAGTATCTGGGCACTGCCAGGAATCCTCTCAATCCTCTCATGGACTTTTTAATTTTCTAACTGGAGTGCCGCTTGCAAAACCAAGAATCTCGCTGCAAAATCGCAGTTTCCGTTTGCTGATGAAATAATTTTCAATGTAGTAACATTTTGTACCATTAATTAGCATTTTTGTTTCAAGCAATTAATTAATTGTCAAAAAAAGTTGCCCTGTTCGAATATTTATTTTCTTCATACCGGTACCTGTTTCACGTTCCAACTCCAGCAGCATTTTACTCAACCACACAAAGTACACGTACAGTGAAATATTTCTTTAACCCTTCTCTAAAGTACGTCTTCAAATTCATGTTGACGGGGCGAGTCTTTCCTTGATTGCCCAGAACGAACAGCAATTTCCTCTTTAGATTAAAAGATTGGCAGGTGATCTACCGTAGTTACTGAATGTTGTGCCTGCAGGCAGGAGTATTATTGTGTAGCGATAGCACCATTTCATGTACGTTACACGTAGGTTTCACATCTCGGGCTCCAATTTTGATCCCCATAATGCAAAAGTCCGACTAACGATGTTTGGTTTACACAAGAATATTGGATATAAAAAACATACATGTACAGTACTAAAATTGTCAATGTACAATGTTCGTTGTACATCCTTTCTGCATCTGGACATGACTGTCGCTGTATAGCATCTTGAGAAATTGTTTGGACTAAATAAGCACAGTTGAATAAGGCCAGTTTCAAACGCCGTGCTTGTGCCGTGTCGAATTAAATTAAACTTGATTTTTTTAAATTCGACACGGCACACGCACGACGTTTGAAACCATTTGACTCAGCAAATCGAATTCGGCAAGGCAGAAGAATTTAGCTTTGACAGGGTCTGCTGTGCTAAGAACTCAATTTAGTGCGGCACAAGCACGGCTCGGCTTCAAACGTCGTGCTTCTGCCGTGTCTAATTTAATTCCAGTTCGAAGTTGGGCCGCAATTGTGTTTAACAATAAGGAATGAGCATGCTCACAGCTCGTATGCGAGCAAAGAATTAACCAACAAACGAGTCAGACTCCCAAATTTTCCGCATCACGGAGAACACGGACGGAAAAACGGAATTTGATTAAGAACACGGAATCCGGAAAATAAAACGGAAGTGAACAAAACAATCAGAATAAAACGGAAATCACATGTTTTCTTCCAAAATAGTCTAAATTAAATAATTGGGAACTCTTCCCAGCAGAATATAATCAATCTGATTGCAAGAAACAACTGTTCAAAATTATTACCAAAAACGTTTTCCTGCAGCAGGGCCTCGGCCTAGCCTCCTGGGCATGTTGGCCGCTAGCGCTAGGTGCATTTTACACATGATGATCATGGTGTTGGTCGCTACTCCGTTGCTAGTGTTCAATGTTGCAACTCGTGGGAGCGGGTTACCAGTGATATTTGTGCCAACAAACATGATCAATTGATCAGAGACACAGCGACCATGTTTACGAAAAAAATATAATTTCGGTCACGGGCTTTGGACTATTTTTAACTCGCTTGTTTACAGCTACATGTAGTTCCTTATTCATACATACAGATACATAAATATAACAAAGTCGCAAATTTGAGTCTGTATTTAAGCCGCATGGTGTTTTTTCCTTCAAATTCTTGAAATGCACTAGAATTAAGAAAGCCGAAGCCCAATCCTGTAATTTCGAAAATGCCCAATAGATTGATACAATCGTCAGCTCCCAAACAGTCCGTGGTATCCTGCAATGTGTAACGCATGGCCTGAGAACCCACCAAATTTTGTGTTTCCTTTAGATTGGTTCTCGATCCTATCGCTTATTCATATTGCGATATTCATTCGTTCTGTGGACAAAGTGTGTGGAATATGTGGATGGGAACCAATCTATGCTGAATCGTGCATGTGCACGACGCGTGTTCTGTGACTGCGATCACTTCATGTGAGCTGTCACGCTGGAGAAATGTCAAAAAGGTGGAAGGCTTTGCCGTCCAGAAAACTGAAAAACGAAACTCTACCGCCAAATCTCCGAGTTCGCCGGTTTCCCTAAGTCTAGTTTCAGATGGCATCCCAGGGGTTTCCCTTAACTTATTTTTTCACTCGCCGGCCGGACTAGTAAACCAACATTTTAGGTAGTCCGCAAGCTGTTTTACTAGCCCGCATGTTTTTACCCATTTTTTTCTAAATTTCTTCATTTTGTACCAACATCTATCGAGTGTGGAATTTTGCAAAGAAAAGGCTTTGGTTTTATTTTCAGCGGTACAGAACGACTTATCAAAGCATCAGTAGGTGCACATTTGATGAGGAAAAAAAAAAATTGAAAAACAAAATTTGAAGATTTTACTATAGAAACAAACGGAAACAACATGTAGCAGGAATAACTTTACTAGGAAAAACTCTGTTCTTATGTGTTTTGTAAAGGTCTGGTAATTGCCAAGTATACTTTTCCATTTCTTTTTCATCTATTACTTTTAAAAGCTTCTAATCGTTCCGAAAATTCCGTTTACGAACACCCCGTGCTGGCCGTGCGCACGTGGTTAGCATCGTGGTTAATGTGCATGTATATGTGTACACATGTGTAAACAAACCGGATGAATGTCCGGACATGCATGTACCAACTGCATGTACATGTATCGATACACGATACATGTGCCATTGTTTCTTCCCCATGCATTACGGCCGTACACATATACGTCCGTGGTACGGTACACATGCGATGCATTCCAAACACAGAAACGTTGGCCCAACGTCCGCCACTGGTTTCAGTGCTTTTGTGCACGCGTCTATGGAAAACCTGGTACCTGTTGTTGGCCAACGTTGAGGTTCTCCCCACGTACCCGGTACGAACGTGCGTATCGGCCCGACCAAAAACAGCTCTCGATACGGTACAGACGGCCCGGTCCCCCGGTGCTGGTCCACCGGGCGCTGGAACGTGCCTAGTCTGGTTTCCGGACAAAAGATTCCCGGCTTTAGTTGGGCGGTAACCAGTCCAACTCATGCCGATCACCATTTTGTTAACTTGAACGTCATTGGCCAGAATTTACTAGCAACAACAGGTCATATTATTTTTATCAGCCAATCAGCATGCGTTTTACAACACGAGTTGGCCTCTTACTCTGATCGGGAAATCCCCTGCACGTGAAATCCCCTGCACGTGCACGGGGTTTGGTTGAAACCCGGAGGTCGGTTCGGAGATAACGGAGTAACCCAGAGGTGACCCGGGTAGAATTGTTTGTTACCGTGTAGTACATGCTACAACCTACCTCCGGCTTGTTATTTTAATACCACGTAGCTCCGGAGCCACCGTCAACGCACCAACTACACGTTAGCAAAAACATCTACCTCCGGGTACCTCCGACTTTTATACATTTCCTTCATGACATACATGTAGCTGGGTTGTCGATCGTAATTTTTGTGATCGTTTTTTCGTGCATCGCAGCGACCGTGTTTTGCTTGATCGTCATTTTTATGGAAATATTCGACGATCCTCGGCGCCGGAGAAATAGGTGCCACACGAGACTGTTTTATACGGACGTACGTCAGGCCTCAAATTTCGCAGTTTTTAGGGCAAGGCCACTTTGGCCTTGCATGAAGGCAAATTAGAAAGGGCACCGAGGCCACAAGGCGGGGCACTAAGGCCAACTTTAGTTTTGAAAAAGGGCGACAAGGCAAAAAAAAACAATGAAAACAAATGTTTGTTTGGAGTCGAGTAGGTCTGGTGGCAAAGTTTATACACAAATGAATTGGGGCCGAGTTGGTCTGGGGCCGAGTTTGTACACAAAGCAATTGGGGCCGAGTTGGTCTGGGGCCGAGTTTGTACACAAAGCAATTGGGGCCGAGTTGGTCTGGGGCCGAGTTTGTACACAGGGCAATTGGGGCCGAGTTGGTCTGGGGCCGAGTTTGTACACAAGGCAATTGGGGCCGAGTTTGTTTGGACAAAACGTTTTCGCCACGCACGCCACGCCGGTAAAACTGGGCGCTATACCCAGTACATGTACATGTACCTGACGAATACCAGTGAAAGCATGATGCAAATGCCGGCTCATGTACTTTTTTCCTTCCATGCGCTGGTGTACCCACCATAGACGATGTATGAGCTGTGTGGCTTATCAGTGCAGTGCAGTACATGTATACTGTACACGTGTACCGTACATGCGCTATGCATTCACGACCGACTGCGTGCCATGCATAGTCGAGTCACATGGCGCGCGCTGTGCTCTCGCTTGTTGATATGATGTTCGTTCAGTTTCCAGGAATTTTGGAAGAGTTTATACCCGTGGCCGTACGCGTACCGCGGTACACTTCGAGTGTCGTTTATCGCCCATTTTATCTTGATACAAAAAAGGGGCACGACGGCCATCGGCGAAAAAAAAGGCAGGGCATTTTTGGCCGTGAAAGGGCCAAATTTTTGAGGGGCATCAAGGTCAGTAAGAGGGGCATCGGCGGCCATGGCCGTCGTGGCCGCCGTGAAATTTGAGCCCTGGTACGTACGATCGCGTTGCAACGTTGGCGATGGCATGAACACATTTTTAATGCTGAAATTGCGTGCGCGATCGCGAGCGGCCTTGTGTTGTGGAAATCGGTGGCAAATGCGCCGGACTAGAGGCCCCAAAATGATATGGATATCAACAGGAGAAATTTCTAAATTAAATACACATGGGGACTGAAGTTGTGTTAAATCCATCGTACATGCCTTTCTGAAATATGGACCTTTCAACCTTTTTAACTCGCCCGCCGGACTACAAAGAGAAGGGTTTTGACTCGCCCGCCGCTGTTTTCACTCGCATTTGGCGAGCGGGCGACCGCTAAGGTCGAACCCTGCATCCTATTCTGCAAATATTGTTCCCACAGCTTAGAATTTCGTCGCAAAAACACCGTAGGCGATTATCTAGCCAGCAAAAAGTAGCAGACATGTTTTTTTTGTAGTTTTAAATAACACCGTTGTTTTCACGGAATTTGGCCAAAATTAACACCGGCAAAAAACGGAATTTGAAATTTAAAAAACGGAATCTGGCAAAAAACAAGTGCATCAAAATAATAAATATGGCAACCTACAATGGACAAAATAGAAAATGCACGTGCACAATATCCATGACGTGCATGCGACTCATCCGCAATTAAGTTTGACGTTTGAAACTACCGTCGCGCCAAATTAATTTATTTGACACGACATACATGTAAGCGCGACGTTTGAAACAGGCCTCACTGATCAGAGCACCTGCGTGTGGGCTTTTTACTATCGTTTGCTATTGGTACATTTGTATTTGATTATCTTATTTCACTCGTTCTGCAGTTTCTTGAAGTTATCATCAGCAGTGTGGCTTTTACCAATACCATTGTTCCTGAAGTCCATGGCCGCAGCTTGACAAGAATTGATCTAATTAGAATAAGAAACCTGTTGCTATAGTGAGGCAAGCCTGTTGCCATGGTTTCACACAGCCTACATGTTGATCATTGGTCCCAAATATGGTCGGTTGTTATGAACGTGTCTATTGCCTTTTTTTTTTTTTTTTTTTACAATAGTTTAATTTTACGGAGTAGCTACGGTACATGTATACGGTAGTTACAGCATTATGTATATTTACACAAGTGTGCAGTTATAAGGCACACAGTATCTAACACGACTGTCGTTCAAAGGTGCCATAGCCACTATTGTCACTGCCCTTATGGAATTACCAGAATCATCTCGCTTCAACTACATGTAGGTGGCTGCCTGGCTAGTTGCGCACAACCCTATCAGCACTTGGATTGTAGCATTCCCCTGGCAGTTCCCCAAATATATCGCTTGGGTATACAAGGCAATTGGGAAAAAAGTGTCTTGCCCACGGACACAAACACGTTGGCACAAGTGGGGCTCAAACCCATAACCCCTTGATCATGAGCACGGCTGTATAACCACTAGATCACACATGCTCCCCAAACCAGATGCGCTACCCAGGTGTGCATGCGTAATATGCCCTTTATGTTGATGACGAAACTTTTAAAAGCTCTTGGTAAAGCGTATGCAGTAACCAATCACATGGTGCATGTACCGGTAACACTGATTTCTGTTAATGATTCAACTTACTGAAAAGTAACTTTAAAAAAGGTATGAACGTTAAATTTTGTTGAGTAGTGTACACAGGCTTTATAGCTCAGGCACAGTTTTTGTGAAAGTCGGTCACCAATAACGATAATAATGATAATAATGACCCTTTATGTAACGCAATATATCCACCCTCATAGGTGCTCAAGACGCTGAAATATGAATTACGGTACGTACTATACCAGGGGGAAAAATTACATAATAGGCCCAAAAAAAAAAAAATACATGTTTTACTTTAGCGTAGGTTGAAGTCTCCCAAAATGATGCGGTAACGTGGCTGGTTTTTTTCCCCTTTTATTTTCTTTGGTGAGCTGATTTCAAGCAGACGGTGCGTGTCTACAAGTAAAAAAAACATCTGATGCGCAGGGTTTAAAGTGTCGTGTGCGCTGACGATGTACATGTATATATATTTTTTTGCTGTTTTGGGGAAAAGAACTTTGACACGCAGGGTAGAAAGTGACGCGCGCTAATGCTAAACATATTTTTTTGGGTTTTTTGTTTTTGTTTTTTGGGGGTTTATTTTGGCCTTAAATGCTTTGTGCAGGAGGTGAGTTTTGAGACATGAATTTTAAACTCGGTCTTTGATGTCATTGCAAGGTCACTTCATCGTCCACACAATTGCCTATTGTTGGTTGGTTCATTCATTCCAATCTATAATGTATTTTATATAAGGCCCAAGTAGATCCTTGTGATCTGATTGGACGATATAGCAGGTCATGTGTCGTTCAATATTTAATCCATTTAATGCTATGTCACTATTTGTGCAATTTTGTTCCATTTGGCGTGCAATTTTGTTCCATACGTTTTTTCCATTGCACGGTGCGCTGGTGCGCCCACTGTATTAATCCAGCGCATATGTGTATAGCTATGTGCGTGTCGAATGTATGACGCGAGCGCGACTCCGGCCCTGACACAAATGTTTCACAACTCGCATGCACAAGCGACATGGCGGACGATGAAATAAACTCGAAGGGTAAGCCTGAATAATAATTTGTAAAAAAAAGTAGGATGACAAGGATCTACTTGGCCGTCATATAAAACAAATATTGAATGTTTTAATTCGTGCAATGGGAGGAATATTTTCATTCGGTAAAAGATGGAATGTGTTCCATTCAACTGTTGAATGAAACATTCCATCTTTCACCTCCCATTGCACTCATAAACATTCATTATTTGTATGCCTTGTGACAAGCATCGCTCTTCACAAGCAGTTCAATGTCAACTACATGTAGTAGTACATGTTAACACTGCAAGCATAAAACTTTAAACAAGGCCTTTTGTCCTTGCTGCTGTTTATGAAAGCCAAGGTACAATGTACATGTACATGTAGTGCACAAAGTGCATCCAACCTGGAAACAGGTACAGCTACTCAACTGGTATAAATGCAGGGTTCGACCTTAGCAGTCGCCCGCTCGCCAAATGCGAGTGAAAACAGCGGCGGGCGAGTCAAAACCCTTCTCTTTGTAGTCCGGCGGGCGAGTTAAAAAGGTTGAAAGGTCCATATTTCAGAAAGGCATGTACGGTGGATTTAACACAAAACGTCAGTCCCCATGTGTATTTAATTTAGGAATTTCTCCTGTTGATATCCATAATTTTGGGGCCTCTAGTCCGGCGCATTTGTCACCGATTTTCACAAGGCTGCTCGCGAGTCCGTGATTTGTTACTCAGAAGTCGGCTTGGTATTTTTCACCGGACGAATAGCCTTTCGTTTCGACCGCGTGCGCACGTACCGTCCGTGACCATACACAACATGTACATCGAGATCACTGACGAACATTCGACAGCTGCGTAAAAAACAAATTGTGCGCACGCATGGTTTGCGCAGAAAAATTAGTGCATGAACGAACACATGGTTGTGTTCCACGTACGTTCCAACGTTGGCCAACAACAGGTACCAGGCTTTCCATAGACGCGTGCACAAAAGCACTGAAACCAGTGGCGAACGTTGGCAACGTTCGTGTGTTTGGAACGCAACCCATGTACGTACGACCATAATGCATGGGGAAGGAACAATGGCACATGTATCGATACATGTACATGCAGTGGGTACATGTACATGCATGTCCGGACATTCATCCGGTTTGTTTACACATGTGTACACATGCACATTAACCATGATGCTAACCACGTGCGCACGGCCAGCACAGGGTGTTCGTAAACGGAATTTACGGAACGATTAGAAGCTTTTAAAAGTAATAGGTGAAAAAGAAATGGAAAACTACTTCGTTTATTTTTACATTTGGAAAGAATTTAATACTTGGCAATTACCAGACCTTTAAAAAACACATGAGAACAGAGTTTTTCCTATTAAAGTTATTCCTGCTACATGTTGTTTCTGTTTGTTTCTATAGTAAAATCTTCAAGTTTTTTTTTTCACTATTATTTTTTCCCTCATCAAATGTGCACCTACTGATGCTTTGATAAGTCATTCTGTACCGCTGAAAATAAAACCAAAGCCTTTTCTTTGCAAAATTCCACACTCGATAGATGTTGGTACAGTACAAAATAAAGAAATTTAGAAATAAATGGGTAAAAACATGCGGGCTAGTGAAACGGCTTGCGGACTACCTACCGGTAAAATAATGGTTTACTAGTCCGGCGGGCGAGTGAAAAAATACCGTAAGTTAATGGAAACCCTTGAAATGCATACTGGAAATGTCCTTAATGTAATTAGATCAATCAAATTAAATTGGGTTTGCTCCAGTTGTACATGTGTACATATTTTTACAGTGTGTACTCGACTTGCACAATACTAGATATTGCATTTGTTACTTTGCTCAGTTACACATCCACGCAACGGTATAGAGAGAAAAATGTTCGTTGGGAAAACCTGAGGAGTAAAGTAAACTCTCGTTATAACACCCCCTGATATAAAGATCTTCTTGACATAAAGCTCCTTTTTCTAAGTCCTGGCCATTATTCTCTGCATTGTGTACCGGGGTATGCACTGTTTATAGCGCTCTCTGGATATAAAGCTCAAATTATTTCGGTCCCTTGAAGAGCGCTATGATGAGAGTTTACTGTATACCACTTTGCCTCATACATGTACATGTACATGTACCGGTAGCTCAGTTAGCAGAGCGTCTGCCCAGTGTGTCAGATTTTGGGTTCAAATCCCGATAAGGCCCATATGGGTTTTTTTTCTCTTTCATGTTTAATTGTCTCAGCTGTACATTGGGATGTTAAATGTGATGAACTTTGTATTTTTATTTAGTTACATGTATTTTGATAATTTACATACACTGTAAGTACACTTACAATTTGTAAATTTGATGTTGTGTACATACCGGTATGTGCAAAATTGCCCAGCTGTATTCCATTCGATTTTGGGCAAAATTGAAAATGATCCGTGTTGTTACATGTACATGTACAATGTATGTACTCGGCTTCAAGAGGCTTGTTATGATGATAGAGTTCTTTCCCCAGCTTATCAATAAATGCTGATATCCAGTGCTATTTGTTAAGCCAAACTTACTCTGAACAAGCCATGCATTTTATCTTTTTATGAGTTGAATTCTGTTAAACCATATTGTTTCGCGACTTACCAATAAAATGTTGCGCAAGTGGGCTTACGCAACTGCGTAAGTTTCGTGAAATCGGCTGCTGCTCTGGGAAAAAGTACCAGTAGCATAAATCGCGCAGGCTACAAATGTAGGTCAAATTTTTGCGACCATAAGAAGAAATCTGTGGTAGATCCACGCTCATTAAAATACAAAAACACAAATGAAATTTCAGGCGAAACACGGATTGGCCGCAGATTTCTTCTTATGGTCGCAAAAACTTTCCAGAGTGGGTCAATTTGTGAGTTCAGACATTTGGGAGTTCAGACATGAGCATTGCTCGACATTATTACAAAAGATTGATAATGTTGCTTAATGCTACAGACCTCAGTTTCTTTTTAAAAATTTATTTCCCGCCATTTTTTTTTCTTGACAGTTGCCGCAGCTGAAGATTGCTGTTTGAACTATACTGTACATGAAGCCAGGTAAGGTTTGAGATTCTTGCACATTGCTTTGGTAATATTGCTTTGGCTTGTTATGATGATAGAGTTCTTTCCCCAGCTTATCAATATATGCTGATATCCAGTGCTACTTGTTAAGCCAAACTTACTCTGAACAAGCCATGCATTTTATCTTTTTATGAGATTGTTGAATTCTGTTAAACAGTGACCTGCTCTGTAAAAAAGTACCGGTAGCATAAGTCGCGCAGGCTACAAATGTAGGTCAAATTTTTGCGACGATAAGAAGAAATCTGTGGTACTGTAGATACACGCTCATTAAAATACAAAAACACAAAGGAAATTCCAGACGAAACACGTATTTGCCGCAGATTTCTTTTTATGGTCGGGAAAAACTTTCCAGAGTGGGTCAATTTGGGAGTTCAGACATTTGGGAGTTCAGACATTTAAGCATTGCTCCACATTATTACAAAAGATTGATAATGTTGCTTAATGCTACAGACCTCTGTTTCTTTTTAAAAATATATTTCCGCAATTTTCTTTTCTTGACAGTTGCCGAGCTGAAGATTGCTGTTTGAACTACATGTATACTGTACATGAAGGTAAGGTTTGAGATTCATGCACATTGCTTTGGTAATATTGCTTTGGCTTGTTATGATGAAGAGTTCTTTCCCCAGCTTATCAATATATGCTGATATCCAGTGCTACTTGTTAAGCCAAACTTACTCTGAACAAGCCATGCATTTTATCTTTTTATGAGATAATTGAATTCTGTTAAACATATGTGACCTGCTCTGGAAAAAAGTACCAGTAGTATACCTGATAAGTCGCGCAGGGTACAAATGTAGGTTGAATTTTTGCGACCATAAGAAGAAATCTGTGGTGGATCCACGCTCATTAAAATACAAAAACACAAAGGAAAATCCAGACGAAACACGGATTTGCCGCAGATTTCTTCTTGGTCGAAAAACTTTCTAGAGTGGGTCAATTTGTGAGTTCAGACATTTGGGAGTTCAGACATGCATGTAAGCATTGCTCCACATTATTACAAAAGATTGATAATGTTACTTAATGCTACAGACCTCGGTTTCTTTTTAGGTGATCGGGCTCAACCCGATCACCTATTGATATCGTACGATTTCTTTTTTTTTTTTTTTTTTTTTTTTCTTCTTTTTCCACTCAAACGTTTCCAGAGCTTTTCTTCGAAACGGTTCAAGCTATCAACTTGAAACTTGGTAGGAACATCAACCCCAATGTGAAGGTGTGCATACAAGTGTGACGTCACCATGACGTCATCGGGTATCAAATTACAACAAAAAAATGACCAAAATATGCATGTTTTAAAATGCTTCCGTCTGGAAAACCACGTGACTCATGATCTTCGTATTTGGCAGGCTTATATATCAGATCATGGCCAACAATTTTCTTTGTGTGGGCATTTTCATCTGACCCTTCCTTCTGGGGTCAATCTGAGGTCAAAGTTCAACGAAAACGAAAATCTCAATTTTTGCACTTATCACTGCTTATTGAGCAACAATGCCCATCAAACCAAGCTGAATCTTTAAGTAACTAGGTACAGGCATAGGTCCTATGGCAGACTTTCACCAGCGTGTATAATATTATGATGGCATCAAGCGTGACGTCATCGTGACGTCATCAAGTATCAAATTACACCCTCCAAAAAACCAAAATATGCATATTTTAAAATGCTTCCGTCTTGAAAACCACGTGACCCAGGATCTTCGTATTTGGCAGGTTTATAGATGACATTCCGTGCTACAATTTTCTTTGTGTGGGCATTTTCATCTGACCCTTCCTTCTGGGGTCAATTGGAGGTCAAAGTTCAACGAAACTGAGAATCTCAGTTTTTACACTTACCAGCAACAATGCCTATCAAACCAAGCTGAATCGTTAGTAAATTAGATACAGACATAGGCCCTACGGTAGACTTGATGTCAAGTCTGTAACTAGACCGGTTGTTTCGTAAACGGCAGCAGCGTAGTCGCGAATGGACTGGAAACAAGTCTAATCGACCTCTAGTTACAGACTTGAGAAACCTGTTTCCGTTTTGTACACGGTCTATGGAGATTGCTACCAGAATTGGACGTAGAGAGCTGATTGGTCGAAACGCGGGGCTACATTAATATTCATGGTACTCCTTTAAATGGATGTGTTTTTGTGAATTTTGAATAGGGTTTTATCTCCATCGTAATAACGCATGCAGCAAGCTTGAAGTGCAATTTTTTTAGGCTACGTACATGTAAGCCTATTCGACTTGATCAGTTTATGCGAATTTGGGATTATCGATGGTTTTTGTTTAAAATATAATCGCAAACGCTGATGATTGCATGATTGCAGATCGTGGTTTTGGAGAAAGATAGAGCTGACATTTTGAACAGTGCTGTCAAGCATGGGCGCCAAAGAATGGGGTTGTCGGCCTCGTTGAAACCGAAGCTAGGGATTTGGAAATCTGTGACATCGTCAGCCACACAGTCGTGACACTATTTTTGATATCTGTTGCAACTTGTCTGTTGTGTGAAAATGGTTTGTTGTGTGAAAATGTTGTGTGAAAACTCAAAATAGAAATTTTGGATTTTTGTCAAAGTCTCATAAGCAAATGGGGCAGTTTTAATGTGCTTTTCAAGCTTTCGGTCAAATATGTCACCTTCTCAACATTTGCCAGTTTTGTATGACAAGGACGCATATCTTCGATGGTGAGGAAAGATTTGTTTGCAGGACTTTTTCTAATCTGGAGCGAAGATCTGATTTATCAAGACTAAATATTTCTTGCAGGATAGCTAGTAAAGTCGTGTTACAAACTAAGCACGCACGCCACTTGTAGGTATTATGCCGACCATTTTAGCCACCAGCAATAGCTAAGATAATCTCAGCTCTTGTTTTATCATTTTTCATTGGGATGGTCTTTTTAGACCACATCCCAATGAAAAATGATAAAACAAGAGCTGAGATTATCTTAGCTACACCAGCAACACGTTTTGAAAATCAACTAGTCGAAGAAGAATGTTACAAACAAAAACCAAAATCCAATTTGTAGTAATAAATAAAAAAAACACCGGGCAAAATTACTGACCCGCCAGCTCGAGTTTGGAAAGTTGGCAGTGCGCTCGATCTCTTTCAATTTTACATAAAGTGCATCTTAGTCTGTGGTGCGTTAACTGGACTGCAGGGGTGGATTGCAATAAGAAAGTTAGGACATCCTAACTCCTAGGACGTCCTAACTCTGACATCACTAAGACATCATAGATTATTTTGCCTTGCAATAAACATTTATGTATCCTAACTTGTGTCCTAGGACACATCAAATTTAAGACACCTAATACGTGTCCTAAGTTATGTTTTTAGAAAATTGCTCAAAATGTCCTGCTCAATTCAGACAAAAGGAGCATTGTGACTAGGATCAAAAGTTAATTTGTTGATAGTTTGTCTTTCTTAAACTCAGTTTTCACTGAAAGGAAATTACGATTAAAGCTGGGCCTATAATTCTGAAAGTTTTCACGATGTTTTTCACGCCACTGTCACGCGTACGTACGGCAGCAACAACCGGCTAGTAATGTAATACAATACACATGCGCGATGGTATGCAAACACACGAATGTGATTCAAAAGCCGCTCACAACAGTAAAGACATACAAGCTTTTATGTCTTAGCTAAGACATCCTAACTTTTGGATATTGCAAGGCATTTTTCAATGTGTCGTAGCTAAGATGTCATAAACTCAGTTAGGACATATGATGTGTCTCAGACTTAAGACTGTTATATTGCAATCCACCCCAGTGCCACAACAGTTGGAAAACGATAAAGCAACAGAAGGTAAACATAGTTTTAATACATTCTGCTCAGCTTCATTTGTTTTCTGCGACGTGGTAAAGGGCTGTGCAGTTTAATTTATCGATGTATTTAGCCCTTGACGTGACACAAGTAATTGGCGCAATCACATCTAAAGGGACTGATACCGAGTTAATACTTGAATATGATACTGTTAGAACACATTCATCAAAAGAAGCTGATACAAGATCTCCCATAATCATTATAGGGGAGATCTTTTTAATGAATATTGTCGTACATTTATTTGTACATCATAAATGCTCTTGACTGTAACTTAACATACTACATTTCACTAAACGCTTAACACAGTTTCTCTAAATAACAATATTGAAGTTTTAAAACACGCATTAACCGAATCAGATAACATTACATCCCCTCTGGTAGAAGTGGACGTTACCACGGCACGATGGCCGAAATGTTATTGGCTGGTTCTATGGCAACAGCGTGATTATATATTACGCGCCATGAAGCATTAATATTGGCGCGAAAACAGGTTTCTCAAGTCTCTAGACAGGTACTATTCATAACAACGACTGTTGCGTGTGGGGATTATAGGCGTCAGACGGACCAAATACGACTGTCTAGAGACTTGACCTCAAGTCTAGCCCTACGGCAGACTTCCACCAGAATGCATAGTATCATGATGGCATCAAGTGTGACGTAATCATGACGTCATCAGGTGTCAAATTACAAAAATTCAGAGGTTATTATTTCAAAAATTCATATCTCAAGAACCGTAATAGATACTTGAACATTTCTTTCACAACATGATCAGTCTAAATGAACTGACCAAATCATACAATGTCATGACCCCTGTGTGACGCCTACTTCCGGTCCAAACCGGAAGTTGTTCGAAAATGTGCATTTTTTAAGCGTTTTGAATGCAAATAGATTCAAAGTGGTAGTGAATTTGACCATATTTCTACGGAACGAAATGTTTCCACACATGTGGACTTTTTGACTATATCATTGGTGACGTCATCACATGGACGGTAGTTACGTAATGTGGTGTCAAAATACGCAAATTTGGAGCTGAATTGTTTTAAAATGCTGTATATTGAGAACTACAGCAGATATTTGCATGATTCTTTCGCCACATTTAAGAACTTGATGTTTATCAAATTGTTGAACAATTTGTGCACAACATTGTGACGTCATGATATCGTCACAGGTGTCAAATTACAAAAATTAAATGGTTATTATTTCAAAAATTCATATCTCAAGAATCGTAATAGACACTTGAACAATTCTTTCACAGCATGATAGGTCGCAATGAACTGAACAAATCATACAATGGCATGACCCCTGTGTGACCCAAACCTCCGTTCCAAGCCGGAAGAGGTTCGAAAATGTACACTTCTTTTAGCATTTTGAATGCAAATAGGGCCAAAGTGGTAGGGAATTTGACCATAGTTCTACGGAACGAAATGTTCCCTCACATGTGGACTTTATGACTACATATATACCACTGATGACGTCATCACGTGCACGGTGGTTACGTAATGTGGAGAAATTATTTGTTGGGTCCCTTGATAATTAAGCTAACTCAGTCGTTTGAGGGCGCTATGCCAAGCCTCCACTAATCTGAAGATTTGCGCCCATATATAGTGCTCGACTTCTAATAATATAACTTGTATCTAGGCAGCCTGTCTCGGGTCAGAGGTCATAATGTATCTTTTTAGGGAGGATGTCTGGGCCACACGGCCAATGATATACACGTACGTGCGCGAGTAGTGAATAAGTCAGACAGACGAGACATAATAAGCAGGGATTGATTTACAACCGAGAAAATTTGACTTTTGAAGATGTAAAACTGCTAGTTTCCGTGGCATCATCGCCAGGAAAGTTGAATGAACACTTGATAGCACAAGGACATTTACTTTTTGTGACTTAGCTGTTGTATCTTGGGTGTAATTATGTACGGCTAGCCTTAGTCGGCGGACCAGCGTAAATATGTCTTCTCACCGAAAACTGTGAATGTGACATGCTGGAAATCGTTGCTGTGTTGGAAATAAAATGGACATGGTGGACCGCAACTCAAGTTGACTGGAGCGTCAGTTTATTCTAGATGCAATTGAACCCCAACTCCCCACACGGCGATATACTACAGTAATATGATCTCAAATGACAAAATCTTTAGAACTGTAATAGATATTGAAAAGATTCTTTCACCACATATAGGCCTAGGCCTACATGTCAAAACTTGTTCTTCAGTAGATACTTGAACAATATGTGCACACAATAGTAACGTTATGATGAGCTTGACAATGATGACGTCATCAGATACACAATTTTAGCGTTGAATAGTCAGTCATGTCTTGAGAATTCCAATACTTTTTTAACATCAAACAACTCAAGTTTTCAAACAATCTCAAAACTGTGTCGTCATCATCATTTCAATGTTTGTCACCCGATCACCTTGCGTTTGTAAAAAACACAAACGCGAAGCTCTAGTTAAAAAATTATTTCCGTCATGTTTTTTTTCTTGACAGTTGCCGAGCTGAAGATTGCTGTTTGAACTATACTGTACATGTATACTGTACATGAAGGTAAGGTTCGAGATTCATGCACATCGCTTTGGTAATATTGCTTTGGCTTGTTATGATGAAGAGTTCTTTCCCCAGCTTATCAATATATGCTGATATCCAGTGCTACTTGTTAAGCCAAACTTACTCTGAACAAGCCATGCATTTTATCTTTTTATGAGATTGTTGAATTCTGTTAAACATACATGTATGTGACCTGCCCTGGGAAAAAGGTACCGTTAGCATAAGCATGATACAATGTAAGTCGCGCAGGCTACAAATGTCATGAATGTAGGTCGAATTTTTGCGAGCATAAGAAGAAATCTGTGGTACATGTAGATCCACACTCATTAAAATACAAAAACACAAAGGAAATTCCAGGCGAAACACCGATTTGCCGCAGATTTCTTCTTATGGTAGCAAACTTTCTAGAGTGGGTCAATTTGTGGGTTCAGACATTTGGGAGTTCAGACATTTAGCATTGCTCCACATTATTACAAAAGATTGATAATGTTGCTTAATGATTTCCGCAATTTTGTTTTCTTGACAGTTGCCGCAGCTGGAGATTGCTGTTTGAACTACATGTATACTGTACATGAAGGTAAGGTTTGAGATTCATGCACATTGCTTTGGTAATATTGCTTTGGCTTGTTATGATGATAGATTTCTTTCCCCAGCTTATCAATATATGCTGATACTCGAAGCTACTTGTAAAGCCAAACTTGGTCTGAACAAGCCAGTATTTCGTCTGTTTATGAGACTGTAGAATTACTTGTATGTTTTAAAACATATCTGTGAATTCAGACACAAATTGAAGACATAACATTTTTTCTTGGCAGTTGCTGCAGTTGAAGATTGCCCTATTGAACTACACATACAGTAGGTAAGATTTGAAATTCATGCATGTATTGCTATGATCAATGAGCTGTGTAGATATTTGTACATACCGGTATACAGAAGCCGATTTCACGAAATATTGCGCAACTTTTGAAAATGACATACCGGTACGGTAAGCCTCATACATTTTGTACACATGTACAAGTACATGTATGTAGGCTTGCGTGTAATTATCACAAGAATGTTACGCAGCTTACACAATAAAAAGTTGCGCAAGCGGGCTTACGCAGTGCGTAAGAATTCATGAAATCGGCTGCTCACTTGTTATGATGATAGAGTTCTTTCCCCAGCTTATCAATATATGCTGAAACTCAAAGCTACTTGTTAAGCCAAACTCAGTCTGAACAAGCCATCGTTTTCCGCATGTACAGTACAATGTATGGTAATGTACCGGTTTTCATGAACAGTGTGTTGGCCTGCAGGGTGTTTGTGCAAAAACTTGTGTGAAATGACGTGAGGTTGAATTAGGGAATAAAAGTAGGTTTGGCCAATCTTAAACATGCATTTAAAACCAGCTACATGTACATGTAGGGGTCCTGGGTGCTAATAATCTGATAATGCCCGAGCCGGTGTAAATCGGTAAAACTCACCAAAATTAGCTCGCCGTTTTGCCATGTTTTGCATTCACTTTCCAAAACCCAGTGTTTTTGTCCGATCACGCTCGTTATGCGTAATGCAGGCGTACGTGTTGCGCACGCACAGTGCACAATTTGTTTTCGGGCACGTGCAGTTTCTGTGTGCGTGTGCGTGATCTGTATACGCGCTGACTAGTGCACTAACGCGGGCCGGCCGGCCGGGCATTATCGCTAGTCATTATCGCTAGTTTAAGACTGCCCACGTGACGTGCTCTCAGCTAATAGGGATGCGTAAACTGTCTAAGATATTTATGAATGTGGGGTAAAACAATTTTTTTTTAATTGCTTACTTTTTTACGGCTGTTGCATTTAAGCGATCAAAACAAAAAAGCTTCAGCTGTTGGGGCTTTAAAAAAATCCTGTCCTCGTGCAATGATCGACAGATAAATTATTAACAGTCGGAAGTCATCTTTAAAGATGCTTTTAGTGAAGTTGATCCAGGGATGCATCCTAGCAAATATTGGCCGGGATTCGTCTTAAATCCCAGAGTGCACTGAAAGATAAGATGAATTTTGTCAAATCGGCCGCAGATACATGTTCTGTTGTCCTATAACTGACAATACAAGATACACATGTACGGTAACTGATTAAAGGCACAGGCTCGTCAGCAATGCGCGCATGCCAAATTTGTGCCACGAAATACGCAGCTCCATAGCAAAGGCATGGAGCTGCGTATTTCGTGGCACGAATTTGCAATGCGCGCGTGCCAAATTCGTGCCACGAAATACGCAGCTCCACAACAAAGGCATTGAGCTGCGTATTTCGTGGCACGAATTTGGCGCACGCGCATTGTTGACGAGCCTCTGATCTTAATGTACTTTCTCAATTTTCTCTAATTTCCATGTAAATGTGGTGAACAGCTGTTGAATCGAAGTCCGTAGAACTACATGTACATACGTGAACAACAGAGGTAAGAATGGAAGTTTTGGTTTGTGTATTTTTCCTGTGATGTGTGATTATTTTAATGAAATTGTTTTCAAACTTCAAATCTGTGCTAAACTGTCAATTTAGTTGAACATTTATGCATGGTGTCCTAAATATCATTGAAAAGGCACCAACTTCATAGCTGAATTTTTGCTCAACATCTAAGCATTACATTTTAATACTGTTTTCTGAGATGAATTTGCCCCCTCCCAAAATTGTGATAATAATTTGGGCTCGGTAGTATGGAAACGTGAATTTATCTCCAGTTAATTTGATTATAAATGTACATGTACCGGGTGGTTTCTTCATACAGATCACTAAACCTTCCTGTGTTTTTTTCTACATTGCTCTCTCCCTCGTTGTGAAGGACAAACACAGGAGTTTAGGGACCTGTAACCATGGTAACAATATAAAACTGCTCTATTAATGATAAAATGCATTAACAGATTTCTAAAGATCGGGCGGTATTATTATTAATGGTTTATTATTAATGATTTATTTTTCATATTTCAAACATCGCAGCCAAAAGGCTGAATTATGTTTAAAAACAACAATTAGATCATAAAGAATATTATAAGTAGAATTTACACATAGGATTTTAACATAATAAAAACGCACATTTAAATACGACTACCACGAAACACGAATATGACGATATACGATTACAAACAAACAAGCTACAGGCAAAAATAGGAAACCAAATGAACATCAGTTACATTTAGTTTATGGAACATTTATTGAGCGCGCAAACTAGTGATGGAACGCTACTAGTTTTATACCGATTTGTCCGACATTTGATGAAACCAAGTTTGTTTGAGTTACGGAGATTATTGTTACGAATTGGTGGAAGCCAATCCCAATAAATGCTAAAATTCAAAAGTCTTTTTCCAAAATTAAGGAAAAGTTGTTCTAGTCTATCCGAGATCTTGGGCAGACCAAACCGAAGACAAACTTCATCATAAGACTGAGTTACATGAAAATTTCCTCCCAGGATAATACGGAATGCTTTCCTCTGCAATCTTTCTAAGGAGACAATGTGGGATTTGGTCAATCCAGAGTACCATACGGGACATGCATATTCGATGGTTGGTCTTACATACCAGGCAACATACACCATGAATGGATCTTTAACAGAAACCGTAGAACGTTTCAACTGGCGTAGGAAAAATAACCTTCGATTAAAATTACCACACATTATTAATTTGACTATCCCACTTCAGATTGTTCTGAATATAAATCCCAAGGAGCTTTACACAGTCCGTTTCGTTGATCTGAGAATTAACAATCTGAAATGGGGGAATCTCGGAAGGATTTCTTTGGAAACAAATACGCAAATATTGGCATTTTGTTGGATTGAGCTTCAGTCTGTTTGCTACAACACATTCCTGCAAGTGATTAAGCTCATTCTGCATACTGACAGTTTCATTCTGTTGAGTAAATGTTTGAGTTAGGGTCATATCATCAACGTATTTGTAATGTTTTATCACAGAGTGGTTTGGAATAAAGTCATTGATCATGACTAAAAAAGCAATTGGCCCAATTTGTGCCTTGGGGAACTCCGGCATTAAGGAACTCCCAAGAAGAGAGAGTGCCATTATACCGAACCACCTGCAGACGATTTGCCAAGAAACTACACAACGGAATTATGCAAGGTTATGACAAGGTTATGATCGAGCCTATCAAATGCTTTACTGAAATCTGTAGCGACCACAACAGCAGATCTATTGGGTTTATCCAAAGCACTCTGTATATCATCTACAAGTCTTAGTAAATAGTGAGTCGTTGATGACCCCTTTAGCGATCCAAATTGGTGATTGTCAATAGACGTTCTTATATCATCGATAATCCACTTCACAACAAAATCTTTAAAGATCTTGGAAAAAATGCTTGTGAGTGAGATTGGACGAAGGTTGTCAATGTTAGGAGAACTGGTCTTAGGAACAGGGATAACAAATGCCTTTTTCCAAATTTCTGGAACAATACCTTCCTGAAGAGACATATTGAGGAAGACAAAGGAAAACAAAGTGAGTAGGCGAATTATTTAATCAAGCGGGGTGGAAGACAGTCGGGCCCTCCCGATTTATTTGGTTTGATGTTTTAAAGTTTTTAAAAAAACATCAGCAGGCGTTACTTCCGGAACAGGATAATCGGAAGGTACATGTAAGTATGCCGGTAGAGTATTCAAATCAAGACCTGGTATATCATTGGCCACAGGTAAACATTGTATTGATTTGATTTGCAATCTCTGTGGGCGAACTACCAGGAAGGGTAATATTTTGTCTACACTTAACACCAGCAATTTTTTTAATATGTTGGTGCCACTCAAATGGGTTTCTTGTCTTGAGTTTCATTATACTAGAATTATAAAAATGCCGCATTAATGAATCTGATGACCTTGTTACTAAGTAATTTCCACAATGCGGTTTTACCGCTATTGAAAGCCTTTTGTCGTTTTACAATAAGAGCTTTAATTTTGGTGCTTATCACTATTACGAACTACAGTTTTTGTGGGAAAATACTCATCCAGAGCATCTTGCAAGACTTGATAAAAACATTCAACTTTTTTATTACTAGTTGATGCTAGCTTTACACAAGTCCAGTTCTGTTTCGTTATCCACTGTCCAAATTCACGTTTATCCGAATCTCTAATTGGTCGCACAACCCGACGCTGAACAGAGTTGTGTAGGTTCACGAGGCAGGATCTTTGGTAACCAAACGACAGTGTTATGATCACTTGATCCAATTGGCGAAGTTATTTGAGGGCTATTGTAAAATTGTTTCAAGTTCGTTATAATTTTTTCTAAAATAGACTGTCCTCTTGTAGGAGTACTGACAACCTGAACCAGGCCTGTCGGACGACGCATGATATTTGTGTCCACTTTGTTCTATTATATTGAAACTGAAAGTCTGCTTGATGAATTTTAGCTGTGAGTCTGACATACGGTATTAACTTCAAAAGGGTCTAGCTGTGGACCGTACATGTGTACTTGGCTTGTTATGATGATAGATTTCTTTCCCCAGCTTATCAATATATGCTGATACTCAAAGCTACTTGTTAAGCCAAATTTAGTCTGAACAAGCCAGTATTTCGTCCGTTTATGAGACTGTAGAATTATATGTACTGTATTTTAAACAAACATGTATAGATCTGCGACTTCAACATGCCCAACAAATTGACAATTTTGTCAAGTAATGTAGACAACTGTCTCTTTTTTTTTAAATTGAGGAAACTCCTTTTTTTTCTTGGCAGTTGCCGCAATTGAAGATTGCCCTATTGAACTACATGTACAGGTAAGATTTGAAATTCATGCATGTATTGCTATGATCAATGAGCTATGTACATACAGTATTGGCTTGTTATGATGATAGAGTTCTTTCCCCAGCTTATCAATATATGCTGATATCAAAGCTACTTGTTAAGCCAAACTCGGTCTGAACAAGCCATCTACATTGTATCTTGTCTTAGGGTCCATCCAAAATTGTCAACACTTTCAATACCTTACAAAAAATACTATCCATGGGAAGAAAACGGGAAATTTGCAATCTCTAATTTGAGTGTGGAAGCAAAAAGGTTGGTGTGATCACTGCACTGCTTTATGGAACCAGATATAAATTAGTTTACAAAACATATGGGGATTTTGACGATATCCTTAAAAATTTACGGATTGAGAACGCGAAATTTCAGAATGGTCATGAGAAAAATACGACAATTGATATGGTAGCAAAATCTCAAAACTTTTGGGAAAAAGTGATCTTTTTTTGTTGTTAGAACAAAGATTACATTGGCAAGACAAGAGGTATTCTCAGTCGGATGCAAATTAGCTTTCTGAAGCAAGTAAATAACCAATATCATTGTAAACGAACATCTCATTTAGTAGTGGTAAGGAACGCATTATAAGGTGCCTAATCACCATAAAAATGAACGACCAAACCTGTGATGGGAGAAAAATTGTTTAGTAGTGGTACATGTATCAACTCGTGTGCGCATACATGTAGTTGTCGTAGAAACAATTTTTACTGCCAAAACAAAATTTGCAGCATACATGTTAATATCTCGATAACTCCTTATGTACGTACAGTTGTATTAATCAGAAGTTTACATACAACTGTGTTAAAACTGGTGTGCTTAAACTTGTGTTGTCACCATTTTTGTAACGGTCTTTACTAAAGTCGTGATTTTGTGGAATTCCTCACGTGTTTGCAGTACTTAAAACATAGCTTGTACACCTTGCAATGGTTCGGGTAGTCCTGTTCACCATTTTGGGTGATGCTGGTAGTGTAAACTTCTAATGATGTATGTAAACTTCTAATGATGTATGTAAACTTTTGATGATGTATGTAAACTTCTGACTTCAACTGTACATGTACATGTATGCTTGGCTTGCTGCCAAGACTTGTGAAATAAATTTATGACACCTGATGGACTCTGCATCAGCTGCAAAATGAACACAATTTATGTTCAGCCACGTACTGTATGTCTGTTGGTAATTAATGCTGCGTGCAGTAGCAGAGCAAATTTACAGATTGTGTGAACATTATACGCCTATGTACGTGTCAAAATGCATTTTCCAAATAATTCTTTCTCCAGACGCCAGAGGCAAATGACTTGAGGGTTACAAAGTAAAATGTGTATCAAGCGATGAAGTAAGATGTGGAACAGAGATGTATAGCCCAAGGGACAATTTCATAAAGCCGTTAGCAGAAAAAGAAATACCTAATACAAGATGTATTTGCTTTGCAAAATGGGTTAGCAGACAAATTGGGTTCTTAGTCAGAGTAGCAGAACCCAAGTCAATTGCAATGCAAATCAGACAATTTAGACTAACATATTTTTGCAAAGAAAATGAATTTGGTTTTAAGCATTTTCCCTGTTGTACAGTAATTGGCCCCAGTAGGCATATGCAGCACGATATGTGGCAAATGGACTCCCCCCTACCATTGTTTCCCTATTGTGTGTCAAACATCCAAGGAATTTCCAAGGAAATCCTTTCAGTTTTTAGGGGGATTGGTGCGTTAACAAAAGGGAAGAGTATGTTGAGGTTTAGGGTGGAGAGTCCCTCTGCCACATATCGTGCTGGGTATACCAGTTGGAGTGACTTCTTGTGCACATTCTTGTACTCGTGTATGTTATCCGTTCTTGGGAAATAAGTCTGATCTCGCACATTCTGGGCCGACATTTCACAAGCATAACTAGAAAATTGTTTGACAACTGATTCAACCAATGCAACGGTCAGGTTTGAATTTGATCATTGGATCATCATTGGTCAAGTTAGTGAAATGTTAACAGAAGAAACGACTTCTAAATACACTACATACCGGTAGTACCCTGACCAATTAGCTTTAGCCTCAATCCACTAGTTTTAATGTCTATATTTTTCTAAACTCCTCAAAAAAAGTTCGGAAACTGCAATTTCTCTCTTGTTACCAAGTCATTATTCCTCTATACAATGATGTGTCATTTGTTATGATTAAGCAATTAGGAGATGTGCAGCACAGCTGAATATGGGGGTCGGTGTAAAGTGGAATATCATAAAATTCACTCCTATTGTCATATCGGTGCATTCCCCTTTTGCTTGGGGGATGGGAATGTGTCTATACATTTTGTGACAATAGCAATGCATTGTAAAGAGGAATAACAGAGCTAAGTTCCAATGATACAAAATTCAAGGAAAATGACTTGGTAACAAGAGAGAGATTGTCAGTCAAACTTGAGTTCCCGAATCTTTTTTGAAGAGTTTATAATGTACATGTACATACTGTGTACATGTATGAAGTACATGTAGGCCTACTTGCTTTTATGATTTCTGAAATTCGTCCTTTGGCCGCCATTAAGATTTTTTATAATAAACTCCCCCATCCCCCCCCACTCCCACCCCCCCAAAAAAAAACCAAAAAACATTCAACCAAGCTTGTGCAACATCAGACTTATTTACCTAAAGTGGGTCACATTACAAATTAGACATGCTAAGTATTTCTTCTATACACTTTGTCAATCCAGCCGCTCGGTGTAATTCAGATTTACCCTGATCCTTGATAGACTGCCACTTGCATGTACACCTTTGTCAGGTATGTATTGCTTGAGTCAAGCTGCAATAACACTTTTCTACAGTACATACATGTACCAGTACACGTAATCTTATGTACATGTAACATGTAGGCTCACAATAAGTTAGGGATATTGTGGGGTGTACGCAGTTATTTTATTGAGGGTATGCATTCTGCTTGAATTATTTTGTATATGATTAGACAATTGTATCTGCATGACAGACGCACCTCGTCGCAGAAATAGTTAAAAACAGTCGTTTGAAAAAACAACATACCGGTACCAATAGGGTCATTCCATGTCAATTCAACAAGCTTTTGGATCTGACATGAAATGAAATTTGGTGTGCTGATTGGACTCCTTGAGAAACCCCGAAAACTAAAATGTTATGTTATTTGGTCAATTAATTTGAGAGATACGAGTCAACGAACTTTTGACTAATTAGCATGACCTGCTACATGTATGTTTGGACAGTTACAGTGTACAGTGTGTATATCTCTAAAAGTAATGGACCTAGAGAGATAAACTTTACATCATTTTAAAGCTCTTGAAATGGCCTTCATTTTATAAAATAACATAAATTGTATCTCGTACCACAAAAAAGTTATGTAAATTTATAACCTTTGACCTTAAGTAGCTTGATTTTTTTTTCCCATCTATGTTCAGTTTGATTTGTTTATATTTAACCTGAGAAATTAGATTCTTGGTGAAAACCTGAGGGAGTATATACAACATGTAAATAACAGTGAGGGTCAGGTCCAAAAGCTTAAACGTGTAGAAACCTTACACGTGTAGAAAAAATGCCGGTGTTGCATTTAGTAGTGTGAAAACGTAGCCGATTGGACCCGTGTTGAAATTTCAAACAAATTAACACGGCTTGGACCCAATTTTCATCACGGGTCGAACATTCATAGTGTGAAAAGGCCTATGGAATGACCCAATATCCCTAATTTACATGTACATGTACTGAGTAGTGTACCATGCATTCCCATTGGACTTTTTCTTTTCAGTCCCATGTGTAAAATTACCATGATTCAGCCACAGGCCCACATTTCTTAAAACATGATACTGTTCCCACTAGACTACCATTGCAGAGCAGAACCTGTCAGGGATATTATTACGTACCGTTAGTTCTGTGCAATTGTATTGGTGTTAAATATTGTACACATGTAATGTACATGTACCTCAAAGCCATGGTATACCGTATGTAGTTAAACTTGGCTTGTTATGATGATAGAGTTCTTTCCCCAGCTTATCAATATATGCTGATACTCAAAGCTACTTTTAAAAGCCAAACTCAGTCTGAACAAGCCAGTACACTAACAATAAGTTGGGGATATTGGTGTGGTTTAATTTTCTATTTGTTTTTCTTCAAATGACTGTTTTCACCCATTCCTGTGACAAGGTGTGTCTGTCATGCAGATAAAATTGTCTAATAATATACAAAATCAGTCAAGCGGAATGCATACCGGTACCCTCAATAAAATGTGTACATCCCACAATATCCCTAACTTACCGGTACATGTATTGTGAGTATTGTATTTTGTCTTTTTATGAAAACGTGTTTGCATGTTTTTTCCCCATCTATGTTTAGTTTTATTTGTTTATATTTAACCTGAGAAAAATTAGATTCTTGGTGAAAACCTGAGGGAGTATATATACAAAGAAACAAGACGTTTTCACTTTGACTCATTTTTAAGAAGCTGGATTCCTTTCCGCCCTATTTTCCACTCCTACTGCTCACACCATTAAATATTACTTTGGCATTGGCTGTCTCGGGCATAATGCGGGCACTCATGAAACCCGAGATAGGCGTCATCTCGTTTGAACCGAATCGATGGAAGTCGCCCGCATACAAAAAAAAAATGATTTGCAGCCGAGCTCGGGAGTAGGTAATTAATCTCAAGACACTTGATGGAACACTTGGATACAGACATGTACAGTATGTACTCTACATCTTGCTCTGTCAACTGTAAGAAGACAAGAAGCCAAATTGTCATGGAAATGGAGGTTACATGTATGCATGTACAGACACGTACAAGTGTGCCTCATGACATCTCGAGAAAATACTAACTGCACTGCAGGTCTCAGGGCAAAAAACAGCCTAACCTATACAGTACTGCATACATGTACAGCCAGCGTCAATATATGGTAGTGTCCAGAAAGCTGTTTCTTTACTATTTGTGATCCATTTTGGTGAAATACATGTAAGAGTCGGATCTTGCACAGTCTGGTCCGAGTTTTCGTAACTAGCGATGGGAATTAACGGTTAATTCAGGTGTTGGTTAACCGTTCAGCCGACACTAAAGAATAATGCTCGTGTTTATAGTAGAAACTAATATGCATGTGCAATGTACACAATACCTCTAGGCCCCAAAATAATCGTTGACTCTTTATCTGGTCAAAATTTTACTCATGAAAAAAAAAAAAACAATTTAAAAAAGTAACAAGTAAACATGGAAAAGAATGCACAGTGAAATCTACATTGTAAATCAAACCTTTGGGGGAATAAGATGACATTTTAACAAAGGACTAGTTTTGAGTTCTACACAAAGTTAACTTGATACATGTGTAACTATATACATGTGTGACTATATTGTCTCTTCCAGAAATGAATGTGATGAAGATACATGTAGTCCAGATGGATTAGGTAAGACTTGTCTTGGTTACTTAGACCCCGTTCTCATTAGAGAAATCACTTTATTTGATGAAGATTAGTTAATGAAACGTGTGTTTACATTTCACTTAACGAAGATTTAATGAATACCGGTACCGTTCACATTAGACAACTGTTAACGAAGATAGAATGAAGCTGTGCAATGCCCCCATCTCGTTGCGTGTCAAATCGCTTCGTTGAATGAAGGGAGCGTTAACTTTACAAATTTGCTTCATCAAATGAAACTGTTTGCTTTATCCAATGAAGCGATTCTAATCATCGTCGAATAAAGAGGCGCGCGTTTATATCAGGAAATCTGTTCGTTGAATCTTCGTCGAACGAAGAGATTTCCCTAGTGGGAACGGAGTCTTTGTGACATACTTGGCTGCTTAGTTACGGTACATACCGATTCTCGGCTTGTTATGATGATAGAGTTCTTTCCCCAGCTTATCAATATATGCTGATACCCAAAGCTGCTTATTAAGCCAAACTCAATCTGAACAAGCCATGCATTTGCATCCTTTAGCAGAGGGCTTTAGAGAAAGCAATTAAGATTGTTCATGGAAGTACCGGTACTTGTGGAATGTTAAAATTGCAGTTAAAGATAGTATACATGATTGGTAAACTGTTACAAATAGTTTTATCCCCCTGTGTGATTGCATGATTAAAACTAACCTAAGCAAAAAACAGCTCCGTACTTCGTCTAACTTTTGAGTAAACAGTCAAAAAAGAGTTTGCAGTCATTTCGCCCCAAACCCACTTCACCCTGAACCATTTCGCCCTGAACCACGGCCTGTGTACGAAGTGGTTTTAGGGCGAAGTAGCATTTGGGAGATGTAGTGTTTGGACGAACTGATTTGGGGCGAAATGGCACTTGGGGGCGAAATGGCACTTGGGGGCGAAATGGCACTTGGGGGCGAAATGGCACTTGGGGGCGAAATGGCACTTGGGGGGCGAAATGGCACTTGGGGGCCGAAATGGCACTTGGGGGCCGAAATGGCACTTGGGGGCGAAATGGCACTTGGGGGCGAAATGGCACTTGGGGGCGAAATGGCACTTGGGGGCGAAATGGCACTTGGGGGCGAAATGGTTTTGGGGCGAATTGAATTTGTCTCATGAGACGAAAACTAATTGTTTTACTCATTTCTCAAAGACTATAGCACTTCAGACAAAACCATTTCAGGGGAGGTTTTCTACGGTCATGTTTATATTGTGTAAGTTAGGCGTAAATCTGAACATTTCTCATTTTCAAGATACCAATCATGTATACTGCCTTTAATGATACTGTGTATACATGTATGTAGGCCTATTCTTTATTTTTGCTTTTTTTCAGTGACTGCATTAATTCCCAATCACAAGGCCTTGGCCCCTAGACCCTGCCAATTTCCAAGCCCCAGTTGTTAGTTGTCTTATTGCTACCCCTGTATTGTAATTTTCACAGTGTTGATGACATTGGCCCATTGGTCAGGCTGAACTGCAAGGACACTGTAATCGAGGCCTATGACACAATTGACATTGTGAAACACTGCACTGTCTGCACACATCAGTCGAGAGTGTGCTTCATGTAGCAACCACACCATGGGTTGCGGTGGCTCTGCACAGCCACGCTATGAAATGAGCAAGTCGGAAAAATGTGAGTACACTCTAATAAATTACAAATGTACCATTGTGTTGAAGTGAGTTTGTATAGTAAACTCTCTTTATAGAGCTCTTCCAGGGATCAAACTAAAACTTGTTATTTATATTTTTGTTAAATTATCAGATTCGTACAGAAGTAGCATCATTTGTTTCTCGGTTCAGGTTTTGTTTTTTATTTTGTTTTTGTCTATGTCAAAATTATTTTTTTCCCCTGGTTAGCACATTAGTAAATAATGATTTGAGGAAACTTGTACCAGTTAGTTACATACGGTATGTAGCATTTTGTCAGTTTATTGTGTGCTGGTTAGTGGCATAATCAGGTTCTTTTAAATACAGGAATACAATTCTTGGGTTTCACTTTCTTAACAACCAGTTGCTACAGTATCCGCCATTACTGTGTCCATACTAGGGCACGCCAAAGCGGAAATAATTCAACACCAATAGTTCTACCATTAATCCTGAAAAACAAGTCTCAACATTTGTAAAAACTTGCCAACAAAAGCACGGTATACCGGTTTTAAACAGTCTATCAACATTTAAAAGTCATGCCAATCTCCTTTTTTTTTCTTGCGCAACATTTGCGAAAATATGCATCAACTTTTTAAAAAATTATTTTCGCTTTGGCGTGCCATAGTATGGACACAGTAATGGCAGATAGCAACCGGTTGTCAAGCCAAGTGAAACCCAAGAATAACTAGAGGTATGACGTTTGTTGTTACAAACGCCAGGTGATCGGGTTAAATGAACATTTTGTGATGAATTTCAGACGTTGTTATCACCTGTGGAATGGCAAAAATGGAAGTTCAGCAGCCGATTTCACGAAACTTTACGCAATTGCGCAAGTCCACTTACGCCATTACTTGCGCAATAACTTATGGCGTAAGTGGACTTGCGCAATTGCGTAAAGTTTCGTGAAATCGGCTGCTGTATACACTAATCCGGTAACTAATATCTCCTCCCTGCATATCCGCCATAGCTGGGGGTTGATAGCTTGCACCGTTTTGAGATATGAATTGTTGAAATAATAACCTTTGAAATCTTGTAATGTGACACCTGTGACGACATCATGACGTCACAATTTTGTGCACAAATTGTTCAACAATTTGATAAACATCAAGTTCTTAAATGTGGCGAAAGAATCATGCAAATATCTGCTGTAGTTCTCAAGATACAGCATTTTAAAACATCTCAGCTCCAAATTTGCGTGATTTGACACCACATTACGTAACCACCGTCCATGTAATGACGTCACCAATGGTATAGTCAAAAGGTCCACATGTGTGGAAACATTTCGTTCCGTAGAAATATGGTCAAATTCACTACCACTTTGAATCTATTTGCATTCAAAATGCTAAAAAATTGCACATTTTCGAACAACTTCCGGTTTGGACCGGAAGTAGGCGTCACACAGGGGTCATGACATCGTATGATTTGTTCAGTTCATTTAGACTTATCATGTTGTGAAAGAATTGTTCAAGTATCTATTACGGTTCTTGAGATATGAATTTTGAAAATAATAACCTTTGAATTTTTGTAATTTGACACCTGTGACGATATCATGACGTCACAATGTTGTGCACAAATTGTTCAACAATTTTATAAACATCAAGTTCTTAAATGTGGCGAAAGAATCATGCAAATATCTGCTGTAGTTCTCAAGATACAGCATTTTAAAACAATTCAGCTCCAAATTTGCGTATTTTGACGCCACATTACGTAACCACCGTCCATGTGATGACGTCACAAATGGTATAGTCAAAAAGTCTACATGTGTGGAAACATTTCGTTCCGTAGAAATATGGTCAAATTCACTACCACTTTGAATCTATTTGCATTCAAAACGCTTACAAAATGCACATTTTCGAACAACTTCCGGTTTGGACCGGAAGTAGGCGTCACACAGGGGTCATGACATCGTATGATTTGTTCAGTTCATTTAGACTTATCATGTTGTGAAAGAATTGTTCAAGTATCTATTACGGTTCTTGAGATATGAATTTTGGAAATAATAACCTTTGAATTTTTGTAATTTGACACCTGATGACGTCATGATTACGTCACACTTGATGCCATCGTGATACTATACATTCTGGTGAAAGTCTGCCGTAGGGCCTATGTCTGTATCTAATTTACTAACGATTCAGCTTGGTTAAATAGGCATTGTTGCTGGTAAGTGTAAAAACTGAGATTCTCAGTTTCGTTGAACTTTGACCTCCAATTGACCCCAGAAGGAAGGGTCAGATGAAAATGCCCACACAAAGAAAATTGTAGCACAGAATGTCATCTGTAAACCTGCCAAATACGAAGATCCTGGGTCACGTGGTTTTCAAGACGGAAGCATTTTAAAATATGCATATTTTGTTTTTTTGGGGGGTGTAATTTGATACTTGATGACGTCACGATGACGTCACGCTTGATGCCATCATAATATTATACACGCTGGTGAAAGTCTGCCATAGGACCTATGCCTGTACTTAGTTACTTAAAGATTCAGCTTGGTTTGATGGGCATTGTTGCTCAATAAGTGCAAAAATTGCGATTTTCGTTTTCGTTGAACTTTGACCTCAGATTGACCCCAGAAGGAAGGGTCAGATGAAAATGCCCACACAAAGAAAATCGTAGGCCATGATCTTATCTATAAGCCTGCTAAATACGAAAATCATGGGTCACGTGGTTTTCCAGACGGAAGCATTTTAAAACATGCATATTTTAGTCATTTTTGGGTTGTAATTTGATACCCAATGACGTCACAATGACGTCACCCTTGTATGCACACCTTCACATATGGGTTGATGTTCCTACAAAGTTTCAAGTTGATAGCTTGAACCGTTTTGAAGAAAAGCTCTGGAAACGTTTGAGTGGAAAAAGAAAAAGAAAAAAAAAAAAAAAAAAAAAAGACAAAGAAATCGTACGAGAGTAATAGGTGATCGGGCTGTTGGCCCGATCACCTAAAAATCATGGAGGAGGGATGTTGCCCCCTTTTTCCATTGTGTTCATAGTTTAATGAAACTGTTCAGTCACTGCCGATGTTTGTACACCTACAGTTGTTTAAAATCTACCGTAGCGCTCTATATTAAATCCTGCAAGACCTTGTTCAAACAAACTAATATCTATTGAGAATTACTTCAGCCTCAGTAGAAATGCCGTCATCCACCGCCTCGACGCAATTTGGCATTGCTCATTTGGGTGGAATTCTGGATTACATCTGGCCTTGCTTGGCAGTGAGGCATATCATATATGCATGTTTGCCCGGTTAATTGGCATGTAATAAGCGGTATGAAATGAGATGTCCCCTGGGGAATAAAACAGCTATTGTAAAGCAGTGTTGGGAGATAATGGTGCTTTTGATGGGGGAGGGAGGGGGTATTATGTGAAAATTGCTTATCAGCCAAAATCGTACGTACATGTACATGTGATATGTATGGTATAGACCCTTTGCACAAACGGCCATGACAGGGGGCAGTCACTTTTCCACCGTGCGTCTTGCACGAGTAGGCACTTTGTGGATCTACATGTACATGTGTATTGTCACATCATTTAAATATGAAAACCCTCCCTTGTCATGGCCGCTGGTGCATAGGGTCTATAGCTGTCATCTCATGGGTCAGTTTCTTCGTTCCTTGAAGACATGCATGATATTATTGATAGGTAAAACTTGATTCTTGAGTGCTTAGTGACATTACTTGCTTGCTTAGTGACATACCCGTACTTGGCTTGTTATGATGATAGAGTTCTTTCCCCAGCTTATCAATAATATGCTGATACTCGAAGCTACTTGTTAAGCCAAACTTGGTCTGAACAAGCCATGGATTTACACAATTAGCATTATACATACTGTGTTGACGGATTTTTATTACATAAAACTATAGTACAGGATATGTTTTACACATTTCAATCAATTTCAGAGAATTTAATAGTCGTGTTTTTGTGTAATTGCAAGTTTTCTATTTTTATGCTAATGAATTTCCATATTCAAGAGCAAAGATGTGATGTCATCTCAGGACAACAGAGGAATTCTCCATAGAATTGTGTACAAAAGTGGGTGTCATTTTCAGTGGCTTCTTGATATCATGAACTGTATCAGGTTACTGAATTTGTTTAGTATGTCATTTGCAACATTTTTGACAAGTTTGTTTGAGCCAAAAATTGATCAGTGGGGTACCGTTACCGTTTGAAATGTAATGTTTTTTCTTTGTTTTTCAACTGTGGGTTCCCTCCATGACTAGCTATAAACAGCGCTCTCATCCGTCATGAACATTTTGAAGTAGAGAAAAGGCCAAATTTTTCTGAAATAAAACAAATTTGAGTTTGCCCCTTTGTCTGCAGCAGTTTGATCCTTTGATTTGTGTATAAAACCAGCTTGTTGTTAATTTTCACTTCACAAATCCTTTAAAGATTGTGTACAGCATTTTTCTGCCGAGTTTATCCCCATAACCATGGTGATCTGCTCCTGTAAATTGTGAAAAGGCTCGTCTGTACTATGGCCAGAGTAATAAAAAATATATATCCATGAAACGGACATTGGTTCAATGCTTTAGACTGTCGTTGAACTTCGGTGATGAATGGGATTTTTGCTATTAACTTGCACGTTTTTGTTGACTAATTTAATTAAAAACTGATTAAAGGGGAGTTAGTAGCATACTCAAGTGCTGTGTGTACAAACTATCATTTTATGCGGTTGTTTGAAACCTTTTTTGGAAATGAATGGCGAAAGTACATTTGGTCATTGTGTCGTGGTACAGTCTGCACGTGTACAAAACCCCTACCTGCAGTATAAAAAATTAAGTGAATATCTACATTTTTTTGAAAAATACGTTTTAAAACAGGAACTTTCAATCTTTAGGAGATTGAGGACTGTTTAATAGGGTTAATACACAGTTTCCATTTTCATGACAATGATGCAAGTCATACCTAAAAGCATAATAACATGCCATACTTTTGAGGGAAAAAAATATTGAATTAATACCTTTCTGGAAAAGGTTTTGGGGCCATAAAAACACCCTCTGAATAGTAGGGTCACTCAACTATGGGTGTTTGTTAAAAAATTATAAAATAGCATTCCCATAATTATTGCAATTATTTTGTGTCAAGTTGCTGCTTGTTTGGTTTTTGACCCAAGTGTACTGTTTTGCTAAATTCCGAGCTTTCTGTCATAACGCAAGAGATTCACAGGTGGACCTGAGGCCAGCATTATGTAGAAGGCATTATACATGTACATCATTGGTAATCTCGAAAATTAGAAATGTTCACAATATAAACATGATGACCGTAGAAAACCTCCCCTGAAATGTTTTTGTCTGAAGTGCTATAGTCTTTGAGAAATGAGTATAAAACAATAAGTTTTCGTCTCATGAGACGAAAACTCAATTCGCCCCAAAACCATTTCACCCGAGTGCCATTTCGCCCCAAACCACTTCGCCCGAGTGCCATTTCGCCCCAAATCACTTCGTCCAAACACTGCATCGCCCAAATGCCACTTCGCCCCAAAACCATGAAAACCACTTCATGCACAGGCCGTGGTTCAGGGCGAAGTGGTTTTGGGGTGAAATGACTGCAAACCCTTTTTTTAGTGTTTTCTCAAAAGTCAGACAAAGTACGGAGCTGAGTTTTTGCTTATAGTTGGTTTTAATCATGCATATCTTCAATCACACAGGGGGATAAAACTATTTGTAACAGTTTACCAATCATGTATACTATCTTTAAGCCTCTCGCACTGCCTCGCTTAGCTTTACACAGTGGGAATGTTTGTAGAGCAAATCTGTGTGTGTAATCAATAGAGCATCAGTCACCATGGACTGACGGTGGAAGGAAATTAGGATCCTATAGGACCCTTCACTGACTGTTGACTTATTGCAGAATACGCTGACTGCAGTGCTATCAAAAGCTATATTCAAGGGGTCACGTTTTTGTCAGGAATTTTGTCATTGAAAACGATCAGACCCGTATCTGATTAACCTTTTTTACTACACTTTTTGGGTTGGGTTGATACAGCAAGGTTAAACAGGGCTTGAATTTCGGTAAAAAAACCACTGGACTACCGGTCTAGTACCAAAAACCATTTACAAGACCGAAAATATTTTTACTGGACCAAACTCGAAATAAGACAAAGCACAATTTCCTGGAATGTCCGTTTCCCACGTTTTTCAAACTGCCGGGCGGCCTCAAGTTTCTCTTTTGCAGACTGCTTAGGAGGCTCTTTGGGTCTAGATACAACTTCTAAAAATCGCCACATTTTAGTACAAACTTACGTGCACGTGTAGTCAAAATTCCCGTGCATGCCGTGGGGTGTGGTTGAAACCCGGAGTAACCCGGAAGTAGAATTTTTTGTGACCGTGTAGTACATGCTACAACCTACCTCCGGCTTGTTATTTTAATACAACGTATCTCTGAGCTACCGTCAATGCACCAACTACACGTTAGCAAAACAAATCTACCTCCGGGGACCTCCGACAGGTTTTATAAATTTCCCATGCCGTGTCCAACGACAACATGACATCCGACATGTCTGAAGCACGACCAGCAGTGTGTTATTCCGACTCTGATACGTCACACTATGAATAATAATATCGTCTACCCACGTGTATTATTTTGTGCATGTACCGTGCCAATGAAAATATACATGTATTATTCATATATGACGTACTGTATTCCGGCGTTGCAAAACAGTGCATCAAACCTTAGCGTGACTGGTACTTTGGACTGGAAACCAACCAGGCTAGGCGAAGCGGAGATGGCCAGCATGCACGCGCACGGTACGCCGGTCGACATGGTCGATCATCCCGTACATGTACCGTCCGCATTGCGTTGAGCCCGGTGCACCGGGCTCCGAGTCCACGCGGACGGTACGGAATGATCAGAGTGCAATTTCACGCGCACATGCCGCATGATTTTACAGTAATGATGGTGCGACATGGGACTTAAGTGTGAGTTGTTTATTTCACAAAAAAACACATGTCTTTCTGTTTCACTGTCCAAGAAATAAATCACTAGACAGCCGATCTAGTCGGTCATAAAAACCACTAGACCGGCGCTTAAAATACTACACCGTGTTTACACTGGTCCCGAGCTCCGGATCAAGATTGACCCCCTGATAAGAATGTGTTGAGGTTAACCGCAATGGTCTCGAGTGCCGCGTTTATATCTGTTGTTGATCCCGAGCGCGGAGCCAGAAGTTGCAGTCAAAGGTCAAGCTAACGCAGCAGAATTCCGAGATGTTCCGTCCAGTTTAGCCATTATTTCTGCGCTGGCCCAAATGTCCAAAAACTTCGCCAGTTTGTCGTTGCTCCACGAGCGCCCGCGAACTTCGTTTGCCATCTTTTCACACGAAGACAACTCGACTCGGCTACTTCGTCTTCGTCAACTTCTCTTCACGACGAAATAATGTCAACTTATGCTATGTCGGAAATCGTTGAATGACACTCCGAAATCCTTGATATAACAACTAAAAACTAAGCTGTATGATAATGACAAAGTGTCGCTAGATAGTTGCAGAAAGTAGAGAAGTTGCAGAAAGTATAGGAAATACAGAAACACTTTTTCTCAACGTGTGAAGTTTGTATCGGACACGCAAAAGAGATTGCTGAATGCAGGATACCAATTACGTTTGTAGTACGTTGTGTTTTCGTAACGGACACCAGCGAGATTCTCAGCGTTGCATCACATGAGTCGCGTTGGGGTATCATGCATTTTGTCCAGGCATATGCCTGCACACAATGCATGGAACCAGTGGTACCTGTGTGCGTGTATATATACACATGTACTACGTGTACACGTGTACATAATACGAGCGCGGGCTCCCCTGGAATTTTCGCGCGCTTTAGCCCGCAACAGGATGTGGGGAAGATTTATTGCCCAGCTAACCGCAAACTGATCCCGAGCTCGGGATCGAACCCTCCGCCATCGCGAGACCAAAATCTCGGGGTCTGATCCGGGGCCAGTTTGGTTCCGAGAGCGTTTACACCTATTTGTGATCCGGGGCTGATCCCGAGCTCGGTGTTCGATCCCGAGCTCGGGATCAAGTGTAAACACGGTCCTAGACTTGGTCCAGCGGGTATTTCGAGCCCTGTTAAACCCTGCCATTATCATGGTCACTGTGGGACAGACCCATGGGGCTGTGCATGGGACAGACCCTGTAGAGTGTGCACCATGGGGTAGATTTATCTGAAGAATCCAGGGCCAGTTACATTGTGTATGCAACACAAAACATCCCACTCATGCACTGCATGCACAATTAGTGGTGACTTTTGCAGTTACATTGTTCACATACACTATTGGATTGAAGCTGAATTGAGATGTAAACATGGCAAACGTTCAGATTTGTGGTTGCAATAAAAATTCTTAATCTGTATCCACCCTCACTCTTTCAAATGTAAACACAGCATAATTTAGTATCTCTCAAACAGTACACAAATGTATTTCCTGAACAACCTACAGTACCACAAGCAGTGAATAAGCAGTGAATTATGAGTACTACATGTAGCTACACTAGTGTGCATGCTTTTGCAGTTACATCGTTGTAGTGGAGTACTAGAGTACCCAATTCAAATCTCGTTTAGTTTGTTTGCATTACCGAATGTCGGCAGTACGAGATTTTGAAGAGGGCACTTAATGGCTAATTGCAGTATGCCGGTAGCGGTACAAGAATGCTTCATGTGTTGCACTTCTAACAGTAATTCATGCATGTGCATATTCCTGTAAATTATTTCACAATGTGCTCGGGAACTATTTGGAAGGGAATGAAATTGTTCCAATTTAATTAGCCTTTTAGAAGTATGGCGGAACAAAAGGAGAGGGCGCAATTTCATTTGGGTATGAATTTTTTTATCAATTGTATTTCTTTTCAAAAACTTGATTTACATGTTGTAATTATAATACATAGACAGAATTATAAATAAAATTAATAAGTGTAAAGTGAAAAACTGAGTTATTTTGCATTTTAGTTGATTTTTATACCCACTGCAAAGTGCACCCTCCTATTGTGTCCGCCATACTTCAAAAAGGCTACCGGGTAATGATGTCGGCTTTTGTGATAAAAACAAGCAAAATGTCTGTTTTATTCGCAGCATTCAAAAGGCTGTGCTCCATATGCCATTGAATTTTCAATGTTTTACTGTTATTTACATACAGTACAATAACCTCATTATACTATAATGCTCTATAAAGGACTGCACTCATGAGCCTTGCATGTAAATCCAGAGAGTGCTACATGTATAACCAATCCATCACAATAAATAATGGTCAGGAGTTAAAAATATAGCTTTTATAATCATAATAATAATAAAAGTTCTTATGACGCATTTAACAAGGCTCAATGCGTTTACAATATCCTATGACATTAAAATAACTGGGGAAAAAAGGAAACATTTACCCCAAATCAGAACATTTTAAAAAGTGAGTTTCAAGAGCAGTCTCAAACATCTGAAGGGACCGCAAATTTCTGATGTCAGAGTTAAAGGGCCTGTGACATGCTAAACAACTTTGTGCCTAAGCTTTGCTTCATAATGACGGATTACTTGTTCAGCAAGACATACTATTGTTCGTTTTGATGTAAAATCAATAAAAGGTGGCCTTTTTCAACTTTGAAGATTTCATTGCAATAAATCACAGACAGAGGGCGCCGTTTTGAGTGCATCACATAAGGAAGACAGAAGGGAAAAGTTAAGAAAAAACATTTATAAGACTTCAAGTTGGACTTGTGGCAAATTGCTGCAGTTTCTACCCCCAGTTTTGCCATGGCTTACAGCAGGCAACATGTAAAACAAACTCAAACAGCCATGGATTACAAAAGTTTCAGGAAAATTGAGAAAAAAGTGAAGTCTTTTGTGCACAGTTGAATGTGATTTTCCTGTGTTTGCCTCTTGTGACATCGTGACCTTGGTCATGAATATGCATATTCTCATTAGCATAAAAATTAAAATCTTTGTTTTAACCCCCAAAGCAAGCTCCAAATAGGATTTTTATGACTTTAACTGAATAGGGGGCGGGATGGGGGTGTGGCCCGAGAGAGACACACATTTTTTTTTAAACTCTCGTCCCAATGTTGAAAATGTGATATAACTGGTACCTGGACTACTACCATATACTATGGGAAGGGGAGTGTGTTCTTCCCTCTCTCTCTCTTCTTCCTTCTCTTTTTTTCCTTTTTTCCCCTTTTTAAAATATATTTTTATGGGGGGTGGGATGGCTATATCCCCCTCAGCTCTCCCACACCCTTGGATCCGCCAATGAATTAAATTGGTGCAAGAAAGTGTTAACTAAGTATTTTCCTAATCTTGTCCCCAAAACAATGGGTACTATTCCCCTGTAATTGGATGTACCGGTACATGTATGGATCTGTTTTTGTGAAGCTTTGAAGGCATTGTTATTTTCCCATTCTTGTTTCTAACTCATTAGATATTATTTCAATGACTGATAAGTTTCAATCTGTTTTTGTTAAAGCTTTAAAGGCAGCGTTGTTAATCCAGAGATGGTATCGTCGTTACCAGGCTAGACTGGAGGCAAGACGGAGATGTACCTGGAACATATTCCAGAGTATAGAGTACTCCGGGGAACAAGACCAACTTAAGGTTAGTAACTCCTCCACAGAATTGATGCAAAGATTAGATAAATTTGATCCTGATCAATTGTCACATTTTAGTTGTGTATTAAACCAATGTAGCCCGTATATTTGTCCAAAGGCGACTGGTACAAAACCCTCTCATGGAGTTTTTTTTTCCCACTAATTTTCCCCCCCCTAATTCCAGCAGGCACAAATTAGCCCTGCAAAAGTGACATGACATTGCAATACTTAAAGGGCCCATGACATGCTAAACAACTTTGTGCCTAATCTTTGCTTCATATGACGGATTACTTGTTCAGCAAGACATACTATTGTTTGTTTGGATGTAAAATCAATAAAAGGTAGCCTTTTTCAACTTTGAAGATTTCATTGCAACAAATCACAGACAGAGGGCGCTGTTTGGAGTGCATCACATAAGGAAGACGGAAGGGAAAAGTTAAGAAAAAACATAAGACTTCAAATTGGACTTGTGGCAAATTGCTGTAGTTTCTACCCCCAGTTTTGTCATGGTATACAACAGGAAACAAGTAAAACAAACTCAAACAGCCATGGATTACAAAAGTTCCAGGAAGTTTGAGAAAAAAAGGTGGAATCTTTTGTGCACAGTTGAATGTGATTTTCCTGTGTTTGCCTCTTGTGACATCATGACCTTGGTCAAGAGTATGCATATTCGCATTAGCATAAAAACTAAAAACCTTTGTTTTTACCCAAAAAACAAGCTCCAAATAGGATTTTTATGACTGTAACTGAGTAGAGTGGTTTTATAGCATAGATTTCATTGATAAAATCCCAAATCATGGGCCCTTTAAACAATGGGCTTGCAAAGTTTACTGCATATATGCAGGGTTGTGGTAACTTTCTGCATGGTCACTGAACACAAATGGCAAATGGGAACGCATGGTAATATTACAGGAGGAATGTTCTTGCAAGGCCATGGTTACCTTTCGTGTGGTAGCGGGAAGAGAAAGTCCAATGAAAACATGCCTCTGGATTGTTGTCAAACATTCTAGTCCCAGTGAGCATAATATACGGTACAGTTAACCTGCTGAACTCCAGTGCAATGCAATTTCCATCCCTGTGGGGAGTGTTGGATGTAATATATACCTACGTGTACAGTACATATCCCACAGGACATCCAATTATATTTGTATCCTTCAGGCGCTAGGCATGCAGTTTTTCAACTGAGAAACACAAATATGCATAGTTATCTTAGTTTGCCCAAGTCAAACACAGAACTGGTACAAATCCACCTTCTCATTCGCATATTTGTGGCACCTCTCATTCGCATATTTGTGGCACCTCTCATTCGCATATTTGTGGGCACCTCTCATTCGCATATTTGTGGGCACCTCTCATTCATTTACTTTCGGACACCACATTTTCATTTTGGTAATAGTTCCAAACTGGAAATTGCCAGCATGTTAAGTTGCTATTTTACTTGGTGATTCCGTATACATGTACGTACAGTATGCAGGCCTGCATCAGATAAGCATCAGTTGTATTATTGAATATTAGCACACACTCCACACAGTATGTTAACTGGTTTTGAGCGGTTTGGTTTGCATACATACATGTACGTGTAGCGTGTTTCAAACATAAAATGCACGTTAAGAGAAAATACACCTTTACATCTCCCTATGACAATTTCCGCTATATATTACCATTCCATGAGATACATACATGTACATGAAAGTACAGATACACACATCTTCACCTTTTTAGTGTACTAAAAATAGTAACCAGTGCTTGTTCAACTGATGGTGACTATGGCAATTACCTAAAATAGCACATCGTTTGGCATTCTATATCGATGGTCTTTACCCTCAATTAGCTAATGGATCACCGTATTGCTTAGTACCGTAGTTGCTGGTTTGTCCAGTGAATTCATGAAAGCATCCCTGATAGAAGGGTGTTGACATTTGGAAAAAGATACACCTGCACGGTGTGTAGTAATGTAGTTATAAGCATTAAAACCCCAGTGAACTCCCAAGGGGTGCATAAAAATTGCATTGATTTTAAGAATTAAGGAGCATTTAGGTACAATTCCAAGTGGGTCTTTCCAAAGTAATGGGGTAAATTTCTGTGACATACAAGATCTTACTGTAGGTCCCAGTTCACTTCAAATGTCTTAGTTTTATCTTTAAAGGCAGTATACATGATTGGTACGGTATCTCAAAAATCAGAAATGTTCACAGATTTACGCATAACTTACACAATATAAACCGATGACCGTAGAAAAGTTCCCCTGAAATGGTTTTGTCTAAAGTGCTATAGTCTTTGAGAAATGAGTAAAACAATTATTTTTCGTCTCGTGAGACGAAAATTCAATTCGCCCCAAAACCATTTTGCCCAAATGCCCGTTCGCCCCCAAACCACTTCGCCCGAGTCCCATTTCGTCCCAAATCACTTCGTCCAAACACTACATCGCCCAAATACTACTCCGCCCCAAAACAACTTTGCCCCAAAACCACTTCGTGCACAGGCCGTGGTTCAGGGCAAAATGGATCAGGGCGAAGTGGTTTTGGGGCGAAATGACTGCAAACCCTTTTTTGACTGTTTTCTCAAAAGTTAGACGAAGTATGGAGCTAGTTTTTGCTCAGGTTGGTTTTAATCATGCATATCTTCAATTACACAGGGGGATAAAACTATTTGTAACAGTTTACCAATCATGTATACTACCGGTATCTTTAAATTATGCAGCTAAACTAAGGAAATAACTTTTGCACCAAGGAGTAAGAAAAATAGTCCTACAACACACATTTGTGAAAACCCTGTGCACAAATTTTTCCCTTACATGTAACAAAGACAGAAAAAAATGTCACAATTGGTCTGTCCACGTTACAAACGTAAAGGGGAAATTTGTACACAGCTTTTCAAAAATGTATCTTGTGGCAGCAATTTCTTACCTTTTTGGGCAAAAGTTAATCTCCCGAGAAACAGTAAAAGGAAATTTCTTTAAGTTTGAGATAAACTAATAATAAGGCCATCTGAAAGGAATGATTGACGTATTTTTAAAATTACCCCATTACTGTGAAAAGACCCAAATAGAGCTTATCCAAGGTCCGATTGTTACAACTTTCTATGTTGTACTACAGACATTGCTTTTTGTAGCTTTTCTACCCCAATTTAAACAGCAAATGTGTATTTTTCTCACTGCAGTGGATATCTTTGTTCCAGTATAACCTTTAGCCCTTTTCACACGACATCAAAAAAACTCGCAAGGCTTGAGAGAGATTTTACGAGTGGCGATTGTTTACTTTACAATTACGCGGTTGGGCGATTTCGCATACTTTCACACGGCACAGGAAAACGTTTCGCTAACGTTCCTTGAGACGAGTATGCTTTTTTCGCTGGTCGCCAGCAGACCAATAAAGTATGCGCGTAAAGGTTGCTAGTACCAGCGGTTAACACAGACAAAATGGCCGACAACAACATGTCAACGAAAAAGCGTAGCGCGACAGAAGAAACGGATTCGTCGAAAAAGCGGAAAAAGTCGTGGAGCTATGATGAGACTGTTAGTCTAATCGAAGCTATGGAGACCACCTCCGTCCAGTCTAAAATGGATGGAATGGTATACAAATATTGACTGCAATGAGGGGCATGGTTAAGATTATAGGCCCAAGGTGATCTCGAAGCCATGACTATGTCCCGAGGCGGAAGCCGAGGGGCATAGTCATGGCTTCGAGATCACCGAGGGCCTATAATCTTAACCATGACCCGAATAAACAGCAGTCAATATTTGTTTTATATACCGAATGTGTAGATTGTTGTCATCTGGTTGGTTAAAAGTAACGAGACATCATACAGTCATGACAGTGGTCCTTCGCGTTTCGATTTCGGAAGCTGGTCTACGGCGGAAAAGTTGTATATTTACAGCAAACATTGTAGCATAATCACCTGGCACTTTAGTAGAACATTTCACCTGACACAGTTTTAACTGTAGGCCACTTCTCTTACTTTCTTAAGGACTTCATCATCTACGACAGACGACAAAATGACGTCGAGATTCCGCCATTACCGTCCTGATGAATGTTTACGTGAAGCGCACAGCTGCATAGTTGGTGCACAGCTATAGCTATGCTAACACATGTAATGCGCGCGTCCGGAACCCGCTAAATGACTATGCCCAGCTGCATAGTTGGTGCACAACTAGCTATATGCTAACACATGTAATGCGCGCGTCCGGAACCCGCTAAATGACTATGCCCGGGGCATGGCAAAGACTATTGACCAGTTGGCATACGCGCCGGGTCTAGCCGATTCAATGCCCCCACTTTTAACCAATCAGATGACTGGAATCTACGCATGAGGTATATAATACATAATAGCCATGTTTGGAGGGAAATTGCCCAGAAGATCGAGATACAGAGTGGAGCCAAAATAGCAGTAAAATCATGTTGGAGTTGGCCATCGCTATACAATTCGCACGGGGAAGATCGGAGTTTCGATCATCGGCCGGATCTCTGCAGTGCAGAGTGCACACACGTGGCTAGGGCGCGCTATCACAAAGGTCGTGTGTTGAGGTCCCTGCGCATTGCGTTAGCTGTCGCAAAGGACGTTGTACATTTCCTTTCACACGATCGTTCTCAAGCATACCTTGAGAAATCTTCCGCTAGCGGAAGATTTTGTCGTAGGTTCGGACCTTGAGACTGTCAAGAATGGTGTCCTTTCACACGATGGCACTTTTGTAAAATTTTCTCAAGCATGAGAAAATATCTCAAGCCTTGCGAGTTTTTTGGCCTCGTGTGAAAAGGGCTTTTGAGTCATGATTTTAACTGAAATTCGAGCAGCGCTACTCAAACACAAATGTAGCAGGAGCTTACCGGTACAGTGTTATACCTATTGTGGGGTCTGCATTTAAGCACAAAAACACAAATATTTTACTACACATGACCTTGCTGTCTCATTATCGGTTAAACCTCGCTGCTAAATCAAATCATATCCTCAAAAACGTTTTAATTTAATTTAGTGTAAATCATACAGAAATTTTTGTTTAGGCCTGCATTGTACACGTGTATTTGTGCAAAATTTCATAAAGGCAGTTTTTGGCACGCAGTCGTTGGCATGCGTACTGTGGGATTTTGCAATGTCATTGACTAAACCCTAAAAAATACTGAATTTGGGAAGGATGTAAAATAGCACTACATGTAGATTAGAGGAAAAGATTGATGTAAACATGCACAATTTGTAAAGAGACCCTGTCTTTTTCAACAAAGCGTAAAATCATTGGTTTAAATTAGGGAATAAAATTGGGTTTGGCCAGTCTTGAACATACGTTTAAAACCGGATAGGGGCCTGTATGGGTGATAGGACCCTAGCCGGTTTTAAACGTATTGTTTAAGACTGGCCAAACCCACTTTTATTCCCATTCATAAATACTTTTTTGTGTAAATTAGTAAAACTCACCAAAATTTGCTTGCCATTTTGCCATATTTTGCATTGTATTTTTGTATGCATGTTAAACTGCTAGTTGTTTTTGTTCGATCACGTGCATTAGGACGGGGTACTTTGCACCTTTTGCTTTCAGGCGTGTGCAGTTTCTGTGTGCGTGTGCATGTTCCATACGCGCTGACTAGGGCGCAGGCACAAACGCGGGCCAGGCAAGAAACTGGCCGGATGGTCTTTATCGTTCGTTTAAGACTGGCCACATGACGTGCTCTCAGCCAATAGGGATGTGTAAACTGTCTAAGGTACCGGTACCATGTATTTATGAATATGGGATAAAATGTTTGGATTTATATGTAGTTGATAATGCACACGTTACAATTTTCAGACTGATTTAAAAGATTTTATTATTATTATTATTATTTCTTTCTGGTATTCACACCAAGGATTCCTCAATAGTGCTCATTGCACTGTCACTCGCAAGCGTGAGGAAACCCATGAAGAATTCGAATTAGAAATGACCAGAGACACCGGGGAATATCCCCTTGCTCTTTACGAAAGAATGCTCTGGGATCTTTAGAGTGCGTTACATTACCTAACACACTGGACCAACGGCTTTTCATCCCTTCCGAAGGATGGAGCAAGTGTGGTTGAGTGCCTTGCCCAAGGGCACAGGTACCGCGGCCGGATTCGAACCCGCAACCCCAAGTTTTCACCCATGATTGCGAGTCAATGGCCCTAACCACTCGGCCACGGTACCCCACTATTTGATACAAATGTGGACAAATGTCCATGAGTTTGGGATGCAGTGAAAAGGAACTTAATTAGCTCCACCGGGAGCTTTTCACTGCATCCAGATTTCCCAAACTCATGGGTATTTGTCCACATTTGTATCGAATTTATTCACCCCGGTGGTCCCTGGGTCATAATCCCTACAAATAATCACTAGTTATTCGTGTTTTAAAAGATCTCGGTAATTGTATTTTCTTAATTCTCTGTACAGCTGTACAATTTCTTCAATGACATGCTGACATCAGTAGAAGACTCGCCCAAAGCAAGCTTCTTGTCCGAACAGAACGTGTCTGAAGATGGTAATGTATATCCTATAGCATTCCTACTGTACGTGCAGAAGCCAGTAGTTTTCTGTGTTAATAAGGAGATTTGCGAGATCGTAATCAGGAATACACCCTTGGGGCAGTTTTGTGTGATATGCTCTTGAAATGTGTACGTGCTTCAAAATTCATCCCGGAGTCAATTCATGGGACTGTGATATGGGTCATTCTATAAATTTGGGGTCCACTTTTTCTGTCCCCGTTACATCTGACATCTTGTAAAATGTTGTATTTTGTAAATTCAGGACATATTCTTTAAATGCCTTCTATTTCAAAGAGTGATTACATAAAATACAATTCATAAAAATATGGTTTGAAGGCATTTTTAATGATACTTGTATGGCAAATAGCAGTATGTCAGGTGTAACGGGGACAGAAAAATGTCACCCGTTGGACCCCAAATTTATAGAATGACCCATATGGGGAGTGTAGTACATGTACATGTACATATACTGAGCATCAAAAGAATATAATCAAGATATTTTTTGTTTTCTTATTGTATGCATAAACTTTTATGACTGATGACAACTATTCCTAAATGTCAATTTCACCTATAGGTAACCCGAAATTGAGCATGACATGCTTGAGTGCCTCTCTATTTGTGAACTGCTCAATTTGACCTTTCTGTTGAAAGTTTTTTTGACTTTTCAGTGCATACAGTTTACTCCTTTTAATTTTGTATTTGAGGCTTGTACATGTAACTCGCACCGGCATACCTCAATGATATCATCAGTCCCAAGGTTTCAACATCATCTATCATGTCTATTAGTCTTCGTTCACATTCCATGTTACACCTTCAACTCGCTCCGGGTCCACGCACCAGCACTCGTTATGGTCAGCGGGCATTTCCAGTCGCTGCACCATCTCTCTGGAACAGACTCCCTCCGCAAATCCAGGACTCACTTTCGATAGACACATTCAAAACTTGATTAAAGACTCACTTACTCAAATTTATAGTTACTGCTTAGAAACGCCCGTTAAAGCGCTTTATAAATGCAATGTATTATTATTATTATTAACTAAAAAGGGAGTTGAAGCCGGGTAGGCACTAAGTGTAAACACAAAAGGTGAATTGAAAAAGGCGGATCATGTATAAAAATGTTCATAAAGTACTTTCATTGCAGGTTAGACTACATGTAAGCCTTTGCACATTGGTAATTTGAAAGAAATGTACGTACAGAAAGAATTGAGAAGATGATCGTGGCTTTAGACTTTATGCACACAAAAAATAAGCCTGGCTTTACAAGAAAATCTTAATTTTTTTCCCCATTCCAAAATTTGGCTTTTTTATAGCAAATCTGCACACGATTTAAATGTACTAATGTTTGATATTAAAGTTATTTTAAAGGAAAACATTTTCATGATCAACTTCTTAATTCTTACCGAACGTACATTTAATGCAACGGAGTCAAATGTATCCCTGATGTGAAATACATGTACAGTAGAAACCATTACATCAGATGAACACAGTTAATCATAATTCCGTTCAGGACGGCTAATAGCTTAAATGGTCCACTATCGTGCGATAATTAATGGAAACAAACACCTGTTCACGATAAAACCTTTTCCGCAACGCACACACATTTAGAGGACAAACAGTTATATTGTTAGATTAACTTTATCATTTCTTAATTATGACGTACAGTCATCTGGCCTTTTATTGATCAAATAATCAGCAGCCAAAATATTTTTCTTTTGTAATATTTTTCTCACAAAACATGTAATAGGATGCAGTGGAAAGCTGCTGCATTTTATAAAGAACAACATAATTGTGTTCATTACAGTAGTTGTTTGTTGGAGAGCGTGATCCAATTCCGTCCCTCACATGAGGGATGGAAATCAAGAGGCAAATGCCTTTCCTTAGTCGATACAACAAATGAAAACTAAAGTGAACCCGTTTGTTTACCTGCTACACCCAGTTTATCACATGTTCAAATTAACTTTACAGTTTAATGCAGAGGTTGTTTTTATGCGTGAGGGACGGACAATCAATAAAATTGACAAAAACTACAATTTGTGTACATGCATTTTCAACTATCTTGAAAATGTGATGGCACAGTGTGCCCAGCCAAATTTATTCTGTTAGTTTTTGTAATATGATTGTAAAATATGGACAGTTCTTTACTGTTCGAGGTATTACTTTGATTAATTTTTGAAATTTTTATCCAGTGTTTACCAGTTTTGGATCACGCTCTACAGTGAACAATGAAATACATTGGCATAACAAATTGGGAGCCATAAAATTATGCCAGTTTGACATATTTGCCGGTTTGCCAGGGGTCTCGGGTTCGAATACTAATGAGGACTCGGGACTGTAAGATTTCTTTCATCCCATAATTGGTGATTTCATTTCAATTGTGTCTAGAGGAGGTTGTTCAGATTTTTCCAGAAAATGAATTCCGTTCTAATCCAACAATCACATAAAATACCTCCCACAAGTACTATACATGGGAAGAAAACAGGAAATTTGCAGTCTTCAATTTGGATGTGGAAGCAGAAAGGTTGGTGTAATTATTGCAACATTTTATGGAATGGATGAATTACATGTGTTTTTTTTATGATATCCATGGAAATATGTGACGGGCTCTAGGAAAATGAGTCACAAGTCGCGCTAGCTAGTATTCTTTTTGCGACCATAAAAAGAAATCTGTGGCATTTCTACGCTCATTAAAATACCTAAACACAAAAGAAATTCCAGGCGTAACACAGACATTCCAGGGGGAACAAGGACATTCCAGGCGGTATCTGGGCACCGCCAGGAATTTCCATTGTGTTTTGGTATTTTATTGAGCGTGGATTTGCCGCGGATTTCTTTTGATGGTCGCAAAAAGAATACTAGCCAGCGCGACTTGTGACTCATTTTCCTAGAGCCAGTCACATATATATGTGGATTGGGAGCGCGAAATTTCAGAATGGTAATGAGAAAAATATGACTGGAATCAAAATCTCAACACCCATGGGGAAAATGGAGGGCTCAAAAATGTGATCTAAACACGCTACTTTAAGCACCGTACCAAATATTGCAAAACGTACAGTTATTTGTCATGTTTGTAATCCTGTTTTATCTAATTTTTTTCTGTTGTACAGAAAGCCAGGGACATCTCATTATTGATGATAAACTAGCACAGTTGGATGTCAACAAAATCCCCATAGAGAAGGCCTACCAAGGAGTGCATCTAACATTCCCACTAACACCCATACAACTTCAAGACATTATATCCAGCTTGAAAGAAGACCAACCCATCCATGCTAAGTACTGCATACAGATCTTGCTAGAAGCTAGAAAGATGCTTAAAGACAAGCCTAACATCAACCAGGCTACTACGGCTCTTGCTAAGCAGATTACGGTATGTGGTAAGTACTGCATTCAGATCTTGCTAGAAAGATGCTAAGAGACAAACTCAATTGTCAATATCCATATACATTGTGCTGTAGATATAGACCGTATCGAATAGCTGCCATCTTGTGGAGCAACTTTTGTCATTTAAATTGTCAACAATGTAAGCACAAACTGCATGTCCAGCTATGCATGTTCTCGGGGAACAAAGAAACTGTCCTACAAGATGGCAGCTATTCGATATGGTCTATTAATTTTTCATCGTGGAAAAGGATTCCTACAAATAAGCTTCATGTTTGTAAAGACGGGTCTTTATTTATTTAGCTGCCTTTATTTCCCAGTGGATTTCTCGTTACTTTCTCATCCCTCATTTATTATGCCCCTTATGCATGTTTGATGTTTGTGTTCCCTCACAGGTGACCTACATGGCAAACTGGACGATCTTCTCATCATTTTTTACAAGGTGAGCATGTTTGTGATTGCATGGCGTGAAATGGCAAACAGCCATCGCACGCTTGGGACTTGGGGCAAATTTTCTCAGTCTGTCGAATGACATATTTCTTCAATATATGACACTTTGTTTCTCATAAGGTTGGATTCATACCGAGCCTTTTCGTGCATCACTTTGAGAAAAAGCAATGTGGAGGAAATTTGGAGTGAAATCAAGCACTAAAAATCACAGATCTACAAAAACATATCCATGGAGTACCATATGGCGGAGCGATTTGTTGCATTGAATTATAGACCGCGCTTAAAATCTATGGTTGTGGGATCGAATCCCGGTCGCGACCAAGGTGTGTTGTGCCCTTGGGCAAGGCACTTTGCCATAAGTTGCCTCTCTCCACCCATGAGTAAACGGGTAGCTGCAAGGGTCACAGCCGTTGAGCGCTTGTGTGGCAGGCTGCCGGGACTGCGTACTCCCCAGGGAGTTGTGCCCAATGACCAGGGTAATAATGTGTAAAGCGCCATGAGTATCCCACGGGATAGATATGTGCGCTATGTAAGATGCCATTATCATGTCATCATTAGCCACCCAAGTTGATTCTGTAGTTTTTAATGTGTCGTTTGTCTCTTCTTCTTTTTTCCCTCAAAGCAACGCACGTTGCATTTACGTGCAAAAAGGCCGTGTGACTCCACCCTTGGGGCGCGAAAGCTGAAATTACCCACTGGTGCAATAATTTGTAAAGCCCTTGGCGAAAATGAGTCGCTTCTTGTACAGTCGGGGCTGAGTTTTTGCAACCGTACATGTAGGTAGAAATTGGCGGTGGATCCAGGCTCATTAAGATACAAAAATAGAATATAATTTCTATGCAGTAATTCCACAAGGTGTCCTAGTACCACCAGGAATCTCCATTGTGTTCGTGTTTTAATGAGCTTGGATCTGCCACTGATGTCTAATTATACTGTAGTTGCATAAACAAGACCCTGGCTGTGTGAGAAGCAACTCATTTTGGCGTCGCATTTCTGTCCTACGCCAACAGCCCAGTGTTTTTTTAAATCTTTTCTTCCCCAATGTAAAGGTAGAACACATGATTGGTATCTCGAAAATCAGAAATGTTTGCAAATTTACCCATAACTTACACAATATAAACATGATGATGGTGGAAAACTTCCCCTGAAATGGTTTTGTCTGAAGTGCTATATTCTTTGAGAAATGAGTAAAACAATGAATTTTCGTCTCATGAGACGAAAATTCACTTTGTCCCAAAACCACTTTATCATGGACCACTTCGCCCTGATCCATTTCGCCCAAAAACCAATTCGTACACGGCGGTGGTTGTTCAGGGCGAAGTGGTTTTTGGGCGAGGTGGTTTTTTGGTGAAGTGACTGGAAAGCTTTTTTTGACTGTTTTCTCAAAAGTACAGAGCTGACTTTTACTTGGGTTGGTTTTAATCATGTATATCTTCAATCACACAGGGAGATAAAACTATTTGTAACAGTATACCAATCATGCGTTCTACCTTTAAACAGTACAATGTAATTTTCTGGCTGTAGTCTAGTAAAAAAATTATAAAATGCATCGATGGCACCATAATTGGAGAATCTAACAACCATGCAAGTTAATAATAATAGCCCATGGCACTGTAAATATGCTGGAAAAGTAACAAAAATAACCATTTCCCCCAAACGTTTTGTTTTTCCTTTTTCTTTTTCCCCCCCGCCTTTAGAAACAACTAAATCAAATAAGCTCACACTTTATTTCATTCAGAATTGCGCAAGTATCGCTACAACGTCAAGGACCAAGCCTAATTTGTATCGTGCAGACTTACTCAATTTGTGTTTCGAGGAGAAACAAGGCATAAGACAGCCTTGGTGTTGTACATGCGTTACCATGGCAATGGAAATGCTTGACTTGTTCTATATTATGTTGTCATAGTTACACAAGGCTAGATGTTTTGCCTCCTGTAGCTGTGGTCGTACAGTGTCTAAATACCACTCAAGGACCAGTGCTAAGGATCATTGATCTTTTCATACATATTTTTTTCTAAAATGTAAGCAAGAATCTTTAGGGCAAATATGTTTATATTGATCCCCTATGTAAAAAAACAAATTACAAAACATACACATCTTGCATAATTTCCAGCATTCAGAAAAAAATTGTCAAAAGTATAGGCCTGTGCATTTTCACGTAATTTACAGCTTGCTTTTTCGCATTTAGGTCGACCGGTTATGGGTAAAAAAGGCGTATTAGGACGACCGACCGCATTAGGGCGACCGATAGCCGGTCGTCCTAACGCCAAGTGCTTCAAAAACCATCTTTATTAGGTCAAAAACCATTTTTATTAGGTTCTTAATCATTTTTATTAGGTCACAAACCATTTTCGTCTGGGTCGCAAAACATTTTTTTTCAGAGAATTAGGTCGAGAAAATGGGTGTCAATTCATGAGTTTCTTTCCGACAATTGTGGTTTTAGTGGTCTCTGTAAGCACTCTACCCAAAACGGTCGTCCTAATACGGGAAAAATAGTTATTTAACTATTCGAAAATTTGGTTTTATTTTCAATCGAATATTCGATACTTGATGTGTAAAATTTACCCAAAAAAATCCACCATTAATTTATTTCCCAAAATTAATCTTGGCTTAAACTATGGACTTTGTTGTACAGTAACTTGCATAATGGTCTCTCGCCAGAAGAGTTTTTTTGCAGAAGTTATTGTCCGCTCTAACCATAGGCCTTGTGTTTGTGGTGTTACATCTGTACACTGGACTCGTAGTTGGAAGCAAATGTGTCATCAAAGCGGCCGTTTTGGCTACAGAAAGGGATTTTCACCTTTTCTTAACTGAGTGACATGTTTGGTTTGGAGTGAAAAAGCACATGCTGAATATTCGATTCGGTAAAATGCTATTCGAATATCTGATGAACAATCAAATATTCGAACATTCGATCCGTGAGGCACAGCCTTACAAAATTAGTATGTAATTCATAGCAAATTTTGATTACAGGTAGGATGTGTTGTACAAGTTCTAGTCGGTCAGTAAGGCCCGCTTCAAACTTCGTGCTTATGCCACGTCGAATTAAATTTAACTTGATTTTTTTTAAATTTGACACGGCACAAGCACGACGTTTGAAGCCATTTGGCTCGGCAAAATGAGTTCGACACGGCAGAAGATTTTAGCTCGACAGGGTCTGCCGTTCTAACTCAATTTAGTGCGGCACAAGCACGGCTTGGCTTCAAACGTCGTGCTTCTGCCGTGTCGAATTTAATTCCAGTTCGAAGTTGGTCCGCAATTTTGTTCCGACTAGGAATGCGCATGCTCGCAGCGCGTATATGAGTAAAGAAATAACCAACAAACAAGTGCATAAAAATAATAAAATGGCGACGTACAATGGACAGAATGAAAAACGCACATGTACAACGTCCATGACGTGCACACGACTCATCCGCCATGTTGGATGTATTTAAGCTCGACTGGGAGTTTGCAATTAAGTTCGACGTTTGAAGCCACTGCTGTGCTAACGTCGTACCAACGTCGTGCCAAGTTGAATTTATTTCGACACGGCATAAGCGCGACGTTTGAAGCGGGCCTAAGTCTAGTCAGTGCTAGAAAAAAAAAAGATCTTTGAAAATTTAAATTTAGGGTAATAAATCACTCGTTTATTATTGAAAACCAGTAGTACTTTATAACGGGTCTACTTGTATCTAAATTATAATACTGGAGATTTGGGCAAAAGAAAAAGGAAAATTATGTGTAGCTATTGATTATCAAAATCACTGAGTGAATGTAATTGATTTAACACTGCAAGCCTAGACAATAGACTACTAAAGTGTGACGTCGGTTGCCATGGTAATTGGGTCTAAACATTCGCTGGTAATCTGAAATGTCCATTGGTATAGCGCAGGGAAACAGTTCACTGGTTTGAGTGTAGACCCAAAAACCATGGCAACACACAAAGGGTGACGTTTTCACTTTAGTAGTCTATAGTTCTGTATTTTAAACTCCAAGCCCTTTTAAAAATATAACCAGACAACAATATAATCAAAGTAAAAACACTTTTGCATTCTGAATTTTATGATATAAATAACACTGGAAAATAAAAATCTATCACATGGATCCTTTAAAACCACAGCGTAAGAATCTGTGCTGATCTTTCTTTTGTTTTGCATAACTTCTCTTGCCTATCTTTGTACGTTTTGGTTTTTTCATCTTTTTGTAGAACGGCATGCCCTCTAAGGAGAACCCCTACGTCTTCAATGGTGACTTTGTGGACAGGGGACCCAACTCTGTCGAAGTTGCAGTCTTGTTGTTTGCATTCTTTCTTGTCTACCCCAATTCGGTTTACTTGAATCGAGGAAACCACGAAGATCACATTATGAATCTGAGGTTGGTACCCCCTGGTTAGGGAATTTGGGCAATTTCAGAGCCATATATATATATAGAGAGTTGAGACAATAAGGTCCCGACTTTTGGGGGCACGGGACGCCATTTTGTCCGTCGGCGTCACTTCATGCAAATAAGTATACAATTTGTGCATGCGGCCGCGTGCAGGCATGAGAATTTCCCGCCGTTTTGCGGTTTCCCGCTTTTTGGAGGCCAAAATATGTTCTCTCCGAGTTCAATGTAAATCCGGTTTAAAATTTGGGGGGTAGAGGTGGCCCAGGGTGATTTTGTTTTTTAGGCAGAATCTGCTAGATCACTAGAAGGCGCTACACACGTGTTGCTGGGCAGACAATTTTCCATCGTTTAAGTTTTGCGACAACCCGTCAATATCCTTTGATTTTTGGACATTTTGAATGCGCCCAATGTTGTGAGTACAATTGTTTTGTATTTATAATGGCCTTTAGATAATAGCGGTCATTTTGAGATAAAGAAGAATCTAGGATGGTAATCCTTAAAGGAGTGTGACCAGGGGCCGATTTCACTAACGCTTTGCGATAATCGCTAATGCCAAAATCAATCGCTAAACTCGAAATCCATCGCAACTTAGCGATTAATTTCGAAGAGCGATTTCACAAAAACTTAGCGATGGCGTTGGCCATCGCTAATTTGTCATCGTAAATGGAAACATTCATCGCTAACATACAATTTCGCGCCATTTGATTAGTATTTGGAAGGTTTGGTGATTTTCAGTGTGTCTCGAAATGGCGTTTCAGTTGTACAAACAATGCAATAACATTACAGAGAGAGAGGATTTTCAGGGACAGGACAAATCCTCTGGATTCATACAGTGACAAAAAGATGCACAAATATTATCGGTTTACGTGGAATGGTGTCATGAGAATTATTGACATTTTAGAGCCACATCTCCGCCCTTCAACTCTTAGGAGCCACGCAATAGATGCAACCGTTATTTGTGGCTCTCAACATCCACAACATCCGAGCACCATGGCATATATCTGAAGCCATATTTCTGGTTGTTTACGCGTTACTAAGCGATCGTCCTCGTCCAATAAATGTATTTATAATTAATACTCATCGCTATTACGACGGCTTTAGTGAAATGCAAAATCCACCGCCATCGCAATAACGATGGATTTGAATTTAGCGATCGTTCTAACGATGATCGCAAAATTTCGTGTTAGTGAAATCGGCCCCTGATCACTTTTTTTTACCCATAACTCCCCGGGACTTACCTTATGGGTCATGAGATTTTTATATCATAACATCCGTTATATTTTTCTGATTACGAAACTGAAACTCCCGCGCTTCTAGGCCGCATATTTCCGAGGATATCGTCGAAAATCCACCGATTATTTGTAAACTAATTTTCCAGTATCAACGTTTATCCGCTGAAAGCATACTCGATAGTTTTGTTAAATTTTTTACTGGAAATTGCGAATGTTTTCGGGTTTTTAGGACATAGGAGGTGTGTATGGGAGTTAATTGATAATATTGGTAAGTTACATCGAAAACTATTTTCCAGAAACTCTGGTCACGCTCCTTTAATTGTAAAATTTTTGGTTGAAATTACAGCGAATTTTTGCGACATGAACATTCTGCAGAATGCACATATATACATGTACATGTATGTGCGTGTATGCTACACGCGGGTAAAAATGATGGTTTATCATTGCATAGTGGTTTTCGCTTTGAAGTTTGATAATTATTTGGCAAAAATGTTAATTTAGCAGTACACTTTATTCATAATTGGTATAATTTTTGCAGCTAAGGTGACACAAGACACAGAAATAATTCACACAAAACATTTTGGGGTTTATTTGTTTCAGGTTTAATTTAATCATCATACTGACAACCCCATAAGGACAGTGTACCGGGGCATGCCTCGCCTTCCTCGCCTTCCTCGCCTTCCTCGCCTTTTCATGCCTGCGCGTGCCGCATGGTAACAAGATGACTAGGTGCAGCTGACTCCGTTTCGATTTCCAGCGAATAAAACGATGAGAAAAATATGGCAACCCAACCCACTTTTTCCCCAATCATAGCCGTGCCATTGAAGTTTTTTTTGCATTTTTGAAGGCTTGTATAGATCTCAAATTATTACCATCATTTAATCGACATTTGATTACGAGTGTGTACAGAGCATTACACTAATGATTAAACTTGAATTTCCCCACGATAATGCAAAAAGGACGCTTGCACAATGTATGCATGTCCCTATGCTTACACAACTGGCATCAGACACAAAATGGCGCTCTAAACGTTAATTGTCGCAACGGCTCTGGGCAATTTAAAATACATGCGCCACCAAGAGTTTGGCGCTAAAGAGGTAACTTTTGCTATGAGTTGCGGGAAAAGAGTCGGCCTGAACATTGCCAGACATATGTTGTGTATCCTTGAGAAAAGGTATACATTTTTTTCCTCGCAAAAAATCGTGTTTAAATAATCTCGGCTTCCTAAATAGACTTCGGGGTAATTCCCAAAATTAGGGGGTCCAAAACGTTTGGTATCCCAGTTATGTACGACACTCTGTGCTTCAAAAATCACCACTCATGATCACAAATTCTCAGTAGTAGACTGTGACCTGTGATTATAGGGGACAGCATCATATTCTTGAATATTTTGTCCTCTGATTACTGACAAATATTCGAAACAAAAGACCATAAAGCTCATAATTGAAAATCTTTAAAAGCATGTCACACTTTCGGACCCCTAATTTTGGGAATTACCCTTCAACCTCTAAATCAGGTATTTGTTTTCAATTCCAATATGAATTGTTTGTACAATAAACAAATGTACCGACGTAGACAGCAGACACAAAATTCACTCTTTGACAAACTCTTAGTTTGCTATGTATTTTGTAACCCCAAAGTTATTTTGGCTGTGGCGTAATAAAATTATCTTTTGTTAACGTTCGAGTCGCTAACAAGGTGATCTAATATATTACCGGAAATTTGAAGTAAAAAAGACTAAATGTTAGATTCAAACAGGTAATATTACACTGTCCCCCTTATTGCCTTCTGACCAAAGTCGCCCTTTAACTTATAAACTCCTGTAAAAGGGGAAATTGGGTGCATTACTAAGCAACCCAAAGCAACCAGTCATTATACTGACGGGTGTTTGCAGAATCCGTGTTTGCTTTAAACCACACTCCGCTGTGTGTAATTTGATAACATGTTTGATTTATGTTCATGATTGAAATTCATGATATAGATGTCGTACTTGTGAACGGAAGTGTGTCAGTTGCCCTCATTTTACAGCATGTGGCCTGATCCTACTAAACCAATTTACATGTATGGCTTACAAGTACCGTACTGATTTTCCAAATTTTTCTTCCAGGTATGGGTTTATCAGAGAAGTCCAAATGAAATACGGAAAGGTGAGAAATATAATTATAATCAGAACAAAAAATACAGAACATAATTTTTGTTGTGGGGGAGAGGGGTGGGGGCAGGAGCATGTAATTTGTTAAAACCTTCACAACATGTCATGAATTTAGACTCGGATATAAAAAGCATTGTCAGATATTACATAATGTTGTAAGCTTAAAGACCCAGTGTATCATTTGCAATGACCCCAAAAAGTAATCGACGAGTTTACAGGGAAAAAGTTCTGAAAGTAAAGATTTAATTAATAGCAACTACCCAATGAAAGGTTTCCGCTCAAAATTATATAATTTTGTTAGAAAATAATCCGTAAAGATGAAATTATTTAGATCGTTTGCAAAAGATTTACTTATTTTTGGTTCGCATCTACGCGGTCCAAAATACATGGGCGCTGTGTACTTTGTGGGCGTGTTCCAACGCGATGCATTTTTATGGATCGCGCGCACACGCAGTATATGATGTGCGCCACAGAGTGCATGATGCAAACCACAAAGTACCCGATCAACTGAGAACGAATATTTGAAACACCCCGCCAAGACCAGGAAAACGCATATGGATTTTCATGGTTTTTTTTAACGTGGTACATTTGACAAAGCTGAAATTTCTTCGGATGAGTTTGTTGATGTCTTTCTTTTGATTTATAATGGTTTTATTCGCAGAATCGCTCAAAAACAGATCATCTACAGGGCCTTTAACAGCTCAATCCATTATGAGTAATTGGATTCCTAACGCGTCAGAAACCTTGGTCTCAAGTATTCATCCCCATTTGCAAATCAAGGACAACTATTTACTTACCAACCATCAAAAATAAGGGACAGTGTCATTTAAGAGTAAATGCAGTTTGAGTTTGGATAGTCGTGTGCTTCACAATTCAGAAAGATTTTAAAATTATTTGTTTAAATGTAAGATAGAAAAATTGTTTTTACAAAGTTTTGTTTAAAATGAAAGGACTCCACATCTAACATGTTTGTCGTTGTCTTGTCGTATCTTAGCCAAACTGCAAGCAGCAAGCCCAGTGGCTTATCCCACTCTTCAAGGAAGTCTTTGCGAGGCTGCCCTTAGCAACAGTCATTGATGGTAAAATCCTCGTCGCTCATGGAGGCATCTCGGACAAGACGGATTTGACGTTACTTAACAACTTGGATCGACACAAGGTGACGCAGTACATACCTTATTATATAACTGCTGATTCACATACGTACAATATTTTGGTGGGTCCATGTTAAGCCACCTTAGGGTCAAACTTGCGCTGACACAAATCAGTCAGCGACTGGCTTTTTAGGACTAAGCTACGTCTGAGCCACGCATGTCAGCATCAAAATTGTCGGTGATTGTTTAGAGTCCTATGTGTAGCTCCAACAAAATTAAAACAATCAAACTGCGCTTAAAGTCCCACTATCATTTGCAATGACCCCAAAAGTTTATCAACGAGTTGATAGGGAAAACCTTCCTCAAAGTAAAGATTGAAATGGTAGCAACTCTCCAATGAAATATTTCCGCCTGAGATGATATAATTTTACCAGAAAATAGTCCACGGAGATGAAATTATTTACTTCTCATCTGGGCGGTCCGAGATGGGCGCTGTGTACTGCGTGTATGCTGTTCCAACGAGATGCATTTTTTAGTGCATCGCGTGGGTCACGCGCACTTGCAGTATGACGCGAGCCACAAAGTACGCGACTGACTAAGAACGAATATTTGAAACGCCCCCCCAAGATCGGTAAAGCGCACAATTGGTTTTTAATGTTTTTAGAAGACGTGGTACATTTGACAGAGCTGAAATTTCTTCAGATGAGTTCGTTGATGTCCTTCTTTTGATTTATAATGGTTTTATTCCCAGAATCGCTCAAAAACAGATCATCTATATGGCCTTTAAAAACAGTCACAAAAGTAGAACATGTTCACCTTTTGTGACGAGAACCCAACTTTTGCAGCCAAATTGATTGAAAGAAAACTGGCAGAGCATGCATCACATGTGTATCAAATTTGTACAGCCAATCGGTGTAAGGAATCTTGGGGCCGATTTCACAGTGCTAAGATGCGTCTTAGGAAGAGTCACTCTTATCTTGGGACATTGATATGGGAAATAGGACGCATTGAACTTTTCTTAACTTTGGTGAAATCCACCCCTTGTCACATACATGTGTAGTCCTGCATAACATGAACATGGTTGCAATTATTTTGTGTCGAGGTGCTTCTTGTTCACCAATACTCAAACATTTTGTTCAGTTTTGATTTTTGCTTTATACCGAGATTGTTCGCTGGCTTCACATAAACGCTACTAGCACAAACGTTTTGCTGGCTCCTTTACTACATGTACAAAAGTTTGAGTACACCTGTTGAAAACTATGTTTAGTAACATTTTACAGCATTTTATGCCCAGTACAAAAAACACATTATGCAACCAATATATTCAATGCATGTCATAGAAATGTCCTTGAAACTTCAGAAATGTCTCTATCTTTCATTCCTCAAAATAGTCATCTCTGGCTTCATATTTTAAAAAAAGAGTAGCCTCTGGAGGTCACAAGTTTTAAGAAGTATACAATGAATACAGTATTGTATTATGTAACAGATTATGTGTAATGGTTGTTTTGCATGTGTTCTGACTGTTCTCTGATTTTTTTTAGGTCCCTGGAGCGTGTCCAAAATCACTTTGTACTAGCTGAATGCACAGTATTGGCACCAGTCAGTTCTTGACCACTATCAGATAGCTATCTAGTCTATATTTGCCTTTCTTGCATACACAACTGTTGTAAAATGGCAAAATAAAGGACCCCAGTTGAGTAAAGAAAAGGGCAAGCTGTGATTACTCTACGAAATGAGGGTCAATCTTACAGACAAATTGCAAGTACATAGATGGGTCTTTCCACAGTAATGGGGTACATTACTGTGACATACAAGATCTTAGGTCCTAGTTCAGTTCAAATGTCATAATTTTATCTCTAAATTATCCAGCTAAACTGAGGAAATAACTTTTGCACGAAGGAGTAAGAAAAATAGTCCTACAACATACATTTCTGAAAACCCCATGCACAAATGTTCCTATTACGTATGTAACAAAGACAACAACAAAATGTCACAAAATGGTCTGTCCACGTTACATACGTAATAGGAAAATTTGTGCACAAGCTTTTCAAAAATTTCTTACCTTTCTGGGCAATTTCTTACCTTTCTGGGCAAAAAAGAGAGAACAGTACAAGGAAATTTCTTTAATTTGGGGATAAACTAAAGACATCTGAAAGGAATTATCGACTTATTTTTCAAATGTACCCCATTACTGTGGAAAGACCCAGTTTTTAACAAGTGTACTCAAACCTTTGGCCGGTACTGTATGTTCTTACAAAACCATATTAAATTCTGGTCATCGTCTATTGTATGTTGTTACAGTACAAGTCAGTTCTCAAACCACCTCTGAAGGACGGTGCTGATGAAATAACGGGAGACGAGGAAGACCTCCAGGACAAAGTAGACTTCACCGAGTGGCGTCAGATTCTAGACATCTTATGGAGTGACCCTAAGATGGTTAATGGATGTCAACCGAACCTGTTTAGGGGCGGAGGAAGCTACTTCGGTCCTGATATCAGCAATAAAGTGTTGAAGAAACATGGACTGGATTTGCTGATTAGATCGCACGAGTGTAAATCGGAAGGCTATGAATACACACACAATGGACTGGTATGGTTAAGGCAAAATTTAATTGTCTTTTTACATTCAACATTTTATTTTATTTTTTAAAATTTTATTTAATGGATTTAATGACTTTTACATCGCAGCCCGTAGGCTGAATTGTATGAAGCTTACAAGTATCTAAACATCGAGATACATAGGTGGGTGGCGCCATTGGCAGCCGATGGTCAGAAACACCAGGGAATCCCCTTACTCTTCACAAAAGAGTGCTCTGGGATCTTTTAAGTGCGTTACACAACTCACTGGACCAACACACAACACTCTACAATACCTTCTAAAGGATGGAGCAATGCATAGTTCCGACCTGTCAATCAAGCCGAACCCGCGGACCAATCACAACAGAGCTAGCAGACAGCGCCCACATAGGTCAAAGTGATGCAATCATCACACAATCACGCTATTTTCTGCCCATACAGTTTGTATGTTATATGCGCCAGTGACCGGGTGAATTTTGGTTTCAATGTCGGGCAATTCGCTGTTCAAAGGTAGGAAAGCGCATTTTTATGAAATATATGTCATCCCTGCATTACTAGCCCTTCGCTCAGTGTGTGCTACGGTAACTGTCGACCCTAAAACATAAATACCTTTGAGTTTTCTCTAATGAACCTGTGCTTTCCATGCCGAGTCCCGTTGCTTTATTATTATTTATTCGTTGTGTCGCCATTTTTTTGCGATGGCTTGTGAGCACATAGCAACAATATCTAAGGGGCGGGGTTAACTGGGCAATCTCGGAATAATGCATTGTAGTCGAGTGCCTTGCTCAAGGACGCAGGTACCACGGCCGGGTATCAAACCCGCAACATCAAGTTTTCACCCCTGTTGTGAGTTAACGACCTAAAGCAACTCGGCCATAGTACCCCACACACTTGGGTGTTCAGCAACAGATAAGTGGAAACTCTAAAACGAGCTTGAAAGCACACCTGCCAACTAGTCCGATTTTATTGTATTTGTTCCGATTTTTAAGTGTTAAAAGTGGAACAGTTGGTAAACGGTCGACTTGACCTGACTCCTTGCGCGCGCCGCATGTGTTGTGTACATGAAAACGGTTGCAGTACTAGGTCAACTTGACCGTTGTACCAACTCGACCGTTGCAAGTTTCACTACAGTCCTATTTGTTTTACTCGGCAATATTGGCAGGTGTGGCTTTAAAGCTGTTTTTTTATGGTCCATTTTCCGCAGGTCTTAACAGTTTTCTCTGCGTCCAACTACTACGAGATGGGAAGCAATCGAGGTGCTTATGTCAAGATGGGAACGGACCTAAAACCGCGCTGTATACAGTACATGGCTTCCAAGTCACACCAGAGACTGTCAGTGGCACAGAGGTATTGTATGATGGATAGACCATATCCAATAGCTGCCATCTTGTAGGGCAGTTTCTTTTCTTATTATCTCGTTGATTCCAAGAAGTACCTTCTGAAATTACCAAAATCTGGGAATTTAGCAGTGTTTGGTATTAATACTGAAAGGTACACACCGGCCTACTGTTTACATGATTCAGTGATGTAGCAGCATTGACAATACTTTTTAATGGTCGTTGTGAAAAAAAATCATCAAAATATCCCGTAATTTACTAAAGTGCAAAAAACGGTCAAAAGACGGGTTATACGCTTTACCAGCCGTTGCAACTACGTGCGAGCTTCACGACTTTGTCACAAACGATTCGCTCTTCTCCTACTCGGGATATCTCCAATTTTCTGCTCGCGGTTTCACTGGACAGCCCGGACGACCGAATAGGAATTTCCGTTTTCTTTGGAGAAGTTGGCATCATGTTGTTTTCTTCACAAACGTACATCGGAGCAACCAGCCCAACTGCACTCCACCGTACATGTAGTTTGCCGTAGCACGCGCTCGCTGAGTCCCGTTCTCCGGACTCTCGAAACAAACATTTATGTTCGAATTTTCATTCTTATGTTCAACTTTGTTTCATACCTGTATAAATAGTCTCTCTTTTGTCAATTACTTATAAATATTGGGGGAAAATCAGAGTTGAATTTGGTGCAGTTCTGCAGTAAGAAACTTTCATGCGACTGGACACAAAACTAACTCGGAAGACCATGTGACCTCAAAAACGGCAAAATTACGTGGTTTCTTTCCAGGATATTTTCAGTTTATTTCCGAAGGGCATTCAGAATCTTGTATGGGTCAATTTCGAGCCCAAAATAGCCCAACGAAGCCGGTGTGTACCTTTAAACATGTACTCGTGTAATGCTGTCCATTAAGATTCCTGTCTTCTATTTTACTAGCTTTTTTTATTTTCCATAACACTTGTTTGTTTGGTTTTTTTATTTTATTTCTTTAGACTAAGCATCATTGAGGAATCGGCATTGAGAGATTTGAAGGATAAGATGGGATCGCACAAAACATCCTTGAAACAAGGATTCCAGCAGTTTGATCCAAACCACACAGGTTAGTCTCATCTCAAGACTTGCATTCTATTGAGACCGAGTATCATTGAGGAATCGGCATTGAGAGATTTGAAGGAAAAGATGGGATCACACGACATCCTTGAAACAAGGATTCCAGCAGTTTGATCCAAACCACACAGGTTAGTCTCATCTCAAGACTTACATTCTATTGAGACTGAGCATCATTGAGGAATCGGCATTGAGAGATTTGAAGGAAAAGATGGGATCGCACAAGACATTCTTGAAACAAGGATTCCAGATTAATTTTAGGCTTATAGATTTGGCAGAAAAATTGATCTACTGTCCCACTAGTATTGTAGTCACTCCTCCTGCACAGCGAGTCTCTTTACCTTCCTAGCATGATGCTGGTACCCATTTATACACCTGGGTTAAGAGAAGCAATTCATGGCAAAGTGCCTTGCCCAAGAGCACACGCACATGGACGGGATTCGAACCCACTCCCTGTGGATTTGCCAAAGTCTTGGATTCAGTACGCTATACCACTCGGCCATGGTGCCCCCAAAACCATGAATTTATAATCCAAATGTTTATGTGATTGTCATGGTAATCAAACAGTCCATTGATACTAATCATGCAGTGTCTATCAATCAATCAATCATTTCTGCCTCGCGACGCGTCGATACGTGCTATGAGGGGTGCTTGCATTTAAGCACCTAATTCAAAACTCCCCACTTCAAGCCGTACGGATAAACTGGTCTCTTTCAAGCTGGGTGGATGAAACTGTTTGTTCGAGAAAAGTTCCAATATATGATTACCCGACTGTTTATATCCGTTGGAGTTAAATAACGGCTGTTTAGTGTGGCGTGAGTTTGGTTGGCGGATCGTATGGGCGACAAATTTTTGGTTGAGGATGCGCTCGTTGGTCAGGACTAGACGGAAGTCGTGCTCGTGCTCGTTGCGTCGTTTAAACCCTCCTCGAATCATGCGACGTAGAAATTGCATGTGCGTTCTGTTGAGTTTGCGTGTTTGTTTGCTGGTTAGCGTCCAGGTTTGACATGCGTATTTGAGACGACTCCGGATGAATGCGTTGTAAAAGAGAATGCGGGTACCAAGTCGGATGTGCCTGTTCAACATCACGTTCCGCATAGACTCAAACTTGCATTTGGCTGCCTCGATTCTGGCGTTGACCTCTATCGCCAGTCGCCGGTTGGTCATACTGAAGGCAACTACCTAGGTATTTAAGGTCTCGTGAGTTTGGTATTTGGATGCCATGTATCACAAGTTCACTGGTAACCTGGGGCCAATTTCATTAACGACCGATTTTCTGTTAACCGAGCATCTGCTATTTCATAGGCATCGTTAATGGTAAGCAACTGAAAACGTGCCTTAACTGCAGGGCCAAACTTTGCTTTAGACAGTGACGCAACAATAGCCATTTCCAAGCATACGCATGATTAACCACACTGTGACCTTGAAATAGCGCTGAACTCGTCTGCTACAGTAAGCACGTCATTACTGCTTACGCTTAAAGGGACAAACCGGCTAATTTGGGCTCGAAATAGACCCATAAATGATTCTGAAAGTTTTTCCGAAATAGACTGAAGAGAACCTGAAAAGAAACCACCAAATTTGGCCGTTTTTGAGCATTTTTCAAAAACATCGAGGTCACATGATTTATCGGAACCAGATTCTGGTTCTGATAAATCACGTGTCCTTGGAGTTAGTTTTATTTCCAGCCGCATGGCCGTGTGATACCGTTTATTCCTGAAGTTTATTACCGCAGTACTGCATCAAAAGAGACTATTATTCAGGTTATAAAACAAAGTTGAACATAACTCTGAAAAATCGAACATAAAATTGACACAAGTTTGAGAAACCGAAGCGAGTTCCACCGTGGACAGTCTACCGGACAATGTGACATTTAGTCCCATGGCACACACACGTTGCCCGCCCAAAACCGGTGCGTTCGTGAAGACAAACCATGAATGTCAGCTCCTCTACAGAAAACAGAAAACCCCCATTCGGTCGTCCAGGCTGTCCAGTGAAATCTTCAGCAGAAAATGAGAGATATCCAAAGCAAAAAGCTGCCAAGTGAAGAGCGAATCGCTTCCGACAAAGTCGCGAGTCTCGCGCGATAGTGAACGGCTGGTAAAGCGTATAACTCGACTATCAAGCATTTTTATATATTTTAAGCTTTCGTGGTTAATTACGGGACATTTTGACTATCTTTTTTCACAAGGGCCATCACAAAATTATTGTCAAGGATGCTGTATCACTAAATTACGTAAACAGTAGGCCGGTGTGTACCTTTAAGCGGCTCTATTAAATCGGCCCCTGATGTAGTAATCAAGAGCCTTTTCTGTGCTTTAGCAAATGTTTGTGCTAATAAGCAGCTACTTGAAATTGAACCTTGATTCTTAAGTGTAATAACGAATTAACCTATATTTGTATGATTTCTTATCAGGGTTTATTACATTGACTCAATGGGCGCATGTAATGGAGGAGGTGTTAGAGTTGACCATTCCTTGGCGGACACTCAGAAGCAGACTTATAAGAACCAATGATCAGGTAAAAAAATCACTCATTCTGTGGCGTAACGGAGGTGTTTGTTATGGTGGCTTAAAGGCAGAGGCTCGTCAATGTGCGCGTGAGGCCAAATTCGTGCCATGAAATACTCAGCTCCATGCCTTTGCTATGGAGCTGTGTATTTCGTGGCACAAATTTGGCCTCATGCGCGCATTGACGAGCCTGTGCCTTTAATGTTGCTGAATGTGATTTGTTTTGTATCTTGCTGTAACGGGGAATGGTTGAATACGAATCATGCATGGAAATGGAGCTAACCATTAAGGGACATGACGGAGGATCTAGCGTAACGGAGGTGTTTGTTATGATGGCTTACGTTACTGAATGTGATTTGTGTGTGTCTTGCTGTAACAGGGAATTGTTGAATACGAATCATGCATGGAAATGGAGCTAACCATTAGGGTCATGACGGGGGACCTAGCGTAACGGAGGTGTTTGTTACGATGGCTTAACGTTACTGAATGTGATTTGTTGTTGTCTTGCTGTAACAGGGAATGGTTGAATACGAATCAAGCATGGAAATGGAGCTAACCATTAAAGGGCATGACGGGGGACCTAGCGTAACGGAGGTGTTTGTTACGATGGCTTAACGTTACTGAATGTGATTTGTTGTCTTGCTGTAACAGGGAATGGTTGAATACGAATCAAGCATGGAAATGGAGCTAACCATTAAGGGTCATGACGGAGGACCTAGCGTAACGGAGGTGTTTGTTATGGTGGCTTAACGTTGCTGAATGTGATTTGTTTGTGTTTTGCTGTAACAGGGAATGGTTGAATACGAATCATGCATGGAAATGGAGCTGACCATTAAGGGTCATGACGGAGAGCCTAGCGTAACGGAGGTGTTTGTTACGATGGCTTAACGTTACTGAATGTGATTTGTTGTCTTGCTGTAACAGGGAATGGTTGAATACGAATCAAGCATGGAAATGGAGCTAACCATTAAAGGGCGTGACGTGGGGACCTAGCGTAATGGAGGTGTTTGTTATGGTGGCTTAACGTTGCTGAATGTGATTTGTTTGTGTTTTGCTGTAACAGGGAATGGTTGAATACGAATCATGCATGGAAATGGAGCTGACCATTAAGGGTCATGACGGAGAGCCTAGCGTAACGGAGGTGTTTGTTACGATGGCTTAACGTTACTGAATGTGATTTGTGTGTGTCTTGCTGTAACAGGGAATGGTTGAATACGAATCATGCATGGAAATGGAGCTAACCATTAGGGTCATGACGGGGGACCTAGCGTAACGGAGGTGTTTGTTACGATGGCTTAACGTTACTGAATGTGATTTGTTGTTGTCGTCTTGCTGTAACAGGGAATGGTTGAATACGAATCATGCATGGAAATGGAGCTGACCATTAAGGGTCATGACGGAGAGCCTAGCGTAACGGAGGTGTTTGTTACGATGGCTTAACGTTACTGAATGTGATTTGTTGTTGTCTTGCTGTAACAGGGAATGGTTGAATACGAATCATGCATGGAAATGGAGCTAACCATTAAGGGTCATGACGGAGGGCCTAGCGTAACGGAAGTGCTGTATCGCAATAAGAACAGTCTGGAGACGATATTCAGGGCCATGGACAAGGACCATTCAGGTAACTTCTGCTTAATGTTGAAGTGGTGTGTGATACATTTTAACTCTTTCAGTATGGAATCTTTTCAAGGTCTTTGACAAGAAAATTGAAAGCCAGATTCGTTTACAGATGAGCCATTGGTAGCAGGTTTCTGGCCGGAAGTATACGTTTCTCAAACTGCTGTGAGCGGTGCACCGTAGTTTTAAAAAGAGGCCGTCGGCTGCCAATGGTGCCACCTACCGCTCGGCGAATAGCTCGATTAATCGCGAGTAGTAAACGGTACTCATACTCGTGACTATCATTTTTAAACTACTCGATTAATCGTGGTGCCGCGAGTACCGTTACATACTCGCAATATTGTTACACTGTAACAGGCCTGTTTCCCAGCCACTTAAAGGCCCAGTGTATCATTTGCAATGACCCAAAAAAGTAATCAACGAGTTTACAGGGGAAAAGTTCTGAAAGTAAAGATTAATATCAACTACCCAATGAAAGGTTTCCGCTCAAAATAATATAATTTTACCAGAAAATAATCCGTAAAGATGAAATTATTTAGATCGTTTGCAAACGATTTACTTATTTTTGGTTTGCATCTAAGCGGTCCAAAATGAATGGGTGCTGTGTACTCCGTGTGCGTGTTCCAACGCGATGCATTTTTATGGATCGCGCGCACACGCAGTATATGATGTGCGCCACAGAGTGCATGACGCAAGCCACATAGTACCCGATCAACTGAGAACGAATATTTGAAACACCCCGCCAAGACCAGGAAAACGCATATATGGATTTTCATTTTATTTTTAAACGTGGTACATTTGACAAAGCTGAAATTTCTTCGGATGAGTTTGTAGATGTCTTTCTTTTGATTTATACTAGTTTTATTTGCAGAATCGCTCAAAAACAGATCATCTACAGGGCCTTTAAAAGGCGACCTGTGACTTAGCAAGTGACTTAGCCTCTTTGTTGTTTATGCCGACTATTTCAATTCTTCAATGTATCCTTTGTGCTATCGGAAGTCCGACAAGCATGTTTTGAACCACAACGACCGAGCTAGTACAACAACTGCAGATCTCTGCGTGTCATCTGCCGCGTACGCCATGGTTCAATGTACTGTTTCATTGCGCTACTCATATTACTCGCGATTAATACACGCTATGTTACATATGTGACATAGCTACATGCACGGGTTGAAGGAGAATTATGGCAAACTTATGCCGTCGCGTCGCGGAGCAAGACGTTAGATTTTCATTACTCAAAGGTAATCGAGGTAGTTTTTAAGAGAGAAATACGAAATATAAATCCTTGTTGAAGTTCACCATTTATGCATTGTTTGAAACAGAATCGGGGCGGCACAGATTAGGCAAATTTCCACTGTACGGTTGGTTACTTATACACACAAATGTGCATTTTGTTTTTTCATCCCTTTTGAAAATATAAACGCCCCATGTAAATTATTTATGTAACATGAATTTAATATATTTTGCAACTAAGGCTAATAAAAGTTTCAAAGTGTCACATGCGGCATTTATAATTTTGTTCAGTGTATTTTAGTCTGTATACTTGTGTTTGTGAGTTATGTTTGTCTATTTTAGCCAAAATAAATAAATATAAAATATAAAATGTGTGCTATATAAAAATAATCATCATATAGCAGTCGCGTATCTTCCTATACATGTTAGAACTGTTCACATGAACTCTACCTACATGAAATTCAGCCATGAAGTTTGCGTGATAAAAACCTGTGTGAAATTCCAGCATGTAGTTGACAGGATTGACAATGTTGTCACTGGCTTGGTCCGGTGGTTAAGACGTCTGCCTTGTTTGTAGGAGGTAGTGGGTTCGAGTCCCACCCGGGCACGCTATGAGGTTGTTCATAGTGTCTTGGGAAAGCACTGAGTATACAGTATTAATAATTACATCGGTTAAGGGCAAAACAAACCCTAATTAACTTGACAATTTTGATTACCCCTCTCCGCAGGCACAATAACAATGGATGAATTTGAAGAGGCATGTAGTCTACTCAGTAAACACGTCGGCTCGGAGATCCCCAAAGAATCGGTTCAGGACTTGGCACGATGTATTGACATCAATAAAGACGGTTACATTGACTTCAATGAGTTCTTAGAAGCGTTTCGATTGGTGGACACTGAGGTGAATAACGACCAATTGGAGAGTGGTAAATCAAAAGCGGATTTGAAACTGGAGACTAACGGTACCAAGAACACCCAGGCGAATACGGTGATCTGATAGTGGGTCATGTGATCATGTGCCTGAGAAGAACGACAAAGGTTGTGACGC